>CATNEN010000039.1:14885000-15498125 GCA_950097015.1 Macrostomum hystrix
TGTCCCGACTGTTAGTGCATCGTCCCGACCGTTAATCAATCATCCCGACAGTTAGTTGAAGGCCTGTCCCGACTGTTAATGCATCGTCCCGACCGTTAATCAATCATCCCGACAGTTATTTAAAGGCCTGTCCCGACTGTTAATGCATCGTCCCGACCGTTAATCAATCATCCCGACAGTTATTTAAAGGCCTGTCCCGACTGTTAATGCATCGTCCCGACCGTTAATCGATCATCCCGACAGTTAATTGAAGGCCTGTCCCGACTGTTATTGCATTGTCGACCCCGACCGTTAATCGATCATCCCGACAGTTAATTGAAGGCCTGTCCCGACTGTTAATGCATTGTCCCGACCGTTAATCGATCATCCCTACAGTTAATTGAAGGCCTGTCCCGACTGTTAATGCATCGTCCCGACCGTTAATCAATCATCCCGACAGTTATTTGAAGACCTGAGCCTACAGTTGGTGCATCGTCCCTGGCGTTCATCGATCATCCTGAACTGTAGCTGGATGTTTTTATTTTGTTCTGTAATGCATTTATGCCGTAAAGAGGTTCAAATTGCAATTAGAACATTCATCTGCTTGTTCTTTTCAAATGTAAGTGTTTGTCCCTTTTTATTTTTTTTCTCCAGCGACCAACCAAGTAGTTCACGGTGATTCATTTGTTTTGCTACATTTAGTTTCATATAAAAATATCGATCGGAATATCGAGCGGAATATCGAGCGGAATATCTGTCGGTGAATGTTATATACGTGTTGGAGGGCTCTTTCTTATTATTTGCACTTTTCAGTATTTAACCAGTATAACACATATAATAAGAGTATTTGTTGTTTCTATGGTAGCACATGAGTGTCCGAGCAGTAAGACACTTTTCTTCACTTTATTAATATGAATAACTCATATACGTGTATTAGGGACACAAAGTCTTATTTAATTTTCCAGTCCCAATGCAGGGTTACCAGTGGATCGTAGGGTATCAGTTACCCACTCACTATGGAAACACTCGTTCTCTCCTCACCCTGTACAGTCTTGTTTATTTATTGCAATCCCTTTATAGGTTGTCTTCATCACACCCTTTACAGGCTTATACACACTTATTTCGGATCCAACCCTTTTTCTTACTATTCAATACGACTTCTGTTGTCTGAGATTTTAGGGAAATCTTGCAGGAGTTTAGGGAAGAAAAATCCACGCTGAGCAGGACTCTCAGAGTCAGCGGTTGCCACAGGGCCAACGGACAAGACATCACACAGCAGGAGGTTAAGGAAGCGCTGGAGGAAATTAACTGAAACCGGGCGGCCGGTAGAGACCTGATTCACCCCAGCCTGCTCAAGAATCTCCCGGAGGAAGCCCTGGAAGTCTTCTTCACCATCTTCAACAACTCGCTGGAGCTCGCCCAAGAGGCCGCAGAACTGGAGAACCGCTCACATCATCCCGATCCTTAAGAGCGACAAGCCGGCCGCGGACGCCGTGGGTCCTACAGGCCTTAGTAAGTGGATGGAGAGGATTGTACCCAAGCGGCTTCGGTTATTCCGCGAGAAGTCTGGCGGGCTGAGTGACACTCTGGCTAGTTTCAGGATGGGAAGGTCTATGGAAGACCGGCTGCTCCGCCTGACATATAGGCATCGATGCAGAGAAGGCTTGTCACCCTGCTGCTGCTCATTGACTTTGTAACGTTAACTTTTCTTTATACCACTGTTGTGGCTGCTAGCCAAATAAGCGAGGCGAGGCCAAGTCCAGTTAACCAAGGGTGAGGGTGCTCTCTCGCGTAGCGAGAGCCGTGTATATATATTATTGAACCTCACATGTACATTGATTACATAAGTACACTATGAGCAAATGTGCATTCACAACATCATCCCCCCTCCAAAGAGGTGACAGGCAACGGCGGGATAGCATAGTTTGAGACATGCATTTAATCAGTTCGTATCGCATGTGATTGCTCTCTCCACAACAGTCACTTGAGTCACATGTCGGTTCACACTCAATCGTGGGTCACGACACTGCCGAACCATTGAGGCGGTGCACGATGCCTCTCAGAACGACGCAGCGGTGGCATTGGTGGCGCCGGGCTTGTCGGCGCACCCGCTGGCTGGGGTGGCAGCTCACCGTCACCGTCATCGTCGCACCAGCCGCCGCGGTTGTCTGGGATGCAGCGGCTGATGTGCCAGCGACTGCCATCGGTTAGCGTCAGTGTGTTGCCGTTGCGACCGACGACCGTCATCGGCTCGGAGATGCCGCTGCCGAGTTTGCTTTTCTTCGGTCGGCGTACGCGGACACGACTGCCGACGGTCAATGCGGAGCTCCGCGGTTGCTGATTCTGCTTGGAAGGTTTCCGGCGACTTTCGGCTCGCTGCTGTTGTTCCTGGACGGTGCGCCGCAGCGCCTGGCTGGGCGCGGACTCAGGCTCGGCCGGTTGAAGCCGGTCAAGATGCAGGCGAAGCTTCCGCCCTAGCATCATCTCGGCCGGGGTCTTCTTGGTCAGCGCGTGTTCAGCCGATCGATACGCTAGCAGGAGTTCCTGCACAGCTTGCTTCATGGCCACGCCGTCGGCCAACAGGGCTCGTAGAGAAGACTTGATGAAGCCGTTGAACCTTTCGACTCCGCCGTTCTGCTGCGGACAATAGAATGGAGTCCGGCGATGCTTGATGCCAAGTGAGCTGAGGAAGTCCGTGAACTCGCTCGACACGAATTGTGGTCCGTTGTCAGTTGTGATCTCGTCTGGCAGGCCCCAGCGGACGAACAGGCTGCGAAGGGCCTCGATGCAGGCAGTAGAGGTTACGGATGAAGACGCGATGATCTCGGGCCACTTGGAGTAGAGGTCGTGGACTACGATGAGGAATCTGTGCGAATTTGGCGCTTCGGTTGCCGGGAGCTCTCCGACGATGTCGACTTGGAGCTGTCTCCACGGGCCGGCTGGTAGTTCCGTGGTTGACCAGGGCACCTTGATCGGCTTGAACGCCTTCTCCGACAGAATGCAGGCACTGCAGTTCCTCACGAATGTCTCCACGTCGCTGTCAATGCGCGGCCACCAGACAGTTTCGCGGCATCGCGCCTTGACCTTCGCCACGCCGAGATGCCCTTGATGCGCCTCCGTCAACACCAGGTCGCGGAGTGAGGCTGGGATGACCGCACGGCTGCCTCTCGCCAGACAGCGCCCGTCGTTCCACAGGCAGAGCTCGTGCTGCACCTGATGGAAACCCTTCAGGTCGCTAGGAGTCTCGGTGGGCCATCCGTTGAGCACGAACTGAACGACTCGCTGCAGTTGGTCATCGCTAGCTGTGGCCTCGGCGAGCTGAGCAACTGAAATAGGCTCGGAGCTCCTGGCAAGCACTAGGTTGATGTCTGACTCAGTTTGACGTTGATCAATCGATTCTTGGCCGATCTTTTTACGATCGTAGCCGTAGCGGGACAGAAAGTCAGGTTGGACGTTTAGCTTACCAGGAACATACTCGATGTCAAAATCGTAGACGAAGAGTCGCTCACACCAGCGTTGAAGCCGAAGAGGCCGCTGGCCGCTTCCGCGTGCTGATAGCAGGGTGGTCAGAGCCTGGTGGTCGGTCAGCAGCTTGAACTTCCGGCCGTACAGCAGAAGGTGCCAGTGCTCGCAGCTCCAGACGCAGGCCAGGGCCTCCTTCTCCGTCGCGGAGTAACGGCGCTCGGTGTCGGACAGAGCGCGCGAGGCGAAGGCGACTGGACGAAGTTGTCCACGCTCGTCAATTTGGCCCAGAGTAGCGCCCAGGGCGACGTCGCTGCTGTCACACGAGACGACTGTTTCGTGGCTCTGATCGAAGAATTTTAGACACGGCGCGGATGAGATGAGCCGCTTGACCTCACTGAAGGCTGCCTCGCACTTCTTGTCCCAGTTCCAGGGCACATCCTTACGCAGGAGCGCTGTCAGCGGCTCGGCGACATGCGACAGGTTCTTGATGTAGAACTGGAGAACTTTGCGAAACCGAGGAAGGAAGCAAGCTCGGACGCGTTCGTCGGTGCCTTGAGTTGCTCTACTGACTCAGCGTGGGACTGAAGCGGCTGGATGCCGGTGGCGCTGATCCGATGTCCGACGAACTGGATCTCTGGAACCTTGAAAACGCACTTCTTGAGGTTGATGGTGACTCGGTGATGCAGCAGCTTGTCCAGGACTCGGAAAAGGCGTTTGTCATGCTCGGCTTCCGTTGCCGCGTGCACCGCGATGTCATCTTGATAGTGCATGACGCCGTCGATGCCTTCCAGGATCTTGCCGACGACCTTCTGGAAGGCCGCCGGAGCTGAGCTGATTCCGAATGGCATTCGCTTGAATCGGTACAGGCCGGATTCTGTGTGGAAACAGGTCAGGTTCTTGGCGTCTTCGTGCAGCGGCAGTTGCAGGTACGACTGGTTGAGATCAATCCGCGAGAACCACTTGGAGTTGGAAAACTCGGTAACTAGGTCGGCGAATGTTGGCAGTGACATCGAGTCTGGGACAATCGCCTTGTTGACACTGCGCAGATCGACGCAGAGGCGAAGCTTCCCGTCAGACTTCCTGGCGCAAGTGACATTCGATTGCCAATCAGGAACGTCGCCTTCGGCGCGCTCGATGATGCCTTCTTCCTTCCAGCGATGGATCTCCGCAGCACACTCTTGGCGCAGAGCGAGCGGCAGCCGGCGCATCCGCTGGGCTACCGGCGGCACGGTCGGGTCTACCCTGGGGCGGTGGCAGAAGCCCTTGATCTCGCCGAGACCGGTGCCTAAAGTGTGGTACTTGGCAGGAATCCAATCTGGCATAGGTGGCATACCTGAAGCCTCGTTACCCGAGCTAATAGTGAAGATTTGATGGCCGGAAGGTCCGAGGACCTTGCAGTCGAGTTTGTCCATCAGGTCGATGCCCATCAGGTCGTCGCCGTCCATCACAATTGTGAAGGTGAACAACGGAAGCTGAACGCCGTCGAACTCGACCCTGGCATCGATCTCGCCGGCGACGCTGATACTGGAGCCGTTGTAGGAAAGCAGCTTCTTGTCGCACGGGCGCAGAGGAATTTTAGATCCGAAGATTTTGCGGCTTGTCTCCATGCTGAGGATGGAGACTTTGGCGGCTGTGTCCACCAGTAACGGGATGCTGTGACCATTGATTCTTATGCTGGCCCTCTTGTATTGGCCTTTGTGGCTCGACCCGACAGCGAAGATACTCTGCTGTCTGGAGCTGTCTATCTCGACGCCTTGAATCTTCTTTTGGCCTGAGGTCGGTGCCGTCGTGCTGCTCTTGCACACCTTGGCGAAGTGGTTGAGCCTCCCGCACTTCGTGCACGCCTTGCCTCGTGCCGCACAGCGCGGATCACTGCCTGTGCGGTGGCCTCGCTGGCCGCAGTGCGAGCAGCAGAACTGGTTCTGCTGACCCGTCTGGCGCTGCTTGGCGTCGTAGGAAGCTCTCTTAAAGTTGATCTTCTTGATGCTGTCGTCGGCTGCTGTCTTGCCAGTCAGCGAATTCTCACTGTGGACCGCCATTTCCACCTGGGCTGCAATTTGGATTGCCCCGCCCAGCGTGAGCTCCTTCTCAAGTAGGAGTCTTTCGCGCACCTTTGAGGACGAGGTGCCAAAGATCAGCTGGTCCAGGATGAGGTCGTCATGGAGGACTCCAAACTGGCAGTCCTTGGCGGCATGGCGCAGATTTGCCACAAAGGCTTGCACGCCTTCGGCGCTTCGCTGGACGCACTTCCGGAATTCGTGCCTCTTGGCATACACGCTCACTGCTGGCTGGAAGTGCTGCTTCAGGAGATCGCATGCCGCTGCTAGTGTTGTCGGAGCCGTTTCCTGGTCAGCCGAGAGAGTCCGGTAGATTCGTACTCCTTCGCGCCCAAGGCAGTGGGTGAGCAGCGCAATCTTCCTGGCTTCTTGCAGGCTATCGATTCCGGATGCTAGCAGGTAGGTGTCAAACTCAGCGGCCCAGATTTCCCACGAAACTGCAGGTGTTCCTGGGTTGTCCAGAAATGGTGGAGGTTCTCTGAGGTTCAGGCGTAGTGCTGGCGCTGTGGCATTCTCAGTGCTACCCATTTCCGATTGGCTCAACTGGCTGACTTGCAGTTGTGAGTGCCGTGTGAGTGCGAAAGTCGCTTAGTGGGCCTGGCTGCCGTGAGTTGATTGGCTGGACTGCGCTGGCTTGGGGGGTTTGCTCTAACCCCTGCTTGCGATGCCAGTGTTGTGGCTGCTAGCCAAATAAGCGAGGCGAGGCCAAGTCCAGTTAACCAAGGGTGAGGGTGCTCTCTCGCGTAGCGAGAGCCGTGTATATATATTATTGAACCTCACATGTACATTGATTACATAAGTACACTATGAGCAAATGTGCATTCACAACAACCACCCCGTGGAGTCGTTGCTGTAAATAGATGTGTGTAGTGCTGAGAGGCAGTACGTTTTTAGGGCCTCCCTGGCTCCACTTGGAACCTGTGAATCGTGTGTCTCGCATTCTTACTGGATTAAAAGAAAGCAACATGGTGGCAGCGGTGCGGGCTCTAACCACCCGTACAACTTGCGCTCTAAAGACGGAGCGCCCGGTGAAGACTCTGAAGACAATACTGAAAAAGCCAGCGGAGTGCGGGAGCCGGTTTCACTGGAGGGCGCGAATCTAATGGAAACAAATGAAGTTGCTTCTGACGCACCAGAGCCGGCAACTTCAGGAATCGACTCGCGCGCAAGAAAGACAGTCAGCGTTCACATGGATTAACTGGCGCGTCAGCAGGCAGAGTTCACGAGGCCATGCCACGGCCTCCAGCGGCGGAACCCAAGCTATTTAAGCTGACGGACTCTGATGACATCGAGGCCTTCCTGATGACTTTCGAAAGGACTGCCGCATCGTGTGGATGGCAAAAATCGGAGTGGGCGATCTGGCTGGCACCGCTCTTGACAGGCGTCGCGCAGAGTGCATTCCACAGTCTGACGACAGCTGCGAGCGCGGATTACGACCTGGCGAAGGCAACTATCCTAGCGAGGTACAACATCGGCGAGGAGACCTACCGACAGTTATTCCGGTCTCTGCTGAAGTCACCCGAAGAGACCTTCCAGGTGTTCGCGACAAAGCTGGAAGACCTGTTTGACCGGTGGATGATAGCTGGACTGGACGAGGACCAAAGAGAGGCGCTGTTAGGAGATGACCCATCGTCAAGCAGAAGGTGCTCCTGGAGCAGTTTACAGAGTCTCTGATAAGGGGACTGTAAGTGTGGATGCGAGAGAGAAAGCCGAAGAACATCAAAGAGGCGGCGAATCTGGCCGATGACTGCAATGGCAAGGAACAACGACAAGACCAGTGGAACACCAGGACACCCGAACCAGGAGACTGCGGAAGGGGCTACTGTACCCCATGCTATCGCCCGACAAAGGACAGTTAAACTAGCGCAAAGTCTCAAGCCTCCGATCAGCTGCTTCAATTGTGGAGGCCCCCACAAGAGGTTTCAGTGTCTCAACAAGCCTTTCAATGTCCACCTGGCCTCAGAAGCAAGAGCTATGGATGGGGCCTCGGACAGGTTTATCACCGGGCAGGCAGACGGCATGAAATTCCGACGCAGCTGCCTGCCTGAGCACAACAATTGGACAGGACACCACGCACTACTACGCTGCTTTGGTGGCGACCTACACCGCCTTCCTATCGCTAAAGTGGAGCTGCACCTAAAGGGCTACACAGGAACTACCGAGGTCTGCGAGATCCGACTCACTCCCTGTTGGCGCTTTGGCTCGACTGGATGTGATTAGCCAGCTCCAGCCAGGGGTTGGAGGCACCCCTAGCACAGGCGCGCGGGGGTTAAAGGCCTACCCCTCCCAGCCAATGAGAGAGAGAGGGTGAGTGCGCCACACCACCCAAAACCCCGGTTAGAGGGGGACGAGAGGCTTCACGTGGAAGGCATTGTGGCCAGCGGCCTAAACCAGATCGATCCGGAACCGGCTAATAAAGCAAAACCGAGAATGACTAGAGCGCAGGTGCGTAAACACGAGCGAGAGTACAAGGCGAAACAGGAAACAGCAGTGCGCCCCGTTGCATTAGATTACCAGGCAGCCCTACAAGACGACAGTGAGCTTCAGGCGGCAATACAAACCAGTGAACTTGTAAAAGAAAGCAACGGCAGATTGTATCGACGTCAAGCAGTCGGCGAGGACCAACTGGTGCTTCCGAGAGCTCTGCTTCCGAGAGCCCGGAGATCAGGTGCTGCTGCTGTTGCCATCGACAGCCAAGAAGCTCCACGCTGCAGAATGGCGCGGCCCCTATTGCAACACACTTAATGTGGGGAACGAACCTCGCGCTGGCAGACCGAGACCGGATTCTGGCTTGTTTGCCTTCGTCAGTCAGCCAAAGCCACACGCAGTCCTCTCCCACCACTCATAGTGTGCACAGAAGTCTCTTTTAACCTTGCCATTTTCTATGCCGATACTTTTTTAATGTTATGTGAGAGTTTTGCAGCCAAGTCTTTGCTTTTCTACTGTTGTCAGTAGTCTGAATTGTATCTCTCATATATACACCCTTCTTCAAATGTTGGCACTCTTGCCAACAAATTTTTCTGCTGGCTCTCTTACCCTCCTTTTTGGGGTGGCCAGATACGCTCACTGCAGGGAACCAATTGTAACACACTAAAAGTGGGGAACGAACCTCACGCTGGCAGACCGAGACCGGTTTCTGGCTTGTTTGCCTTCGTCAGTCAGCCAAAGCCACACGCAGTCCTCTCCCACCACTTATAGTGTGCACGGAAATCTCTTTTAACCTTGCCATTTTCTATGGCGCTACATTTTTAATGTTTTGTGAGAGTTTTGCAGCCAAGTCATTGCTTTTCTACTGTTGTCAGTAGTCTGAATTATATCTCTCACACCTATGAAGTACTGCAGAAGTGCGGCGACGTGAACTACCGGATCCGTATTGGCACGGCAACCAATACGTTCCACATCAATCTGCTCAAGTAATATACAGTGCGCGAGAGTCGATTTTGATGCACCTGTCAGCGACAACGACAGGCGCTCTTGCGCTGTCCGACCGTCTGAGCCCGGACGAGAGGGACCGTCTCCAGCAGCTGGTGCAGGACTTCGTGAACGTCTTCAATGAGATCCTGGGTAGGACCGACTTGGTGGAGCACCAAATCCGGACGACATCTGACCGTATAGTGCGTATCCGGCCGCGGCGGGAGCCGCAGGCGTATCGACAGGTGCTCAAAGAGGAGATCCAACGCATGCTGGACCTCGGAGTGATCGAACCGTGGACTGTGACTACTGCTCCCCGGTCTGTCTAGTGGCCAAGAAGGACGGCTCGGTCCGATTCAAGGCGCTAAATGAGCTGGTGGCATTCGATTCCTACCCAATGAAGAACCTCGAGGATCTGCTGGAGCAAGTCACCAGGGCCAAGTTCATATCCAAGCTAGACTGCTGCAAGGGCTACTGGCAGATTCCTCTGTCCGAGAGCTCGAAGCGGCTGACAGCACTCGCGGCCGGTGGCAAGCTTTACCAATTCACCGTAATGCCCATGGGCTTAAACTGCGGCAGCGCAACGTACCAGAGGCTCATGGACAAGATGGTCCAAGGGCTGGGCAAAGCAGACTCATACGTCGACGACAGCGCCGTGTTCAGCGAGACCTTCGAGCAGCACGTTCACGACCTGAGGCAGGTGTTAGGCCGCCTCCAGGCTGCCGGTCTGACGGTGCAGCCTCGCAAATGCTACCTGGGCGGCAACTCGGTGGACTACCTCGGCTTCAAGCTCGGCCGAGGCCATATTGGCACGAGCGAGGATCGAGTGCGGACTGTCACTGCACTGGCTCGACCCAAGACCAAGGCCCAGCTGCGATCAGTGCTCGGAGTGCTCAACCACTACCGTCGGTTCGTGCCCGGCTACTCCGACAAGGTGGCAGCCCTGACGGACCTCACGAAGAAGTCGGCGCCCGAGGACCTAAGAGCGGCCTGGGGAGAACAGCAGACTCGAGGCTTCGACTCGAGCCAACAGACTGACTCAAGATTTAGTGACTGACTCAAGATGGCCTTCTTTTCCCGTCGTGCCCGGTTCCGGCTGCGGCGGGCTTCTTCGACCGTTTGGAGCGGCCGGTCATCGTTTCCTGAGCCCCGCTAGTAGGTGAACCGGAGGGGCCGGCATTGGCGCTGTCAATGGCGGAGGGGCCGGGTTTGTAGCGGGAGCTTCAGTCCCGGTTTCAACGATGGCATTAGCAGAAGCCATAGCTGAAATCAGGTGCGGGGTTTACTCATAAGCGAGGTAAAAAGCCTTTGGCACCTCTCCCTCAGAGCCCAGGCCAGACGTACCTGAATGATCAGGTGGGGTCCTGGATGGGTCGTCAAGCGCCGTTGGTTATTCTGTCCGTCTTTCTGTCGGATATTCTGTTATATTTCCAGTTCTGATTTAATTTCAGATGTTTAACAACTGAAAAATATCTCATTGTGATAACGATTGAGCATTTATTTTTAAGCAGGTGTAACTTTTTTGCTTCAGTAATTATTTTGCACGAATTGTCATTTTTTAAATAAACATGACTACTTTCAAACGACAAGCCATGTTTAACTGATCATTGTGCTGCTTGTGCGGTGTATTAAAAAACAATTCAACACAGACAGATATATTTAGGAACAAAATATTACAAAGCTGACATGCTTGAGATTTGCAACGTAAGTCGGTCCGTTTTTTCTATTGAGAGGAGGCTTTTAGCACCTTGATTTTTTCAGCACATTTTCAGACAGAACTTTGAAAACATTATTCCATACATTCAACTCATCAATTCAATGCTTTCAATACATTCAACACATCAAACACAACATTAAAAACTGTTAGCGCAAAGTCTACAGCGCTGGCAGCAGCATCGCTAGCAGTATCGTGCAGCCCAACAGTACGGATACGAACAGCAAATTCTGGTGCCTAGCACCCGCAGCAGTCGGGGTTGCACCCGCGGCAGTCGTGGTTGCACCTGCAGCAGTCGGGGTTGCACCCGTAGCAGTCGGGATTGCACCCGCGGCAGTCGTGGTTGCACCCGCGGCAGTCGTGGTTGCACCCGCGGCAGTCGTGGTTGCACCCGCAGCAGTTGGGGTTGCACCCGCAACAGTCGTGGTTGCACCCGCAGCAGTCGGGGTTGCGCCTGCAGCAGTCGTGGTTTCACCCGCGGCAGTCGTGGTTGCAGGAGGAGTGTACATCCGTAATGAGCTACAATCAGACTTTGCTGCGTTTGGAGTGCATTCGTAGCGTTCCATCTTCCGATGTCTCGAGTAGTAGTTATACAGCATGTTGACATACATTTCACAGCCGATAATTGTAACATAGCCCCCGTCTTTGGGGGCTATGAAGTCCAATTTAAGGCACTTTTCTGATGGAGGGCAAAAAATTTCAGATGGAAATTCTTGCGCCCAATCGACCTTCCATTTTTTGTAGTGAAGGCATGGTGCCAGATCACGTTCTAGATCGTTGGTCAAGTTAAATACACTCGCTTTATTGCATTTTTCACCCGTGCAGTCTTTGCAATATTTTGTAGCAAGACAGGAGCCGCAACCATATTTCAGTCGCTAAAAAAGTTTCCGCATAGGGCAAAATTTATAGGGCGAACTGTTGCTTTATGATTTCGAATTGATATGCTAATTAAATTAGTTTAATTCATTCGGTCGCTCACCACTTCGCCTTCAGTTGGATCATATTCCACTTTACACTTGGTGACGCTGGCAGGAGTACAATCTGTATCAGTATCGTCATTCTTATATTCATAAAATGGTACTTTATGATTCCTCGACCAGATACATTTAATACAATCAGCCAGCTGAATGCCTCCAAGTGCAAGAAACACGCCAACAATAACCAGCTTCATAGTCGTCATGATTGCCAGCTTCGATTCCGAATAGCCCAGTTAGATTTGGTCGATTAGCTGGCAGGTGGCAGTTGAACTGCAGTCAATTCTTGATCCGATTTGCAACGGCTGAGTAGAATCGGCCAGAATGCTGAGTCGAGTGTTGTCAGTTGTTGGATTTGATTTTTCGTTTCGGGCCGCTGCCCCTTCAACATGCTGCAGAAAATGCAGGTGCGAGCCGGCTTGGTCTATGGCTGCGCTGGCTGACACAGGGGTGCCCGCCTTTTGTCTATGGCAATTTTCAGCTCTACTTTGCTTTTTTCATGCACGACTTTTCTGAGATGAACTTTTGTGTTGTACTATTAGAAATCTTTCTAGCTTATTGGAGTTTCTCTCTAACTAAGAAGTATTGCACCACAGAATACACCAGAATGCCCAATCAAGCTCCCTGCGAAAAAAAATTGAGGCAAAAACTATTTGCTAGCTACGCTACTTCTAAGGTGAAGTGATTTGCAAGTAGTGCTGGCTTTTTTATCAACCCGAGTGTATTGAGATCGTCTTTGAGCTTGTCTTTCCTTCCATCTATCCTATCTATTTGATGCCCAGTGTATAATAACTCTGCTTAGTTGCCTGCGCTCCTTAGAATAAATCACAGAATACAATATTGCTGCATCGCACTTGACTGACGGCTACTTTATTCTGCCCAGTGATTTACGCCTCTGTTGTGCCATGCCAACAGTCTCACGTCGGCAGTGCGCATCATACGGCTGTAAATCCTATGCGTATAGAAATCGACCTGGAGTTCGTTTTCATAAGTTTCCAATCAAGAGTCCTGAAAGGTACGTGACATCAGAATTATGATATCTTACGAGTAGCTATGTAGCAGACCTCTCAGCTCTCTCTATTTATTGAATTTACGATTGGTGAGCTGAGTATTTGGGGGGGATGGTAGCGTAATTTATGAGGGTGAGAGTAGGTATTTTCCACGCTGTTCGGGTTATAACCTAAGGTAGCGCTAATGCCCGAGCGGCAAGACACTAGCTACTAATGGGAGCGGAATTTCCTGCTGCTGGCACGAGGGCTAAGGTCACTGATCTGGGGCACACAGTCCGTGGGGCGTATCAGGATGGATTGAAGTTGCCTGGTGAATGTCCTTCGCACTCTCAAGCTTACTTTCCTCTATGGGGTCCGGGATTAATACAGTCTCAAGAGGGAAAAAGGCGGAGTTTTGGGACTTCAGGGGGGGTATTTAGGGAATTTTTAGGTGGACTTCAGATAGACTTCAGGTGGACTTTTTGGACGGGATTTAAGACGGTATATTGGGATTTCAAAGGGATCATATAATAGGGTGGGTTTTGGTAAAGAAGGCCGACGAGAGATCTTTGGGAGAGGATTGGGAAGGCAAAGGTATCTTTAACTGTTTTCCTTTTATCAGGAAAATAACTCAGAAACTCGGTCTATTTAATAGCGAAACTGGAATAGAGGTTGGAAGTGGAATCGCTTATATTTCGTTGTATCGAACGTAGAGCTAAACGTTGAGAACGCATAGAACGTAAAGTAGGTCAAACAGGTAGCGGACGGTTAAGCGAGGTGAGCAAGGGTGCGCAAGGGTGAGGCAAGGTTGTGGCAAGGTCAAGATCGCATTTTCTCTCTATATATACACAAAGAAATTGGGGTGGGTGCATGTTTCTACTTTAAGAGTAATATAACGCACAAAGAGCTCGGCGTGATATAACGACATTTAGCTAGCGCGTGAGGAAAAATGGCGGGAATTTAAAATTATAAAGAAAACCTAATTTTACACTGCCTCAGTTATTTTAGTCGCTTCTGACAGGCATGCCATAATAACACGGATTGCTTTCTTGCTCAGTTTGAGATCACTAAAGGTTGTGTCTATGCAACTGTTTTCTAATGGAGACTGCAAATCTGTGTTGTCCAGAAATCCTACTCAAGATCACGTAGAGAATGGCTTTGCATGCATCCGACGACGAGGCGGCTTTAATGACTGTCCGGAGTATAAAGAAGCTGCTGCGGCATTCCGCTCACTGGCCGTCAACCAGTTACTTGGCTGCCCATCGTTTGCTAACAACTGCAAACCCGACAGTTCAGTTCCCATGTTAACCAATGTCATTCAGCTAATCACCGATGAAATCAAAGCGGATGGTGAGAAGTTCCCTATCAGTTCCGTTAATGAGAATGCGTGCCTGGCATTGACACAAGTTTATGAAGATTCAGGAATGTTCGGAGAAAAGTGTGCCTATGTTGGAGGTTGGATGCTTCACTGCTTGTTGCGGTTGCGCACCGCTTGCCAGGACTGCAAAATGGGTCTCCTAAGTCGCGATGGTTGCAATGAGGGCATGCGTTTCCTAGAAAAAAGGAATATGCAAGACACTGGAAACGGCGGTCTGTACGTACCAAGTGAAGCGGTCTTGAAAGCAGTGCAGAAGATGGAGATGGTTTTCGACCAAATTTGCAATGTGTAGGACTCGATTAGAGTATGGAAGGGAATCAGTATCAGTGCCAGAGTCCAGCCTGCAGCACAAGCAGCTGCTGCAACTGAGCTACATCTACACAACAGTGAGCACACAAATGAATGGCTTTCATCTCTCACATTTGTACACACGCCTGCGGTTACATCACTGGTGCAAAGCTCAACAGGCATTACTTCGAGCTGCCAGGAAGCGCGGAGCTCCGAGTACGAGTACAGCTTCAGCAGAACAACGAAAGCTGGGGCGCCTGTTATCCGCTAAAGTATAGGATGCCTGTTGTTTGATGCTTAAACTGCTGCTCATGTTGCTGTTTATAAACTGTTCTAGTTTGCAAATTTCATGTTCAATTTTTATGTACACCTATATCACGTACCCAATTGCTTTGAACTGCTGCTCATTCTGCTGTTTCTTAACTGTTCTAGTTAGTGTTGAATGCTCACAAATAATATCTGCATTTTTATGTCGCTACAGCTGCAAATATACAATCGGGCCTCTCTGTCCATAAAAAGCTCCAACCTGAATAGACATACAAAAGGGTGACTACTTCTCAAATTTTAGTACTACTTAACTCTTCTTCACCTCAGGAGTAGTGTCTATGGCTTTATATTTCGGCTTTAGATTTGGAAGCTGATTGAGCATTCTAGTGTATTCTGTGTATTGCACTTTACAAGCATCGAATGTATGTTTCACATGGGCCCATATTTGACAGACTTTTTAGACAGAACCAGGTTAACGAAAACTAGGCTAGCAATGAAGTCGGTGACTTATTACGGGATGAGTGAGCCGTGATGCATATCAAAGTATGCAGCAAGTTCTTCAAAGTTCAACCAATACAATGTATCCTATATGTATCGAAGGTCTCTGTCTTCTCACTGGCTCATATATAATACTAACCAAACCGAAAGCATCGAACTGAAAATGAAAATGATGCAAAACATAATGGCAATAAGTTCATTCAGTTGTCACTGTCAGACTTTATGTTTGTACCCAGAGCTGCATTACAGAAGAGCATAAGCGTATTCTACGGGCACCATGGCACGATCGCGGGGGCGAGTGGGTCAGCGGCTAACGTCGCTGCCTCGCACTCCAAAGGACGCTAGTTCGATTCACCCTTCAAGTCACGATTAATTTCGGGACTTGTTGGGGGGGTTTGGACAGTAGCGACCGGCGGAGGTGCACCATATTTCGTGCAATCAAAGCTTGAAATAATAGCTTCGCTCCTACCTTCTGTGTGCCTGTTCTGCGTTGTATGAGTTTGTGCGTTGGCGCTGGGGCTAGGGATGCCAACCGGTTTTTAAACCGGTTTAAAAAACGGTTTTTAGCAGGAAAACCGGTTCTAAAAAACCCGGTTTTTTGTCCGGTTTTTTGGTGGTTTTTAATGGGTTTTTTATTTTAATTATGTCTCACAGAGTCACACTTTTTGCACTTTGGAGAAAAAATAACTGGTAACAAAATTTGCTTCGTGGTGGCAGCGCTACTAAGTCCTTTCAAATTGAACATTAAACTTAAAATTAAATCTAAGTTGAACTTGAAGTATAAATCTAAATTGGGGCCTAATCTAAAACTATCTAAGTCTAAAAATAAAAACATCAAGGGTTCGCCGTTTCTAATCTAACCATCTCAGGGTACCGCCAGTTTGCCTTGGCCAAAATCATCAAATTAATCAATAATTGCTACCAGTGCATCATTAAGTTTAAAGTTATTATTCAGCAAAATTAAGAGTTCGCGAATTAGTTACGAACTAATCCGAACTAAATCTCAATTTATATTAAGTTCGCATTGGGTCTTTATTTTATTTCGCATTTAGTTCGCATTGGCTACGGAACGATTCCGAAGAAAGTCCACGGAAAATTTGAATTGGCGCGATATTCAATTTCCGCGAAACCTAACTGTAAGCAGCTTAGAGTTCGCGGCCCGCAGTGTACACTGCGGGGGTAGAGCGTACACGCCTGCGTGCGTGCTTGCGTGGCGTGATTGGGGGGTGGGTACGCCCACCCCAGTGTTTCTGGCCAAATATAATAGTGCTAGCGAGCCGGTATGGCTCTTCGCGTTTTGTGTGCATGCTACCTGACAAACCAGCGTCTTACACTGGTGGCAGCGGTCTCAGCATGACTAAGCAAGAATCTTTACTGCCGCAAAAGTTCAGCGGCGCCGGCAGTGACTCAAATGTCAGAATGTGGCTAAGCATGTTTGAAGACTTCGCCGATGACAGCGACTGGGACGATAAGAAGAAGGCGAAGAAGTTGAAGCTGCTGCTGTCTGGAGAGGCACAGATCTTTGTGTGGGAACTTCCAGACGAAAAGAAAGTGAGCTACGAGCAGCTTAAGGTGGAGCTCATCGGGCACTTCGGCGACAGCCTGAGCAGCTACCGGGCGATGGAGGAGTTTGAGGAACGCAAACGTCGGCCAAATGAGTCTTTGAGAGAGCTGGCGTACAACCTCAAGCTGCTGCACCTCCGGGCTCGGCCAGACGACTCTGTGGACGCCAGGGAGAAGGACGTGAAGTTCCGCTTGATGCGCCTCCTCCCAGCAGCTGTAAGAGATACGCTGCTCAAAGACCAGGACGCGGACTCCTGTCCGTTGACAGTCCTGATTGACCGGGCGGCCCGCATTGAGTTGGTGAGTCGCCAGTCATCAGCGACGTCAGCAGCCGTGACGGCGGAGGACAGTCGGATCAGCCGTCTGGAGCAGCAGGTTCAGCAGCTGGCTGTAGGTGTGCGAACGGGAGCCGCAGGCAAGGAAAGCCGTCAAAGGGCCATCAAGTGCTTCAGCTGCGGGGAAGTTGGCCACATCGCGAGGCAGTGCCCGAGAGCGGCAGGAGCCCGCTGCAGCAGGTGCTCAGGCAAGGGGCACACGGCGGCGGTCTGCCCGACACCAGCTGCACAGCCGCAGGGAAACTGCTGAGGGTCGGCAGCCTGGGGCCAGCGCCGACCCCCTCTCAAGGGGCCCACAGATCAGCGTCGTCCATCTTTGTGCCAGTGCGTTTCGGCAGGCACAGCTCGCCCGCCCTGCTGGACACGGGCGCGCAGATTTCGCTGATGGACAAGTCGCTGTACGATAAGCTTGACTGCCGGCTCGACTGCAGCGACATCAGCGTCATGCCGACCTCTGTCGACGGCTCGCGGCTGCGCTGCCTTGGCCTGACGACGGCGGAGGTTGCGATCGGCAGCGCGATTCGAGCGCGGCACAGTTTTACCGTGGTGGACGGCATCCAGCCTAGACTGATTCTCGGCATGGACTTCATCGGCCGGGTGTCGCAGACGGTGACCATCGACATGAAGGAAGGCGTCGTCCGGTTCGACAGCGATACGGTGGCTTTCAGCAGCGAGCAGCCGCGGGCCAGTTGCCGCCTGGTGCCAAGCGTTCTGGTGGCGCGCGTGGCGGTCAACACGGAGCTGCCGGCGCGGAGCGAGAAGGTCGTATGGCTCCGGGTGGACTCCAGCCGAGAGCAGGGGGTATTCGAGCCCTGCGAGGACTTCGTAGCAGCCACGGCGGTGCTTTCGGCGCGCGTGCTGACTATCTCGGACGACGGCCGAATCCCCGTCAAGATGTGCAACCTGGCCGAGGAGCCCGTGCTGCTGTACGCCAATAAAGCCGTCGGGACGTTCGAGGGTGCAATGGCCGGGGGGAGGAGCGACTATCTCCATGAGGACCCCCTCGGCTGGAACATCAACCCGGAGCTGTCCGAGGCGGATGCGGTGAAGCTGCGCTAGCTGCTGGAGCAAAACGAGGACCTTTTCGCAAGGCACGAGTACGACCTGGGCACGACGGAGCTGCTGCAGCACAGGATAGATCTGGAGCCCGGAACGCGGCCGCACAGGCAGGTTCAGCGACGTCTGCCTCTGTCCGTGCGGGACCAGGTAGACAAGAAGATCGGCAAGATGCTGGACAGCGGCATCATCGAGCCGTCCATGTCTCCTTGGGCCAGCAACCTCCTGGTGGTGCGCAAGAAGAACGGCGACATCAGGCTCTGCACCGACTGGCGACAGCTGAACGCCTGCACAGTCAAGGACGCCTACCCGCTGCCGCATCTGCAGCAAGCCATGGACGCACTGGTCGGCTGTTCCTGGTTCTCCACCATCGATTGCCGGCAGGGTTATCACCAGGTGGAGGTGGCAGAGGAAGACCGGCCAAAGACTGCCTTCTACTCCACCCGCGGCCTGATGCAGTTCCGCAAGATGGGCTTCGGGATGTGCAACGCCCCAGCGACATTTCAGCGCCTTATGGAGCTCGTCATGTCCGGCTTATCCTGGGAGGTGGTGCTGACCTACATCGACGACATCATCGTCTTCAGCAGAATCTTCAACGAGCATCTGGCGCGGCTAGCACAGGTCCTTCAGCGGCTTCGAGGGGCCGGGCTCAAGCTGCACAGGGCGAAGAGTGTCTTCGGCCACCGCCAGGTGCTGTACCTGGGGCACCGGGTCAGCGAGCAGGGCATCGCGCCAGACCCGAGCAAGGTGGACGCCATCCGCAGCATGTCCAGCCCGACGACAGCAGAGGAGGTGAAGCGGTTCCTCGGCATGCTAGGCTTCTATCGCCGCTTCATCCAGGACTTCAGCCAGACTGCGAGGGTGCTGCACGACGTCAGCCAGACAGCGAGAGACTTTAGATGGAGCAGCAGTTGCAAGCGGGCGTTCAACGAGCTGAAGGACAAGTTGACGACTGCCCCGGTGCTGCGGCTGCCCGACTTCAGCAAGCAGTTCGTTTTGAGCTGCGACAGCAGCCAGTTCGCAGTGGGCGCCGTGCTCAGCCAGTTGCACGGGGACGCTGAGCTGCCTGTGGCTTTCGCATCGCGCACGCTCAACAAAGCGGAGCGAAATTACTCGGCGACAGACCGGGAGCTGCTGGCGCTGGTGTGGAGCTTGAAGCACTTCAGAACGTACTTGCTCAGTGTTCCCAGCTTCACCGTCTACTCCGACCATCGGCCGCTTCAGGGACTGCTGGCGACCAAGGACCCGGAAGGCAGGCTGGCGCGGTGGCTGTCTACGCTGCAGCAGTTCTCGTTCTCGCTGCTGTACCGGCCAGGCCGGGAGAACGTTGTGCCAGACGCACTGAGCCGGGTGGCCGGCACGCGCCTGCAGCCCCGCTGGGAGGCCGCGCGCCTGCATGAGGAGCAGCGGCAGGACACGCTACTGAGCAAGGCGTTCCATGCGCTAGCGACAGGAATCGACAATCTGTCTGACACCTGGGCGGCGCAGGTTCGCGAGCTGCTGGATGGGGCATCAATAAGTACGGCGGGCGTCCTGCTGTTCCACGGCAAGCCGGTCATTCCCAGCCACCTGCGGCCGAACTTCCTGCAGGAGGCGCATTCCAGCGACCAGAGCGCCCACCTCGGTGTTGACAGGACGGTGGCGAGGCTGGCGGAGCGCTGCTGGTAGCCGGGCCTGCGGCGGGACGTGGAGAACTGGGTGGCGAGCTGCGCCGCCTGCCTAACCAAGAAGAGTCCGACCAGGCCGCAGCGGGCACCGCTGCAGACGACAGGCCAGCCGACAGCGCCTTGGCAGCAGGTGCAGATCGATATTAAAGGCCCGCTGCCGCGCACGACAGACGGCAACGCCTACATCCTCAGCATGTGCGACACCTTCTCCAAGTGGATGGAGACATCGGCGCTGGCGACGATCGACGCCGTGACGGTGGCGGATGCGCTGCTCAGAGCCGTTGTGCTGCGGCACGGTGCCCCACAAGTGCTGCACAGCGACCAAGAACGGCAGTTTGAGAGCGACGTCTTCGTCCGGCTCTGCGAGCAGCTGGGCATCGAGAAAACTCGCACATCGCCATTCCACCCAAGCGGCAATGGCGTCGTGGAGCGCGGCAACCGGACACTGGGTGACATGCTGGCGACGGTCGTGTCGGAGAGCCAGCAGGACTGGGACCGGAAGCTGCACTACGTTACCTGGGCCTATAACACCTCTGTGCACAGCACCACCGGCCTTAGCCCGTACCAGGTCCTGCATGGCTGGCCGCCGCGGCTGGCGCTCGACAGCTGGCTGGTGGACGGCGACAAGGCGGCGAGCGGCAGCCCGCACGACTTTCTGCAGCAGACGCAAGAGAACCTGGAGGGCGCCTTTGACGCGGTGCACGGCCGGCTGCGGGACGCCCAGGCGGCGCGCAACCAGCGAGTCAACCAGGGTGCCAGATTCGTGCCGTTTGAAGAGGGCCAGCTGGTAATGCTGCGCAACTCCGTCGTCAAGCGCGGCCAGACGCGGTGCCTCAGCGACAAATGGAAGGGGCCGTATCGGATCCTGCGGCGCCTCGGCGAGGTGAACTACCGCATCCAGGACCAGGCAGGCCGCCGGCGCAAGCTGGTGGTGCACCACGACCGGCTCCGACTCTTCATTCAGCGGCGGCCGTCGCTGGAGCTGCCTGCTGCCGCCGATGCCGACACGAACGCCAACGGCCTCGCCGTGCGACCGCCCAGTCCAGCGGCTGACCCGGGTGGCGATGCGTTGGTCGGCTGGCCGGAACCGGACCAAAACGTGCAGCCCGATGATCCGCCGGCGGCCCCGCCCGAGCCGGCCGAGGCTCTCAGACGCTCGGCGAGAGAACGCCGGCCTCCTGACTTTTACATGGCTGGCTTTGCTTGACTGAACTGCTTCTAGGGGGAAAGTAGTGTAAGCAGCTTAGAGTTCGCGGCCCGCAGTGTACACTGCGGGGGGTAGAGCGTACACGCCTGCGTGCGTGCTTGCGTGGCGTGATTGGGGGGTGGGTACGCCCACCCCAGTGTTTCTGGCCAAATATAATAGTGCTAGCGAGCCGGTATGGCTCTTCGCGTTTTGTGTGCATGCTACCTGACAAACCAGCGTCTTACATAACTATAACAAATTTAAAATTAATAATTCCAAGAAACTTTATTATTATTAATCGGCACGCACACCTTAAACAATTTCAGGATTGTATATAAGTTCTATCTTCTATGCCTATTTAGTGCTTTTTAAAAAATTGGCACACAAACCGGTTTTTAAAGACCGGTTTTCTTATAAAAGACGGTTTTCAAACCGGTTAACCGGTTCTCAATAAGGGCCGGTTTTTGGCATCTCTAGCTGGGGCGTTAGACCTTGCGGGGGGTGGCTGGAGGGCGGGTGTACACCGCCGCGCGCTCTCTGGAATTCCGTCAGCGCGATTGGATAAGTGTACACTCATCACCCGGCCCCCCCTGAGGACTGATTTCTTATCAGCCTTCCGCCCCGGCTTGGTCTTGGTCTCTGTGCGTGTGGGGCGGGGGTGGGGGACACTGCTGCCTATTCTGGGTGCCTCCTGCCCTCCCGGGCTGGTCTGTGCTGCTGTGTGTGGTGCCTGCTCAGGGGAGGCGGCGCGATGGGCGCTAAAGCGCCTAGTTCGTCGGTCTGGGGGCGTGCCGCTCCGTCGCTTGTGCGACAAGTGTCCCGGGCCCCCCTGCAAATAGATAGAAGAGATAGATGACACGATCGCTTGAATGCATCATTCATAATGTAAGACGCTAATTAAAATAGTTATTCTTTGATCAACAAACCGATGCTACATAATAACATCAATTCCGTTCAATAATTAAAGTATAAACGTATTAAATGTATTGTCAATATTCTCATCATGCGCATATCTTTTCTATAACCAATGAATGTCACAGCAAGAGGTTTTGAAACATAACAATTCAAAGAACGATACACTTTACAATGTAACAAATAATACAAAAGATGTGGAATGAATGCTTTAAGAAATTTGTAAGATTTCCAAAACGTGCGAAATAGAACGAAATGACTGTACGAGAATTAGTTATTGATCTCTTTCACCCAAAAACAAAAAAAGCCCAATCAAGTTCCATCAACAAAATATCCATCTTATCTATCAATCAACATCAAAATGACACTATATCAAACTTCCATCTTAGAAGATTAAGTGGCAGCTTGCTGCCACCTTGGCCATCGCCGCCGCCACCTTGGCAGTCGATGGCACCGCCGCCGCCATCGCCTCCACCGCCGCCGCATACACTTACCCCACCTATCCCTGCCACCCCACCGTTTTCCATCGCCACTGCCCTTCCGACCACCCCTGCCCTTCCCACCGCCCCTGCCCTTCCCAACGCTGCCCTTCCCACCGCCCCTGCCCTTCCCAACGCTGCCCTTCTGACTGCCACTCCCATCCCTGCCCTTCCCGCCGCTTCCCTTCCCACCCCACCCTTGCTCTGTTCAGGGCCGGCGATAAAAGTAATGTTGTAAGTTGCCTGAAAGTGTAGTGTAAGGTAATTAATTACATGAGGGATAAAACACGTTGAGTGCAAAATTATAGAGATTGACATTTGGGTCAAAACACTGTCTGTGTACCCAATCCTTCTGTCACATGTGTTAACTCCGAATCAACTGTGCATAACAACTTTATATTTTATACTTTACTCAATATGAACCATTTTACAAACCTAAAGGCGAGGCTCTACATTTCCTAGCTGCTTAAATTAAAATACGTGACCAACAATACCTCCTTTCTTACATATATACAAATATACACTACAGCATTTAATGTCGCAAAGGATTCAGAGAAACAAATGATGTACGAAAACAAAAATATTTATATTATAGTCGACACACTCTTTATGTCAGTGCTGCCAAGTCGCCATTAGAAAAAACGATTAACATCATTGTTTCAACTACCAAAGATATGAATAGAATGAAATTTATCGGAAGTTTGCAATCCAGCCAACAAAAAAATTACGAACGTCAAGTGGACAAAAGTGATGCAAATTAAAAGAGAAACAATTTTCCGATCATACGATACAGACGTAGCTTAAAACACATCGCCGTTCCGATTCTGTTCACTGTTCATTGAAAATAGACTATTTTGAAATAATCAATTTTCAAATAACAATTTAACGCCCACAGGTACGAGAAGCCATCGGATCCGACTTTGCAGTGAACTTTTGTGCCAATGATTTCGGTTTATGAAAAAAGTACGTAAAACCGAGATCAATATAACAAGCCCAAAGTTAGCCACAGCTGCCTCATTGCTTTGTTGCATTACAGAGAACGAAAACAGATTTCTATAAAAAACACAGATATTTACTACTTAGTCATGCTGCTGTGACCAAAATTTAAAGCGTCGGGAGTCAATTTAATATGCTAAATTTTTTTTAAATAATTTAACTAATGTACGAGGTCTCATCTCTCCCTGTCTCATCTCTCCCCTGTCTCATCTCTCCCGTCTCATCTCTCCCCTGTCTCATCTCTCCCGTCTCATCTCTCCCCTGTCTCATCTCTCCCGTCTCATCTCTCCCCTGTCTCATCTCTCCCGTCTCATCTCTCCCCTGTCTCATCTCTCCCGTCTCATCTCTCCCCTGTCTCATCTCTCCCCTGTCTCATCTCTCCCGTCTCATCTCTCCCCTGTCTCATCTCTCCCTTCTCATCTCTCCCGTCTCATCTCTCCCCTGTCTCATCTCTCCCGTCTCATCTCTCCCGTCTCATCTCTCCCCTGTCTCATCTCTCCCGTCTCATCTCTCCCGTCTCATCTCTCCCGTCTCATCTCTCCCCTGTCTCATCTCTCCCGTCTCATCTCTCCCGTCTCATCTCTCCCGTCTCATCTCTCCCCTGTCTCATCTCTCCCGTCTCATCTCTCCCGTCTCATCTCTCCCCTGTCTCATCTCTCCCGTCTCATCTCTCCCGTCTCATCTCTCCCCTGTCTCATCTCTCCCGTCTCATCTCTCCCGTCTCATCTCTCCCCTGTCTCATCTCTCCCCTGTCTCATCTCTCCCCTGTCTCATCTCTCCCCTGTCTCATCTCTTCCCTGTCTCATCTCTCCCGTCTCATCTCTCCCCTGTCTCATCTCTCCCCTGTCTCATCTCTCCCCTGTCTCATCTCTCCCTGTCTCATCTCCCCCTGTCTCATCTCCCCCTTTCTCATCTCTCCCCTGTCTCATCTCTCCCCTGTCTCATCTCTCCCCTGTCTCATCTCTCCCCTGTCTCATCTCTTCCCTGTCTCATCTCTCCCGTCTCATCTCTCCCCTGTCTCATCTCTCCCCTGTCTCATCTCTCCCCTGTCTCATCTCTCCCTGTCTTATCTCCCCCTGTCTCATCTCCCCCTGTCTCATCTCTCCCCTGTCTCATCTCTCCCCTGTCTCATCTCTCCCCTGTCTCATCTCTCCCCTGTCTCATCTCTCCCCTGTCTCATCTCTCCCCTGTCTCATCTCTCCTTGTTTCATCTCTCCCCTGTCTCATCTCTCCCCTGTCTAATCTCTCCCCTGTCTCATCTCTCCCCTGTCTCATCTCTCCCCTGTCTCATCTCTCCCTGTCTCATCTCTCCCCTGTCTCATCTCCCTCTGTCTCATCTCTCCCCTGTCTCATCTCCCCCTGTCTCATCTCTCCCTGTCTCATCTCCCCCTGTCTCATCTCTCCCTGTCTAATGTCTGGTAATATATGACAACACTGACCTTGTGTTAATTTAATGGCGAAATGAGAATTTCTCATCCAAAACAGTTAAACACATCAATAAACACATCTTTTTGACACCTCACACTTTCGAGAAACATTGCAAATTTGTAGAACCTCTTGTGCAGGACTATGCGGACACTTATATCGTGCTTTAATTATAGCATCGATTTTAGTATATGCGTTTGATAATCGCCTATTGCGCACCTCCTAAGGCAAAAGGGCAACACACCTTTCTGTCTGCCAAATGTTGAAAATAGTCTGACCATCAAACAGCACGAAATCCAATCGGTTGGTTTGTGACCTAGACAAATTGCTCAGTCAACGAGTCTGGTAACCAAAAAGGGTAACACTGTACGCTAACCGTGAGTGATCAGGTTTCCATCACCCTGTAATTAAACAGTTCTAAACTAAACATATATACCTTTTTCAACAGAAAATTTGTTGACGAAAATCATTCAGGAGGCGAGTTATTGAGCTTAGAAATGTACCCTAGCTCATTCTCTGCCAAAACTTTGACAGCGGCTATAGACAATCTTTGCCGTAGAAAAATGCTACAGCATTCACTCCAAGCATGAGGTCAAAATCCTCCTAGTCGAGTCTAGCGTATAGACCAGGGGTCGGCAAACTCCGGCCCGCGGGCCAGATGCGGCCCTCGAAGCTCCCAAATCCGGCCCGTTGCCCTTTCTGACATCTACAGTGTCCTGTTTCATCTCTCTCGTGTCTAATCTCTTCCGTGTCTCATCTCTTCCATGTCTTATCTCTCCCGTGTCTCATCTCTCCCTTGTCTAATCTCTCCCCTGTCTTATCTCTCCCGTGTCTAATCTCTCCTGTGTCTCATCTCTCCCGTGTCTAATCTCTACCGTGTCTAATCTCTCCCGTCTTATCTCTCCCGTGTCTAGTCTCTCCTGTGTCTAATCTCTCCCGTGTCTAATCTCTTCCGTGTCTCATCTCTTCCATTCTGTTATATTTCCAGTTCTGATTTTATTTCAGATGTTTAACAACTGAAAAAATGTCTCACTGTGATAACGATTGAGCATTTATTTTTAAGCCGGTGTAACTTTTTTGCTTCAGTAATTATTTTGCACGAATTGTCATTTTTTAAATAAACATGACTACTTTCAAACGACAAGCCATGTTTAACTGATCATTGTGCTGCTTGTGCGGTGTATTAAAAAACAATTCAACACAGACAGATATATTTAGGAACAAATTATTACAAAGCTGACACGCTTGAGATTTGCAACGTAAGTCGGTCCGTTTTTTCTATTGAGAGGAGGCTTTTAGCACCTTGATTTTTTCAGCACATTTTCAGACAGAACTTTGAAAACATTATTCCATACATTCAACTCATCAATTCAATGCTTTCAATACATTCAACACATCAATTCAATGCTTTCAATACATTCAACACATCAATTCAATGCTTTCAATACATTCAACTCATCAATTCAATGCTTTCAATACATTCAACACATCAAACACAACATTAAAAACTGTTAGCGCAAAGTCTACAGCGCTGGCAGCAGCATCGCTAGCAGTATCGTGCAGCCCAACAGTACGGATACGAACAGCAAATTCTGGTGCCTAGCACCCGCAGCAGTCGGGATTGCACCCGCGGCAGTCGTGGTTGCACCCGCGGCAGTCGTGGTTGCACCCGCGGCAGTCGTGGTTGCACCCGCAGCAGTCGTGGTTGCACCCGCGGCAGTCGTGGTTGCACCCGCAGCAGTCGGGGTTGCACCTGCGGCAGTCGTGGCTGCACCCGCGGCAGTCGTGGCTGCACCCGCGGCAGTCGGGATTGCACCCGCGGCAGTCGTGGTTGCACCCGCAGCAGTCGGGGTTGCACCCGCGGCAGTCGTGGCTGCACCCGCGGCAGTCGTGGCTGCACCCGCAGCAGTCGTGGTTGCAGACGGAATGTACATTCGTAATATGATACAATCAGTTGCATTTGCATTTGGTCTACATTCGTAGCGTTTCATGGTTTCATGGTCATAACGATGGTTGATCCAGTTTTCACAGCCGATAATGTCTGCGTTTGCTTGAATTTCCTCAGATTGAGGCTTTTTAGAAACAATTTTAAGACACTTTTCAGATGGACTGCAAAAAGCTTCAGTAAGTTGTTTATATTCTTTATACCATATTTTGTACTTAAGGCATGGTACCAGATCACGTTCTAGATCATTGATAACTACACTCGCTTTATTGCAGTTATCACCCGTGCAGTCTTTGCAATATTTTGTACGGGGACAGGCGCCGCAACCATATGTCAATCGCTAAAAAAAGTTTCCAGGCAAAAGGCAAAATATATAGGTCAAACTGTTGCTTTATGATTTCGAATTGATTTGCTAATTAAATTAGTTTAATTCATTCCGTCACTCACCACTTCATTTTCATGTCTGCTTCTAGGATCATATTCTACGTAACACTTGTTCATGTTTGGATCACAATGTACCTGAGCATCATTCATTGAATCTTGCTTATATAGAAAGAATGATGATGTCATACCAAGCGACCAGATACATTTAATACAATCAGCCAGCTGAATGCCTCCAAGTGCAAGAAACACGCAAACAATAACCAGCTTCATAGTCGTCATGATTGCCAGCTTCGATTCCGAATAGCCCAGTTAGATTTGGTCGATTAGCTGGCAGGTGGCAGTTGAACTGCAGTCAATTCTTGATCCGATTTGCAACGGCTGAGTAGAATCGGCCAGAATGCTGAGTCGAGTGTTGTCAGTTGTTGGATTTGATTCTTCGTTTCGGGCCGCTGCCCCTTCAATATGCTGCAGAAAGTACAGGTGCGAGCCGGCTCGGTCTATGGCAGCGCTGGCTGACACAGGGGTGCCCGCCTTTTGTCTATGGCAAATTTCAGCTCTACTTTGCTTTTTTCATGCACGACTTTTCTGAGATGAACTTTTGTGTTGTACTATTAGAAATCTCTCTAGCTTATTGGAGTTTCTCTCTAACAAAGAAGTATTGCACTTTACAAGCATCGAATGAATATTTCCCATGGGCCCATATTTGACAGGCTTTTTAGACAGAGCCAGGTTAACGAAAACTATTCCTCCGATTCCTCCGCACCTCAGATCCCGCATCCTATGCCACAGATCCCATATCCCAGAAAATACATCCAATATGGGATACGCTGATCCTACATCCGAGATCCTATATCTCATTCGACAGATCTCAGATCCCAAATCGCAGATCCTGAATCGCACATTCCGAATCGTGATCGAAAAAGCACTTTCAAGTTCCAATGAACCCGAATAATAATAGAGAGCGGAGGGACAGGATTTTGAAGTGTCTGGGTGGGGTTTTACAATGAGTTATGCTCACGGGATTGTCTATACACTGTTCTTACCACCACTTTGCAAAACGATGCTGCGGAAGCAACGACTGACAAGACTGAAGAGGCACAAATAAAAAGATTAGACATTGAGGCCTTGGCAACATTTTCTATGGCGATATTTTTTTAATGTTTTGTGAGAGTCTTGCAGCCAAGTCTTTGCTTTTCTACTGTTGTCAGTAGTCTGAATTATATCTCTCAGACCTATGAAGTACTGCAGAAGTGCGGCCACGTGAACTACCGGATCCGTATTGGCACGGCAACCAATACGTTCCACATCAATCTGCTCAAGTAATATACAGTGCGCGAGAGTCGATTTTGATGCACCTGTCAGCGACAACGACAGGTGCTCTTGCGCTGTCTGACCGTCTGAGCCCGGACGAGAGGGACCGTCTCCAGCAGCTGGTGCAGGACTTCGCGAACGTCTTCAATGAGATCCTGGGTAGGACCGACTTGGTGGAGCACCAAATCTGGACGACATCTGACCGTATAGTGCGCATCCGGCCGCGGCGGGAGCCGCAGGCGTATCGACAGGTGCTCAAAGAGGAGATCCAACGCATGCTGGACCTCGGAGTGATCGAACCGTGGACTGTGACTTCTGCTCCCCGGTCTGTCTAGTGGCCAAGAAGGACGGCTCGGTCCGATTCAAGGCGCTAAATGAGCTGGTGGCATTCGATTCCTACCCAATGAAGAACCTCGAGGATCTGCTGGAGCAAGTCACCAGGGCCAAGTTCATATCCAAGCTAGACTGCTGCAAGGGCTACTGGCAGATTCCTCTGTCCGAGAGCTCGAAGCGGCTGACAGCACTCGCGGCCGGTGGCAAGCTTTACCAATTCATCGTAATGCCCATGGGCTTAAACTGCGGCAGCGCAACGTACCAGAGGCTCATGGACAAGATGGTCCAAGGGCTGGGCAAAGCAGACTCATACGTCGACGACAGCGCCGTGTTCAGCGAGACCTTCGAGCAGCACGTTCACGACCTGAGGCAGGTGTTAGGCCGCCTCCAGGCTGCCGGTCTGACGGTGCAGCCTCGCAAATGCTACCTGGGCGGCAACTCGGTGGACTACCTCGGCTTCAAGCTCGGCGGAGGCCAGATCAGCACGAGCGAGGATCGAGTGCGGACTGTCACTGCACTGGCTCGACCCAAGACCAAAGACAAGGTGGCAGCCCTGACGGACCTCACGAAGAAGTCGGCGCCCGAGGACCTAAGAGCGGCCTGGGGAGAACAGCAGACTCGAGGCTTCGACTCGAGCCAACAGACTGACTCAAGATTTAGTGACTGACTCAAGATTTAGTGACTGACTCAAGATTTAGTGACTAACTCAAGATTTAGTGACTGACTCAAGATTTAGTGGCTGACTCAAGATTTAGTGACTGACTCAAGATTTAGTGACTGACTCAAGATTTAGTGACTGACTCAAGATTTAGTGACTGACTCAAGATTTAGTGACTGACTCAAGATTTAGTGACTGACTCAAGATTTAGTGACTGACTCAAGATTTAGTGACTGACTCAAGATTTAGTGACTGACTCAAGATGGCCTTCTTTTCCCGTCGTGCCCGGTTCCGGCTGCGGCGGGCTTCTTCGACCGTTTGGAGCGGCCGGTCATCGTTTCCTGAGCCCCGCTAGTAGGTGAACCGGAGGGGCCGGAATGGGCGCTGTCAATGGCGGAGGGGCCGGGTTTGTAGCGGGAGCTTCAGTCCCGGTTTCAAGGATGGCATTAGCAGAAGCCATAGCTGAAAGCAGGTGCAGGGTTTACTCATAAGCGAGGTAAAAAGCCTTTGGCACCTCTCCCTCAGAGCCCAGGCCAGACGTACCTAATGATCAGGAGGGGTCCTGGATGGGTCGTCAAGCGCCGTTGCTTATTCTGTCCGGCTTTCTGTCGGACATTCTGTTATATTTCCAGTTCTGATTTTATTTCAGATGTTTAACAACTGAAAAAATATCTCATTGTGATAACAATTTAGCATTTATTTTTAAGCAGGTGTAACTTTTTTGCTTCAGTAATTATTTTGCACGAATTGTCATTTTTTAAATAAACATGACTACTTTCAAACGACAAGCCATGTTTAACTGATCATTGTGCTGCTTGTGCGGTGTATTAAAAAACAATTCAACACAGACAGATATATTTAGGAACAAATTATTACAAAGCTGACATGCTTGAGATTTGCAACGTAAGTCGGTCCGTTTTTTCTATTGAGAGGAGGCTTTTAGCACCTTGATTCTTTCAGCACATTTTCAGACAGAACTTTGAAAACATTATTCCATACATTCAACTCATCAATTCAATGCTTTCAATACATTCAACTCATCAATTCAATGCTTTCAATACATTCAACACATCAATTCAATGCTTTCAATACATTCAACTCATCAATTCAATGCTTTCAATACATTCAACTCATCAATTCAATGCTTTCAATACATTCAACACATCAATTCAATGCTTTCAATACATTCAACACATCAATTCAATGCTTTCAATACATTCAACACATCAATTCAATGCTTTCAATACATTCAACACATCAAACACAACATTAAAAACTGTTAGCGCAAAGTCTACAGCGCTGGCAGCAGCATCGCTAGCAGTATCGTGCAGCCCAACAGTACGGATACGAACAGCGAATTCTGGTGCCTAGCACCCGCGGCAGTCGGGGTTGCACCCGCGGCAGTCGGGATTGCACCCGCGGCAGTCGTGGTTGCACCCGCAGCAGTCGGGATTGCGCCCGCAGCAGTCGGGATTGCACCCGCAGCAGTCGGGATTGCACCCGCAGCAGTCGGGATTGCACCCGCGGCAGTCGTGGTTGCACCCGCAGCAGTCGGGATTGCACCCGCGGCAGTCGTGGTTGCACCCGCGGCAGTCGGGGTTGCACCCGCAGCAGTCGGTATTGCACCCGCGGCAGTCGTGGTTGCACCCGCGGCAGTCGTGGTTGCACCCGCAGCAGTCGGGATTGCACCCGCAGCAGTCGTGGTTGCACCCGCGGCAGTCGTGGATGCACCCGCAGCAGTCGGGATTGCACCCGCGGCAGTCGTGGTTGCACCCGCGGCAGTCGTGGATGCACCCGCAGCAGTCGGGATTGCACCCGCAGCAGTCGGGATTGCACCCGCGGCAGTCGTGGATGCACCCGCAGCAGTCGGGGTTGCACCCACGGCAGTCGTGGTTGCACCCGCAGCAGTCGGGGTTGCGCCTGCAGCAGTCGGGGTTTCACCCGCGGCAGTCGTGGTTGCAGGAGGAGTGTACATCCGTAATGAGCTACAATCAGACTTTGCTGCGTTTGGAGTGCATTCGTAGCGTTCCATCTTCCGAGGATTCTTATCTCTCGAGTAGTAGTTATACATCAGGTTGATATACATTTCACAGCCGATAATTGTAACATAGCCCCTGTCTTTGGGGGCTATGAAGTCCAATTTAAGGCACTTTTCTGATGGAGGGCAAAATATTTCAGATGGAAATTCTGGCGCCCAATTGACCTTCCATTTTTTGTAGTGAAGGCATGGTACCTGATCGCGTTCTAGATCGTTGGTCAAGTTAAATACACTCGCTTTATTGCATTTGTCACCCGTGCAGTCTTTGCAATATTTTGTAGCAGGACAGGCGCCACAACCATATTTCAGTCGCTAAAAAAGTTTCCGCATAGGGCAAAATTTATAGGGCGAACTGTTGCTTTATGATTTTGAATTGATATGCTAATTAAATTAGTTTAATTCATTCGGTCGCTCACCACTTCGGTACGAGAAAAAACAGTTGAAGCTTCAGGATGATATTCCACTTTACACTTGGTGTCTTTGGCAGGAGTACAATCTGTATCAGTATCGTCATTCTTATATTCATAAAATGGTACTTTATGATTCCTCGACCAGATACATTTAATACAATCAGCCAGCTGAATGCCTCCAAGTGCAAGAAACACGCCAACAATAACCAGCTTCATAGTCGTCATGATTGCCAGCTTCGATTCCGAATAACCCAGTTAGATTTGGTCGATTAGCTGGCAGGTGGCAGTTGAACTGCAGTCAATTCTTGATCCGATTTGCAACGGCTGAGTAGAATCGGCCAGAATGCTCAGTCGAGTGTTGTCAGTTGTTGGATTTGATTCTTCGTTTCGGGCCGCTGCCCCTTCAATATGCTGCAGAAAATGCAGGTGCGAGCCGGCTCGGTCTATGGCAGCGCTGGCTGATACAGGGGATCGTCCTGGATCGTCTCTCCCGGTTTCCGCCGCATGTCGCTCCAGAACCGGAAGCGCTCCCGCACAATGAAGCGCTTGGCGTCATACTGTTCATCCATGAATTTCCCAATCTGGTCCATTGTGAGCTTGTTGATCTCCTTCGGCGGCGTCTGCTGTCCTGCTAAGTTCGAGAGAAGCTTGTAGGTGGACGGAGACTGGTTCGTCAGGAACACCTGGGCCTTCTTGTCATCGGGTATGGAGTTCGCACCCGTGAAAGTGTTGAATCTGGCCAAGTAGTCGGGCCAAAGCTCGGACGTGAAGTCGAATGGCGAAAAACTCGGAGTTGACGTCGTAAAGTGTGTCGCCAAAACCGCAGCCTGGGACTGGCTGCCTGTAGGCTGTAGAGACCGGATGAGGTCTAGCAATAACTGCCGGTCAGCTTCACGCTGGCGACGATCTTCCTCCATCTGCTGCTGTAGAAGTGTGATTACTTCTTCGCTATCGGGCATGATGGTTGCAGCTTGATCCTTCGTTCAGTAGTGACTGTCGTTGCAAATCAGACGTCCTCGAAGTTGATCAAGATCCTGCTTGCGACGCCTGAAAATCCCTGTTGTATCTTTAATAACTGACGCAACGGAGATTCCGATTTGTAGAGTAATAAGGAAAACACGCCAATAGGCGGCACTCGGCAGGCAGACGAATAGGAGTGTGTATTTGATATATTATAGCAGTCGGCGTACGAAAAATATACATGAGTGCAGGGGTCGGGGGCTTTTATTGATAGGCCCAAAGGCATGGGGAAGAGCTTTCTAGGAAGTTACTAAAAATAGACTACGCGGGAAGTTTCTGAAACAAAAGTGTATGGACTTACGCCTTACGACAAAGAATAGAAATTTCTGGAAAGTTCCTGGGAATTACAACAACAACAGTCTCAACACTTACCCTCCTTTTCTTTCTTATCTTTGTCCCTTCCTCTTCGTTTCGCTGCTGCTTTCGCGAAGTTTGTGCCTCTCTCGTGCTTCTTTGTTCGTGCTTTGGGGGCACAAAATGACTACTTTCAAACATCAAGCCAGGTTTAACTGATCATTGTGCAGCTTGCATGGAGTGTTAAAAAAATTCGGAGCAGATATATATATTTATTTGGTCACAAAATATGATAATCCAGGCATGCTTGGGATTTGCTACGGAAATCGGTCAGTGTTTGCTATTGAGAGGAGGCTTTTAGAGTCTTGATATTTTCAGCACATTTTCATACAACTTTCAATACAAGTTGTCAGAACTTTCAATACATTCAATACGCTCGTACATCAAAAAATGAAAGAATAAAGCTTAAATCGCCAAATAAGCAGCGCAATCAGAATCGCTATCAGCATCGCGCAGCCCAGCAGTACGGCTACGAACAGCCAATTCACCCCAGAAGTCGTGGTTGTAGGCGGAGTGTACATTCCTAATTTGATACAACCAGTTTTTTCTGCGTTTGGTCTGCATTCGTAGCGTTTAAATGCTTTTGCAGCGCGAAAATTACTGTTGATCCAATTTTCACAGCCGATATATTCAAATCGCACATGCCGAAGAATCTGAACAGCTTGAAAGCACTTTTCTGATGGAGGGCAAAAGGATTCAGCAGCTCGTGGTCTAGACGATGTAAGCATCTGGTTGTTAAGGCATGGTACCAGATCACGTTCAAGATCATTGATTAAGTTTAATACACTCGCTCCATTGCAGTTACTACCCTCGCAGTCTTTGCAATATTTTGTACTGTGACAGGCGCCGCAACCATATTTCAGTCTCTGAAAAAGTTTCCGCATAGGGCAAAATTTATAGGGCAAACTGTTGCTTTATGATTTCGAGTTGATATGCTAATTAAATTAGTTTAATTCATTCGGTCGCTCACCACTTCTTCTTCTTCTTCAATTCTAGGATCATATTCCACTTTACACTTGGTGATGCCTGGAAGACAATTTGTTTCAACAGAATCCATTGAACTATCCTTATACATAGAAAATTTTGATAACCTATTGTGCGACCAGATACATGTAATACAATCAGCCAGCTGAATGCCTCCAATTGCAAGAAACACGCAAACAATAACCAGCTTCATAGTCGTCATGATTGCCAGCTTCGATTCCGAATAGCCCAGTTAGATTTGGTCGATTAGCTGGCAGGTGGCAGTTGAACTGCAGTCAATTCTTGATCCGATTTGCAACGGCTGAGTAGAATCGGCCAGAATGCTTAGTCGAGTGTTGTCAGTTGTTGGATTTGATTTTTCGTTTCGGGCCGCTGCCCCTTCAATATGCTGCAGAAAATACAGGTCCGAGCCGGCTCGGTCTATGGCAGCGCTGGCTGACACAGGGGTGCCCGCCTTTTGTCTATGGCAAATTTCAGCTCTACTTTGCTTTTTCATGCATGACTTTTCTGAGATGAACTTTTGTGTTGTACTATTAGAAATCTTTCTAGCTTATTGGAGTTTCTCTCTAACAAAGAAGCATTGCACTTTACTACTGAAATGGGTGGGTCTTTTTGCAATCCGATGTTCTGTCCTCGCGGAAGATAGGAGTGTGTGGACGGCGATAGAGTCAAAGTCATAGCGCAACGCCTCGCGAGTTGTCGCGGAAAGAGGGATGAAGGGAGAGATGAAGGGAGAGACAGTGGATGCAGGGAGTGGTCCTATTGGCCTCAGGCTGGCCAGTCCCACTCGTCCCATAGGCCACAGGCATGACTGCCGTGCCTACCCCAAGCAATGCTCGAACCCGGCTGAAAGTCTAAGGAGGTGTCGGACTACCCGAAAGCAGATAGGACAGGGCTAGAGAGTCTACTGTCGTCAGTAGCATGTAAATAACTGACTCCTAACCTTGGTAGCAGTGGTCGACTCGGCCTAGGCTCTTGTCATAGAAATGCGGAAAGGCTATCGGCAAAGCGGAAAAGATGATCTAGGGTAGCGCCACCACCCAATGCGCCTACGTCGCCACCGCAGACATTTGGGGACTTGGGTCCCCGGAGTACACAGCTCCCAGTTTATCACACAAATCTAGACAAGCCGAAAAATGGGCATTCTGCAACTTCCGTTTTAGACTGGGGCGAGAGCCCCAGAATGGATCGAGACACGCCTCAACAGGGGATTCCTGAATTCGCGCTACAGGGGTCTAGAAAGGTGGTACTAAGAACTTGAATGAGAATCCGTAGCCAGAATCCTACTCATGAGACATTAGACACATTCTGTACATTAGACTGCAGCCTACGCATTAAGTAACTAGCAAATCCGAGTCTGTGTGAGTTGAGGAAATCAGAGACTGGAGAGATTAAGCAGAACACTGGCTGAGTGATTATGCAAGCGAAAGATTAATTGATCATCACCCTCGCTTCCGTGTGGCGGCAGTTGCGAAAGGCGGGGAACAGAGGGGAAACTCGATTGGCAGGGGAGTTTGACACGTACTCCTTGATCCGCCAGGAAGAGAGGAAAAACCCGCCAAGGAATTCCCCACCCCTAGCAGAGAAACACATGCTACACTCCGCATTTTACTCGCGAAACCCTAGCTCCTTATTACTCGCATGCGCGCTTACAGTTGCCTTCCTGCCGCAGCTTTCAGCTCGGCATCGCCAGAGCCCACCCCCTAATGAGTTAGCCACTCATGATCGAGGGCTGTCTAAAGATAAAATAAAAATAAGAGAACGGCATAGTGAAGGGATTTATTGTTATTAAAATTGGCCTAGTAATTAAGTGATCGGCAAGTAGATTGTCTGTGTATTAAGTCACCAATCCTAAGTTTTCCCTCCCACTAATTGGCCGCCTAACTAAAAGTACTAGTCCCTTAGGAGTAATAATCACAAGCCGCTGCGCGGGTTACTTATCTGAAGTCGCTTGGCCGCGTGCTGCAGTCCCGTCGTTCTCGGGGGAAGGTAGGGCAAAACAAAAAAGGCAGAGAAGGGGAAACTATTGCGAATTGGCAGGGGCCAACACGCTAGGAGCTCAGAGGCTCAATTTAGTGCTCACCTAACGAGGTGGCTTACGCTTAGGGGATTGGGAGCAGGCAATGGGCCTGTGATAGCTGAGCAGAGCTCGGGGCTCAAGGATCTAAGCCCTACGTGGGTCCGGGATATGAGTCCGAGATCCGGGGGGGAGTCCGGCTCCGAAGGGTGGGAGGTCAAGGGTTCCAAGAGGGAGCAGCGCAGCGCGCTTGCTTAAATAGTCCTGCAGCACGCCAACCCCGACATCCATCAAAACAACCCACATTCGCGCCAGCCTGTCAACGGGGAATCGAAGCGGCGATGGGCCGCCCCGATTACCCAATGAACCGACGGCGAGAAACGACAGATGCTCCTCGAGAGCAGCTGCCGGCAGACGGCCAATGATTGTTACACCGCCGGGACAATGGGAAGCGCAGGCGCCGACCTGCCTACAGTGACATTTACATGTATCTAAGAGGAGGAAGGTCATAAAGTCGAGCTGGGCTCGAATACTGTAAAGAAGTGGGGACATGAAGAATTAATGATCACTCATAACGCCCGAGTGATTCCCAATAACTGATAGGGGTTTGGAGGGGAATTATGACCTAAACTACTCATACAATAGAAGTTATGGCCGCGTTCAGTCATTCCTACAGGGGTCTAGACAGATCCAGGGAAAAGGGATTCGACGGCTACTTAATTCACCGCCGCCCCAAACCCGGCCCTAAGATTAATGATCTTGTTTGCGGCCAGCTGCTATGTGGATCGCAATTATTAGATACTTAAAAATTTGAAAAATTATGCTGGCTCACATTCCCACTCGATTCCCGCAGCACACTCCACATCACTACACCTTTTCCCGTTCAATTTCAACGAATCTGCGCTGCAATTTAGACAACTTGTCATTCATTTTCGACACAATTTTATTTTTATACCTTCAGTTGGAAGTTTAAATTAGACAAAGCTGACTTCAATATAAAATACGATAGCTTATTTAATCGTTAAAAAATTGTACTATTCTGTGCCGGGAATGTGTTGTCTATGGTAATTTTTGGTGAAATTATTTTTCGCTACGCTCGCCTCGAGACCATTAAACGCAGCCTCACATTCTAACCACAGAATGTGAATTAAACGGCGTTTATTATTTACTGAAACAGCAGATATTCGATTTAGACAATTCCTCATTGAGAGCGATTTGTCTATGGTAAAATTTCTAGTAACTAGGTCTAAGTGCAGTCCGGAAAAATTTCCAACGAGGGGCGAAGCAAGCGAAGCGAGTACCTCATCGTTGGCAGTTTTTTTTCGGATAAACAAGACCGAGATAAGATTGCCCGGAGACTCACCCAACGTAACATCAACGTTTTTAGAAACTAAAATTGATGCAGAATTAAAACCACTTGAGATAAAACCATGGGTGACCCCTCTATAGACGTAAAACATTTAGGGCTACAAGATAAGCGACCTGAAATTTCCATAGCAACGCGTCTTGGTTGCCATGGCAACGAAAAAGTGACTTTTTTGAGACCCGTCGAAATCTTGAATCTCAAAAAATAAGGATTTACAATATAGAGTAAAAAATTGATTGAACCTAACTTTTTGCGAATTTTCGGACCTACAAGACACTGATTGGTTATTTTCCGCTAAATGCTTACCTTGACAGCTGTTATTCTGTAAAAGTGTGGTTTTCAAATGTCGAAAAATGTGCATTTTTCCAACTTTCAACTTTCATCATACTAACGATGGCACCTGGGACTGTTACATGACGCACGACTTTAAACAAGATACTCGCTTTAACTGTACATTCGCACCTGTTAATAACATTCGAATATTCGACGGGTAGGTATTCGTATAGCGCTTCAAGTTTTATGTCTCTTCTTCACTTGTAGTTTTCCTATAGTTTGTCTAGCGGTTTATTGCAGTCTAAAAGTCTTGACGGCTATAACTCCTACGACTATCGATACTCAGTATACCGGTTGGTCGTAGTGATCTCTCTAGATCGTTATCGCTGATTCTACTTAAGAAAGAACGCAAAAACTGATTTTCTAGTAAGTTTATCTAAACGGAGCTCAAAGTGAGTCTCTAACTAACTCGCGCGGCGAATCTTTTTCCGCGCTCCGCACCGATATATATAGTGTCTTTGAAACCCCTCGATCCGAGGGGGAGATAATACCATAGCAACAGTACGCATGAGAATTGGGGGTGAGTGAGGTCGCAGCCTCGAGTCTAGTACAGTTATTATCATTAAACTAGTTGGTTGGCAGGCACGCCAACCCCTTTTCTTTCATCGATCCCGCTTTCTTGTGCGGTCTCGGCCTCCTCCCGATCTCGTTCCCGATCGGGTCCGGGCGGCTCCAGTTTCGGCTGGGTTGGGTCGATGCAGGCAGCTGCAGGTCGGGACAGGCCGGGTTGATTCCGGGAGCTCCACGTCAGCACAGCTGCGTTCCGGTCTCGGGCCATTCCACGTCAGCACAGCTGCGGATCCGGTCTCCAGCAGCTCCACGTCGGCACAGCTGCTGTCCTGCCGAACCGGGCCTGCGCTGAAATGAATAGTTGATCTCTGGGGGCGGATTTTGTCTAATCATTCTCCTTTCGGTTGCTCGTACTTTCTGCTGTTGCTATTTTTGGCTTTTGCTTCCTACTAACGCCCACTTAAATTCCATTCAGATTTCTAAGTCTTATAATTCGAACCAAATAGAGGAAATTGAAACTTGTTGCGAGACTCCAAAAAGTACATGAATGCGGTAATTTAGGTAAGATCTACATGTTTATAATATACACTTTGAGCCGTATTCGTGTGCGTGCGTGCGTGCGTGTAATTGATTTTTTCGAGAATGCCTGGACACAATTTTTTTAATTCCTGCTTTGTTTAATCAGAATTTTTCGGGATCGCTGCACATATTTTAATTTGCTTCACTTGCAGGGGACGTTAGTCTATTAAGCCAAAAAACTTCTTTTTTAGTGCTTCAGATAGGCCAGGACATTGTGGGTCATTTGCTTGACTGCCGATTTTGTTCCATTGTATGAGAGCGTCGTTAGGATCAGAGCCAGTTTTGTCAACGTGCATACCACTTCCAATTTTAATGATTTTATTATAATTATTATTATTATTATTAAAACGCGCACGCCATCTATGGGTGCTGATTTTTTTTATATATATTTTTTAACAACAAATTTAAATGAACAACGAAAAGCAACATAAAAAGCGAAGTTTAGTAGGAATCAAATATCGAGCTGGGAAGGGAAAGCAAAGGTATTAAAAATAAGAGCAGTAAAAACACAAGGGACGCCAGGGATAAAACAAAATATGAAATATCTATTGTTGAATGCTAGTAAGATCTCGTAGTCTCAGGGCAGCTGTTCCCTTATTTTAGATATTTCTATGATGTATTTTGCTAAAGCTTCAGCGGTTTCCCTATCGTCTTGAGCCATTATGTAGTTAGATTTCTCTTCTGCTGGTAAGGATATGAAATTGGGGGTTTTCCCAGAAATTTCCGTCTCAAATTTCGAACGTGCTCCGCAAACTTATTCCAAGTGCACTTAAAAAGGAAGTGGACCTCGTTTTCAACTTCTGTTTTGCACTTACTACATAATCTATTCTCATACGGAATTTTCGGTCTCGCAGTTCGCAATGTTTCGCAAGCTAGCTTATGGTTTCCTAGTCTAAACGAGGCTATGGTACGTCTCAACTCCGGGTTGTATATTTGTTGTAAATATTTTTCGGCTGAATAATATTGCTTGAAGGAGTAATAGAAGTGACTTAGCTTGCTTGATTTCTGTGTCCTTTGTCTCCAATGGGTATCGAACTGAGAAACGAAATTTTTCCTGTGGTTTCCAATTGCTTTTGCGGAACTAATGCCTCTGCAGTTCAGCATAACGTCATTGTTGGTCTTTGCTTTGATTCCAACATCACTGTATGTTGGGTCCGCCAATAAGTTGGAAATTATGGAGTCCGGCCGGCTTGTTATGGAGGCCCAGTACGAAATGCTTCTTTTCTGGATGTTGTATAATAAAGGCAATCTGCCTAACTCCGAGCGGGCCCTGTTGCCATCCGTATTTTGGCTGACTTGTAGTATGGCTTTACAGCACCTGATGTTTACTCTTTCAAAAAGACAGCGGTCCCAAGGACCCAGGTTCCACGAGACAAAAGCCCCCCAGGCCTCAGAGGCGTACAGAGCTATGCTTTCTATCATTGCTGTGCAGTACAGCATGAGCTGATTGTATCTGCATCTGCATCAATGATTGCATCAGGGCCAGTTTTGCTAAAAGTGAGTACACGGATAAAAATTTCAATGTGTCAAATGTACATAGCTGTGTCAACCCCACTACTGGCAAGACAGTCAGTGCGAATTCATAAATAGATTACATCACAGCTTCACAGAAGCATAGCAGACTTCAACTCAACGATATATTGCTCACATCTAGCGATATATTACTACAACATAACTAAATCATCAAACCTTGTCTCGATTTTAATAAAGAAAAGTGTCCAATAGTGTTTTAAATGTGTCTAACAGTTTTCTAAAAGTTTTTAACAGTATTCTAAATGTGTTTAAAAGGTTTCTAAAAGTGTTTAATAGTATTCTAAATGGTTTTAACCGTTTTCTAAAAGTGTTTAACGGTTTTCTAAATGTGTTTACCAGTTTTTTAAACGTGTTCACCAGTATTCTAAATGTGTTTAACAGTTTTCTAAAAGTGATTAACAGTTTTCTAAAAGTGTTTAACATTTTTTCATATGTGTCCAAAAGTTTTCTAAAAGTGTCAAATAATTACCACTTTTTTAATGCGTTTTTTAGTTTTTAAATATGTTGAACGGTTAATAATTGTTATTTGCTGCTGAGGGGACATTAGTTCTCTGCTGCTGGGGGGGAATTAGTTCTCTGCTGCTGGGGGGGGGAATGAGTTCTCTGCTGCTGGGGGGGAATTAGTTCTTTGCTGCTGGGGGGAATTAGTTCTTTGCTGCTGGGGGGGAATTAGTTCTCTGCTGCTGGGGGGAATTAGTTCTCTGCTGCTGGGGGGAATTAGTTCTCTGCTGCTGGGGGGAATTAGTTCTCTGCTGCTGGGGGGAATTAGTTCTTTGCTGCTGGGGGGGAATTACTTCTTTGCTGCTGGGGGGGAATTAGTTCTCTGCTGCTGGGGGGAATTAGTTCTCTGCTGCTGGGGGGAATTAGTTCTCTGCTGCTGGGGGGGAATTAGTTCTCTGCTGCTGGGGGGGGATGAGTTCTCTGCTGCTGGGGGGGAATTAGTTCTCTGCTGCTGGGGGGGGAATTAGTTCTCTGCTGCTGGGGGGAATTAGTTCTCTGCTGCTGGGGGGGATGAGTTCTCTGCTGCTGGGGGGAATTAGTTCTCTGCTGCTGGGGGGAATTAGTTCTCTGCTGCTGGGGGGAATGAGTTCTCTGCTGCTGGGGGGAATTAGTTCTCTGCTGCTGGGGGGAATTAGTTCTCTGCTGCTGGGGGGGAATGAGTTCTCTGCTGCTGGGGGGAATGAGTTCTTTGCTGCTGGGGGGAATGAGTTCTTTGCTGCTGGGGGGGGGAATGAATTCTCTGCTGCTGGGGGGAATGAGTTCTTTGCTGCTGGGGGGGAATTAGTTCTCTGCTGCTGGGGGGAATGAGTTCTCTGCTGCTGGGGGGAATTAGTTCTCTGCTGCTGGGGTGGGGATTAGTTCTCTGCTACTGGGGAGACACTAGTTTTTTACTGCTGAGGGGGAATTAGTTCTTTGCTGCTGGGGGGGAATTAGTTCTCTGCTGCTGGGGGGGGGAATGAGTTCTCTGCTGCTGGGGGGAATGAGTTCTTTGCTGCTGGGGGGAATTAGTTCTCTGCAGCTGGGGAGACACTGGTTTTTTACTGCTGAGGGGATAGTATTCACATGTACCTCAGTAGCATTAAGATGAGTTGTATCAAACGTAAGCTACTCGTGTAATTTTGCCCCAATGGGGCTCTTGGTGTACAGACCGGATGTCTCAGAATGTATTCAACCTCAGACTGACTATTTTTGTATTTTTTGTTTGCTTTCAGATGTGTTTTGTCCTTCTGCATTACACATTATTTTTGTCTGACCAGTAGCCGATGTGTAGGCACTAGGAATAGGTTGGGCTAGGCTAGGCGAAGTGTCCCTGGTTCGACTCTGCACTGTGTCAAATCATTTAAACTAATTGTCAGTCAGTAGTGATGGATGCAAAGCGATAATTTTTTATTCGATTTTGAAAATAAAAGGAAAACATAAAATCCACTTTTGCATGGCAAAACCAGAGTCTCAATCATGGCAAACGAGAGTTTGATTCATGGCTAAACCAGAGTTTCAATCATGGCTAAACCAGAGTATCAATCATGGCTAAACCAGAGTATCAATCATGGCTAAACCAGAGTATCAATCATGGCTAAACCAGAGTATCAATCATGGCTAAACCAGAGTTTCAATCATGGCTAAACCAGAGTATCAATCATGGCTAAACCAGAGTTTCAATCATGGCTAAACCAGAGTATCAATCATGGCTAAACCAGATTTTCAATCATGGCTAAACCAGAGTATCAATCATGGCTAAACCAGAGTTTCAATCATGGCTAAACCAGAGTATCAATCATGGCTAAACCAGAGTTTCAATCATGGCTAAACCAGAGTATCAATCATGGCTAAACCAGAGTTTCAATCATGGCTAAACCAGAGTTTCAATCATGGCTAAACCAGAGTTTCAATCATGGCTAAACCAGAGTTTCAATCATGGCTAAACCAGAGTTTCAATCATGGCTAAACCAGAGTTTGAATCATGGCTAAACCATCTGAATCAGCTGATAAACTGGGGGATCATTGTAAACTGGGGGATCATTGTCAACTGGGGGATCATTGTCAACTGTGTGATTATCATCAACTAGGGGACCATCATCAACTGGGGGATCATTGTTAATTGGGGATCATCATCAAGTGGGGGATCATTGTCAACTAGGGGAACATTGTCAACTGGGGATAATTGTCAACTTGGGATAATTGTCAACTTGGGATAATTGTGAACTGGAGGATTATTGTCAACTGAGGGAACATTGTCAACCGGGGATCATTGTAAACTGGGGGATCAATGTCAACTGGGGGATCATTGTAAACTGGGGGATCAATGTCAACTGGGGGATCATTTTCAACTGGGGGATCGTTGTCAAGTGGGGGTTCATTGTTAACTGGGGGTTCATTGTCAACTGGGGGATCATTGTCAACTGGGGGATCATTGTCAACTGGGGGATCATTGTCAACTGTGTGATCATCATCAACTGGGGGATCATTGTCAACTAGGGGAATATTGTCAACTGGGGATCATCATCAATGGGGAGTCATCATTATCTGGGGGATCATTGTCAACTGGGGGATCATTGTCAACTGGGTGATCATCATCAATTGGGGAATCATTGTCGACTGGGGGATCATCATCAACTGGGGCATCATTGTCAACTGGGTGATCATTGTAGCTTAAAAAAGCTGAAAATACAGCTGCTAAAAAGTATATATAAGATGAATTAAAAATATTTCTGCTCCCCGAAGGGGGGCAAAACATGCTAGTACATTGCTAAAGTCGAAAAACGTGATTTAGGCTATTTTTATGCATTTTTCATGATACCAATGTACAAAAATTAAGAAACGAGCTGACATGCTAGGAAAATCTGAATTTTTAGGCAAGGTGCACAACTAAATTGCGCACAATATGTATATCTTGAAATTTTGTCTTAGTTTATTGAAGTCGTTGTCGGTACAGAAATGTACTTTAACGACAGTATGGGGGGCTTGCATATCAAACATACTTTTTAGCCTGTAACTTTTGAGCGGATTACCGGAGCGCGGCGTGCTTGGTGTCATTGAACTACATTTTGATTTACTTTTATTTGAGTGTATGTTCGCTGTCATTGCACGATGTTTTGTACACCTCAGGCCAGGTCACCTGACTTGCTGGAAATGAAATAATGACTTTGTACCTATACTTAGGATAGGGGAAGCATAAGAATAAGCCAAAATTTGTACTTATTAGAAACAACTATAGATGACTACTCTCAGAAAAAGTGACATTCACGTCTGTCAGTTGCAAAATTTTGTTATAATCGACTGTAAAAATCAAAAAACGTGATTTTGTGCAAAAAGCAACCGTAAATGAGCACACATAGGGCGGAAAATCTATTAATTTTCGCTGTGAGGTTCTTAGCTTCCAAGAGCATTATTGTGCCCAGTAAACACGTACAGAAGACTGCCATCTTCGTTAGTGTGCGAAAATTCGTATTTTGACTCTATTAACATTTACCAAATTACGAGGTTCCAGTACTATGCGTTTATTTGATATTTCATGCTGCCATTTATTAACGCTGCTACGCCTGGCTTTCCGTGTGGTGTCAATAAATAGCATTTAGCAAGTGCTTTAAGATGACATCATGCGCATTGCGTTGCGTAAAAGTGTGGGTCCACAGTTTCGTAATAAGTTAAAGAGACCTGATTTCGCAAAAATCTTTAAAAGAAAAAATACCAAATAGGTAACTAAAACGCCTTCTGAGACAAAATAAAAAATGCACTAGAAAGTGTCTATTTTGTAATGCAAAAAGTCTTGCGTCCTGCAAAAATCTGCTATGGCGACTTTTTGGAGCCACTAGCCTACTGACCCTTTTCTGCCTCACTCCTCTACTTTACCACTTGGCATGCTCTGCTGGCCATAGACGTTTGCCCACCCCCACTGTTCTGTCTGTCACACTTCCTAGTCTTACCACTTGGCATGCTCTGCTGGCCATAGATTATATGCGCTGATAGGCGACCAAACCGCCAAAAATTCGATAGAGTCATCGCAAAATTAAACACGAAGCTTATCCAAACCGACGGAGATGGCTACCAACATGAATGCTCCAAGGAGAGAGAGACGACAGGCTGCAAAGCAGGCACTTCGCCGTTTGGGCTTGGACAGCAGCGATTCAAGCGAAAGCGACTCCTACTACACGGCTGAGAGTGATGAAAGGACGGATGAAGAGGACAATCCAGTTCAGGCTGAAGAAATGCCGGAGGCGTTCGACGAATGGAGAGAAGTCACCGTTGAGGATGATCAACGGGCTTATGTCGTCCCGGAATTTCTTGGTGTTCAAGGAGTCAACCCACTGTTTCCTGTGCCCGAGGATATCGAAAACGGTTGGGACACGATTCTCAGTCAATTTCTACATGACCACCTGCTGCACCAGCTTTGCGAATGGACTAACAAGAGAGTTGAGCAAGAGGTTGACAAGTTTCATGAGGAACACGATGGAGAGGAATTGCCGTACGGTTTGAAGGCCTGTACCATCTTTGAGATGAAGAAGGTCATTGGGATGCTGCTCTGCACTGGAGTCATCCAGAAACCAGAGGTGTCGTCCTACTGGTCCACCGATCCGTTGTACTTTCATCCCTTCATTCATGACAAGGCGTGTCTTCCTCGAGCTCGCTTCCAGCAGATCATATCGTGGCTGCGTTGCTATGACTGCCTGCACTTTGACGCCGCTGATCCCCTGTGCAAGATCCGGCCATTTCTCGAGGCTGTACAGAGGATCTGCAAGAACTGCTACTTACCGACACGGGACGTTGCGATCGATGAGGCGTTGCTACTGTACAAGGGACGCTTGCACTTCAAGCAATACATGCCGAATAAACGGGCCAAGTTTGGCATCAAGCTGTACTGCTTGGCGGAGTCAACCACAGGATACATGTGGAACTTCCTCGTCCATTCAACGGCGGGTGCGAACAACCAGTTTGGAAATGACGTGCCGCAACTGTCACTGAGTGAGCGAATTGTTATCGAGCTCAGTCGTGACATCCTCGATCTCGGCTACAGGATCTTTTGTGACAGTTGGTTTTCATCAGTCCGACTGTCTGAGCATCTGCTGACCAGGAGCACAGCGCTAACAGGTACAATTCGCAAGGATCGAGGGATCCCGCAGATTCTGCGCGACCTGCCGCTACAGCCGCTCAGTCACTCGTTTGCCAGGAGCGGGGATGTGCTCGTCATGAAGATTGTCGACAGGAGGAGCTCTGGAATAAAGACTGTTTACCTGGTTGATTCGGCCTCTACTGCAGGCTGCACACAGGTCAGGAGAGTACTGCGAGGTGGAGAGGAACAGCAGGTATTGAAGCCGAACTCTGTGCTGGAGTACAACCAACGCATGGGTGGTGTCGATCGCATGGATGCTGCTGCTCAGACCTACAGTGCTTGTCGCAAGACTCACAAATGGTTTGTAAAGTTGAGCGTGTTTTTGCTGCAACAGCTGGTGAGAAACTCATGGCTCATTTACAAACACCTGGGAGGCTCGCAAACGTTTCTGGCTTACACAGAGCGCTGCATCAAGCACCTGATATTGAGCAGTGGAGATGGAAGAGTGAGAGTACATCGTCGTGCACTGTGCCACCAAGTAGGTGATGCCGACATCCACCATCGTCCCCAAAGGCTGCCACCGACTGAAGCTCAGCAGCGTCCAGCCAAACGCTGCCGAGTCTGTTACCAACGTGGACAGCAAAAGCGAACAGTTTTCTTTTGTGGCGGTTGCGATGGTCAGCCGGGTCTTTGCGTGGACCAGTGCTTTGCTGATCGGCATTCTGCCAACTGACGCTATTGACATTGGCCGTGCAGTACCGCAAATTAGCATTCACAGCTAACACGTATGATCTTATTCTGTGCTGAGCATAATCGTGCATTGCGTACCTGTTCCGTTAACTCGTTTCACATTGTTCCAAATATATATTTCTTTCGGATAAGTTACTATGATTCTTCTGGTTGGGCTGCGAGACCGTCTGAGACCGAGACCGAGACCGAGTGACTGAGACCGTCTTTTGGCAAAACCATAGACTAAAATTTGCAGTGGAAGTGTCGTGGAATGAGCCATGGCATGCATAGCATGCCACGGGAAATCATAGGGTGGGAAAACGTGCGCATTTTTAAAGCCTTTGTTCCTTACTTTTCGAGTGTAAATTTTGAAAAAAGCCATTTATAAATTGTATAACAAAATATAATTAAAGAAAGAAATAATTTGCTTTAGAAAGTAAATTACAGTTATTTTTGTGGAATTACTGTGGAATTTCGATACACAGGCTAAATGCCTCAACCAAATTTGATCGCGTTTTTTGCTAAACATGCCAAATTTTACTGGCATGAGACCTTGAAAATTTCGTTAGTCTGCTTTAATGCTAACAATATTAAATATTCGAAAAACGAGTTTTCCTATTGCTTTCAATAGGAGGCCAAACAAGGTTAAATTAGAATTGGGCCGGACACTGTCAGCTTTATTAGATTGCATCGGTGCTTTTTCACGCCCGCGCGTGCATTGGTATAGCACAGAACAGGGCCCGATACTCTCAATTGAATAGGATTGCGTCACTGCTTTTCGACCCGTACGTACGTTTATAAATTTGTCTCTTGGCTGATCGAGTGATTTGATTTGAATACGCAAAACGTACATAGCAGATTTCATGATTGGGCTTTTATGATGCTCAATGCTAGCGAGATCTCTCCTACTCCTTTCTATCCATAAAACTGCAGCCTTTCTATTGTTAAACCTTGTCTCGACTTCGATCATTGTGCCGCTTTCTTTTCATCTAGCTGCGAAGTAAAGTACTTTAATGCTATTGTAGAATGCAGGTAGAATTTCAGCATCGGTTTTGTTACTGCTTCTTTTTCTTCTAATCTTCTAAACATCAGCAGTTAAAAACGTGAGTTCCTATTTATTAGTATTTTTTGGGCATTTTTGGTTCGAGTATAAATAATAAGCGCTTTTGGTTAGCTACTGTCGAAGCAGATATTTGTAAGCTTTATTATTCCTGTACTCGCTTTCAGAAAATAGTATTCGTTTTTCGAGTAAAGCAGCAAGTTTTATTCGATACTAAAACTTGGGAAATATTTTTTGTTCATAGCTGCAGGCGCTATCACAATTGAGAACTGCAAGAAAAAAATATTGAGCGCAGCTAAGAGCGTAAATTATTTCAAATTTTTCTATTTTTTGAGCATTGTTTTAAGCGTTATTCGATAAAAAAAATAGCTTATTTAATAATAATAATTATAAAACTTTATTCGACGAAAACTGATCGAAACCGTTTTCTAAAGTGCTCAACGATTTTCTAAATGTGTCCAACGATTTTCTAAATGTGTTTAACAGTTTTCTAAATGTATCTACCGTGCCACATGTAACAGGAGATGTAACAGGATTTTTGGTTCTGCGTTTTGGTTATGGTTCTCCACCTTCTGCGTACCATCTTTGACTCTACTGCCTCCGACGTCCTGAAGATCGGCCTCTTCCGCTCAGCTGTCGATTCCGTCCTTGCATATGGCCTCGAAGCAGTGCCGATGACGCCTACCCGTGAGGCTGCCCTGGAGGCGTCTCACCGACACCTGCTGAGGTCGGCGCTTGGCATCCGCTACCCTGAGACTGCGAGCAACGCCGAGCTGACCGCGAGAGCCCGTGTGCCCTCCTTCGCTCGTTCCCTGCAAAGGCGTCGGCAAATGCTGGCCGGCCACTGCCTGCGGGCTCATGCGAGGGGTGCGGGCCCGCCGCTCGCGACCCTTCTGCTCAACCCGCCCAGTGAAGGCCTTCGGCGTGGACAGGGCCGTCGCGTGACTCTACTTGATTGCCTTTTAACTGACTTGCAGAGTCTTGGCTTCTCCCCTCAGGCTGCTGCCAGGGCTGACTCCCGCGTTTTTCGGCAGCGTGTGTTCGCTGCAGTTTTCTAACCTCCGCAGCGTCCGTTATTATTATTATTATTGTGTAACAGGAGATATTTGTTGCCTTCTGGGCTGCGTAAAACGATGGACACATCGTTTCTATGCTATTCGGGGGCAATGGTTTCCTGTCAAAGAAAAAGGGCAAACATTTCTTGCTGCGAGTTTGGTAGCCTGCAAGTAGCCTCCATTCTGGTATTATGGAGGTTCTCTTCTGTTTGGAGAACATTAGTTCTCTGCTGCTGGGGGAATTAGTTCTCTGCTGCTGGGGGAATTAGTTCTCTGCTGCTGGGGAAATTAGTTCTCTGCTGCTGGGGGAATTAGTTCTCTGCTGCTGGGGGAATTAGTTCTCTGCTGCTGGGGGAATTAGATCTCTGCTGCTGGGGGAATTAGATCTCTGCTGCTGGGGGAATTAGTTCTCTGCTGCTGGGGGAATTAGTTCTCTGCTGCTGGGGGAATTAGCTCTCATGGCAAAACCAGCGTTTGAATCATTCTAAGCCAGAGTTTGAATCATGGCTAAACCAGAGTTTGAATCATGGCTAAACTAGAGTTTGAATCATAGCAAAATTTTTATTCTGTCATTGAATCGAATTCTCTCCCTTTTGATTTTGTTCTCTCCCTTATAACATCAAAATGATATTCACTGTATTCATTCAATTGTTCTTGTTCTTGTTGTTCTTCCCAATTTTCTACAAAAGCAGCTAATTTACATATTCAGCTGGCGAAAATTGTCAATTGAGAATCATTATCAATAGGGAGTAATCATCAAATGAGGGATCATTGTCAACTGGGGGATCATTGTCAACTGGGGGATAGTTGTCAGGTGGTTGATCATCATCAACTGGCGGATGATTGTAACTGGGGGAACATTGTCAATTAAGGATCTTCATCAATGGGGATAATTATCAAATTGGGGATCATGGTCGACTGGGAATCATTTTCAAATGGGTGATCATCATCAACTGGTGGATTATTGTCAACTGGGGATCATGGTCAACTGGGGATTATCATCAACTGGGGGATCATGGTCAACTGGGGGATCATTGTCAACTGGGGGATAATTGTCAACTGGGGGATCATTGTCAACTGGGGAATCATCATCAACTCGGGGATCATTGTCAACTGGGCGATCATTGTCATCTAGGGGATCATTTTCAACTGGGGGATCATTGTCAACTGGGGATCATGGTCAACTGGGGATTATCATCAACTGGGGGATCATGGTCAACTGGGGGATCATTGTCAACTGGGGGATAATTGTCAACTGGGGGATCATTGTCAACTGGGGGATCATTGTCAACTGGGGAATCATCATCAACTCGGGGATCATTGTCAACTGGGCGATCATTGTCATCTAGGGGATCATTTTCAACTGGGGGATCATTGTCAACTGGCGGATCATTGTCAACTGGGGGATCATTGTCATCTGGGGGATCAATGTAGCTTTAAAAAGCTGTAAATTTAGCTGCTTAAAAGTATATACTAGACGAATTATAATTATTTCTGCTCCCCGAAGTACAAAGCCAGAACTTTGAGAATTCATTTTATAAGGCTGATTTTTACACCCACTAACCAACAGTCGGAATAGCCAATGTGTAGGCACTAGGAATAGGGTTCGGCTAGGCTAGGGTTCGATTCTGCACTGCGTCAAATCATCATCATTTAGACTAATTTTCAGCCAGTAGTGATTGAAAATTATTTTAATCTATTTTTTTCATTTCGTAAATAAAATATCATAAATCAGAGCAAATCAGAGTTTAAACCATTGCAAAAATAGAGTTTGAATCATGGTTAAACCAGAGTCTGAATCATGGCAAAACCAGAGTTTGTATCAAATTGTTAAACCAGGATTTGAATCATGGCTACACAAGAGTGTGAATCATGGCTAACCCAAAGTTTGAATCATGGCCAAACCAGGGTGTGAATCACGGTAACATTTTTCTTTTGTCATTGAAAGAAACGGGGGTCAAATGAGGGATCATTGTCAACTGGGTGATCATCATCAACTGGGGGATCATTGTCAACTGGGGGAACATTGTCAACTGGGGATCATCATCAACTGGGGGATCATTGTCAACTGGGGGGATCATTCTAAATCATTGTAGCTTAAAAAATACAGCTGCTAAAAAGTATACACTGAACGAATTGAAATCATTTCTGCTCGTATTTTTATTGAGCTTAATTCCATTGCCAAGGGGATTAAATATTCGAAAAACATGATTTTTTAAAGGTCAAACCATCTTGGCCTATTGAGAATTTTACTCACTGCCACTGAATTAGAATTGCATCGTCAAATTGCGCAACAACCCCTAGCTGATTGAATTTGAAGCCTGCACTCTGGAGACAAATTGGAAATAAATGTACATGGCTTGAAGGGGGGGCAAAACTTGCTAGTCACTATCTAAATCTGAAATATTTTCAAGCTTCAATCTGTAGCTATAATATTCGGTTTTGTTACGTTATTTATTTGTATCCTACTACCTTATATATATAATTATTGTACAATATATATTGTATTCTACAAGTATAAGTTTTTGTAATATATTCAATTGTTACCAATTTTACACTGTAAGTGTAAGCTTATAATTTTTTTAAATACTAACTGGTGTATATTATTTGAATAACATTTTGTTATTCAAACTGTCTTTACTTTTTGAAGGCGCGAATGGTTAAGCAGATGTGTTTAAGTATTGAATGAGATTATTAGCAGTTTAATGCAATAATGCAGTTTTGTGATCGATAGTTGCTGAATTTTTACCAAAGCAAAGCTCTTGAAATGCACCATTTGCTTTTTTGTCGATTAATTGCTTTTTGTTGGTGATTAATAGTGCAATTCGCAGCCATGGCTGCTGAATTAGGCTATGGTGGAGTTCCGTTCGTTATAGTATTTTGCAATTTGAAATGACTGCGGACAGGTTAAACAAGTTTTACGACCAACGCAGCAACATTTAAACAACACGAGGACACTCAGAAAAGTTCATCAGAGGTTCATCACTTCCTTATCTGTTCATCAAGTTGGATAATAGTGGGACACCCAATACATGAAGTTGCCGAATGCATTGACTGGGTATAGACGGCGCCACATGTACTCCAGTGTGTCCACAGTCATGGCGTGCATGTCCCGCAGTGTCCAATCGATGTTGCATAGTTCCACAGCAGCCATAATCTCTCCTGGGAGAATAATCGTCGATGGTGCAGCAGATGGCGACCCGCCATCTCCAGTAGCAGCTTGGGTTGATTTGTACTTTTGATTTGTGCTGAGGCAACTTGAGCAACTTGAGCAACTTGAGCAACTTAAGCAACTTGAGCCGATAAGGTCTTGACTTGAGCCAACAGTCAATTTTAGACCATAGACATACATATGCCACGTCATGCCAAATCGTCCGTTGCATTACCGGGCTTTTGGCACCATTTTGAAATTGTAAAATAATATAACGAATGGAACTCCACTCGCGTTTCACTAGCGACTCGCTATAAACCCACTTTTTTAAAACTCGTTCGCCACAAATGGTAAACAACTTTTCTACTAGATCTTGGTGTAACTCCTATTCGCCACTAATTGTTTCAAGCAGCTTTGTTACTTATAACTTGGTCTGGTCGTTCAAAAAACCAACTTCGGCTTATGACGGGTTTATGAGCGGTTTATAAGGTTTATAAGGTTTATAAGCGGTTTATGCGGCCAGTCCGCAGCGTTCGTGCACCTGTGCGTGATCAGGTACCTCTGGCTACGGCTCTGAGGGAAAGGTGTCACCCTTTGACCTTAACAGGGTATGCGGCCAGTCCGCAGCTTTCGTGCACCTGTGCGTGATCAGGTACCTCTGGCTACGGCTCTGAGGGACAGGTGTCACCCTTCGACCTCAACAGGGTACGCAGCCAGTCTGCGGGCCTGGCACTGCTCTAGGTGTCCTCTTATGCCTAAGGTCTCACCGCGCTGAGGGGCTGAAAGGTCCGGGGAGTCTATCCGGCCATTAGCGGTTTTTATTTTTACTTTTCTTTCTTTTTCTTTCCAGCGACCTATGGAGTCCCACTATAGCTCCAGCACGTCCCAGGACCCTGCTGAAACGCTGACCCCGGCCGGCGACGCAGATCCTCAGGACCAGCGCCAGGGCGACACCGGTTCCACCGGCGCCCAAAATCCATCCTGCTCCTCCGCCACTCAGGAAAACACCAGAGCGGCTGGATCAAAGAGCAAACGCTCCCCTGCCTGCAAAAGCTCCTACTCCAAGCCTGGTATTCTGTGGAAAAGGAACGCCCGGAATACTGACTGGACGGCCTTTGCGGAATCCGTGAAGCGCCAGACCAACCAGTTAGAATCCGTTGTTCCTGCCACCTGTCAAGAAGTGGACGATCTGGCTGATCTACTCAGCATGACCATCTTGACAGCTCATGAAACCTCTTGCCCCCTTAAAGCCTACAAAGGCAAAAAATCCGCTCCCTGGTGGAACCCAGCGCTTGGAACCCTCCGGCGCAAGGCCAAATCCCGCCAGCGGATTGCGCGGAAAAGCAAGGACCCAGCTGACCTGACCGCCTACCAGAATGCGATTCGTGACTTTAAGCGTGACACCAGGAAAGCGAAGTCCGAAAAGTGGCGCCAATACTGCTGCGAGCTGGAGGGCGCCCGCCCAACTTCTCGCGTTGTAAAAGCGCTCACTCTCGACAAAATGTCGAAGCTCTCAGTGATCAAAAGACCGGACGGCCGGCTTGCTGAGAATCCTGGCGAATCGCTGGACATCATGCTCGCCAGCGCTTTCCCCCGGACTGCGCCGCTTCAGGACCCGCCGGACCACACTCCGGGTGGACACATCCTTGCGACCACCATTATCACTAGAGAACGGAGAGCTCGCGCTGCTAATTCCTTCTTACCTTTTAAGTCGCCTGGACCTGACAACATTTACCCCGCCTTCCTACATGAAGCGGTGAAAAATGACAGGTTCCTCGGCCTCCTTTGCAACCTGTTCAAGGCCTGTATCACCCTCGGGTACGTACCCAGGTCTTGGCAGGAAGCCACTATCGTCTTCATCCCCAAACCTGGGAAGGGAGACTACCACTCCGCCAAAGCCTTCCGCCCCATCAGCTTAACATCTTCCTTTCTTAAGCTGCTTGAAAGGCTTGTTATTTGGCGCCTCCTTCTCGTTGAGCTGAGGAACTCCCCGCTCTCCGCCAACCAGCACGCTTTTCGATCCGGACGTTCCATCCAAAGTGCTCTGCATACCATTGTCGACAAGCTCGAGCGCGCCGTGCTTGGCACCGGTTTCGCTCTCTCGCTTTTCCTCGACATTGATGGTGCCTTCGACAATGTGCTTTTCGGAGCCTTCAGGCGAGCCCTGGAACGCCGGGCTACGCACGAGCACCTCACCCGCTGGATCATGTATATGATCTCTCACCGAACTGCCACCTCGCACCTGCTTGGCCACTCCCGTTCTGTGAATGTCCAGAAGGGAGGCCCGCAGGGTGGCGTTCTCAGTCCGATCCTTTGGAACCTTGTCATGGACGAGCTGCTCTGCAGCCCTGACCCGGACCCGGTCCAAAAAATCGGCTATGCTGACGACGTCACCGCCACCGTGGCCGGACCGTCTCCCCCGGTCCTTAGAGACCTTCTGCAAGCTTTCATCCACCGTGCCGAGCGCTGGGCCCATAGCTGCGGTCTCAAACTCTCTGAGTCCAAGACCGTCGCCATTATGTTCACCAGCAAACGAAACGTTGAACTCGGCCGGACGCCAACGTTGGAAGCGGCCGTTCCTGCCTAGGGAGGCCTAACAGCGGCCGATGGTCCGTCAGCAGGTTGAACTCTCGGCCAAACAGATACTGGTGGAATTTTCTGACGCCAAAGACCAGCGCGAGTGCCTCCTTCTCCAGCTGACAGTAGTTCTTCTCAGCGGCACTGAGACTGCGCGAAGCGTACGCGATCGGTTTGTCCATGCCGTTCTGACTATGGAAGATGACAGCGCCCAGGCCGTACTGCGAGGCGTCGCACTCCAGGTAGAGGTCCTCTGCCGCATTGTAGTGCACCAGGACACTTGGATGCGTAAGTAGCTGCTTTGCTGCGGCGAACGCTTTGGCCTCACCGCGGTCCCACCGCCACTTCGAGTTTTTCTCCAGCAGCCGGTGTAGCGGTGCCAGCACGCTGGAGAGATTCGGCAGGAACTTCCCGTAATAGTTGATGAGGCCCAAGAAGCTCCTGAGCTGAGTCGTGTTCGTCGGTGCTGGTGCATCTAGCACGGCTTGGACTTTGTCGTCGAGTGGGTGCAGTCCCTCTGCGTCAATGCGGTGACCCAGGTACGTGACCTCGTCCTGGAAGAATCTGCACTTCTCGAGCTTGCAGGTCAGGCCGGATTCCTTGAAGACCCTCAGGACCTCTCTGAGATTGTGCAGATGGCTCGCGTCGTCCTCTCCTGTGATGATGACATCATCGATGAAGGATGCTGTGTGCGGAATTCCACGCAGCAGGTTGTCCATCACTCGTTGGAAGACGCTTGGAGCAATCGACACCCCAAAAGGCAGCCGGGTGTAGCGCAGGAGTCCGACGGAAGTGTTGATTGTACAGACCTCTTGGGCTTCCTCGTCTAGCGGAAGCTGCATAAATGCGTTGGTCAGGTCCAGCTTAGAGAACTTTTGCCCGCCAGTCAGCCGGGCGAACAGTTCGTCGATGTTTGGCAGGGGGTACGCCTCCGACCTAATCGCTGTGTTGACTTCCTGCTTGAAATCTGCACAGACGCGGACGCTGCCGTCCGATTTCATCACTGGCACGATCGGTGACGCCCAGTCGGAGTTCTTGACCGGCATCAGCACTCCTTGGTCGATTTCCTTCTGCAGCTGCTCTTCGACTTTTTCACGCAGCGCAAAAGGAACAGGTCGCGCCTTGAAGAACTTCGGTCTGGTGGTCTCCTTGATAGACACTGGCTAGCCGTTGAACTCTCCCAGGCCTTGGAAGACATCTGAGAACTCCTTGATGAGCTTCTCAGCAGAGTCACCGATACGCTTGACCGACTGGCAGTCCAGGCGCAGCTGAGCCAGCCAATCCCGATCGAGGAGGCTCGGACCGTCGCCGGCGCAAGCTGGTGGTGCGACCGCCCAGCCCAGCGGCTGACCCGGGTGGCGATGCGGTGGTCCGCTGGCCGGAACCGGACCAGCACGTGCAGCCGGCCCAGGCTCTCCGACGCTCTGCGAGAGAACGCCGGCCTCCTGACTTTTACATGGCCGGCTTTGCTTGACTGAACTGCTTCTAGGGGGAAAGTAGTGTAAGCAGCTTAGAGTTCGCGGCCCGCAGTGTACACGCTGTGTGTGTTTGCGTGGCGTGATTGGGAGGTGGGTACGCCCACCCCAGTGTTGCTGCCGACGACTTTCGGCTCCCAGCTGTCTGCTGTCTTCCTCTGGTCGCTGCCGCTCCATGCCGCACAGCGTCGCTTTCCGTCGATGGCGTCGGTGCTGCCGAGTTCGCTGATCCCAGCGACCGGCAGTTGATGGCTGCCGATTTGCCCGCCCGAGCGATCTCCTTTGCTGTGTCGAGGTTGAGGGTCGGCTCCATCAGCAGCCGGCGTTGGATTTTCTGATCCGCGATGCCGCACACCAGTCCGACAAGCTGCTGCCAAAGTTGCAGAACTCGGCCAGCTTCCGCAGCTCTGCCAGAAACTCTGCCACAGTCTCTCCAGCACGCTGGGCTCGGTTGTTAAAGTGGAACCTTTGGACGATCTCACTTGGTCTCGGGTTGAAATGACCGCTCAGCAGCGAACAGATGTCGTCGTACGATTTACCAGCAACTTTGGCTGGAGAGCCCAGGCTTCTAGCCAATTGAAACGTCTTCCTTCCACAGACACTCAGCAGGGTTGCTCTCTTCTTGCCCTCGTCAGTGATGTCCTGGGCGAGAAAATGCTGCTCCAGGCGCTCCTGGTATTCATCCCAGGTTTCGACGGAGTCTTCAAATTCTCCGATTCCGTGGGCCGGCATGGCTGGGCCCAAGTCTCGTCGCCACTGAAATAACTCTAGAATGGTGGTATTTATAAACGAAACGAAACAGTCAGAGCTCCACGCTCCTGCGTACGGCGATATATATTTTATTCAACGGCACGTTGGGTGTAAGGATTAGGGGGTGATAAAATAGAGCGAACAATGATTTGAAAGTCAGCCAGTTAACCAAACAGCTGCCATGCAGCGCGGTGTACTCAGCGTACACGCGCTGGCTGCAAGTCACTACATAACAACTACCAGATCCACTACCACATCCACTGCCACATCCACTACCAGATCCACTACCAGATCCACTACCACATCCACTGCCACATCCACTACCAGATCCACTACCAGATCCACTACCAGATCCACTACCAGATCCACTGCAACATCCACTACCAGATCCACTACCAGATCCACTGCCACATCCACTACCAGATCCACTGCCACATCAACTACCAGATCCACTGCCACATCAACTACCAGATCCACTGCCATATCTAGCATTTAGCTACTATCAATCATGTTCATGATTGGGCAATAATAATAATAATATTAAACTAGGTAATTTAAATTTAGCCAGTAGCTTAGTCAAGTAAAAGTAGAAACTCTAATAGTGAAGTCAATTAACTTAGAGCAGTGAGAAAGGAAAAAATGCGAGCTTTTTAAAGTTTTTTTAATTTTTAGTCTCGCTAAATTTCCACTAGAGTATTTTTATGAAGTGAACTAAAAGTGAAAATTATAATAAAAAATTATCGCTTTTCAAAGTTCAAAGTTTTCATAAACAAATCGCACTAGAACGGTTACAACACTTATATTTTTACACACTTGAATGCGCCAAAAGAACACAACATAATTTTTGACGTCTAAAAATTTTAAAATTTAATTAATACTTATTAGATAGAAAAGCATGCAGGAGAGGTATGCAAGGTTAAAACTAGAAGCATGTGGGTTTGTTGCGTAAGGTGTACTGGCCCAAACCTTTTAATTAAACAAGTAGAATCGGCAAAGCTTTTGCAAAATCATAATTGAATCACGAGCGAATTATGCGTATTTATTGCCTTTTTAGCATTTCCTAATAGAACCACTTTGTCCAGCACTTTAATGAGAAGTATTTAGACAAAAAATGCAAATCAAGGACAGCTAAAAAGTTGACTTTCCTAGGCCCTAGCTTATATAGATTCTAGACCTAAATTGTCCCAGAGTTTATGTCTGAAGTATCACAGTACTACTGCATTTTAAGCTTTATTTCATGAGTATAAGTAATAGGAAGCTAGCCTTAGCTTTTTATTTTATTTCTTTATTGTATACATGTAGCAAAGTTGTTTATGTAATTGGATTTGAGACAACATTTCTTAATGACTTAATCTTTGGAAATCAGGGTAAGTAGGGGCCTAATTAACTAGGGCCTAACATATATATTATATTAGTGTTTGCTAGCTATAAAAAATCACACTAAAATGGTGTAATTTGGCCTAGCTCTTCTGATTTTAAAGTTCAATAACTTAGAAATAACTAGGCCTTGTTTTTAGACTCTGCAATAGCCAGTTCATTGTAACCATTATCTATGTTTAAGCTAGCTAGTACTTGTATAATCTAGCTAGCTTGGCAACATAATTTTGAAGGTGGAATCAGACTAGGCTCTAGCCTATGCCTTGGTTTAGCTAGCTTTTGTTGACTAGGTTCTGGTCTCTTTGTCTCATACATCATACGTCTCCGTGGATACGCGAATTCAAATCCATTTGAAAAATAATATCGCGAACGAAACCTCAACATTGCCTAGATTTCTAGTATATTAATAGATTATCAGCAGATTTTTTAGTTCTTTGAATAATTCAAATGGATTTGTACTTTTTGATTTGTGTGAAAGGAAAGTTAAACTCACTGTTCAAATATAGCACACTAGTTATGAGAATAACAGACTGATATCTTACATGTACTTTTATTATACATGCACAACCTCCCAAATCTTAGCCGGCCGTGCGACTTAGTTTTTGCTCTATTTACAACTTAGTTCGTTTCATTGCTCTTTTTATGACTTAGTTTGCTCTTATTTGCTCACTTTTTTTCTTCCTTTTTTCCTCTTCATCACACCTTCTTTTTTTGTCCCTTGGTCCCCCCTTTGACTTTTTTCCACTTGGTTGATTGGTTTTTGCGACTTACTTTGCTTGGCCCTCGTTTGACCTGGCTGGGTGTTGCACATGTATATACTTTTATGCTTTTATGATGGGCCTAGCATACTTTTTGTAGAGAAAAGTGTGAGATTAAAGCTATATTGTTATAGGGCTTATGGCTCTACTTTTCTCTTTCTTGGTAGCATATTCTTCTGGCCTCTTTTGTTCCTTATTTCTCTCTCTAACTCCTTGTATTCTCCCTAACCTTTTCTTGGTGACCCTGAAAAGGGCCATTTAACTCAATAACTCTTACATTGTGAGCTTCCCTTAAGGTAGCGCTTTTGCACTGGCACAAGTGGTTTATTTTTCTAAGGCACTGGTCTCTTATTCTCCAGGATTAGAGGGTCACAGCCTCAATCTCTGTCTTATCTCTACAATGGACAATATCCCTAATGGAAAAAACTAATTAAAAACTAATTAAAAACTAATTAAAAAAATTAAAAAAACTAATTAAAAAAAGCTGCAGACATTCCTGCTAGGGGCACAGTTGGTTTCAAGAAAAATAGTGCAAATTCACAATGGCTATATATATTCAGTCTGACTCAACGTGGTGATTGATTTCCTGATAATCTGTCAAAAGACCTTTTTGATCTCCATAGTGTATTTCTATAATTAGAACAGCTAAGGTTGTCTTTTCGCACTCGGACACTGTGGAGGCATGTAGTTGGGTTTGCGAATAAATGTGTTCCCCTCCATAAAAAAAATTCTGTAACTGTGCCTGGCTAGAGTCGCACATACATGTACATGTAAGTTTATTTTAATATTTTTTGTCACAGACCAAGAAATATAACTAGACTGCACATCCCACATTTCTTGTTTGGGCTTGTTTTTAACCAAATGACAGTGGAAAAATGGTTCCTCTCTCCTTACTCGAAAACAATCGATAATTGTGCTTGGGCAAGAAGTTAGGGTACAGGCCTGCTTTTCTTTCCGCCTGCGTTGATATGTAGAGCTCTATATATTAAAGTGCTCTGGGGCCAAAAATATAAACTTATAAAACACATACTTGAAATACAAAGCAAGCTGCTTCAGTCTAATCTAAATCAATCCTCACCAAATCGAACTGCCATGGAAGAATCTAATTCTTCAAAACTGCCTAGCAGAATAAAAGTCATGGCAGCTTTTGCTGTGCTCTAGGCTGCTCGAACAACTCGTCAATGTCTCCGGCAGTGTCCTTCCATTTTTTTCCAAATGGACACCGAAACGAAGAGAAAGTGGTTGGTTGCGCTCCGACGCAAGGAGTTCAAACCATCGGCGACCACCCAAGTCTGCTCGGTCCACTTTGCAGAGTCTTGCTTCAAGGAACTGCAACTAGCCGGCTTTCTGCCCACCACAAGAAGGCGGCTGTATCCAAATGCTGTTCCTTCTATCTTCCCGACGCTCCCTGACCGCCTGCAGCCTGTTGAAAAGAAGCGAAAAACAGCCACCGCCGCCGCCGCTGCTCAGGAAGTTGACTTTGCTGCATTTTTGAAAGCGCCGGAATGTAGCAAGACGAAGGCTCAGCCAACTGACACGGAGGCAGATGAACCAGAACAACCCCTACAACAACTGCATGCCAACTGTGTGGCCAGAGAACAATTCGAAGAAAAGGTGAGTCCTAAAAAACCTGAGGTGACAGATACAATAGGCTTTTGGCTGCTCATAAGAGATCTAAGAAAAGTGCTAAGGCCATTGAAATCCTGCGTCGGACGGTACAGAGCAAGTACAGAAAAATTCGATCTCTGCGCTCAAAGCACATGCAAATTAAACAGAGAGCCAAAACATTGAAGGACGCAATTCTGGATCTAAAGGCCAAGTGCATCTTAAACGAAGCAGCGGCATCTCGATTGAATTTCTTGACATCCGATTCACTGCTGAGCAGCATCGTGCCTTGCAATAGAAAAAGGACAAAGAGGTTCTCTGACAAAGTGCGCAAATTCGCCTCTACATTGCATTTCTATAGTCCAAAGGCTTATGAGTATGTACGAAAGTACTTTCAGCTTCCACGTCCTGCGTGACTTAGAAAATGGCTCTCAAATGCAAAGTGCTTTCCAGGGTTTTGCGATCAGGCTTTCCAGGAACTTTCGCGGCGACGCAGCTCCACTGACGGCCAAGCCTTTGACTATAGTGCAACGTTGTTGCTGATGAAATATCGCTGGAGTCGATGATTGAATGGAATTCAAGCGAAGGTATGTTTTTTGGCTACGTTGACAAAGGTGATGGCAAACCAAGTGATCAGGAGGCATCTTCGGCACTGGTAGTGATGGCAGTGGGGCTTAAGAGCTATTGGAAGCTGCCTTTATGGTATTTTCTAGTGAATGGAGTTGACGGCGAATTTCTTTCGAGCGTTGTAGAGGAATCCATTCAGCGACTGTACTAGGTTGGTGTCATAGCAACATCATTCACATGCGATGGAACTCAGCACAACATTCGAGCGATCGAACTCCTTGGCTCCAGGATAAGTTCTCTGAACGAGGTCGTCGCCTGCTTCCCGCACCCCTGCGATCCTAGCATTCAGGTTGCAGCCTTCCTGGATGTGCCTCATATGTTAAAGCTGATTCGCAATCAGTGGCAGTCACTGGGAAGATTTGTTTCGCCGAACAGAGGAAATATTGAATAGAAATATGTTTCCATGTTGCAGCAAGTTCAAGAAAGTCATGGACTCCGACTTGGAAACAAGTTAAGCAGGCATCACATTAACTTTGCTAATTTAAAGATGAAGGTCTATTTGGCATCACAACTGTTTAGCAAGTCAGTGGCCGACTCTTTGCGATGGGTGCATCAGCAAGGTGTGATCAGATTTGAGCACTCTGATGTGCTAGTCACCGCAGATTTCGTTGAGCACATAAATGATTTGTTCAAAGCTTTTAATTCCAAGCGGCTGGTCAGTTATGGCGCCAAAATGGCTCTTAGAGCTGACAATCAGTCGGATTGGATCGATTTCTTCTCTAGCTCGATCGAACTTCTCTGTAGCCTTGAAACTCCGGCTGGCTGCAAGATAGTAGAAACCGCAAAGAAGACTGGCTTCCTAGGCTTCATCACCAACTGCCATGGAATTATGGAGCTCGCTAAGTATTTATTTTCGACTGGCGAATTCTTCTTTCTTTGCACTTACAAGCTTTCGCAGGATTTTTTCGAACTGTTTTTTAATGCAGTAAGGCTACGAAATGGCTGGAACCATAACCCAACGCCCACGCAATTTCGCTCAGCATTCAGGCAGCTGTTGGTACATGCCGGAGGTGGAATTCTACAGTCCGTGAGTCCGAATGTGAGGCAGCAGGATGCCACTATTCAGTTATCATTGTCTTGTCTGCCATCATCATCGGGACAGCAGCCATGGAAGCAGATGAAAGCTCAAAATGAAATGGGACTGAGTCTGGGTTCAATCCAACACTGCAAGAATGCATCGGTGTGTGAAATTTGCCAGTCCATCGTGTGCTATATCGCAGAAGCGGTCGTCCAAAGAATGATGAAAGCAGTTGAATGTGCTGTGTGCAGGTCAGCTCTGATCGCAAGCTCTGAGACGCCAGGAGCTTCACGCGGACCATGCTCACTCGTTGCCATAAAAAAATTTTTGCACAAGGAAGGAACTTGCGGCCTGATTTTTCCTAGCAGCAATGTCCTGCGGGTGCTGCTCAATGCAGAGACTGTTGTTCGGCATGCCAGCTACAGCAGCGGATTCTCTAGTGCTGTAGCTGTTCAGGAGATTCTGCGCATGTCAATCGATCTGTTCCCTAAACTGGACTCACATTCGGCATCCGCGAGTATCAGCATTGAGTCTCACAAGCTGCATTTGATTAGAGTAATGGCTATGCTTTTTATAAATATTCGAATGAAGAAGCTGGCTAAGGATCTTTCACGCGCTGGAAGAAAACCCGGCAAAAGGCAAAGGCTGCTTCAAACAGCGATTTTTCTTAATTTGTAATCAGTGTATTCGCATATGGAGCCTGCTAAGTTATGGCTTCAATGCATTCTGTTTAAGCTTATTCCCGTGATAAACTATATATTTGCCATTAAATGCGTGCAAAAAATTCATTCTAGATAAATTAAAAATGAATCTGTAGTTCTTAATTTGTTAATCTTATTTCTTACTGAGTCTGAATTTTCACTAGTTACAAACATAAAGAAAAAAGAGACCCCGACAAGCTGAGTTGGCTGAGGGTAAGAAGAAAGGCCCGGGCACAATTATCGATCGTGGGGGAGTGGGAACTGGGGTGCCACTTTTCCTACTAGGAAAAAGGCACAACTTTTTTTACCCTCATGCGCAGTCTAGTTATATTTCTTGGTCTGTGGTAAATGTATACCTAAGCGCACAATAGCGTGAATGTATGGCACTGGTGCACACTGCTATACCATGTGCACCTACATGTAGATTTAAATGTATTTTATAATGTGTCGTAATGTAATAATGTAAGATTTTATACTAAAAACTCACTCTCCACCTCATCTCTGCAACTTCATTAAAACCTTTATTTTCGGTTCGAATAAACAAATAGGTGCAATAAATCAAAATAATTATTTACGCGAGAAATTGTTTCTAAGAAACTTTCAAACGGGCCCTATCTCATTTGTAAGTAATTGGTAGTAACAAAATAATTCTGCACTTTTTATGGTATAACCATTCACCTAGACAGGAAAATACTGTTTTATTCAATGATTTGATAATCCTGCCTTGATTAGAAGCGGACGCACCTGAACAGCAACAGCTTCTCCAGCAGCCGCTAGCACGCCTACCAGCATGTGCACATGCGATTGTACACTACTGCAATCATACAGAGGCGCACAGAGACAACTTTGCTGCAATGATTTGCCTGCAGGAATTACACAAAAGCCTGCAGTTGGTTACGCCAGCGTGTCAGCATGCTGTGTGGCTGCTTAAATACAACCTGACCCATGATTCTCGATTTGAAGTGGCCGCGAATGGCATCTGCGGGGTGAGAATACATTAAACAAACAAAATTCCGTTTCATACAACGAAAAAATGATCATAAACGAAATTATAAGGATTTAAAATTATTATTTGTTAGTGGCCTAACGAAGCCAAAGTGATTCGATAGCAATCTGGTAGCGTTGGTTCTTTATTATTTCAAATACCCACTGTCTAATTGACGACAGCTCCCAAACCGAATGACCGATTTTCGTGAAAGTACACTATCTGAATTAAAACTTTCCGCCCTTTACGATGAACTAACTATTAAGGCTGTACGAGCAAGTTTCGTCGAGATATTCAGCGATTCTTGTCAGAGTCCCTGACTCTCTGGCGACAAGGCAACTAACATTGCTCTACATACACCTCTTTGGCGAATCCGTATTGGTTCAAAAATTCTATTTAATCCATCCAATCTAGCGAACAATGATAAAACATATATGAAATTTTGTCAGCAAAAAATCTTGCCGAACTGTGATATTTTTGCTACCGGACACCACGACAATAATCGTCGACAACATCTCGACAATGCTGATGTTTTGGAATTCTAGAAGTTGTTTAATCGGATAGAGCGGAAAAATAAGGCCCGATTTCTGGATGTTCATGACGACTGGTTGAATATTTTAGGAAATACAGAAAAATAGAAAAAAATATGGCTATTAGGATTGGCTGTGGACTGGGGCACGAATAAGGACACGGGTTGTTTATTTGCGGCCGAAATTGTAAATTGCAACGTCTCGGCAGATGCCCGAGGCTCTGGCTGCTGAGCTAAAAGCTGCCCTTTCTGCCTGCCCTTCCACAGTCGGAATTTTCCAATCAGCCGGCCTGCGACTCGCTCTTGCACGGCCGCGGCCTTCGACTCGCCTGCCTGTCTGAGCGGCTCCTCCTAGCCGGCGACCGAGCCAGGCCGGACTGTCAAAGCTTTCTTAGCCGGCTAACTGATCTTACATTCGTTACCGATTTTCTACCGGCCGGCCAATTCATCGACGCCTGCCTAAGTGACATTCGGCGACACGACTGCGGTAGGCTGTCGCCGCCTGGACTGGCAAATAACAGTCGGACACGACTGCACAGTCAGGCGCCTGTTGTTGATTGTCTTCTAATCAGCAACGCAGCTAGTTCGGGACTTGGCCTGAGTTGCAGGGGAGCAATTAGACGATTGATTCAGCTGCAGGTGCGGCTTGTGTTGCAAATACAAGTTCTGTTATTCTTTATTATCTACCTACCTAATATCTTATGTTGTACCGGTCATCCTGCTAACAATGCGGGATCCGGCGAACTCCAATATGAAGTCCAAGAATACTAGGTAGTGTAGTAGTAGCGCTGCCACCAGGACGTCAGGACTTTTGCCTTCGGTGAGGTGAAGGATCCTTGGCCCGAAAAAGAGATAAAGTCACGAAGTCTTGAGAAGCGCACACCGTGCAGAGTTTCAATCGCAGTTAAAGGCTGTCAGTGTCCTGCGTAGCTCGGGTGGTGGGAGGAAGGCTAAGTTAGTTTCGGGACTTAGCCAGAACTGAGCTTGCGAGCAGTCACACGCAGAGACTGAAGTGGGAACTTAGACACTGATGGCACTGTGACTATAACAAGGTCGGAGTATCGCTATTAGAAAAGAACCTAACCGAACAGCTAACAGCTAAGAACGAATACGGGACAAAGAGGTGATGGCTCATCCCTGGGGGCAGGAGACAGCACACTCAAAGTACAGGCGCGGCCGGGGAAGGGAAGGGTAGAGAGGGACAGACCAGACAACGCCAGAGAGGGCGGGCCGGGCAGCCACTCAATGCCAGCAAATGGGACACTTAAGCTACCTTGCAGGTGGGGCTACTGACAGCTAGTGAGACACCAATAGGCCCCTAAGCAGTGGCTCACTACACTTATTACCTACTCATCCCCATCAGCCTACTCATCCTCATGAGCCTACTCATCCCCATCAGCCTACTCATCCCCACAGCCTACTCATCCCTATCAGCCTACTTATCCTCATGAGCCTACTCACCCCCATGAGCCTACTCAACCCCATGAGCGTAATCATCCCGATGAGCGTACTCATCCCCATGAGTCTACTCATCCCCATGAGTATACTCATCCCCATCAGCCTACTCATCCCCATCAGCCTACTCATCTACATCAGCCTACTCATCCCCATAAGCCTTCTCATCCCCATGAGCCTACTCATCCCCAAAGCCTACTCATCCCCATCAGCCTACTCATCCTCATGAGCCTACTCATCCCCATGAGCCTACTCAACCCCATGAGCCTACTCATCCTCATGAGCTTGCTCATCCCCATCAGCCTACTCATCCCCATCAGCCTACTCATCCCCATGAGCCTACGCATACCCATGAGCCTACGCATACCCATGAGCCTACTCATTCCCACTAGCCTTAGAGTAGTAGTACATCTATCTCAGCCTATGAGCCTATCTATGAGATAGATTTATCTATCTCATCTCTGTGGATGAGATGTACTACTTCTTAGATTTAGATTCCCGATGGCACGGTTACTCGCAGCCCTCTTACCCTACACTAGTTCATCGTTCAAGTTATATAACTTTGTTTCTCTTCTTCAGTCGGACAAGTTCTACCGCAGCCCCAGACTACTTACGGCATGCCTTGACGACGCAGATCGCTTGTGCCTTCAGGCTACTAGCCAATACGAGCGCGGCATAATTGAGTGCCTAGCCCACCCCAATCAGCCGTCCAGTCATTCTCTTAGTCACGACTGCCGCCTAGAGCTGCGTCGTCACCAGGGTCTCGGAAGTTTCGACTATCAACATCGGCGTCGCTTTGTTACAGCCTGCCGCTCCGACGCGTCCAAGCTGAGCTGCAGCGCCGGCAGAAGCTTGGATACGCGCTTCAAGTCCTCTGATTGGCTGGCCTGCTTTGGCGCGTCTGTCAGAGGCGCTGTGCCTGCCTGCAGGCAGCGGACGCTTCAGGTAAGCCAAATCTTCAGTTTGAGAATGTTATTAGTCATGATGTATCCTAGATCCTGGATGTCGTTTGTCTTAATTCTTTGGTTGGGGGTTACGCTGTCTTACGATGGAGACTTCATAAGCTCTTGACCCTAGACTGAGGATTTCCTAGACTTGGACCATACCAGATTCTTGGGATTTCCTATGCTTTGGCCATACCAGATTCTTGGGATTTCCTAGACTTGGGCCATGTCAGATTCTTGGGATTTCCTAGACTTGGGCCATGTCAGATTCTTGGGATTTTCTAGACTTAAAAATATCTTGTAAAAACCGCCAACCACAAGCAGCTTCGATCTGCTCTACTATCTGATCCCGGTGGCGACTCAGACGTTCTGAACTCGTGCGTGCAGGAGCTAGCCAGTTGTCGGTCGGTTCAGCAAGGGCAGCATAATTCTAAGCCGTGGCTTAGCGAAATTGATAAAATTCTGTGCATTGCTAGAGCGGCAGCCATTACCGCAGTCTCTGCTGCGGGGCCTGCTCCTTGCCGATGGGCCGTTGGCAAACTGCTGCGATCTTTGAGCCGGGCCAGTCCTTTTCAGACAGCATTCGGTCAGCTGGCTGCGGCTTGTCTGGATGAGCTGAGCGACCTCTCCGTGGGGTGAGATACTGGCCCGCCATGCTGCTGAGACTGTGGGGTGAGATACTGGCCCGCCATGCTGCTGAGACTGTGGGGTGAGATACTGGCCCGCCATGCTGCTGAGACTGTGGCGTGTGAGATACTGGCCTGCCATGCTGCTGAGACTGTGGGGTGAGATACTGGCCCGCCATGCTGCTGAGACTGTGGGGTGAGATACTGGCCCGCCATGCTGCTGAGACTGTGGGGTGAGATACTGGCCCGCCATGCTGCTGAGACTGTGGGGTGAGATACTGGCCCGCCATGCTGCTGAGACTGTGGGGTGAGATACTGGCCCGCCATGCTGCTGAGACTGTGGGGTGGGATACTGGCCCGCCATGCTGCTGAGACTGTGGGGTGGGATACTGGCCCGCCATGCTGCTGAGACTGTGGGGTGGGATACTGGCCCGCCATGCTGCTGAGACTGTGGGGTGAGATACTGGCCCGCCATGCTGCTGAGTCTGTGGGGTGAGATACTGGCCCGCCATGCTGCTGAGACTGTGGGGTGAGATACTGGCCTGCCATGCTGCTGAGACTGTGGGGTGAGATACTGGCCCGCCATGCTGCTGAGACTGTGGGGTGAGATACTGGCCCGCCATGCTGCTGAGACTGTGGGGTGAGATACTGGCCTGCCATGCTGCTGAGACTGTGGGGTGAGATACTGGCCTGCCATGCTGCTGAGACTGTGGGGTGAGATACTGGCCTGCCATGCTGCTGAGACTGTGGGGTGAGATACTGGCCCGCCATGCTGCTGAGACTGTGGGGTGGGATACTGGCCCGCCATGCTGCTGAGACTGTGGCGTGTGAGATACTGGCCTGCCATGCTGCTGAGACTGTGGGGTGAGATACTGGCCTGCCATGCTGCTGAGACTGTGGGGTGAGATACTGGCCCGCCATGTTGCTGAGACTGTGGGGTGAGAGACTGGCCCGCCATGCTGCTGAGACTGTGGGGTGAGATACTGGCCCGCCATGCTGCTGAGACTGTGGGGTGAGATACTGGCCCGCCATGCTGCTGAGACTGTGGGGTGAGAGACTGGCCCGCCATGCTGCTGAGACTGTGGGGTGAGATACTGGCCTGCCATGCTGCTGAGACTGTGGGGTGAGATACTGGCCTGCCATGCTGCTGAGACTGTGGGGTGAGATACTGGCCCGCCATGCTGCTGAGACTGTGGGGTGAGATACTGGCCTGCCATGCTGCTGAGACTGTGGGGTGAGATACTGGCCCGCCATGCTGCTGAGACTGTGGGGTGAGATACTGGCCTGCCATGCTGCTGAGACTGTGGCGTGTGAGATACTGGCCCGCCATGCTGCTGAGACTGTGGGGTGAGATACTGGCCTGCCATGCTGCTGAGACTGTGGGGTGAGATACTGGCCCGCCATGCTGCTGAGACTGTGGGGTGAGATACTGGCCTGCCATGCTGCTGAGACTGTGGGGTGAGATACTGGCCTGCCATGCTGCTGAGACTGTGGGGTGAGATACTGGCCCGCCATGCTCCTGAGACTGTGGGGTGAGATACTGGCCTGCCATGCTGCTGAGACTGTGGGGTGAGATACTGGCCCGCCATGCTGCTGAGACTGTGGGGTGAGATACTGGCCCGCCATGCTCCTGAGACTGTGGGGTGAGATACTGGCCTGCCATGTTGCTGTGTGCTAGATAACAGATCTATTATTAACCATGCACTGCACCGCAGGTGCATCAAAGCTGGCACGCTGGAGCAGGCGCAGTCCTGTTTAAGCGGCCAGCGCTTGTCGCCTAAATGCGATGAGCGGCTAGCCCTGCTGCTGTTCTTCCAGTCTGGTAGCCTTGGAAACCGGCTAGGCTGGCATGTGGGGGCCTCTTCATGCGGCCAGCCCTGTATTTCAACCGGCTTAGTCAATGGCAACGAGACTTCAGCTGATACCGCCGCGGTGTCTGCCTGCCTATACAGAAGTCTTCTAGCTAATGAGTGAGGCTTCTGGTGTATTTTCTCCTCTTTTTGTTACATTCTACTCACTTAAGCGTCTGTCAGTAGTGCAGTTCAAATCTGTTTTTTTCTGTTCATACAAAAGGTTGCGAAATTTCGTGGCATCAATAAAGGCAAGATTATCATGCTGATCCTTCTCGCAGGCTTCCGGAGTCCTGCTCACAGCGCCTGATCCGTACCCTTATCGATTCCGGTCTAGGTGGTCCGGAGTTCGATTCCCGCCAAGTAGTCGCGTGCGCTGTGGATCTTTGGCGACGGCGCGTTAAAAGCCGCGAGACAAGCCTGGCATCGCTTAGCAAAGAGTTTAATGGGCCGCCAGTAAGCTCCGCCTGTCAAGCCATTGTTCGGCCTGGCATCGTTGGCAATGGTAACCATAGCAATGCGGTAGATCGGGCCGTGTTTGATTACTGTCATGTGTATGCAAAACTGCACTGTTCTGACGGCGGAAGCGGCCCAGATGCTAGCTGTGAGTGTTTTGGGGCGGATCTGGAAAGCATTGGGTAGATCTGGGATGCAAAGAGCGGATCTAGAATGCAGAGAGCGGATCTGGGATGCAGAGAGCGGATCTGGGATGCAGAGAGCGGATCTGGGATGCAGAGAGCGGATCTAGAATGCAGAGAGCGGATCTGGGATGCAGAGAGCGGATCTAGAATGCAGAGAGCGGATCTAGAATGCAGAGAGCGGATCTAGAATGCAGAGAGCGGATCTAGAATGCAGAGAGCGGATCTAGAATGCAGAGAGCGGATATAGAATGCAGAGAGCGGATCTAGAATGCAGAGAGCGGATCTAGAATGCAGAGAGCGGATCTGGGATGCAGAGAGCGGATCTAGAATGCAGAGAGCGGATCTAGAATGCAGAGAGCGGATCTGGGATGCAGAGAGCGGATCTGCAAAGCAGGGGCCAGAAGCTAGGTTATTGGCAAAAAGCTAGGATCATTTATTATTCTGCTATTGGTTGTCCTTATTAAACTCGTGTTTCTGAATCCGCTGTCACACAGTGCCCAGCTGCCTGATGCGCCTGCAGGCCCAAACAGACATGCCGCCGACTTGTCGCGCTGCTCTGCAGCATCAGCGAATCCTTTGGCTAGTTCAGCCGCGCTTCACTGCCGCATTCGCCGATGCCTGCAAGGCCAGCCTGCTGGCTCACTGTGGCTCCGCTTCTGACAACGCTGCGGCCATCCGCTGCCTGTCTGCCATCGTGCTGGAGGACAGTCTGGCTATTCTGCTGGTGAGTCTGCTGCTTAGGTTATTGTGATTTAGTGAGAATTTTATTCGATTCACCACAACACCATTTTTTACTAATTTCAAGTAGGCAGGAGAAAGATTAAAGAAATACTATATAAGATGTAGAGAACGCTTACCTAAAATGTAGGGACTGGGTGACATGTAGGAATTGACTGGATGACGTGTAGGGATCGACTGGGTAAGATGTAGGGATTGACTGGATGAGATGTAGGGATCGACTGGATGAGATGTAGGGATTGACTGGATGAGATGTAGGGATCGACTGGATGAGATGTAGGGATCGACTGGATGAGATGTAGGGATCGACTGGATGAGATGTAGGAATCGACTGGATGAGATGTAGGGATCGACTGGATGAGATGTAGGGATCGACTGGATGAGATGTAGCGTGTCGCTATAATGCAACCAGTTTTATTAGCTGTCCATTTTCATTCGCTGTAGGCAGCCGAATCGCCCACTCTGAGCTCTTCCGGCTTGCCCGCCGAGATTGTCCAGGTGCGACGCCATCGCATTGGCGCTTCTTGTCGTCGCCGACTATTCAGCGATCTTCTGCCGCCGCTGCAGCAGCCGTCCGACGGCGACGTCGGTTTGCCGCGTCTGCGCGGAATCATCGGCGGCGAGGATCCGGAACTGCTGCGCCGCTGCCAGCGCATGGCCTTCCAGCACTGCCGCGATATCGGCGATAAGTCGGACAACTCGGGCGCTTCGCCGCTTCTCATCTGTCTCGGCCGACATCTGCGTGACGCCGGCTTCGACGCCGATTGTCGTCACGCGGTTGACCAACTGCTGCTGCCTTTGCTGCCAAAGTCGGCGGAGCGGCGACTGCAGCGGCTGATTAGCGGCGACCTGCACTCCGCCTGCGAGACGGAGATGAACAGGTTAGCTCGCGGCGCGGTGACTAACGTTAAAAAGTAAACTGCCAATTTTAATTAAATTGTTTGCATTCTTTGTCATAGCCGCTGTCGCGAGCAGCTCCTCGAAGCCTCACGCCTACCAGTTAATGCCGCTGCCGCTGACGCCGCCATTGTTCAGCTCAGCATCTTGCGCTGCCTCCGTAGTGCCGCCGCGGTTGAATCGACAGATCGACAGATTCGCCCGGTCTGTCGTCGGATTGTTCAACGCCACCTCGCTGAGCACAGTATAGACAGTCTGCTGCCGGCCGCCGGTTGGGAGCCAAACCGGCTGCTCAGCGACTGCCGCCGGGTGCTGCTGGCCGAATCGGCAGGATGCGTCGCCGACTTGGCCGCCGTCGACACTCCGCAGGCAGCCGCCGCAGTCGGCGCCAGTTGCCTGCGTCAAGCCCTGTCTGCCGGCGTGATTCCCGCTAGCGCCGCCGCCTGCCGCTCGGCCGTTGTTGAACTTGGCCAGCAAGGCGCCGGTGACCGCGCCAACGATGTGCACTCGGACACAACGCTTGTTCGGGCCTGCGCTGCTGAACTCAGGCAAAACTGTCGCGAAGTGTCGCCCGGTGCTGGACGTCTCCTAGCCTGCCTGGTGTCGCTTAACGGCAGTCGGCGACTGTCTGACGATTGCCAAGCCCGTCTGGCTGACCGCCTGCTGCTCGCCCGAGCTGCCGGCGATGTACCGCGGCTGGATCAGCAGCGGCCGCAGGAGCAGTTGGTGGAGCTTCCTATTGAGAGCGGCGGTCCTGTTGGTTCTGCAGAGTCCTTTTATCACGTGACACTACTTTCCATTTTCTGGACAATGACAGCAGCCGCATTTGCCTTCTGCCTGGGTAGAAGGCTGCAGCGTATTCGATGGCGGCGTCTGTGTCGCACCTGTCGACTGGTGTAATTGGCAGTCCTTGCTCGCTTGATTCAGATTGTTTAGCATTTTATATTGTTTATAAACTTATCGGATTTTGCTTGATTTTGATCAAGCTCTTAAATTGTAAAAAATAACGGACGGTATCGGATTCTTAATTCTGATTGGACGGTGTCGGATTCTTAATTCTGATTGGACGGTGTCGGATTCTTAATTCTGATTGGACGGTGTCGGATTCTTAATTCTGATTGGACGGTATCGGATTCTTAATTCTGATTGGACGGTGTCGGATTCTTAATTCTGATTGGACGGTGTCGGATTCTTAATTCTGATTGGACGGTATCGGATTCTTAATTCTAATTGGGCGGTGTCGGATTCTTAATTCTGATTGAACGGTGTCGGATTCTTAATTCTGATTGGACGGTATCGGATTTTTAATTCTGATTGAACGGTGTCGGATTCTTAATTCTGATTGGACGGTATCGGATTCTTAATTCTGATTGGACGGTGTCGGATTCTTAATTCTGATTGGACGGTATCGGATTCTTAATTCTGATTGGATGGCATCAGGTTCTCAATTCTGACTGGACGGTGTCGGATTCTTAATTCTGATTGGATAGAATCAGACTTTTGATTGAAGTCAGAATTCGTGAATCAGTTTCTTGATTCTGATTAGATGGAATCGGATTCCTGATTCTGACTTGTTTGAAATTCGATTTTGATTGGCTAGTAAATGTTCGTATTGGCTTCGGTGCTTTAATTAATACTTGATTGAAAATGATGTCGAACAGTCTTTCCTTTGTAGATAGTCACTTATATTTCTATTAGTTGACTGACGCATACTGGGTTGTGTAAAACGTTATGTTTGCACGCGGAAAGTTACATATATTCTAAGGTTGCTAATACATCTCCGTATATGTTTGTCCGCATTCCACGCTTTATTTGTTGCTTTTTTATTTTCTGCTTGCAAAAGAAATACATTTTTAACTAAAACAACCCTCGTATGATTGTTGTCTACTATTTGTTTGATTACGTCTCCCTTGTCGGCAGATTTTATAATAATTGATAAATTCAGATTTATTTATTTCACCTGCCCGGCCCTATGATTGTGGGCATTTAGTGTACGGCTATTCAGTCTAATACTGCTGCGTATATTAAAGCAATCTCAAATTTATAGACTTTCTAAGAGGCATAAATTTTTCCAGTGAAGTCGAAATCGAACCCCCGACCTTCGACCTGCAAAATCCCCCTTACAATATTGAATTCATAATTTATATGAACCTTCTATTATAGCGCCTTTCGGTCCGGTTTTTTTTACAATTTATGAGTTACATTTACGTCTGCTTGTACAGTCTGCTTGTGCACAACATCTGCTGCTGGACAGAGAATGCTAGCTGGGGCAGACTTGGCTGCATTGTTCTCATTGTGCGTGCATGTTTGAAATGCGAAGCCGATGCAGCTGCTCAAGCTTCGCATTTCACAGCGGCTGTTAGCTCGCTCGCGAATTGAATAATGTCGCACACTACAACCCTGGATGAATTCGAATGGCGAGGCATTCGATGGAACAACTACACCACTCCGGACCTGCTGAGCCGCGCCGTGACCGAATTCCGCTTCCGGCCGACGGATACCTGCGTGTGCACCTTCCCTAGGTGCGGCACAACCCTCACCCAGGAGATTGTGTGGCACCTAACTAATCGGCATATTATTAAACCAGGAGCGAAGTACGGTCCGATCGATGATAGATTCCCATTCCTGGAATTCAACTACGGCTGGGGAGCGTCCGGTACAGTCCGGTCTGGCATCAATATGCTCGAGGCTGCGGCGCCTGATGAGCGGCGACTAATCAAAACCCACTGCCCCTATTCACTGATGAGGGAGTCGCTAGGATTGGCTGACCCTCGAATTATTGTTGTACTGCGCAATCCCAAGGACTGCTGCCATTCTTTGTACCATTTCTACAAGGGCCTGGACATGTACGGACCTTGGCCGGGAGATTGGCCAGAGTTTGTTGACATCTTCCTGACTGGCAAAACGATGTGTGGAGACTACTTCCAGGTTGGCACTGGTACAATACTAAGCTGCGGTCACACTGCCTCTACCCGTTTCACTGTCCAATTGGTGTTGCCAAAACACCTCGCAATGTCCCAGTTGTGCAGTTACTAACCCTCCCAGCGGCTGTACCCCAGGGCACAGCTGCGCAACACAAAGCTAATTCCAAGTTCTTCCCATCTGCTGCAGGTCTCCTCGGAATGGTGGCAGCAGCGCCACCGCCCCAATCTGTTGCTGCTGAAGTACGAAGACATTGTTAGCCGGCCAGCTGACAGCATCGGCCGCATCGCCGATCATCTGGGCATCGAACTAACTCCAGAACAGAAGGCCTGCGTGATGCACAATTGCAGCTTCCAAGCAATGTCTGGCAATGACCAGGTAAATACCGCGTTCACCACCGGATTTCGCTTCCTGCGCAAGGGACTGATAGGCGACTGGCGGAACCAGTTCTCGGACGAGCAGAGCGCAAGGTTTGACCTTGCCACTGAACAGAGACTGTCTAGCATCGGGCTGCAGTTTGACTACAACTGAGTACAACTCAAACCATGATGATCTGCACTGCCTGAACCCACAAAGCCATGCTGATTATCCACTGCATGAGCCCACAAAGCCATGCTGATTATCCACTGCATGAGCCCACAAAGCCATGCTGATTATCCACTGCATAAGCCCACAAAGCCATGCTGATTATCCACTGCATGAGCCCACAAAGCCATGCTGATTATCCACTGCATGAGCCCACAAAGCCATGCTGATTATCCACTGCATAAGCCCACAAAGCCATGCTGATTATCCACTGCATGAGCCCACAAAGCCATGCTGATTATCCACTGCATGAGCCCACAAAGCCATGCTGATTATCCACTGCATGAGCCCACAAAGCCATGCTGATTATCCACTGCATGAGCCCACAAAGCCATGCTGATTATCCACTGCATGAACCCACAAAACCATGCTGATTATCCACTGCATGAACCCACAAAGCCATGCTGATTATCCACTGCATGAACCCACAAAACCATGCTGATCTATACTTTGACAAATAAATCAGTAATTAGAAAAAGGCACGATTAGATATAAAATGTCTATTTGACTTATGCATGCTAAATTTTTTTCACACACATATAGAAGTATTTATATTGCAGCAGCAAAAAACCCATGGATTATAAAAGATCGCATTTTATATATTAAGGATTACATTACACGCTGCGCATAGTAACTAGGCAGTCAATCTAATAGAAAATCAAAATTTGTTAATGTCTACCGTCTTATATACAAAATGTTGGAAAATTCATTTCGAGTTTTAAAATCTGTTGTACAACAAAAAGTAATGCCTGATATGTTTAAACGAAACAAAGTAGCGAAAGATGTACCGTATTACTTTTAGTAGCAGAGGATAGCAACAATGCCTTTTTTCTTTACAGACGCAAAGATTTGACAGTGTCAAATTTTTACATAATTATTAAGTCAATGAAAATTAAAACTTTGGAAACTATTTTACATAGACCCTTGAGTGAGGGGATCAGCCCCTAAAGTGAGGGGATCAGCCCCTAAAGTGAGGGGATCAGCCCCTAAAGTGAGGGGATCAGCCCCTAAAGTGAGGGGATCAGCCCCTAAAGTGAGGGGATCAGCCCCTAAAGTGAGAGGATCAGCCCCTAAAGTGAGGGGATCAGCCCCTAAAGTGAGGGGATCAGCCCCTAAAGTGAGGGGATCAGCCCCTAAAGTGAGAGGATCAGCCCTTAAAGTGAGGGGATCAGCCCCTAAAGTGAGGGGATCAGCCCCTAAAGTGAGAGGATCAGCCCTTAAAGTGAGGGGATCAGCCCCTAAAGTGAGGGGATCAGCCCCTAAAGTTAGTGAATTTAGCCCCCTAAAGTTGCTTTGACTGCATTATGTTTTTAACTTGTCTCCTAGTAGCAAAAACTGCAAAAAGCGAAAGTCAGCAAACACAAAAGCAGCACGCTTAGAAGCAGGCAAATTACTCGTAGTAGCATAAGTAATAAATAAGTGCATATTTGCACTTATTAAGAAATGAAACAATATTATTAATGGACAATAGAAGTGATTATCAAAAATCAACCCAAGAGCTATTGTTAGTTTCGAGAGGAAATATTTCTGAATAAATGGCGAGCAGAAAAGTCAAAAAGAAACTACGAAGTTGCAAATAATACTCGGAATAAGGCCTAGTCGTTATGACAACTAAGCACTAGATAAGATAACGCAATTTAGATTATTTTGGAAAGTTTCGCAGACCAACAAGAACAAAACAGAAAGAAGCCCAAAGCACAAAGCCAGTTTAGTGAGGGCTGGCGCCGCACTGCGGAAACTCCTGACTGTCCTGCAGATTCAACCGGGTATCCTGGCCACGCGACGACACCCCGACTGTATCGGAAGCATCGTTGGAGCGTCGGTGCTGTCGAGACGAAGACTGAGTATGCTGGTTTAAAGACGACGATGCCTGCTGCGGCGGCGTGGGAGGTGGAGTAGGAGTTGATGCCGGCGGCGGAGTTGACGAAAGGGACGCCGGGCCAACAGCGGAGGCTGCAGCGGCAGCGGCGCTGCCTGGAATCGGCGGATCGCCGCGCAGGTCAAGCCTAGCCACGGGTCCGCAGTCGCCGCCGACGTGCTCGTTGACGTTGAAGACGTTCAGGTGAGCATCCGGACCGGCGCAAAGCAGGCGCAGGTGCTTCCCAACGGTTACTAGGGCGCAGAGGGTGCGGCCGCCGCCATCGGGCAGGCGGGCGGTGGCGAAGTCACGATCCTGGCTTAGAGCAGCCGGCAAATAGGAGGCCGACGCCTTGTAGGCCCAGTCCATCCAGGAGTCCTCGGCCGGAGCGGCTCCGCTGCTATTGGGATTAGCAAAGTTGGCGGATTTGTATTAATCTACCTGTAGGTCAAACTTTATTATCTATTTTCCTCAAAAATATCGCCAACATCGCAGGCCGTACCTTCCTGACAGGGCTGTCTGGCCGGCCGCTGACTGTGCTGAGCCCTGCTGCAGGCAGAAGACGTGCAGCGTCTCTGTGTTGGAGCTGCAGGCTAATAGGCGGCTGTCGCGGCTGAAAGCCAGCGAATAGATGGTCACGCAGCGTTTCACACCGCGACGAAATTCTAGCAGGCGTTGACCATCCGGCACCGAGAATACTCGAATAACGGTGCCCTTCTCAGAGGCCGTGGCCAGCTTGGTGGCCTGCGCGTTGAAACTGATCGCTGCTAGCGGACTGTCGTGGGCGGCCACCACGCAGAGCGGCTTCAATGCCAGGGTGTCAAAGATGTGAACCTGAGCGGGTGGAGTGGGTAAAGGAAATGCGTAATTTTTTGTTCATTATGCCACCTTTGCTGAAGCTAGCAACCACCCTTCCTGAACCTAGCAACCAGCCATCCTGAACCTAGCAACCGCCCTTCCTGAACCTTGCAACCATCCTTCCTGAACCTAGCAACCAGCCATCCTGAACCTAGCAACCGCCCTTCCTGAACCTTGCAACCATCCTTCCTGAACCTAGCAACCAGCCATCCTGAACCTAGCAACCGCCCTTCCTGAACCTTGCAACCATCCTTCCTGAACCTAGCAACCACCCTTCCTGAACCTAGCAACCGCCCTTCCTGAACCTAGCAACCGCCCTTCCTGAACCTAGCAACCACCCTTCCTGAACCTAGCAACCACCCTTCCTGAACCTAGCAACTGCCCTTCCTGAACCTTGCAACCACCCTTCCTGAACCTAGCAACCACCCTTCCTGAACCTAGCAACCACCCTTCCTGAACCTAGCAACCACCCTTCCTGAACCTAGCAACCGCCCTTCCTGAACCTAGCAACCGCCCTTCCTGAACCTAGCAACCGTCCTGAACCTAGCAACCACCCCTCCTGAACCTAGCTACCACCCTTCCTGAACCTAGCAACCACCCTTCCTGAACCTAGCAACCGCCCTTCCTGAACCTAGCAACCGCCCTTCCTGAACCTAGCAACCGTCCTGAACCTAGCAACCACCCCTCCTGAACCTAGCAACCGCCCTTCCAAAACCTAGCAACCATCCTGAACCTAGCAACCGACCTTCCTGAACCTAGCAACCGCCCTTATTGAACCTAGTAACCGCCCTTCTTGAACCTAGCAACTATCCTGAACCTAGCAACCACCCCTCCTGAACCTAGCTACCACCCTTCCTGAACCTAGCTACCACCCTTCCTGAACCTAGCAACCAGCCATCCTGAACCTTGTAACCACCCTTCCTGAACCTAGCAACCACCCTTCCTGAACCTAGCAACCACCCTTCCTGAACCTAGCAACCGCCCTTACCTAGCAACCATCCTGAACCTAGCAACCGACCTTCCTGAACCTAGCAACCGCCCTTCTTGAACCTAGTAACCGCCCTTCTTGAACCTAGTAACCGCCCTTCCTGAACCTTGCAACCATCCTGATCCTAGCAACCACCCTTCCTGAACCTAGCAACCGCCCTTCCTGAACCTAGCAACCATCCTGATCCTAGCAACCACCCTTCCTGAACCTAGCAACCGTCCCTCAGAAACTTGCAGCAAGACCAGCGCTGACCTCTCCCAGCTGAGCGCTGCCCGGATAGGCTAAGAGCGAGCTGTCGTTTGCAGAGCCCAAGGCACACAGGCCTAAACGATTTGGCGGAGTCTCACGTATCGTATGAACCACCTTCATGTCCTGCAGGTTGTGAATGTAAAGCGAATCTTCAAGACAGACGACAAGGCGTTGACGATTAAGCCGCACGGCCAGGATGCTGTTGGAGTAGCTGCAGCTGCAAATCTCAGTACCCTTCTTGAAATGGCAGACGCGAAGTTTGCGTGGGGCACCTTGTGTAACCATAGCAACTAGCGAACTCGAATAGTGTCTTTCAATGATGCAGACCTCGTCGCCGTCGTGACGAAAGACTTCATCGAGTCGGTCGGCATTTTGGGACAGGCTGTACAGCCGGTAGCCAGTGCTGAGGCCAACCGCCAACGAGGTGAAGTCCTGGTTGAAGCTGACGCTGAGGACGCGAGGACCCTCCTGTAGAAGTTGAGTTTGTGTCTTGCAGGCATTTTTGTAAAATTTCACAATTCCAAACATGGATAAATCTAGCCAGCCAATCAAAATTTCACACCCCTAAACCTAATAGATAAATCTAGCCAGCCAATCAAAATTTCACACCCCTAAACCTCATAGATAAATCTAGCCAGCCAATCAAAATTTCACTTCCCTAAACCTCATAGATAAATCTAGCTAGCCAATCAAAATTTCACACCCCTAAACCTCATAGATAAATCTAGCCAGCCAATCAAAATTTCACTCCCCTAAACCTCATAGATAAATCTAGCTAGCCAATCAGAATTTCACTCCCCTAAACCTCATAGATAAATCTAGCTAGCCAATCAGAATTTCACTCCCCTAAACCTCATAGATAAATCTAGCCAGTCAATCAGAATTTCACTCCCCTAAACCTCATAGATAAATCTAGCCAGCCAATCAAAATTTCACTCCCCTAAACATCATAGATAAATCTAGCCAGCCAATCAGAATTTCACTCCCCTAAATATTATTCAATTTTATGTACCTGCTGCTTACAGCATCAACTTATGTGTGCGTCTGATCTGAAAAACGGTTTGTAAATAAAAAATCGAACTAAATAACCTTGCAGAAAAAAACTATGATTGATGCTTTTTCGCTTATTTTATTGAAGCAACAGTCTGGATAACCATGTGGATGTACCTAAAAACATTTATTATAAATAAAATTGATGATGAAATAGGAGAAATAAAATGATCACATTCTATGGTGAACAAGTGTGTCACTAAACTCTGTTAGTAAACTGTTTTTTAGAATCTAAAAATGTTTGAATTCACACAAGAATATTTTTTTCAAACGTCACAACGAAATTTAAATAAGTAGTAACAAGTAAACATTTTGCAGGTTGAACAATATAAAATGTAATTTAGCGAAGCGAAAGGCTAAAAAAGGAAAAAATATCGTGAAAATAAAATGTTAAATTTTTATAGAATGTGCTTTTCTAAAAGTAAATTGTTTTACTTGTCAAATAGGTGAATAATGTAGCTGTTGAATTGTTTGCTTTTTAATAAAGGAAACACTCAAAAAAACGAAAACCTTACAGACAATTCAGAGCAGGTTTATTTAAAATAGGTCACAATTTCTGAGAAAAACAGAAACACACCAAAAAATCCGAGAAAGGTCATTGTCTTCTATTAATTGAATTTAATCAATTCTTCTTAAGCGCATTGAGAATGCGCAGAATGTACAAGAACAGGTTGATGATGTCCAGGTAGAGATCAACGCTAGCCAGGATGTACTCCTCGGGACTGACGCGGTGCATAATGTTGGCCGTGTCGAACACAATGAACAGGCTAAATACGAAAGCGCCGCCAAGGGAGATGACCAGGTTGAGAACGCTGCTCTGCAGGAACATCTGAATGAAGCATCCGCCTAGAAGAAGCAGCAGGGCAACTAATAGAGGGGCCTCCCAGGCGCTGAAGTCGCGCTTAGTCTGCAGAGTGAACAGTGTCAGGCCGATGGTAACTAGCAGGGTAAGAAGCAGGGCCTGCAGTACCAGCGCCACGGAATAGTGCACAACACAGAAGCCAACAGTAACGGACTGGCACAGTGTGAAGGCCAGTAGCAGCACAAAATTAATCGGAGTATCTCTAGCCTTCCAGTGCAGCGCGAACACCAGGCCCAGAGTGGCTAGGAAGCAGAAGATCAGTACACCAAACATGCCGCCGTGCAGGGCGTCCCTAACAGCGCCGGCGTTGGCCATGAAAGCGGCGCAAACGAGTGTTGTCACGAGCAATTGTGCGGACAATATGCCATAGACTTTGCGCAGGAAGCCCATGCGGATGTAGATATGAGCGGAGGCCACATTGTTGCTATACATAAAATCGTCGGCCAGACCCCCGCCCATGTCCAGCTTAATGTCATTGCTATGCTGCATAGTTAGTTTCTAGGGCTGAAATTGTAGCGCAACACATAATAACAATTGTGCAGCTCTGTATGATGAAATATAGGATTGAATACTTAATTATGAGTTCCATAGACATTAAAGCAAGAAAAAAACAAATGTTGAGTAGTATTACAATTATGATTCAATTCATGAGTCTCAACCATAGACTATGCATTAAAAGCATGCATTAAACGACCCTGGTTGCTAATTAGTATTACAATAGTACTTACAAAAATTTCATGTCCTCAAATATACCTTTTGTCAATTGATTTCGCAAAAAAGCCAATTGATTTCCCCATTAGCTGAAGTCGAAAGCGAGGGCCCAACCAGCCTTCTCGACCATAGATAAGTCCAAATGAATTCCCTTACGTCCAATTGATTTCCCTCAATTCAATGTGTCTTAAGCATACTCTCCGGGGAAATCGATTGGATTTGTTTCATTCTGTTGTCTGTGGTCGAAATCGAGGGTTCATAGTTAGTCTTTGCCTACAGCGCAAATCTGGCAGGTACAAGAGAACAGAGGTCATCAACCTATGTAACAAATGAAACAAAGTAGCAAAGAATGAACAAATAACCACGTTTCGGGTCATGCGGGTCATGAAAATTATGAAGTTAGCTTTGCCGTACTTGGCGTACGTCACTGGAAGATATCGGCATATTCGAGGCACCACTGATAGTACACCATGACGTAGTGAAACCATTGGCGTCACTTGTCCAGATTCAGCACGTAGATGCATCCCAACACTTCCTGTTGCAGCAGAGTCATCCGTCTCCTGTGAAGGGTAAAACCTTGCTGTGCTGCCGCGGCGCAGTCTCCCATCTGCTGCTGAATGTCAGGCTGCGCGAGCTTCTTTGGTGATGTTCGAATTCCAATCGTTCTCTTGTACCTGCCAGATTTGCGCTGTAGGCAAAGACTAACTATGAACCCTCGATTTCGACCACAGACAACAGAATGAAACAACTCCAATCGATTTCCCCAGAGAGTATGCTTAAGACACATTGAATTGAGGGAAATCAATTGGACTTAAGGGAATTAATTTGGACTTATCTATGGTCGAGAAGGCTGGTTGGGCCCTCGCTTTCGACTTCAGCTAATGGGGAAATCAATTGGCTTTTTTGCGAAATCAATTGACAAAAGGCATAATTGTTTCTTTGCTGATCTTGAGATAAAAAAATGTATAGTTAAATAAATTAAAAAATACTTACCTGAAGTACTAACAATTATATTATAAATTTAATAAAAATAATAATAAAATAACAAAAAAATTATAATTATAAAACATTTAAATTATCATAATCTAATAAAAAATAAATTTCGCTTTTTGATTTTTCAGCAACCCCTTTCTGTCCCAGACAAGTTTCAATCTAACACACCTGTATTAACTTCCTTTGGTTAATTATTTTCATTCTACAAAATTAGCTATATAAATTGGCCCAGCAACTATAGACTAACAAAGGAAGTGAGAGGCAGAGCAGTTAATATGTTTGCCACTCACACCATAATGTTCCTGAGCTCAATTCCAAAGTGAGGCCACATTCATTTGGGGTGCAGCCATGGAGAGAAGGCTTAGGGGCTTGTTGTGCAATTTACACCCTCAAGGGCCAAGAAACATTAAAAGTGTAAACTACCTGATGATTATAAAGTCAAGGCATATATATACACACCTGCGTGAGCATGTGCCTACATATGGTATCTATGTGCATGTGTGCCTAGGACAAGATTCAGCAAAATGATGACATCTTGCTGGCTGGAGGTCTAGTGTCACCAAATGATGTGCCATATTCTTATTTTGTTGTCTAAGAGTGAAGGCAATCACTGCCTTCAGTATTGACCTCTGTTTTGCCAATAATATAATATATATATATATTGTCATAGTTAGAACGAAGCTGTTGGTACTTTGATCCTAAAAATATCTAGATCTATTAAAGCAAACTAAACTCAATCAAGTGCCAAATCGAAAAAATGATTGAATTTGAACATTGACCTAAAATCCTTAAGAACCCTAGCCACAAGCTTGATTCTGAAATAGCCAATCCAGAAAGAAATTTGATCTAGGCCTATCTGACTAATGAAGGCCTAGTTAGGCTAGCTTAGCTATAAAATAATAAAGTAGGCCCTACAATTAGCTAAATTAAGTACTAGGTAAGACTAAATATTAATTTCTTATTAAGTATAATGCAGTAGCTATATACGATAGATATTTTTAAATAAGAGCCGATATTGTAGACAAGGCTTCCTTTACTAACAACAGTCAGTGTACGTTAAGATTTTATAGATTAATTCTTGTAAGTTTGAAATTAAAATTAAATAACAGATGTTTAGGGTGCGTTCGAGTAGCTTAAAATAGCTTAAAATGATTTAAACTGCCTTAAAACGGTATTTTAGCGACAGCAGTAAAACAAAGTAATTTTTCAGAAATTCAATAAAAAAGTCGCTGCACTTCAGTCAATCACGATTAAAGCATCCTGGAATGCCTTTGTTTAATATTTTTATATTGAATTGTCAGTCTAAGCTTGTTTTCAATAATTTAGAATACTTAGTTATAAGAACAAATACGTTTCGAAAAAATTGTAAAAGTATCCTGAGGGAAAAACATTAGGTAAATAAAATTCTTTTAACGTTAGAAATCCATTTTTCTGTATGAAATCCCATTCTAAGTTTGTTTTCTTACAATAGAATTTTTTGCTCATGGGACGCGCGCGCTAGTTTAACTGAAATTACTGTATGCCGTTTATTTAATTATATATCGTGTATCTGCATATCTGTATATTTTCCAAATCTTACAATTAGGAACCATTTCTTGCTCAACCAATTTAGCTTGTCTTTGAAATTTTGTTACATTTTACCTAGTTTGTTCCGATTGTTTTAAGTGACTCCTTTCTATTTGTTTCAGTGTATTCGAAGTATTTTTTGTTTCATACTGTTAATTTTAACTATCTGATATTGCCAATATCTTTTTTGTATACTTCTACATTAAATTGTAACATTTGTAATATTAATATTAAAAATATTTTTTGCGGATAAATAAATAAATATATATATATATAAATATCAGATAGTTAAAATTAACAGTATGAAACAAAAAATACTTCGAATACACTGAAACAAATAGAAAGGATTAAACAATTAAACAATTAAACAATTAAAGGATTAAAACAATCGGAACAAACTAGGTAAAATGTAGCAAAATTTCAAAGACAAGCTAAATTGGTTGAGCAAGAAATGGTTCCTAATAGTAAGATTTGGAAAATATACAGATATGCAGATACACGATATATAATTAAATAAACGGCATACAGTAATTTCAGTTAAACTAGCTCGCGCGTCCCATGAGCAAAAAATTCTATTGTAAGAAAACAAACTTAGAATGGGATTTCATACAGAAAAATGGATTTCTAACGTTAAAAGAATTTTATTTACCTAATGTTTTTCCCTCAGGATACTTTTACAATTTTTTCTAAACGTATTTGTTCTTATAACTAAGTATTCTAAATTATTGAAAACAAGCTTAGACTGACAATTCAATATAAAAATATTAAATAAAGGCATTCCAGGATGCTGTAATCGTGATTGACTGAAGTGCAGCGACTTTTTTATTGAATTTCTGAAAAATTACATTGTTTTACTGCTCTCGCTAAAATACCGTTTTAAGGCAGTTTAAATCATTTTAAGCTATTTTAAGCTACTCGAACGCACCCTTAATACCAATAATTTCTTAAACAATTCGTTGCCATGTATTACCTACAATAATTTGTTGTTTTTTTACTTTCTTCATCATAACTAAAGAGTACTAAAATAATGTTAAATTCTACAGTATTCATAGCTTTAAATATATCAAATTTGTTTATCTTAATCAACGGGGAATTACACGGAACACTATAACCTGTCCAAACCTGTCAAGCCGGGCAAGCTAAGGAATTAATATAAGTACAGGCTTTTATTTCCGCTTTTCTGATTTCTATTAGACAATGAGATAAATATATTAAATAGGTAAATAAACTTCGCGTTTGATTCACTTCTTTTTTATTAACTTTTTGCGTTTTAGAATCTTTGCTTCACGGCCGGCCAGCTTTAAGTCATTCAGAAACAACTTTACAATTATGCAAAGCTTTTAGGCCAGAGAGCTGGTTGAAAGGGACAGCTAAGGTCATTTATGCGCCACTTAACGTCCAAAACGTAGTGATCTATATATGGCCCTTTTCGATAGATGAGCTGCGTACACTGTACTCTCGTATTCCATCTTAAATCATTGTTTTTAATTGCGTAGTGTGAGCATATTTTGTCATTGGTCAGTAAAGCGAGGTTCCGTCTATTTTTAGAACAGTGCATTAATTAAAGGTCTGACGGTAGGTCTGTGTCTGCCAGGTGGGGCAGACGCTGCAACCACCCCGTCAACCCTACCCCTGGCCTCGAGTCCCAGCCTTGCAATCAGATTGTAATCCGGCCTCGGTTGAATTTCTACTCTGGTGAGAAAACCACCTAAGGCTATAGAAAGTGGTCGCAAGTCTACTGCGATTCCACCCATCAGGCTTAAGCTGCCAGCCTGACAGCCACCCCGCCAACCGCGCCCAAACCAGGGTTCAGTTCGGTCTATTAAATGAAACGCGCGTTTTCGCCGTGTAGAAAAATTTAAACTTCTTTTCTTCGGTCCATTGTCGCCTAGACCGTCTGATTCGCCTCACCTCGTGAGAAGCAAGAAAGCCGCGCTCTAAGCGTGTGATTGCCCAGCTTTGATTGTTCCATCCTATTCCAGACTACAAGCTACTTGTCAGTTAGGTAGCTCTCGGCGTTCCGCGTCTTGAGAGTGCGCCGCTGTTCAAGAGTGGTCTGGATAGGTGCTTGTTGTCAAAGTCAGTAAGTGCTCTCTTCGGAGAGTCCGCCGTCTGGCAGAAGGAGTGCTAACCGATGAGCTCCTCGTAGCAGCGCCGAAAGCGGAGATAGCATGCATGCAGGGCCTCGTCCGCAGAGTTGGGCGTGGGTTAGGCCAGTTAAGTAAAAAGTTAAAAAGTTAGTCTCGCTACTTAACTAAGCTCCAATCTGTCAATCATTCCTGAGCAAGTTATTTAGCTGTGACAGTCTGTTTTTACAGCTTTTTAATTAATTATCCGCGTATAAGTCAATTAAATGTGAATTTTAATAGAGTAAAAGAATAATATCAATTTGATCGTCTTTGTTTTTACATTCTTTTTTTATTTTATCTGGGAGATATTGTCGTGAGCGTCTACATCAACTCCAATACTCGTCATCAACATCCATCACCGATGCTATGAGTAATATTGAACTGATTGGTCGGACACTAGCTTTAAATCCTCCTGATGCTCCAAGTAGGTTTAATTGTCCAGGGCTTTTTGTCAAATATTACACTTGTCCTGTCGTTTCATCTTCTTTTTAACTTGACACCTGATATACAGCTAAGAGCTGTGTTACAATATAATGAAAACTTTGCTTAGTTTAGCAGTGGCATAAAATCTCAGTAGATAGTAATGAACCATCTGAACAGCATATGAGAACGTATACAAAAGTGTGTGAGGCCGTATATTGAATTTTGCATCAGTAATTAGCGGGGCGATATAGACTTCGGCTATTTGATATACTCGTACATCTTCTATGGAGCTTCAATTATAAAAAAGTTTCCTGCAGCACAAAGACTATGACAAATTTTCTTTCCTTAAATCAAGGACTACTCAGGTAGGTCCTTGCCTTATTTGCGTGAGCATGTATAATTATTTATAACTTACGTGTCTCGTCTCATTCTTTAATTAGAGGTCATGTGTGCCTTTGAACGTTGAGCTCGATCGTGACAAATATGTATAGCTACATCTGGGTTAGATACGACTTTATATTTCTGGCGGAGCGAATGAGAAAATGGAGAAGACAGGGTAGAGATAAGTAGACATTAAACATAGATATTAAACAAGGTGAGAGATGGGGCTGGAGAGAGCTGAGGGAGAAATCAATACGCTCGTACAAGGAGAGATAAGGATAGGGGAGATATAAGACAAGGGTTGAGATGAGACATTTGAGAGTTGATCGAGACAAAAGAAAGTTAGGAGAGAAAGCCGGTTTGGTTCCGAAGCTCTTCAGGCGGTGTACCTAATGGTGCAAGAAAGTAAAGAACTGACAGGAAAACTGGCGACGTTGTTCATAAAAAGACAAGTTGAAATTAGAGAAAGCACACAGCTGCCCTGACAATATTTTATGCGTTAAAATTAATTTAATCGGTTCTGCGTGCTTTTTTGCTTTCGTTTTTATACGCCTTTTAGATTCGGTTATGTTCCTACAAGCAGTTGCGATTAAAAATAAAATGAAATAAAAATCAGCACCTCTTTTGAGTGCGCACTTTATAAAAAAAAAATAATAATAATAATAACTGTGTTGGACACAAGCCCGTTAATGCCCGTTAACCGTTAAAGTCCGTTAACCGTTAAAGTCCGTCAAAGTCCACTAACGTTTTTTTAACTTTAACGGATCTCAGTTAATTTTTTTTCTCTTAACGGATTCATGATTTTCCGTTGCTTTTTTGACGATTTAACTGCAGTTAACTTCCGTTAATTACAAATTTTGCACAAAATTCGCGTCAAATGAAAAGACTTGAACTCAGCATTTTTTCGCACCAATTTCAGAGAATCGGTCTAGATCGAAGTTGGCCCAAGTGACCAATTCACGTGCTTTCGCTGAGTTGGATAGTGCCAATGCCCACTGGGTTTTTTTTTGGTTTGGCACAGTTTCAGTTTGGCTGTGACTAGTATTGATGCTGAGTATGCATTATTTGTTAATCATTTTAAACGCATATTGCGCTATTCAAAATTTCAAACAGAAACCGCTGCTACGCATGATGTTGGTTTCTCTTACGGAAAGAATAAAGTTACAGAAGTTGAGATAGATGAGGTGTGCAATATTACTCTGAATTTGTTTCGAGTTCTCCAATGAATCTGCTGACTGGTTAAAAGTCTCTACAATATTAGAGTCGTTCTATCAGTGTATACCTTAGTATAGTGGTAGACTGGTAGTGCGGTTGTGATTGTGACTAGTGCCTGCACTGCCTGGTAGTGTGGTGTGCTTTAGTAGTTTCCGCCGCTTTTGCCCAATTAGCTTTTGGCTTTCTTCTACCTATCTTAGCCTTCTTACTTAGGGCCTTTCATAATTTGTTCCATATGCCTATGTCTATGTCTATCTATGTAGTATGTATTTTTTAACGCTTTTAAATTAACGCTTTTTAACGCTGAAACGTTAACTTTTTCTGAAATTAACGGCTAATGTTTTAAAACGTTAACTTTTTTATAATTTTAACTTTAACGGATCGATGTTTAATCCGTTAAAAAAAGTTAACGATGCCCAACACTGAAAAAAAAATAATAATGAGATTAACGCAGAGATGGCTTCATGCGACATAAAGCTGGATTATTGAGGGCACAAATAAATTGACTTCCTCTTCAGCCAAGCGGAGCCTGTGGAGGTGCTGTAAACCAGAATCTATTCTCCTGGCTGCATGTCGTCGGGTTCCCGTGCATTTTTTTAATTGATTGTGTCGCCGTGTGACCTTTTAAACGTTCACGCATGCGGCTCGTCCATGTGCATTCCCGTCTCCGTTCTGCCCTGATGCTCCTGAAATACAATAAGCTGCTAAGCTGTGTTTTGTGCTCAATTCCTGCGTACGCCATTAGCTTCTCTGGGGCATCCTCAGGCAGACATTGGCAGCCGCGGTTGCTACGAGCAACACACACTGGGGTGGGGAAGAGACAGGGCAGAATGTGTGTAGCAGAATCGGCTGTGGATATTTAGGGACAGACTGAGAGAAGTGGGGCCGGGGGGGAAGGAAAGTAGAATGAGATTCGCGCCAGTGCAGTTGCCACCCACCTCAACCTCCGTAAATTCTGCCTTTCTTACTGTGTCAGCGATAGCGACTGAGCACCTGAGCTGCAAGGCAAGCAGACTCATGAAAGCCAGGCAGCATCTGATTGGCCACTGGCTGGTAGAGAGCTCGTCTTCCCAAACCCTGCATCCCCTCCTGACTCAGGTTACGCTTTCCAAATCCGGGCTGAAAAATAATCGACTCGTCCGATCACACCCGACTGACACTATTCAAGACTGACCGCCACTGCGCACTGGCTGACTCGGCCGCGGCTTCGCCATGCAAAAGAAATCGTCGACAAAACACTGCCAGAAGTTCAGCATCGGTGTCATCGGCGTGGCTTCCGGCTTCTCGGCTGTCAGCCTGATATTCCTGATTCTGAGCGTTGCCACTAGCAACTGGGACTCCGTGACGTTCAACTTCAACTTGGTGAACGCCACAATCGCGCAGTCGGCGTCAAGTTATGCGGCGGCGCCGAGGCCGCTGTACTCTGACACCGCCAGGACACAGCTGGCCGGCATGATCCTGCTGACTTCAAACACTACCGGTTACTGTCTGCTCAACCTCTACTCAAGCTTGTGGAGTCTGTGCGACACGGTCAATACAAACGGTGAGTTTATGAGCGAATTTACCAAATTGTTAAAAGCAGTTATGCCTCTAAATAAGAAATTATAAGGTTGCATTTTTGTTACCTTTCTGCTTTGCCTTTACTGTCGTCTGTATTTAATTATATTAATAAATTAAAAATGGTACCAAAGAACAACAAAAAATTTAAATTTTTAATTCTTTAAGACGCATTTTTGTGGGGAATTGAGGGTTTAACGGAATATTGGCAAAATATTTTTACATGATTGTTGAAATTTGTATCTTATTCTAGGTGCATATCCAATTTTTTGCTTGCTTATTTGCTAATATATTTGTGCTGTAAATCATTTTCATAACATGGGGATTTTCCTAAAATTTGTTACGTTTTATGAAATACTTCGTATAGCTTCATACTATAGCGTATATTAATCAGGGCATCAGATTGCCTGTAAAAAAATTAATTTAATTAAACAAGTTTATTATTTTGCTTTTGTATCGCTTGTTTACAAGCATCAATAAAACAGTTGAATCGCCCGATTCGTGTTTTGCTAAAAGTGCAAACCATGTCACTCGAGGTAGCTCTAAATCAAGGGTAGATTTCCCCTAATATCCTGCGACTGCGGAGATTTTATTTCCCCTGCCGACACGTAAGCACGCTAGGACACGTACTAGCATGCTAGGATAGATAGATAGATAGATAGATAGATAGATAGATAGATAGATAGATAGATAGATAAATTGATTAATTGTTGGAAATGACACCCAGCCTCAGCCGTAGCTGTTGCGCTTCTTAACACTTAATGTACAGCTACTCAGTCCGCGGACAAGTTTCTTCCTTGAAAACTGAGATCTCAAGTTTATAATAATCCTCATTCGTTTGGTATCAAACACAATTCTTGCATCCTCAGACGTCCTTAACGCCGCCTACGACACGTATTGCAAGAACTTCAGCCTGTTAATCACTAACAATAGCTGCTTCGACTACATCGCCGGATACACTAACGCCAGGGATGTGCTGGACGCTACGGAGAACACGTCTGAGAACCAGATAATGAGTGAGTCACGTGGGTCACTTGAGTCACGTTGGTCAGAGGGTCACAGCCCATCACTGTTGTAAGACTTGCGTACTTGTACTTCGCCCCGCATTGCGTCAGCTTGCTCCAGCCAATCAATACCTCTTACGTCTTGTGCGCGCACTCAGCACTTTCAACTCTCACCTGTCGTACCCCCACCCCAATTATCGATCCATTAAATATATATTGTCGCCCGCGGGGCAGCGCTCAGTTGAGCATATTTTCGACCACAAATCAAAGACTCTACAGTGGCATCGCAAGCAGTCATGTCTGTGCCCCTACACCTGCCCCCACCTGAGCCTTTCGATACACAGAAAGAGCCACACAATCTCGCGGCGCGGTGGGCAGAATGGGCCAGCCGGTTCAAGTGCTTTGTGACAGCTAGCGGCATTTCAAACACGCAACAGCAACGCGAAATTCTGCTATACGTCGGCGGTAAACAGCTTTACGAAGCCTACGCAGAGCTGACCACACCAGGCGAGTCACTCGACGATCTCCTGAAGGCCTTCAAAGAGCACTTCAGCAGCAGGCACAACCCCGTGTTCGTGCGGTACGAGTTCCGGTTCTGCACCCAACAGCAGGGCGAGTCCATCAACGCTTGGGTGCAGCGGCTGTACAAGGCAGCGGAGGGCTGCGATTTCGAGACCCAGCGCGACCCCATCATCAGGGACCAGATCGTTGCCGGCTGCCAATCAGACCAGCTGCGCCGCAGGCTGCTGCAGACACCGAACATCGGCCTCCAGGACGCCCTGCAGCAGGCCAGAGCCTTCGAATCGGCGGACCTCCAGTCAGCGGCTATCGAAGCCCGCAAGTCCGACTCTGTGAATGCGGTTCGGCGAATCGAGAGGCCAGCGAGATTGGAGCAGCCCAGAAACAGCAAATGCATCCGCTGTGGCGAGCCGGGCCACAGAACTTGCGAGGCGGCCCGCGGAAAGACTTGCCGGAGCTGCAACAAAGTTGGGCACCTAGCGAAGGCCTGTCTGTCCAAACCGTCCGGCTCGAGGAGGGTGCACACCATCACCGAGTAGCAGCAGCCCGAACAGCAGGGACCCGATGACAGTGACAGTAGCTGCGAGGTCTTCAGCCTCTCCCCTCTGAGAAAGAGGCTGCCGCTCGTGAAAGCCGACATCAACGGTCGTGCCACAGACCTGCTTATTGACAGCGGCGCGACCTGCAACCTCATGGACGTCAGGACCTTCAAGGCCGTCGAGGGCAGCGCGGCCCAGCTTGTTGAGTCCCAAAAAAAGTATTCCCGTTCGGCTCCAGCAAGCCGCTGACGACATTGGGCAAGGCCACCTTGCAAACGACCGTCTGCGACGTCAGCGCCCGCATCAGCTACATCATCGTGAAGGAAAGCGGCACCACGATCATCGGCCGCCAGACCAGCGAGGGACTCGGCATTCTGCACATCGGGCCAAGCCAACCGACGGTCTGCCAGCTGACGGAAGCCAACAAGCTGCCGAAGTCTCTCAACACAGCCCTGGAGGCAGCAGCAGCCGAGGCGAACGACCGGACGCTACCAGAACAGGAGCGCCTAGCCAACATCCTCCGGGCACATCGCCAACGTTTCGAGGGCATCGGCTGTGTCAAGGACGTCGAGGTCAGCATCCACCTACGCGAAGAAGCCGTGCCTGTCTGCCACCCACCCAGCCGAGTCCCGGTGCACCTGCGGGAGGCAGCGCAGCGCGAGCTGGACGAACAGCTTGCGGCCGGCATCATCGAGCGAGTGAAGGGACCGTCCGACTGGGTGGCCCGCATGGTGGTAGTCCCGAAGTCACAGCCGGGCCAAGTGCGCATCACCCAGGACCTGCGAGATGTCAACAAGTTCGTGGTGCCCGAGAAGCAGCCCATCCCGACATTCGAGGAGGTCACAGACGAAATGGCAGGCGCGCGCTACTTCTCGGAGCTCGACATCAACAAGGCCTTCCATCAGATCCGTGTCCGGGAGGAATCGCGCCACTTGCTGACGTTCTCCACGCCAAAGGGCCTCATGCGACTGACGCGCCTGTGCATGGGCTTCACGTCAGCGTCGGAGATCCTGCAGAGGGTCATGACCACCGTGCTCGGCGGCCTGTCCGGCGTCCGCTGGGTGCACGATGACACCATCATCTACGCCAGAAACATCAAGGACCACAACCAGCAACTGGCGGCAACTCTGCAGCGGCTGGAGTCCTACAACGTCACCCTCAACCCGGCGAAGTGCAGATTCGCGGTCAGGGAGGCGACTTTTCTCGCCATGCGCCTCTCTGAGAAGGGCATCCAGCCAACTGAGGACAAGGTGAGCGCGGTCCAGTCGTTTATTGCACCGAAGAACGCGTCCGAGGTGAGATCATTTCTAGGCCTCGTTGCCTTTGTCAGCCGCTTTATCCCAGCACTCGCAGACATTGCCAAGCCTCTCAGAAACCTGACCAGAAGGGAGGCCGCCTGGACCTGGGGAGCGGCGGAAGACGCTGCCTTCAACGCCGTCAAGAGCTCCATCGCTGCCAGCAGCACTTTAGCGTTCTTCGACAAGCAGAAGCCGACAGAAGTGATCGTGGACGCCAGCCCGACCGGCCTCGGGGCAATCCTTAGCCAGCAACAACCAGACGGCAGCCTGAGACCAATCGCCTACGCCAGCCGCGCCCTGACGGCCGTAGAGGCGCGCTACTCGCAGACTGAGCGGGAGGCCCTCGCGGTTAAATTCGGCTGCCTCCGCTTCCGCCACTACCTCAGCGGCTCACCCGGCTTCCGAGTCGTCACCGATCACAAGCCGCTGGTGCACCTCTTCAAGCCAAATTCCCGGCCGCCTCCGAGGATCGAAAGAATGGCACTGAGCATCCAGGACCTGGTGTTCGAGACAACATAAAGGCCAGGCCCGTCCAACCCCAGCGATGTCCTGAGCCGGCAACCAAGCGGGCCCTCAGCAGTCGCTGCAGTCGGTGAGTCCAGGGACACTAACTTCATTAACAGCATCGCCGAAGCCACCACCCCGAAGGGACTCTCGCTGCAGCAGATCAAGGAGGCGACGGCAAGAGACGAAGCGCTGCGGGCAGCCATCGCGGCCCTCCGCGGTGGCGACTGGGACCTTCGAGACGCAACGCTGCGGTCCCTGCATGCGCTGAAGCAGGAGCTGTCCGCAACCGACGGGGTCTTGCTACGAGGACACCGGATTGTCGTCCCCGAGGCTCTACGACAGGCAGTGCTGCGCCTAGCGCACCAAGGACACCAGGGAGACAAGAAGACACAGGCCAGACTGTCCGCGAAGGTCTGGTGGCCAGGCATGGTTGGAGAAGCGCGGCGCATGTGCGACACCTGTCTGCCGTGCCAAGCAGCGAGCCATCGAGCGGCAGTCCCGGCGGCTCCGCTGCAAGCCACGCCGCTGCCGCCGTATGCCTGGCACACTCTGGGCATCGACTTCACCGGACCGGTGCAAAACCGGCACCTGCTGGTCATTGTGGACCACTTCTCCCGGTATCCAATCGTCATCAGCATGTCGTCCATGACTGCTGAGGCCGTCACCAAGCAGCTGCGAAAACTTTTCGCCACGTTCGGCAGGCCGACCCAGCTCGTGTCCGACAACGGGCCGCCGTTCAGTTCGCAAGCGTTCCGCGACTACCTCGGCAGCAGCGGCGCCAGCAGCGCCACCAGAGGCGCCTACAGCGCTGCTACCGGCGCCACCCCTGGCGCAGCCACGGACGGCGGGAGGCCGTGCATCGCCGCCGAACGTCTCGAGGTGCCCACTGCCGCGCGCGTGTAAAATCAGTCGACTGTGACTCTTTTGCGGTACTCAAAAGAACGGTACTCAATATGCCGTTCTAATCACTACTTTCGCATCATCGTGAACAATACTTGTCATTCATTTGCCATGCCAACAATTTAATACTTACTTTTATTCCTTGTTGGGGGGTGGGAGCGCCTGTTTTACCTTATTCAAGTTTCGTCTTTGTGGCCACCCTGCTCGTGTTAATCTCCTATTTTAATTTCATTTTGGGAACGATGTAAGACTTGCGTACATGTACTTCGCCCCGCATTGCGTCAGCTTGCTCCAGCCAATCAATACCTCTTACGTCTTGTGCGCGCACTCAGCACTTTCAACTCTCACCTGTCGTACCCCCACCCCAATTATCGATCCATTAAATATATATTGTCGCCCGCGGGGCAGCGCTCAGTTGAGCATATTTTCGACCACAAATCAAAGACTCTACAACTGTATCATCAGTGGGTCACAGCCCATCACTGTATCATCAGTGGGTCACAGCCCATCGCTGTATCATCAGTGGGTCACAGCCCATCACTGTATCATCAGTGGGTCACAGCCCATCACTGTATCATCAGTGGGTCACAGCCCATCACTGTATCATCAGTGGGTCACAGCCCATCAATGTCTCTTCAGTGGGTCACAGCCCATCAATGTCTCATCAGTGGGTCACAGCCCATCACTGTATCATCAGTGGGTCACAGCCCATCACTGTATCATCAGTGGGTCACAGCCCATCACTGTATCATCAGTGGGTCACAGCCCATCACTGTATCATCAGTGGGTCACAGCCCATCACTGTATCATCAGTGGGTCACAGCCCATCACTGTATCATCAGTGGGTCACAGCCCATCACTGTATCATCAGTGGGTCACAGCCCATCACTGTATCATCAGTGGGTCACAGCCCATCACTGTATCATCAGTGGGTCACAGCCCATCACTGTATCATCAGTGGGTCACAGCCCATCACTGTATCATCAGTGGGTCACAGCCCATCACTGTATCATCAGTGGGTCACAGCCCATCACTGTATCATCAGTGGGTCACAGCCCATCACTGTATCATCAGTGGGTCACAGCCCATCACTGTATCATCAGTGGGTCACAGCCCATCACTGTATCATCAGTGGGTCACAGCCCATCAATGTCTCTTCAGTGGGTCACAGCCCATCAATGTCTCATCAGTGGGTCACAGCCCATCACTGTATCATCAGTGGGTCACAGCCCATCACTGTATCATCAGTGGGTCACAGCCCATCACTGTATCATCAGTGGGTCACAGCCCATCAATGTCTCTTCAGTGGGTCACAGCCCATCAATGTCTCATCAGTGGGTCACAGCCCATCACTGTATCATCAGTGGGTCACAGCCCATCACTGTATCATCAGTGGGTCACAGCCCATCACTGTATCATCAGTGGGTCACAGCCCATCACTGTATCATCAGTGGGTCACAGCCCATAAACTCCAACAATGTAACCTTCTTCAGAGATGCAAAACAACACAATGGCCTGCTGCATCGTTGTGCTAATCTGCGTGATCACTTCAATTATTACTGGCACTATCGGTGTCCTAGCCAAGATTGTGCCTTCAATCATGGTAACTGGCGTGCTTCATCTAACGGCTGGTGAGCTAGTGGGTCTTTCTGTGCTCTTAGGATTTTGCTGAGAGACGTGAAAACTTTGTTTAAGATGAACTGAATCAACGCGCTTAGCTCCAACCATCAAACAGGCATCTTCGTGATATTCAGCAACTCAATCGAGCACGAGAAGGCCTCGCGTATGACTCGCCGACCGCAGATCGATGAATGCCCTCAGTGCGTCTGCTACAACCTGGTCAAAACTCCTGAGCAGGTGCGAAGGAAAAAATGTGGATTTGAAGAGAGCAGGTGGTGTTAAATTAATAAGGGATTATTTCTCTATTTTTTTTATTACATGAGCCAAATTAAAGTACAAAACTATTGATTTTTAGTCAGGACCTTAAAGGAAAAATAGGTTTGGTATCGCCCTAGGTTACCAAATATGTGATTATGCTGCCATCCAGTTACAGGGGATGTTTGTACAGTGGATGTTTGTACTGTGGATGCTTGTACTGTAGCGGACCTAAAAGCGAAGATTTCGGCCAGTACTTTGCCAGGCCACTTGACCATCGTTTCCCCAAACCCTTGTTGACTTAGTTATCGTCTATGGTCCTTAGTCTGACGCACAGTTGCGACTTAGATGAAGGCACTTGTCGCGCGAGTTTTGTTGTTTAACTTTCTGCTCGCAAGCTAGAGAGCTACCCACAAATATATGCTAGAGTTCTGATCCTCTACATTGGTGAGCCCGACGTCCTCAACCGACTGCTTGAGGATGACCGAATCTGCTGTCACCGTGAAGCTTCCAGCGTTTTGGACTTCACAACCACGCGCCTGGTTCATCCAAGCCGAGGCGCAGTTTAGCCTCCGGAACGTCACCCTAGATACGACTAAGTACTGCCATCTAGTGGCGGCATTGGACCAGCAAACAGCAGAGCGTCTCCTAGATGTGCTCGAGAACTCCCCCGATGCCCAGAAATACGAAAAGCTAAAGGCCCGCCTTCTCAACACCTACAGCCTTTCACGACAGCAGCGTGCCAGCCAGTTATTGAGCATGTCGGGGTTGGGCGACAGGAAACCGTCCCAGCTCATGGACGAAATGCTCGCTTTGCTCGGCGACCACCGGCCCTGCTTGCTGTTTGAGGAGTTGTTTCGCCAACAGCTTCCAAGCGACATCCGATTGGTGCTGGTGTCCGCCGATTTCGCCGATCCAAGGGCGGTCGCACAACGTGCCGACGAGCTGTGGGCCTGCCGCCCCCAGCCGGTGATCGCCACCGCCCAGCTGGCTGAACAACTGCCCTTAGTCGCTGCTGCGCAACACCGCCGCGACGACAGACGTCGACCCATCCGACATCCACCCTCTGACGAGCAACACGACTTTTGTTTCTTCCATCGCAAGTTCGGTGCCAAGGCCCGCCGTTGCGAGCCACCCTGCAAGTTCCAGGGAAACGGCCAGGCCGGTCGTCAATAAACACCTCGACGACCGGCGAGAACAACAATCTTTTGCTTATCCCGGACATACACACAGGTCGGCGTTTTCTAGTGGATACCGGTGCAGAAGTGAGTCTTTTTCCTGCATCCGGGGTTGATGCGCGTACAATCACCCCGGGACCACCGCTCCTCGCCGCCAACGGCAGCCCGATCCGTACATTTGGCAGTCGCACCATCACTCTCGACCTTGGCGTTCGAACCTGCACCTGGCCTTTCATTCTTGCCGAAGTGTCGCGCCCCCTCATCGGCGCTGATTTCCTGTTACACCACGGACTGTTGGTCGACTTACCTAACCGCCGCCTGCTGGACTCCCACTCACTGGCCAGCACACATCTGCTCCTCGGTTGCGGCACAGCACCTCGGCTGGCGGCCGCCGTCGCCCGCGACCCGTACAGTACGTTGCTGGCGGAGTTTCCGTCGCTCACGGAGCCGAGTTTTCAACGGGCACAACCACGCCACGGCGTCGAACATTTCATTCAGACGCAAGGCCCCCAAACCCATGCCCGCGCACGCCGCCTAGCACCCGACAAGTTGGCCATAGCTAAAGCGGAATTCCGTACCCTGGAACAGCTCGGCATCATTCGTCGGTCCGACAGCCCCTGGTCATCACCGCTCCACATGGTGCCGAAGTCGTCTGGAGGCTGGCGTCCCTGTGGCGATTTCCGACGGCTCAATGGCGCCACTGTACCCGATCGTTACCCGGTACCGAACATTCAGGATTTTTCCGCGCACCTGGCCGGCAGTACCATTTTCTCAAAGATTGACCTGGTCCGAGGCTACCACCAGATACCAGTGGCGGAAATTGACATCCCTGAAACGGCCATCATCACACCGTTTGGACTCTTTGAGTTCCTCCGCATGCCTTTCGGACTCAAGAACGCTGCACAGACATTCCAGCGACTCGTGGACTCTATCAGCCAGGATTTGCCTTTCGTTTTCGCCTACTTGGACGATTTCCTAGTGGCCAGCAGCGACCAAACGCAGCACGTGGAGCACCTGCGCACCTTGTTCCGCCGCCTAGTCGACAACGGTCTGCTGTTGAATCCGGCCAAATGCCAGTTCGGACGTACCGAGATCGATTTCTTGGGCCACAGAATCAATCAAAGCGGCGCCTGGCCTCTGCCAGACAAGGTCGATGCGGTCATCAAGTTTGCACCTCCGACCACAATCAAAGGCTTGCAAGAATTCGCCGGTATGGTGAACTTCTACCACCGATTTGTTCCACATGCCGCCCAGTTGCTACGCCCCATTTACGCCGCCATTGCCAGTAAGAGCCGACTTGTGTAGTGGACGCCCAGTCTACTCGATGCTTTCACCGCCACCAAACAGGCCCTAGCTCAGTCCACTTTACTGGCACACCCTAGGCCCACTGCGCAGACGGCCTTGACCGTCGACGCCTCGGACACGGCCGTTGGCGCGGTCTTGGAACAGCGAATTGCTGGCGGGTGGCAACCACTCGCCTTTTTCAGCCGAAAATTGCGTCCCGCGGAACAGAAATACAGTGCGTTCGACCGGGAGTTACTGGCGCTATATTTGGCCACACGGCACTTCCGTTATTTCCTCGAAGGACGCGTTTTCACAATCTACACGGATCACAAGCCGCTGACATCCGCGATGTCCAAGTTAGCGGATCCTTGGTCCGCACGACAACAGCGGCATCTAGCGTCAGTGTCGGAGTTCAGCACGGACATTCGACACGTCGCCGGTAAGGACAACTCAGTTGCAGACGCTCTATCCCGTTGCACAGTAGCAAGTGTGCACACATTGTTGCCAGGAGTGGACTATGCGGCATTGGCGAAAGAGCAGCACCAGCTGGTAATGCCGACGGCGACTCCCAGTCTCAAGCTCGAGCTCGTCACCATGCATCCTGATTTGGAATTGCTTTGTGACATGTCGACAGGGCGCCCGCGCCCGTTGGTGCCAGTGAGTTTCCGTCGTGCCGTTTTCGATGCTGTCCACGGATTAGCCCATCCCTCCATCCGCAGCACTCGTCGCCTCATCGCAGCTAAATTCGTCTGGCCCGGTCTCAACCGAGACGTGAGCCAATGGGCTCGCTGTTGCCTTCCGTGCCAACAAGCCAAGGTCCATCGGCATAACACGACAACGCCGGACATAATCCCGGTACCGACCAGCCGTTTCGCCCACGTCCACATCGACCTTGTTGGTCCCCTGCCGCAGTCCCACGGGTTCACGCACCTGCTGACGATGGTCGACCGTTTTACGCGCTGGCCTGAGGCGATACCCATCACTGACACGTCCGCCAGCGCCTGTGCATCCGTTTTCATTTCTACCTGGATCGCTCGATTCGGAGTCCCCAGTGACATCACCACCGACAGGGGCCCGAATTTACCTCCGAACTGTGGACCGCCGTTTCCAAACTGCTCGGCATGCACGTGCATCACACCACAGCGTTTCACCCGCAGTCCAACGGTTTAGTCGAGCGTTTCCATCGCCAGCTCAAAGCGTCACTCATGGCACGCCTTTCCAGTCCGAACTGGACGGACGAGTTGCCGTGGGTCCTGTTGGGCATCCGGACGGCACCCAAAGAGGACCTTCACTCGTCGTCGGCCGAGTTGGTGTATGGCGCCCCGTTGCTTTTGCCTGGCGAGTGCATACAGGTTGGCCCACCAGCACTGCACAGCACGTTCCTCACCAACCTGCGCGCCGCCATTCAAGCTTTCCGTCCTCAGCCGACCGTCCCACATGGCAACCGACAGGCATCGGAGTTGGGCGCCCTGGCTACATGCCCCTTTGTGTTCATCCGCCGGGATGGCTACCGCGCGCCGTTCCAGAAACCATACACCGGACCTTTCCGAGTCCTTCAGCGCTACACCAAGACTTTCCTTCTCGATCTCGGCACGCGTCAGGACCATGTTTCCGTGGACCGGCTAAAGCCAGCGGTCCTAGACCCGTCCGATCCCGTCCCACCGCCGGACATCCGGCGCAGAGGTCGACCCACCCGCTCGTCCGTTCCGTCAACGCACCCTCTACCTGACCCGGGGACGGAGACCACTACGGAGCACCACCCGTTTGCAAGACCGCCAAGGACCCACCTAGCGACAGGCGAACCGGCGGACCGCCGTTTCCTGCCGCCCCGTCGTTGTCGCCCGACGCACTTCTCATCGTAGCGCCGTGCTGGGGGAGGGTGATGTAGCGGACCTAAAAGCGAAGATTTCGGCCAGTACTTTGCCAGGCCACTTGACCATCGTTTCCCCAAACCCTTGTTGACTTAGTTATCGTCTATGGCCCTTAGTCTGACGCACAGTTGCGACTTAGATGAAGGCACTTGTCGCGCGAGTTTTGTTGTTTAACTTTCTGCTCGCAAGCTAGAGAGCTACCCACAAATATATGCTAGAGTTCTGATCCTCTACAGTACAGTGGATATTTGTACAGTGGATGTTTGTACTGTGGATGCTTGTACAGTGGATGTACAATGAGAACCAATCGAGAGCTGTGCAGAGCAGAGAACACCGGTGCGTGCATTCAGACAGGAGGATACAGACTAGGGCAGTTTGAGTTGAGTGCTGGGTCGTCGAAAATTATAAGAAATCGACCGATTAAGTCAAGAAGAAACTATTTTGCAATCGACATTGCTGCCAGATCTGAGATAGATGGGCTTGTAAAGTTGAAAAAAGAACTAGATCGATTTTAGGTCAGAGTATCAAATCTGTAGTTTAATTTAGTGCTTAAAATCAAAGGATTTTGCTGAGTCTCCTGGTTTATTTAACGATGTGGTCAGAAGAATCATGCAGTGATATTAACAGATCGAAGAACGACCACAGGTACGTCTTTCAAATATCCTATTTAATATCTCTTTCAAACTATTCAACATATCGCCATGAAAATCCCGAACGAGGCATAACATTTTTCGCTCCATCCGATGAAACAACTTCCAGAATCACAAAACATCAGCATATCGCCGAGATATTCAACGTTTCTCATCGGGGTGTCTGGTGGCATAAGCATAATTGTGGCATGATTATTACATTATTGAAAAAACATGGAGCCGGCATATAGATTAATCCAAAGAAATATTTGTTGTCCTTGTCCTTGTCAGCGTGATGTTTCTACTGGTAATAGTCTAATCTAATATCATTTTTCAACTAAATTTTCAGTTCTGCAACAGCACCTACCGTACCGTGTCAATCGGTTGGTCCGTGGCCACCTCCTGGGTGTCGGCCTTCCTTTACCTGGCCTCCTCCATCGCCTGGTTCTACCTGACTCGCCGGGTTCGGATCGACAAATCAAAGTCTATGGTCTAAGCTGCCCGAACGCTGATTGCTGGCCTCGGATGAATTCTAAAATTGGATTTTTTTCTATGAAATATTCGCGCGCTTAGAGCGCCAATATAATAAACCAATAAAAGACTGAAAATAATGTGACGCAGATAAACAACAGTTTTTATAAATCGCAGTTTTCTACAGTGCTGCTCTTGTAATTTTCCGTCCTACTTTATTGTATAGTTAATATTATTCTTCATATATTTTGTTATACTCCACTTGTAGTTCTAACTACCATAGTAATTCGTACCTTACACTTCTAGTAGTCCTTTTAGTATTTGTACAAATTAGCTGGTCTTTGGAATACGAGTCACAAACGAATATTTTTTTGTGTTTGACCCTACTAAATCAGTGAACTTTTGTTACACGTTGTATCTTCACTTTTTTTAAATAACAACACGTGTCAGCATCGCTTTTTTGCTATTTTCGATGCTTGTAACAAAACGCGAAAGGCAAACAGTTATTGAATAAGTCAGTCATAAAAATATTTAGCAGAAACTTTTGATTGGTAAAGTTCCTCGTTCTGAATTAGATTTTTCGTCAATTGCAATGAGTACACATGCTGGTGAGTGTCGCAAAAACAATATTTGCTTTGAAACATGGTTAACAATCATTTTGCGGAATAATTATCAATAGAGAAACCAATTTGGTTGTGAAATTTCGCTTCAAATGAAGTTTCCTATTTTGCAAGCGCGGAACGGAACGGATTTGATATGTTTAGCAAACTACAACCCCCGTAATAGTTCAAATAGACTTGGACTTATGAATATGATTCTGATTTTATGAATTCGAACAGGTGTGCACATGACATCATTAAACCTAAGCAAAGAGATTACTGAAAAAAGCTTACTTATTATAACTGATCTAATTCATAGGATGCTTTAATGCTGATCGTGACAGTGACAGTCTTAATGACAAGCTTTCAATCAACGAGTTGTTAGCGCTGGGGGGAACTGGGGGGGGTCCCACGCCCCACTAATCCCCAGTCTAGTCTCAAGCAGTTGAATTCTCTGGTTCTAGTAGGGGCACGAATCTACATTAAAACGCTTTCCTTTGCCTCTAGATAGCGCCAAGGAAACAGTTTTTTTCATATAATAATAATAACAATTAATTTAATAACACCTCTTATCTGGCCCCAAACGGATCAGATGTGCAGCTGACAGCCAAGCCTGAAAGCTGCGTACGGCTGTTCAGTCCATGGACTGGGGTAACGCCATACCCATCAAATAGACGAGCTAGTGATCGCACCAATTTAGCAGCCGGGTGAACTGAAGCAATCAGGAGTTGTGTCTTGCTAAATGACAAAATTACTTCCAGTGGAGTCGTGAATCGAACTCCCGACCTTCAAGTCTTGAAACCGCCAATCTGTACAAAATTGTGTTATTACATTTTTAATAACACTTCACAGCCGAAGCTGCAACAGTCCGTATTGAACCAACAAGTGAGGGCGTATGCGTAATTCAAAACTGCTTCTATTATTCTGAAACGATACAAATAGAAGTATAGGATTATAGAAAACTTTCTTGTTTGTCGAAAGAATGTAATGGTCTATAGGTCGAGTTACTGTTCAATTTCATTCCTAAATTAAGTTCCAATAGTCACATTTATATTAAAGTAGTAAACAGCTACTTTGCAGCTGTAGCGTACACGGCTATACAAAATGCTAAGTTGCTATGGTAACTGCACTGTACATTTGATTGCGTACAACTCTTGCTCTAACCCAAGCAACGCAAGCAAGCTGCACGTGATTCTAAAAATAGCAAGCTATACTTTTGTTCAGCCCACTGCCAAGCTGGCAGTTTCAGCGTCACCACCTCAAGACACATAAAAGCTAAGGCAATACTGGCGGCACGAAACCGGCCGATTTAAGGACTTTTCCTACTTGCAAAAAGCTATTATAGACGCCATCAGCAAACATGGGCCAGGTCGCGAGTTCGACTCTCATCTGTAGAAGGCCACCCGAGCTAAGAATATTGATCTGCGGCCTGGATGCATCTGGCAAGACTTCAGTTCTGTACAAACTCAAAACTGGCGATCTCGTCACCACAATCCCAACTATCGGCTTCAATTTGGAGACAATTTTGATTGAGGGGCGAGCCAAGCTGACAATGTGGGACTTGGGCGGTCGAGATAGGTCGCGCGCTCTGCAGAGCTACTTCTACCAGAATTCGCACGGCGTCTTGTACATGATCGACGGTACTGATCGAGAGCGACTTCCTGATGCCGTAGACGAGTTAAAGCGGCTGTGCAGTGCCTTGGAAGTCGAAGGACTCGGCGAAATTCCAGTCGCATTGCTGTGCAACAAAGTCGACCTTCGACCAGAGTTGGTTGCGCAGACCAGCGAAGAGCTTCGCAGTCTGGGACCACAGCTCTCGGGCTCCGTCAGTCACAGGCGAGCGTGTCGCTGCTTCGTTATCTCCGCAGCCACTGGCGAAGGCCTGCCGGAAGCCATCGAATGGCTGATTGGCCAGGCGCTGCACGAGCTGCCAATCGATGAGGAAGAAGCGAGTCGGGAGCAACAGGCTGCGGTCAGCAAAGCCGAGGACTCGACGTACTGGGACTGGCGGGGCAAGCTGTACACCCTGGTGAAGTCTGCAATGCTGCGCTAATGTACTTTAGTGAAGTTTGTAAGCAGAAGCGACTATCGATTTGAATAGATTAATTTTCTTCAACTGCAAGCTCTGCACGGCTGTTCAGTCCATGGACTGGTGGGACGCCACACCCAACCTCATTACCGAGCTAATGCTAGTACAGTCTTGCTAAAAGGACCCGAATTGTTCCAGTGGAGTCCGGAGTCGAACTCCCAACCTTAGAGTCTTGAGTCTGATGCTCTAATCCCTAGACTAAAAGCCCTACAACCACCCTTTAATTAGCACAGGAGTAATATCAAACACAAAATTTCATGGCTTTACTACATGCAAGACAATTGAAGACACTTATTATTATTACTTAAATAATGTGCGGATGTAAATCGGCTGCAAATCACTAAATAAATATCACGATCACAAGCATGTACAGTAAAAAATATCTTATCGTACACTATTTCTGGCATTCTAATTGTTTTGGATTCTTTTACAGCCAATTAAACTTTCAAGGCCCAGTAAACTGTTGAGTCAGAATCTCTATTTGATATTGTGAAACTATTTTATAGTCATTTTAGTGACACTTTAGAATTTGATGTAGCAGGATAATAAAGAATGTCGGAACAGTTAATTTTACAAGTTTATTAATTAAGATCTATAATAATAATTGATAATAATATAATAATAACAGCCGCAGCTATTGCGCGGCGCATCTGAAGGCTGCGTACGGCTGTCCAGTCCATGGACGCCACACCCACACTGAATTATCCCAGCTGATGCTGGTACCCATTTAACAGCTGGGTGAACTAAAGCAATGCAGAGTTAAGTGCCTTGCCGAAGGAAACAAATTGTTCCAGTGGAGTCGGGAATCGAACCCCCGACCTTCAAGTCATGAGTCTGACGCTCTAACCAATAGGCTACAACCTAACGGCTACAACACAAAAAACACTACCTTCAGGTAAGGGTAAAGCGTAAAGAGTAACGCCAAGAGTTGCTTTAGCTTAAAGCACCATAGTTTCGTCAGCCGATAAGGGGGCGCCACATAGCTTCGTCAGCCGATAAGGGGGGCGCCACATAGTTTCGTCAGCCGATAAGGGGGCGCCACATAGTTTCGTCAGCCGATAAGGGGGCGCCACATAGTTTCGTCAGCCGATAAGGGGGCGCCACATAGTTTCGTCAGCCGATAAGGGGGCGCCACATAGTTTCGTCAGCCGATAAGGGGGGCGCCACATAGTTTCGTCAGCCGATAAGGGGGGCGCCACATAGTTTCGTCAGCCGATAAGGGGGCGCCACATAGTTTCGTCAGCCGATAAGGGGGCGCCACATAGTTTCGTCAGCCGATAAGGGAGGCGCCACATAGTTTCGTCAGCCGATAAGGGAGGCGCCACATAGTTTCGTCAGCCGATAAGGGAGGCGCCACATAGTTTCGTCAGCCGATAAGGGGGCGCCACATAGTTTCGTCAGCCGATAAGGGGGCGCCACATAGTTTCGTCAGCCGATAAGGGGGCGCCACATAGTTTCGTCAGCCGATAAGGGGGGCGCCACATAGTTTCGTCAGCCGATAAGGGGGGCGCCACATAGTTTCGTCAGCCGATAAGGGAGGCGCCACATAGTTTCGTCAGCCGATAAGGGGGCGCCACATAGTTTCGTCAGCCGATAAGGGGGGCGCCACATAGTTTCGTCAGCCGATAAGGGGGGCGCCACATAGTTTCGTCAGCCGATAAGGGGGCGCCACATAGTTTCGTCAGCCGATAAGGGAGGCGCCACATAGTTTCGTCAGCCGATAAGGGAGGCGCCACATAGTTTCGTCAGCCGATAAGGGAGGCGCCACATAGTTTCGTCAGCCGATAAGGGGGCGCCACATAGTTTCGTCAGCCGATAAGGGAGGCGCCACATAGTTTCGTCAGCCGATAAGGGAGGCGCCACATAGTTTCGTCAGCCGATAAGGGAGGCGCCACATAGTTTCGTCAGCCGATAAGGGAGGCGCCACATAGTTTCGTCAGCCGATAAGGGAGGCGCCACATAGTTTCGTCAGCCGATAAGGGAGGCGCCACATAGTTTCGTCAGCCGATAAGGGAGGCGCCACATAGTTTCGTCAGCCGATAAGGGGGCGCCACATAGTTTCGTCAGCCGATAAGGGGACGCCACATAGTTTCGTCAGCCGATAAGGGAGGCGCCACATAGTTTCGTCAGCCGATAAGGGAGGCGCCACATAGTTTCGTCAGCCGATAAGGGAGGCGCCACATAGTTTCGTCAGCCGATAAGGGAGGCGCCACATAGTTTCGTCAGCCGATAAGGGGGCGCCACATAGTTTCGTCAGCCGATAAGGGGGCGCCACATAGTTTCGTCAGCCGATAAGGGAGGCGCCACATAGTTTCGTCAGCCGATAAGGGGGCGCCACATAGTTTCGTCAGCCGATAAGGGGGCGCCACATAGTTTCGTCAGCCGATAAGGGGGCGCCACATAGTTTCGTCAGCCGATAAGGGGGCGCCACATAGTTTCGTCAGCCGATAAGGGAGGCGCCACATAGTTTCGTCAGCCGATAAGGGGGCGCCACATAGTTTCGTCAGCCGATAAGGGGACGCCACATAGTTTCGTCAGCCGATAAGGGGGGCGCCACATAGTTTCGTCAGCCGATAAGGGGGCGCCACATAGTTTCGTCAGCCGATAAGGGGGCGCCACATAGTTTCGTCAGCCGATAAGGGGGCGCCACATAGTTTCGTCAGCCGATAAGGGGGCGCCACATAGTTTCGTCAGCCGATAAGGGGGCGCCACATAGTTTCGTCAGCCGATAAGGGGGCGCCACATAGTTTCGTCAGCCGATAAGGGGGCGCCACATAGTTTCGTCAGCCGATAAGAAGGGTGCCGCCACATAGTTTCGTCAGCCGATAAGAAGGGTGCCGCCACATAGTTTCGTCAGCCGATAAGAAGGGTGCCGCCACATAGTTTCGTCAGCCGATAAGGGGGCGCCACATAGTTTCGTCAGCCGATAAGAAGGGTGCCGCCACTAGCAGTGGGAATTAAAGACGCTACTGTCTCATTGTCGTTGCCTCGCCTCGGAGATTCTGCATAGACTATCTCCTCGTTTTAATGGTATCCTAATAGATATGGCATCTATAGTTAATAATTTAAACAATCTAGCATCGTTTCCTAATAATACCCTGATAGGAAAAAATTTACAAAAAATCCTTAAAGATCAAACATCTCCCTTGTTCTGGTAGACTTAGGTTGATCGGGTTAAGCATTAACTATGTAACAAGAAATTAGTAAATATCGATTAATTTATGTATGAAATTTATTTTAGAAAAATTATATAAACATCTAGCTAATATCACAGCAATCATAAATCATTGTTGATATCTCTCAGCACGCTAACCTCTTTTAGCTGGATCGCAAGACAGATTAAACTGCAAGACTTTAGCGTCAGAAAAAAACACTGTACTTATCTACTACTAGTAGGAAACATCTGCAGAAATCTAAGAGGTGCAGCAATCAAAACACAGCAAAAGCTTATAGAAAAATAGACATTGGATTTCAGTTTTATTAGTCTTGTTGTTACGAGAGAAGAGCAAGCAAAATATGAATAAGGAATGCAGAAGTGATTTAACAGTCAGCAAAATGGCCCGGATGTATTGAGTGTACAGGTGCATTCGGATCGAAGATGGAAAGGCCCTATTAGTATAGTGTGCGTCTAAACTAATACTTTTCGTTATAATCTCCTGAGCTAATTGTCAAATCCATGCAAGGACCAACTTCCCAAAGGCGCAGCGTGTGTGACTGTACACTGCCCTATGACGGATGATGTGTACCGGATGATGGAATAGAGATTTTTTACAATAGAAAAACAAAAAAACACATTCACATTGTTGGGACAATATAAATGAATAGAGATAGAATATATAATCAGGGTTCTTCTTAATATTAAAGCGGTTGAATATTTGATAAAAAAATATAAAAAAACAGATTCTTTCACACGGGAATAAGAACAACACGATTATTGGAGAGCGCTTAGCAACTTTACTGTTTATTGGACGGTTAAATACATTTAACTATTAGTAGTAAATTAAGGCACCGATTTAAAATAACATTTTAACACGAGCTGGATAAGTAATCTCTACAGTCAGTCACAATGCCTGTCATAGTGCAATCTAAAATTAGTTTTTATGGCTCACCAATGCATCTTGGTTAACCTTCGAGGGGTAGTACTTATAGAGCCACTATGATGTAAGAAACTTGCCTATATATTAATAATTAAACGATTAGCTAAATAAAAATCAATTATGAAAACAGTTAGCAAGCGCGAACAGGTGCACAAGCTAAGCTAATTTCTAGGCATCAAAATAAGAGGCGCCAAAGCCAGATTGAAGATAGCAAATTAGGAAAGACTGGGTCAAGCCAAATTCAATCGATTATTATGGGCGAACTTTCTTATTGACATTAGATAATCCATAAGTGCGGAATAAATACACACACACACACAGAAACACGATAATCCCAGCACGACTGTTTTAGCTGTCAGGTAAGCATTGAATTCTAGGGCGCTTTCAAATCAAATCTTTGGCAGCTTGGAAGCAGCCACAAGCGGATTGGCTTCGCGCAGCAGTCGCCTGCCCTCCGATTTGAAATCAAAAGTGCAGGCGTGCGCCTCCGGGTAGCGATGCTTTGTGCAGTAGTTGAAGCCGCACCGGCAGCCGTAGGTAGTGGCCGGCCCAGTGCGCTTCTTGCACGCCGCGCAGCGAGCTGGCGACGACGCTGTTTTCGCGTCTTCGTCAACGGCTGATGCGCCGCCGATGGGCTCCGCTGGCGGCATCGGCGGCAGACGTAGGCCGGACTTCGCCCGGCCAGCCAGCAGGCGGCCAGTGGAAGGGCGAAGCGGCGGCGGAGGAGGAGGCGTCTCCTGTTTCTGTTGCAGCCTCTGTGAAGGTGCCGGAAGCGTCTGCGCTGCCGAGGCTTGCTCCGATTGCGTTGCCGGAGGCGGAAGCAGAGGCGGCAGGCGCCTGTAGGTGCGCTGCAGCGGCAGCGGAGGTGGCGGAGGAACCGGTCGCTGTAAAATAGTTTCAACGGGACTAGCAGAAACAGCAGTTTCGGCGCTGGTGGCCGTAGAGGCAGCAGCGGCTGCGGCTCTGGCCTGCCGGTCCAGGCGAACCTTCTTCATCTCCTGCTGAAGGTTTTTCATCTTGTCTTGCAGGGCCCGCCCGCTGTTCGGTGGCTCGTCCGAGCGCTGCTGCTGCTGGAGGCTGTCCCTATCGCGCCTGGAGCGGCTGCCGCTCCCAATCCAGCCGGCGCGCGACCCAGCACTGTCTATGGCCGCAAGTGCGGCGCGCGACCCAGCACTGTCTATGGCCGCAAGTGGACTGCCCCCGCCACCTCCGCCGCCGCCGAGTAGCTTGTAGAACTCTAACTGTTCGCCGTCACGCAAGACAACTAGCGTCACGTGACGCCCAGAGCTTGCATCAGCAACAGGCGGATCGTCGGGCGGTATCAGAATGCGTCTGGTGTTGATTGGCCCACCGCGCATTCCGAGAACCAGCTTCAGTTTGCTGCCCGACGGAATGAGATAGTCCTGTAGGCACAGGTCGTCATTTAACTCGTGGTTATTCCAGATGAGATGCTGCTGGCTGATTGGAATGCCCTCCATGCGCTGCAGCTTCGCTTTGACAGCTAAAACTGTCTCATAAGGAGACACTCGTACCTCAAATACTGTGCCAGAGAGACTTTCGATGTATAAGTCCATTGTTGCCAGGCAGGCACTCAGGTAGTGGTAAGTATTAGAGATTAGGCTACTTTTTGTTAATGAGCTAGATCTGCAACAACATAATAATAGGCATAGCTAGGCTTACTCCTGATCTAAGCCATCTCTTCAGCAAATGAATCTGAAAAAAGTAAAACATTTCTTTAAAATAGTTAGGAATTTCAGAGTTCAGAATAATGATTAATAGCTATAAACAACTTAAAATTAGTTTAAAACACTTAAAAAATGCTAAATGTTTTAACCTATTGGTCAGTTACAGTTAGTTGTTTAAAAAACTTACCTTTAATGCCTATTAATTTTTGCTTTCAATTTTCTATTAAAGTAAACTGTTGAATTTATTTAAGTTAAAAACAGACTGTAACTGAATTTGAAAAAAGCTATGGTATGCATAATATTTAATAGCATATTTGCCATTGAAAACTAACCCAACTAACTAACTCAACCCAAATTAGCTAAGATTAGCTAATTGGACCATATGCTTGAACGTATTCATAGAAAAACTTAGCAAACTATAAATTGATAAAATGTAAAGAGCAAATTGCAAGAAAAATTATATATATACAAGGGATACTCCAAAAGTTTTGCAATTCGACTATATTTAGTTGATTATTCAAAAGTTTCACATCATAGTCCTTCAAAGTATTCTCCCCGGAATAGCAGACACTTGTGCGCTCGCCCGAGCCATTTGTCCATGAAGCCCTGGAACGCTTCATCCGGATGCTGTGAATCGCCTCCATTGCCGCTTGTTCCAGCTCCTCATCAGACTGAAATCTGCGCCCCCTGAGAGACTTTTTTATTTCTGGAAAGAGCCAGAAGTCGCAGGGGGCCAGGTCTGGTGAGTAGGGCGGGTGCGGCAGCGTTCCGATGCCCTGCTGGTCCAGAAAGGCTCGAGTAGCAGCAGCAGTGTGAGCTGGGGCGTTGTCGTGATGAAGCTTTCGCCCTCACATTCCCATCCTTGGAGCCCGCTGTGTCACGCTGTTGATAACAACTGGCAAGCTATCTTCAGTGTACCAACAGGCAGTCACTGTGGCTTGTCCCTCCAGCTTCACCATCGCTACCAGGCCTTGGGAGTTGAAGAAGATGGCGAACATCCGCTTGCCCTGGGACCGGGACCGCCTTGCTTTCAAGGGTCGCTGACCACCTTCTGGCACCCACTCTGCACTGCTGCACTTTGTTTCGATGTCATAATGGTACAGGAAAGTTTCGTCACCTGTGATGACCTCTGAGCGCCGCTGGTGGTTGCCATGCTCGTAGTGATCGATGAGAAAGTGGCAGAACTCCATCCGGGCCTGCTTCTGGGCATTCGTCAGGATGTGGGGTATCCACCTGGCTCACAGCTTCCTGACCTTCAGGTGGTCATGAAGAATAGTATCGACTGCTGCCGATCCAATGCCAATATTCACAGCAATCATTTCAGTTGTGATTCGTGGGTCTTGCTCGATCAGTTCCTGCACTGCAGCAATGTTTTCGTCAATAACTGCAGTCGAAGGTCTTCCAGACCGAGGATCATCCAAAAATTTGATCTTGCCAGCTTGGAACTCTCGGTACCAGCAAGTAACCATGGCATATGATGGTGCTTGGGTGTCTAATGCTGCCACTAACTCGGCATGAGCCTCAGTGCACTGAGCTTTCGCTTGTGGCAGTACCAAACATACATGCGCAACCTCCCAAATCTTAGCCGGCCGTGCGACTTAGTTTTTGCTCTCATTTGCGACTTAGTTCATTTCATTGCTCTATTTATGACTTAGTTTGCTCTCATTTGCTCTCTTTTTCTCTCCCCTTTTTCCTTTTCTTCACGCCTTCCTTTTTTGTCCCTTGGTCCCCCCTTTGATTTTTTTGCGCTTGGTCTATTGGTTTTTGCGACTTACCTTGCTTGGCCCTTGTTTCACCCGGCCGGTTCGGCCGGGTCGGCCGGGTGTTGCGCATGTATGGTACCAAATCAGTAGCCGATTTTGCTCAGGATTCAGCTCTATGGCTAGCGCTGTACAGTCTAAGAGTCACTAACTTTTACTGTGGGCTGTGCGGGTCAATTTATATGAATCTGCTTGAAAATTGAAGTGAGAGCTAAGTACATGTGCCTTGTGCAGTGGATGAATTTTGGCGATCATATGATGTACGTAAGTGGTCGAATTGCAAAACTTTTGGAGTGTCCCTCGTATTTATTCATGATTTAGTTTTAAATTGTGGCTAAGTGTATAATATTAACTTTTTATGTCACATTAAATATTATATCTAGCAATTTAGGGGGTACTTTATTTGGCCAAATAACTTTTCACAAAAAGTAAGTTGTGAAAAGTTTAAAAGCCCAGGCAAGGCAAGCATATAAACTAAAGAAGTGAATATCACAAATAATGAAGGGATATATGCACTGGAAAATAACAAGTATTACTGATTGTAAATACCATCCATAAATTATTTATAGTATAAGTACAATACAAAATCCTTTTCTGATTATGGACTAAGATTCATAAAAGTTCAACTTTTTGGATTCACTAAAATCTTTCACTGTCTTTAATTACAATATAGATAAAAATAGTACATTTACTACACATAAAATTAGTGGCTTTTAAAGATCTATAAGACTAGCGAGAAATGAAAATGTTGCCGTCAAATCAGTCAATTTGTTTACAGAAGTAAAATATACGGTTCTGTTTATGTCGATAATTCTATTTTCGTTGGCAACTTGAAATGTATGTTTCTGAAGCAATAAATTGTAAGTATATATATCAAACAAAAGAATACGCTTACTTATATAGCGTGACTTTTTTAAAACGATGGAAATAGTTTATGTCAAAATTTGCATAAAGTATTTTGTTAAAATAAGTTACAGAATATTCAATTTCTGCGAGTCATCGTGCCGCCGATATTTTTATTAAGGCAGTGCTTATCCCCACGGTACCGTAGAAATAATTTTTGTCTTATTCCTACGGTACCGTGGGAATAATTTCCTGCTTATCCGCACGGCATACTGACGAGATAGCTGTCCTATCATCTATCTTTTTATCATGACTGCAATTTTCCTTTTTTTCTTCCGGTTTTTAAAAGCAAGTAAACAAATTAAAGTTTTCTGCTTTTTTCGCAAGTAGTTACCCAGTATGGTGGCTTTTTTAAGTATATAAAATATATATTTCTAATATTTATATATTCAAAAGAATACAACTGAAGTGTGCATTTTTCTAATCTTATAGCTCAAGCCTTCTAAGTCTATAATCCAGTCTATTACTTTATTCTAGGCCAAGTTAAAATAGGTCCATAAAAAATGTCTGACAGTGCCAACGGAATATGTTAAAGATAGGACAGCTATCTTGTCAGTGTGCCGTGCGGATAAGCAGGAAATTATTCCCACGGTACCGTGGGGATAAGCACTGCCTTTTATTAATATTAAAGATCATATTTATGATCTTCACAGATCTTTATGTAAGTAGTATTTGTTCACTATAAATAACGCGATTATGGATGAATCTATAATCAGTGCCCAATTCAATTTCGAACTATATCTCTTAAAGTATTGAAATGACACTTTAATTACTTTCATTTAACAGGTATTGACTAATATTTATTTATCGAAATCGCAGATCGCAGATTATATTACATTACATTACATTAGGGGCCTATTTAGCTAATTTCAAGAAGAATATGCAACTTTAGAACCATGGGGCAATAAATACCGCTGTTTGGCTTGTAGTATGCATAACTAAATAGCATAGGTAGTTTCATTGGGTGCTGGTCACTTTGTCAACTGCCATTTGTCAAATGGTGTGTACATGTAAGCTCATGCACATCAGGACATTAGCGACATTTTACCGCGCAATAAAAACCACTAACTTTACCGCATAGTAATGCCAACACATTACCCTGCAGTGAAGTTAGCTGTTTTTACCGCACTGTTTATAACATGTAAAAAACCACACTGTTTAACAAACCTTAGGCCTATCTATTATGCGGTAGACTATGTGGAATTTATCACACTGTTTAAATTTTTTTCCCATAGGCCTATTTTTCAACTCTTGTCAATTAAATCCTCTGCCTTTATTAGTATCTCTGCCCCACCTCCCCACTTGTACTGAATTACAAACCAATCTGTAAGCACAACACACATTTGATCCCCAATGTATATCATATTTTGCATGGCTTTTAAGATCTATATTTTAACTCTTATTGGGCTCAAAGTGAGAATATTGGATTTGCTGTCTACACCTATAACTGATTTTCAAAGTTGTGCTATTGCACTAGGTCAACTGTTTATTAGAGGTAAAGTGTCTTTCCTAAAGTCAATTATTATGAGGTAGGGATAATTAATAACAAATTGTCCAAAGAGTGGATAACAAAGTGTTTGATGATTGGATGACAAAGTTTTAAGATGAAGATGTATAGATGTGTCTAATATTTAGTTAGGGCCATACATGCGCAACCTTCCAAACATAGATGCGCAACACCCGGCCAACCTGGGTGAAACGAGGGCCAAGCAAGGTAAGTCGCAAAAACCAATTGACCAAGCGCAAAAAAATCAAAGGGGGACCAAGGGACAAAAAAGGAAGGTGTGAAGAAAAGGAAAGAGGGAGAGAAAATGAGAGCAAACTAAGTCGCATGGCCGGCTAAGATTTGGGAGGTTGCGCATGTATGCTCCCAAATCTTAGCCGGCCGTGCGACTTAGTTTTTGCTCTCATTTGCGACTTAGTTCGTTTCATTGCTCTATTTACAGCTTAGTTTGCTCTCATTTGCTCTTTTTCTCTCCCCTCTTTCCTTTTCTTCACGCCTTCCTTTTTTGTCCCTTGGTCCTCCCTTTGATTTTTTTGTGCTTGGTCGATTGGTTTTTGCGACTTACCTTGCTTGGCCCTTGTTTCACCCAGCTGGTTTGGCCTGGTTGGCCGGGTGTTGCGCATGTATGGTTAGGGCCGATGACAAATGGTAAGATGACAAGTGTTTAGGAATGGTACCTGGACACTTCGTCATCTTACAACTTGGTCATCCAGATGACAATCTGTATAATATCTCAGAGGGTGGATGACAAAGAGACTTAGACTTGTAGACACTTCATCATCTATAAAACAAAAGTTTTCAAAGTTAGAACAGAACCACCCCTCTCCACCCCTCCTCACATCATGTTGGAACCTATCTTTCAACTCTTACAATGAAATCAGTTTTGACACTTCTTTTTGACAATTAAGAGTATGAAGTGTGTTCACACCTCTGCCCCACCACGGCACCCTAACCTTATTGAGATGACCTTGATTGCTTGTTATTAGTAGATGATGAACTGACCAAACTTTAAAGCATGCCAATTGGCTGGATGACAAAGTGTCCTACCTTCCAAGTGGATAACAAAGTTGTAAGATGGGTTAGATGACAAAGTGTCCTACCTTCCAAGTGGATAACAAAGTTGTAAGATGGGTTAGATGACAAAGTGTCTAGGATCCTTTAGGAATCACATCAAGTGGCTAGCTTTGCAGTAGAGTGATATAAATAGTGTTTTGTTGTTTTTTTACTTTTTATTACAATTTAATATAAGATATTTAATTACATTTCAGTAAATTATAGAATTATAGACTACACAGAATGATAAAAGGTAAAATAAAAATAAAAGACTAAATTAATGCCAATTAGCTCTTAACTTGACCTGAACTTGGCAATCTTCTAGTTTCACACATTTAATTCAACTTGATTTAGCAAAACAGTTTTAACAACTTAATTATAAAAATATATATAATAATGGCTAATAACCAACAACTAACAAGCCACTTAGATGTCATACAAGTAGTACACTCAGATGGCATTGTATTCTGCCACCCAGAAAATGGTGCCAATTGTAACAAGGTAGGTACCTTGTAGGTAGATATTCGATTGTTTATTTGTTGCATTTGTTTTCTATATTGTGACTTTTTTAATATAGTATAGAAGAATCTAATTTCAGTGCTGAAACAAATATTACAAACAATCCTCATGCATTTTTATGTTAGGATTGCCATGCTATAGGGTTTCTGGTCTTTTTGTCTGTTATTTATTTGTCTTTTGAATACTTTTTACAAACTCATCTGCCATTAAGATATTTGAAACAAAGTCATTTGCTATGATCCATTGTTGTATGTTGCAATAGAATTGTAATAAGCTATGTTTTGTTTCTTGAATCAGTTTCTCTGACAATGTCATCCCTTGCCACTAAACTTGGGGCCAAACCTCCTGACACTGCTTTCATGCTTTCCTTCTTAGACACATTCTGACAATAGCACTTTAAGCAATTTCAATTTCAATTTTTATATTATCAGACATATTTTTTGTGTATTAGTGATTGATTATTTTTAGCTTGCATAGTGATGCCTAGGCTACTAGCCCTAATAATCATATATTATTGTTGCTAAGTAAAGTAACAGTAAATTGCAACCAGTTTTTTTCATATAAACATAACATTTTCAATCTGCATTTTATCAGAAGTTTGAATTATTTAATTTATTGCTAGTCATTGTTATTTTTTAATTTTTGAACAATTTTCGCAACTATTGATATACTACTGCCTGTGAGTAACTGTTGAAGACTATTTCTAAATCATCGCTTGATTTATTTCAGAAAGTGAGTTTACTCCGGTAACAACGGCAAAATTAAGTTTGCAGATCAGTCATTAATTAAGCAAGGAAAGCTAAATTAGAAGTTATGTCTCGCTACGATCGCGCTATCACCGTATTCTCCCCAGATGGTCACCTATTCCAAGTGGAATACGCCCAGGAGGCCGTCAAGAAAGGCTCCACCGCCGTTGGCATTCGCGGCGCCACCTGCGCCGTTCTAGCCGTTGAAAAGAAGGCCGCAGCCAAGCTTCAGGACGATCGCACAGTGCGCAAGATGGCCCTGCTAGATAATCACGTGGCCATGGCATTCGCCGGCCTAACTGCCGATGCCAGAATTTTAATTAATCGAGCCCGAGTCGAATGTAAATCTCACCGATTAACAGTAGAAGATCCCGTCACTTTGGAGTACATTGCTCGTTTTGTGGCCGGTATTAAGCAGAAGTACACCCAATCCACCGGACGCAGACCGTTCGGTCTTTCGACTCTACTAGTCGGCTTTAACACTGACGGTAGTCCGCATCTCTACTGCACAGATCCTTCCGGCGCCTACAATGAATGGCTAGCCAATGCTGTTGGAAAGAATGATAAGACAGTGCGAGAGTTTCTGGAGAAGGTGAGGCCCTAATCTCTTTGCTGGCTGTTGGTAATTGTCATGTCTGTCTTGTTGTGGAATTACCCACTGTCTTGATTTGCATGTTTCATTTCTTGGTGCGTCATGATCTAGAAGTCTTCTTGCCTGTTCTTGATGTCCTTCGTGCCTGTTCTTGATGTCCTTCGTGCCTATTCTAGATGTCCTTTAGTCTGTTCTTGATGTCCTTCGTGCCTGTTCTTAATGTCCATCGTGCCTGTTCTTGATGTCCTTCGTGCCTGTTCTTGATGTCCTTCGTGCCTGTTCTTGGTGTCCTTCGTGGTTGTTCTTGATGTCCTTCGTGCCTGTTCTTGATGTCCTTCGTGGTTGTTCTTGATGTCCTTCGTGGTTGTTCTTGATGTCCTTCGTGCCTGTTCTTGATGTCCTTCGTGCCTGTTCTTGATGTCCTTCGTGCCTGTTCTTGATGTCCTTCGTGCCTGTTCTTGATGTCCTTCGTGCCTATTCTAGATGTCCTTTAGTCTGTTCTTGATGTCCTTCGTGCCTATTCTAGATGTCCTTTAGTCTGTTCTTGATGTCCTTCGTGCCTGTTCTTAATGTCCATCGTGCCTGTTCTTGATGTCCTTCGTGGTTGTTCTTGATGTCCTTCGTGCCTGTTCTTGATGTCCTTCGTGGTTGTTCTTGATGTCCTTCGTGGTTGTTCTTGATGTCCTTCGTGCCTGTTCTTGATGTCCTTCGTGTCTGTTCTTGATGTCCTTCGTGCCTGTTCTTGATGTCCTTCGTGCCTGTTCTTGATGTCCTTCGTGCCTGTTCTTGATGTCCTTCGTGCCTGTTCTTGATGTCCTTCGTGCCTGTTCTTGATGTCCTTCGTGCCTGTTCTTGATGTCCTTCGTGTCTGTTCTTGATGTCCTTCGTGCCTGTTCTTGATGTCCTTCGTGCCTGTTCTTGATGTCCTTCGTGCCTGTTCTTGATGTTCGATATGTATTTATGTCTGTTCTAAATGCATTTGTGTCGGTTGTAGATGTTTTTCCTTCTTTTCTAGCTTCTTTTCAGTCTGTTTTAGACATTATTCAATCTGTTCTGGATATTATTTAGTCTGTTCTGGAATCTAGATGACCTCTAGTCTGTTCTACATGTTATCCAGTTTGTTGTGAATGTTCGTTGGCGGTGTCCTTACTTGTACTTTAAAACACATTTTCTGTGAATACCAGTTTTAGTGTTTAGTATTTTACGCTCAGAATGCTCTTTCCACCTGACCAGGTGTACACACCCGAGGCCGTTGCAGACGAAGTTGGCGCCATCAAGCTGGCACTGCGCGCTATTCTAGAAGTAGTGCAGAGCGGCGCCAAAAATGTCGACCTCGGTGTCATGCGCTGCCGCGACGGCGTCCCGGAATGGGAGATTTTGCCGGCCGAGCGCCTGTCAGCCCTCATGACCGAGATCGAAGCGGAACGAGAGGCCGAAGCTGAAAAGAAGCGAGCCAGGAAGGAATAAATTCAATTGGTTTTTTAACATTTTATTAAGCCTCCAATAAACAGAAAGTAAGCACAGTCGGTAGGTCAATGAAATGAAAAAAACGAATTTGTGCGCCAATTTAAGCGTGAAAATTTCTGCTCTGGCTACTAACAGTAGAGTACTTCGTAATTCATAATTATTTGTCCAGTTTTTGATCGCTCTACTTTATAAGCAAACTAAACCGGCGAGTAAAAAGTATGTTGTTAGCATATTCCGAAAAAATCAGTTTTTTTACTCTACTAATCCCCGTGTTCTCCTCCGCTTGGTCTTGTGTGTCTCTAGTTATTTATGTTAACTGATAACTTAACTAAGAAATCTAAGGCTGACAGCTATTATGAATGCTTAGCCAAAGGAAAGTAACAGATAAATAGGGTTATTTACTATACATTGCTTGCTTTTCTGCATTGAATTTTGAAGCAATTAAAATAAAAATATTAATTATATACGAAAAACACGTGACCACTGTTTGCATTGTTTGCTATTATTAAGCCAGTTTTTTTGTAACTGTTCATTTTTAGGGCTAGATTTTGTTCCATAACAATGTAGTACATTTGTATATTCGGTATTTTTTTATGTAAACTATTACATATTAGATATTGTAACTATAACATTACATTGGTGGCGCTTGGGAAACAACCCCACTAGATCCTCTGACTCCACCCTACTGGATTCTGACTCCACCCTACTAGATCCTCTGACTCCACCCTACTGGATTCTGACTCCACCCTACTAGATCCTCTGATTCCACCCTACTAGATCCTCTGACTCCACCCTACTAGATCCTCTGACTCCACCCTACTAGATCCTCTGACTCCACCCTACTAGATCCTCTGACTCCACCCTACTAGATCCTCTGACTCCACCCTACTAGATCCTCTGACTCCACCCTACTAGATCCTCTGACTCCACCCTACTAGATCCTCTAACTCCACTCTACTAGATCCTCTGACTCCACCCTACTAGATCCTCTGACTCCACCCTACTAGGTCCTCTGACTCCACCCTACTAGATCCTCTGACTCCACCCTACTAGGTCCTCTGACTCCACCCTACTAGATCCTCTGACTCCACCCTACTAGGTCCTCTGACTCCACCCTACTAGATCCTCTGACTCCACCCTACTAGGTCCTCTGACTCCACCCTACTAGATCCTCTAACTCCACCCTACTAGATCCTCTGACTCCACCCTACTAGATCCTCTGACTCCACCCTACTAGATCCTCTGACTCCACCCTACTAGATCCTCTGACTCCACCCTACTAGATCCTCTGACTCCACCCTACTAGATCCTCTAACTCCACTCTACTAGATCCTCTGACTCCACCCTACTAGATCCTCTGACTCCACCCTACTGGATTCTCTGACTCCACCCTACTGGATCCTCTGACTCCACCCTACTAGATCCTCTGACTCCACCCTACTAGATCCTCTGACTCCACCCTACTAGATCCTCTGACTCCACCCTACTAGGTCCTCTGACTCCACCCTACTAGATCCTCTGACTCCACCCTACTAGATCCTCTGACTCCACCCTACTAGATCCTCTGACGCTTCTAACTATTACACAACAAGACCCTAAACAGCAAATAAATTATCTATATACCTTCAGCAGTCAAAGACACGCGACACATCAGTGGTCGATGACGCCGAGGACCATGCGTCTCTGGCTTCCTCCGCGGTCGCTGCTGAAGCATCGGTATCAGCAGCTGCAGCGGCAGCTTGGCATTTTTATAATGTGACTCTTGGCGCGCCGCGGTTCATTGTGGCTCCAATGGTGGACCAGAGCGAGCTGGCCTGGCGCCAACTCGCCCGTCGCCACGGCGCTCAGTTGTGCTTCACACCGATGCTGCACGCTAGCGTGTTTGTGCGCGACAAAAACTATCGCCAGCTTAACCTGCAGACCTGCCAGTCTGATCGGCCTCTGATAGTACAATTCTGCGCCAACGACCCGGACACGCTCTGCAACGCAGCCAAGCTTGCTCAGCACGCATGCGACGCCATCGATTTGAATCTTGGCTGCCCGCAGAGCATTGCTAGGCGCGGGCATTACGGAGCCTTCCTACAGGACGAATGGGATCTGGTCTGCTCAATGAGTGAGTGATTTAGTGCCTATGACTGAACTGCGTCACAGCCTGACTGAACTGAGTCACAGCCTGACTGAACTGAGTCACAGCCTGACTGAACTGAGTCACAGCCTGACTGAACTGAGTCACAGCCTGACTGAACTGAGTCACAATCTGACTGAACTGAGTCACAGCCTGACTGAACTGCGTCACAATCTGACTGAACTGAGTCACAGCCTGACTGAACTGAGTCACAGCCTGACTGAACTGAGTCACAATCTGACTGAACTGAGTCACAGCCTGACTGAACTGAGTCACAATCTGACTGAACTGAGTCACAGCCTGACTGAACGGACAAAAAATCAGTTCTAGGTTTAGGTATGCATGAAATTGCATGTCAGTTTCTCATCACTCAGTACTGTTTGTGACAATCCACTTAAACGTACTAAATAAATGCAATTTTGACAGACACATGTTAGCCTTTGTAAATCTTTCTAGAGTGCATATAGTTTTTAATGATAATTAGCATTATCATGCCAATCTTTATGCAAATTAGTTAACCAGGAATTCTACTAATTGCTTGGTTCAGTTTTTATTAATGCCTTGAACCCCTCTGCCCTTCTTTGTAAAAATGGCATGCGTATACACACGCGGACTTATTTATTTGTTTGCCTGTTCGCAGCTTTGCATTAATGTCCCTAGATAGATATATTGTATCCTGCAATGCATTTCATGCGTATATTGTTCTATACAGTGTTTCCTAAAGTTTTCCCTATTCCCTAAGTCCTTATCTGGGCAAGGCTTTGCTACGAGCCCGTAAAGAACTCGTAGATGATATTGTAACTAGCGGGTCGATATATAGCCCCAGTTGTTGTGCTTATTCGTCAGGAATGTCAGATTGGGTTTCGCTTCAATGTGAACTGCTTCCGCGGTTCTTCTGCCCAGTCCCACTCTTGCGCTCTTACCCATTTTTTGATTGGCGGCGTAGACGCATTGTGGGGAATGGGGAAATCGGGAAACGCCCCAACCGTTCCCCCATCTCCGTCTCCCACTCTGGTCAGTCTTCTTCACTCCGTTTTTCCATGTCTTCCCATTTATTTCTTCCCCTCTTCTGCTCCCATCCCATCCCATCCTTTTGCTTTACTTGTAGTCTGAAAGCAGACTTCCGCCTATTGAGTATTGAAAACGTTAAAGCTAATGGCATTGTGGCATTTCTAAACTCCCTCTATCCCACTATCGGCTTTAAGACTTCAACTACCTAGTACCTTATCAGCCACTAGTTATAATACATTAGAAAATACTTTCCACAGTTGAATGCTTCGCAACTTAGCCCTGGGGTGCAGCATTCGTTTCGTTCGCGGCTCCAGACCCCCTTCCAGCCAAAGAAACGGTGTTCGCTTTTGCTTGCCTTTTGAAATTCCATTCGCCCCAGTTTTATTTCGAAATTACTTGCTCTTCTATCTGGCTGGCTGGCTGTCTCTCCTTCTCTGTACTGCGCACACTCCAGTGGGTTGCCGGGCACCCCGCCCCTCCTCCGCCTCCGCCAACCCCAACCTGGCCAGTACTAAATACTGAGAATTTCTCTCCCTCCCATCTCTTTCTCTCTTTATTCCTAGTTGTTCGCTTAGCCTCGCTAGCATCGTTATTCTTGAATATTTAACTTTGTCTTCTTCTTTTCATTGAGAAAGAAAATTGCACGGACGAATAAAAGCGCTTCGAGAATCGCCATATTTCTCGAGCATTCTTTTGTAAAGCGACAAGAACTGTAAGAATAGTAATAGCTTCGCCTGGCCGCCAGTGCAACGGTATCGTCTGGCCTTAAAAAAAAGCACTCCAATCATCTCTTGGCATTGGCACCCCACTTATTCAAGCTAAAATCAACCAGCAAAAAAGGTAGACAGACTTTAAAAAAAGATCGATATATCTGTTCAAAGACATGCGCCTGAATTTCGTGCACGACTGGCCAGTGCATTTGAAAGTGAATTCTGAGGATGCCAGCCGAACTGATCGGCCGCGCGAATCACTTCACGAAATCTATGACATTGCCATTGCATTGGACACCGCCGGGTGCGTGCTCAGCTCCCCAGGAGGATCCGGCCGATTCGCCGTCGCCTCGATTCGTCTCATTGGTGACAATGGCGGCGCCGACAGACAGCCGGGCGAGGTCGATTTGCCCTGTCCCAGTCTGTACGTTAGCGCCGGATTTCCTTGCCATTCTCTGCTAGTGTTCGACGAAACAGGCCGTCACGTGGCCGACGTCAGCCTCCGCTTGCACAGCGCCGCGCATATCGCCGGCATGGCTGCCGCCAACGAGTCCGTACTGCCACGCTACCATATAGGCCGCGTCCTTATTTACCAGCGCTCATTGTACGTTGCCGATTGCGAATTCGATTTTATCTACATTTGCGATCTAGCCGGCGATGTTCGTCACGTGATCAGCTGGCCGGAGGAGCTCAACTCTCCCATGGGCATGTGCGTCAGCTCCGAGCGGCTGTACGTCTGTGACTCCGGTAATCGCCGGGTGCGCGTCTTCGACACCCAGTCCTACCGGCCGGTGATCGGGGAGGACGCCCGGTTTGCTGGCGTGCACACTCGGGGCGTCTGTCAGTGCGGCTCAGCCGGCCAGCGGTGCCTAATAGTCGGCGACTTCGAGTCCGGTGAGCTGCTAGTTGATCCGCCTCAGTGGGGCAGTTTCAGTCTAGCTTTCGATGGCATCGGCGAGCCGTTTGCCCTGGTGCCGGGACCCTTGCCCGACACCATATTCGTGTCCTCCTCCAGCATGCAGGCCGATCACAGCGTCAAGCTTATCAGCATCGCGCCGGGTGGCAATGTTGACAGCAGCCAATTGCTGGCCTCCTGCGGCGGCCGCGGCTCTGAACCCGGCCAGTTTAATAAACCGCGCGGCCTAGCTTTCAATCCAGCCACTGGCCGGCTATACGCTGTTGATGCTCGCAATTATCGCGTCCAGGTGTTTCAGGTGGACACATCTGTTTGACAATATTTCTGCTTTTTTTAATTAAGTTATTACGTCCTGCTAAATTGTGCGTCTCTGCTTTTTATTATGGATTTCTATTTTATTTAGCTTGGTTCACCTGCGCTTAGATACTAGCTAATATTTCATCGAAATACCTGCGCCTAAAACTGCGCACGCCTGCGCGCCGATTTGAGCAGAGCATCCGACAGAACGCTAGGCGTTGCTAGCACTAGTTGCTTCGCGAAATTAGTGTGATTCTAGTTTTAAGAAAAAGTAATTGCTTCAGAAGGGGATCAATTTATTTGGTAATGTCTCTCTGCATTTTTCTACTATTCGGCTTCCGAATTCTCTTAAAAAACAAAACACGGATTCATTCATAAAAATTTCCCAAATAAATTCACCGAATTCACAATTACGAGCTAGATTCACCGAATTCACAATTAGATTTACAGAATTCATAATTAGATTCACCGAATTCACAATTAGATTTACAGAATTCACAATTAGATTTACAGAATTCACAATTAGATTTACAGAATTCATAATTAGATTCACCGAATTCACAATTAGATTTACAGAATTCATAATTAGATTTACAGAATTCATAATTAGATTCACCGAATTCACAATTAGATTTACAGAATTCACAATTTGATTCACCGAATTCACAATTAGATTTACAGAATTCACAATTAGATTCACCGAATTCACAATTTGATTCACCGAATTCACAATTTGATTCACCGAATTCACAATTTGATTCACCGAATTCACAATTTGATTCACCGAATTCACAATTAGATTTACAGAATTCATAATTTGATTCACCGAATTCACAGTTAGATTCACCGAATTCACAATTAGATTTACAGAATTCACAATTTGATTCACCGAATTCACAATTTGATTCACCGAATTCACAATTTGATTCACCGAATTCACAATTTGATTCACCGAATTCACAATTAGATTTACAGAATTCACAATTAGATTCACCGAATTCACAATTAGATTCATCGAATTCACAATTAGATTTACAGAATTCACAATTTGATTCACCGAATTCACAATTAGATTTACAGAATTCACAATTAGATTTACAGAATTCACAATTTGATTCACCGAATTCACAATTAGATTCACCAAATTCAATTACGAGCTAGATTCACCGAATTCACAATTAGATTCACCGAATTCACAATTAGATTCACCGAATTCACAATTAGATTCACCGAATTCACCGAATATCCATAGAGTTTGCTACATTTCGTTTTTTCAGTAGTCTAAAAACTATCAAACAGTAATTATATCGTTATACGTACCCTATTTGTTAGACATAATTTTGATCATCTAATATTATTACCTGACAACGGTGCAATGCAAAGCAATGTTCTAATGCTATATAGATTTAGAAGTGATGAAGGTGGTGAAGAACAGTTAGTTTTAAGAGGCAGAGTACTGTAGTAGTACGTGAGCCTTCACTGTTTCATAAATATTAACTTTTATTTATTACTTGCTTTTTGTAATTAAAATCACTCCAATCTCAGTCATATAAGGGACCATTTAGTTGTTCTTTATTTTTTAGTATACAGGAAGTCTCATTTACTCGCATTCGTTAGTTTTTATTTACCGCACTGATCACTAAGATTTTGTTTCCAACCTTAACAGAAAGCAACCTTAGTAGCTAAGCAATGTTTTTCGCCACATCTTTTGTACAATTTGACTTTAAACTATCAGAAGAACATTTTAATAAAATAAATTTATTATTTTGTATGGCCATAGACAATCTGATTGTTTTATTTTGATTACTTGAAGTCCTGTCTTTTAAAAATAATTTCTTTTGACTGGAAAATATGACACAAGAAAGACAGATTGATGAATTCATGAAAACGATGAGAAAAGACACACCAGAATATCTTAATTCCGGGTTCGAATCTCAGTTTATAAAATCCTTAAAAACGAAGGCACTTTGTATTTGATCCTTGCCTTCTTCTTTGAAAGGAGAATAAATTTACTAGCAAACTTTCACGTCAACTTTTAACACCTTGCCAAACCAGATCATGACAGGCAGAAGTGATATTTTGTTTCTCCGCTGTAACAGAACAACAGAACACTTGGCATGCCAAGTTTTTTTAGGTGCGTGATGAATGCTGGGTGGTGCTTTACGAAATCATAGAAGATATTACATCTCAAGATTGTATGTTGGTAGTTTTTTTAATTCTAGCTGGTTACTATGCTGATCACAAAAATGATGGACGCCTTAAAATGTTGCAAGAAGTCGATTTTTTTAAACAAAAAATCTGTTCAATTCTGTCAGTCTTTTTCTGGGCAAACAAATTCCAACTTCACATGCATAATTATAAAGCCGCTCTTTTCGGTGTAGCTTGCACCGGAATGCTGACTTCAGCCTTACCTGGCTTTCTGTCTCTTGCTGCTGCTGCTGCTGCTGCTGTTACTGCTGATGCTTTTTACCTGAAGAGGGTCGAGGGAACGAGCTGCAGTCCGTCAGGTTACCCAGCAAATTTATTTCTTGGAGCGGCATAAAAATCTGATTTTCCAAATCTCGTCCATCTGCACCCTAGCGTCAACTGCAGGACTACTTTGGTTGCTGCTTGTAGTATATATTTCCTCCCTATCATTGGGAGTATTCTGACAAGAACGCTCTTTGGTAGAGAAAGATTAAGTGAGAGAAGACTTAACAGCTAGCTGGGGTAGAGGCAAGCGAAAAAGTGCACTGCGAGATTATGATGGCGCGATACGCACACACACACGCGTACACACGTACCAACGCGACTATTTTAGTTAGTCCCTCAACGTGGAATGGAAATCCTTGCCTTTAGCTTACAGAAGCCGAAGCTGCTGCAGACTGACCGACTGGCTGTCTAAAATGTTTGAATGTTCTTCTCTTACTTGCAGCAGCGAGACTCGACTAATAACTCTTGGCCCTATGCAGGTTACTAACAGATTTCTTTAATGCTTGTTATACTACAGTCGTGGCTTCTCCAACCTGCATTAGGTCACATTGCAAGTTGCAGGTGATGACATTACTTCAGCAGTCTCCGGCAGCGACATCGATATCCAAAGTTCTGAGCTCCCTGCCAGTCGAGAAATGGCTCCCTTATTTCTTCCTTCCTTCTCCCTTATTTTAGTTGTTTACCTTGCTATCGATTGGACCTTGCCATGTCCTGAGTTGAACAGCAAGACTGCAATATAAGATTATAATCGATGACTGCAGTGCGTTTCTATGTGAGCTCCACTCCAAGGCGGGGGGCAATGTAGAGAAGCTTCCTTAAAGCACCTTTCAGTGAGCATTGATTGATAATTTAATCAATGCTCCCAAATTTATAATATTAATATTATAAATAAATAACCTTGTTGTGTCAGCGTGGTCTACCGCGTTTGGCTCTCGCATCGAGGTCACTATGCTCGATTCTGCGGCGTGGCCTCATTTTTTGGTTGCAGCCGCGAAGAGGGGGCTTAAGGGCTAGAATTAAAATTTACTTCCTTTTGAGCCGATCCCCTAGTCACAGTAAAAGTGTACACTGCACCTGTGTTCGAGTGTGCCTGCGTACGGTCTCTGCGTACTTTTGTGCTCAAAAGTTAGGAGAATTGCCTCTCGTCATCTGTGGATCAACTGTCTTGTTTTGTTCGTTTTTAACAAAAAGATAAGTATTGTCACGTGCTCGAGTCGACAAAGAACGATTTTTAACAAAAAGTTTAGTTAGCCTAAGTTGGCGAAAATCATTATACGCCACCTAATCGTGTCTCATTTTTTAAAACAATATTTTTTGCTTGTGTTTAAAGTATCATTTCAAGCGTTAAATTTTCCTTCTCCCCACCTACTTTTCATTTCCATACCAGTCTCAAAATGCGCCGCAGAGCTATCAGTACCTGTGACCGCTAAAATTCGCGTATTCGAAAGCGTAGAAAAATCTATTCTCTATGCTCAACGCCTGGCGGCTGCCGGAGCTTCCATGCTCACTGTGCACGGCCGCACCCGGGAGCAGAAGGGCTGCCAAACCGGCCTAGCTAACTGGTCTCACATTCGAGCCATCAGGCAAGCTGTCGGCATCCCTGTGGTTGCTAATGGCAACATTGAATACCTGTCAGACGTGTTAGCCTGCCTAGAGGAAACTGGCTGCTGTGGTGTAATGTCAGCCGAGGGTCACTTGCACAATCCGGGCCTATTTGATCCTGAGCACCTGGGTCACCAGCCGGTCTGGTTGATTGGCCGGGAGTACCTGCAGTTAGCCAGGGAGTATCCCTGTCCGCTGTCCTACGCCAGGGGGCACATGTTCAAGCTGACTCATCACCTGTAAGCGGCTTGTCGCATTTTACTTTAGTAAAACTTTTAACATCTTGAACATCTGATTATTCAGGGACATTCTTCATGAACATCTGATTCTTCAGGGACATTCTTAATGAACATATGATTATTCAGGGATATTCTTCATGAACATCTGATTATTCAGGGACATTCTTCATGCACATCTGATTATTCAGGGACATTCTTCATGACCATCTGGTTATTTAGGGGCATTCTTGATGAACATCTGATTATTCAGGAATATTCTTCATGAACATCTGATTATTCAGGGACATTCTTAATGAACATATGATTCTTCAGGAACATTCTTCATGAACATCTGATTATTCAGGGGCATTCTTCATGAACATCTGGTTATTTAGGGCATTCTTCATTAACATCTGATTATTCAGGGATATTCTTCATGAACATCTGGTTATTTAGGGCATTCTTCATTAACATCTGATTATTCAGGGATATTCTTCATTAACATCTGATTATTCAGGGATATTCTTCATTAACATCTGATTATTCAGGGATATTCTTCATGAACATCTGGTTATTTAGGGCATTCTTCATTAACATCTGATTATTCAGGGATATTCTTCATTAACATCTGATTATTCAGGGATATTCTTCATGAACATCTGGTTATTTAGGGACATTCTTCATTAACATCTGATTATTCAGGGATATTCTTCATGAACATCTGGTTATTTAGGGACATTCTTAATGAACATCAGATTATTCAGGGATATTCTTAATGAACATCTGATTATTCACGGACATTCTTCATGAACATCTGATTATTCACGGACATTCTTCATGAACATCTGATTCTTCAGGAACATTCTTCATTAACATCTGATTATTCAGGGGCATTCTTCATGAACATCTGATTATTCAGGGACATTCTTCATGACCATCTGGTTATTTTGGGGCATTCTTCATTAACATCTGATTATTCAGGGACATTCTTAATGACCATCTGGTTATTTAGGGGCATTCTTCATTAACATCTGATTATTCAGGGACATTCTTCATGAACATCTGATTATTCAGGGACATTCTTCATGACCATCTGGTTATTTAAGGGCATTCTTCATGAACATCTGATTATTCAGGGATATTCTTCATGAACATCTGGTTATTTAGGGCATTCTTCATTAACATCTGATTATTCAGGGATATTCTTCATTAACATCTGATTATTCAGGGATATTCTTCATTAACATCTGATTATTCAGGGATATTCTTCATGAACATCTGGTTATTTAGGGCATTCTTCATTAACATCTGATTATTCAGGGATATTCTTCATGAACATCTGATTATTCACGGACATTCTTCATGAACATCTGATTCTTCAGGAACATTCTTCATTAACATCTGATTATTCAGGGATATTCTTCATTAACATCTGATTATTCAGGGATATTCTTCATGAACATCTGGTTATTTAGGGACATTCTTAATGAACATCAGATTATTCAGGGATATTCTTAATGAACATCTGATTATTCACGGACATTCTTCATGAACATCTGATTATTCACGGACATTCTTCATGAACATCTGATTCTTCAGGAACATTCTTCATTAACATCTGATTATTCAGGGGCATTCTTCATGAACATCTGATTATTCAGGGACATTCTTCATGACCATCTGGTTATTTTGGGGCATTCTTCACTAACATCTGATTATTCAGGGACATTCTTAATGACCATCTGGTTATTTAGGGGCATTCTTCATTAACATCTGATTATTCAGGGACATTCTTCATGAACATCTGATTATTCAGGGACATTCTTCATGACCATCTGATTATTCAGGGACATTCTTAATGAACATATGATTCTTCAGGAACATTCTTCATGAACATCTGATTATTCAGGGGCATTCTTCATGAACATCTGATTATTCAGGGACATTCTTCATGACCATCTGGTTATTTAAGGGCATTCTTCATGAACATCTGATTATTCAGGGGCATTCTTCATGAACATCTGATTATTCAGGGGCATTCTTCATGTACATCTGATTATTCAGGGATATTCTTCATGAACATCTGATTATTTAGGGGCATTCTTCATGAACATCTGATTATTCAGGGGCATTCTTCATGAACATCTGATTATTCAGGGGCATTCTTCATGAACATCTGATTATTCAGGGACATTCTTCATGAACATCAAATTATTCAGGGACATTCTTCATGACCATCTGGTTATTTAGGGGCATTCTTCATTAACATCTGATTATTCAGGGATATTCTTCATGAACATCTGATTATTCAGGGATATTCTTCATGAACATCTGATTATTCAGGGATATTCTTCATGAACATCTGATTATTCAGGGGCATTCTTCATGAACATCTGATTATTCAGGGGCATTCTTGATGAACATCTGATTATTTAAGGGCATTCTTCATGACCATCTGATTATTCAGGGGCATTCTTCATGAACATCTGATTATTCAGGGGCATTCTTCATGAACATCAAATTATTCAGGGACATTCTTCATGACCATCTAGTTATTTAGGGGCATTCTTCATTAACATCTGATTATTCAGGGATATTCTTCATGAACATCTGATTATTCAGGGATATTCTTCATGAACATCTGATTATTCAGGGATATTCTTCATGAACATCTGATTATTCAGGGATATTCTTCATGAACATCTGGTTATTCAGGGATATTCTTCATGAACATCTGATTATTCAGGGATATTCTTCATGAACATCTGGTTATTTAGGGGCATTCTTCATGAACATCTGATTATTCAGAGACATTTTTCATAAACCTCTGGTTATTCAGGGACATTCTTCATGAACATCTGATTATTCAGGGACATTCTTCATGACCATCTGATTATTCAGGGGCATTCTTCATGAACATCTGATTATTCAGGGACATTTTTAATGAACATCTGATTATTCAGGGACATTTTTAATGAACATCTGATTATTCAGGGACATTCTTCATGAACATCAAATTATTCAGGGACATTCTTCATGACCATCTGGTTATTTAGGGGCATTCTTCATTAACATCTGATTATTCAGGGATATTCTTCATGAACATCTGATTATTCAGGGATATTCTTCATGAACATCTGATTATTCAGGGATATTCTTCATGAACATCTGATTATTCAGGGGCATTCTTCATGAACATCTGATTATTCAGGGGCATTCTTGATGAACATCTGATTATTTAAGGGCATTCTTCATGACCATCTGATTATTCAGGGGCATTCTTCATGAACATCTGATTATTCAGGGGCATTCTTCATGAACATCAAATTATTCAGGGACATTCTTCATGACCATCTAGTTATTTAGGGGCATTCTTCATTAACATCTGATTATTCAGGGATATTCTTCATGAACATCTGATTATTCAGGGATATTCTTCATGAACATCTGATTATTCAGGGATATTCTTCATGAACATCTGATTATTCAGGGATATTCTTCATGAACATCTGGTTATTCAGGGATATTCTTCATGAACATCTGATTATTCAGGGATATTCTTCATGAACATCTGGTTATTTAGGGGCATTCTTCATGAACATCTGATTATTCAGAGACATTTTTCATAAACCTCTGGTTATTCAGGGACATTCTTCATGAACATCTGATTATTCAGGGACATTCTTCATGACCATCTGATTATTCAGGGGCATTCTTCATGAACATCTGATTATTCAGGGACATTTTTAATGAACATCTGATTATTCAGGGACATTTTTAATGAACATCTGATTATTCAGGGACATTTTTAATGAACATCTGGTTATTCAGGGCATTCTTCATGAACATCTGATTATTCAGGGATATTCTTCATGAACATCTGATTATTCAGGGGCATTCTTCATGAACATCTGATTATTCAGGGCATTCTTCATGAACATCTGATTATTCAGGGATATTCTTCATGAACATCTGATTATTCAGGGGCATTCTTCATGAACATCTGATTATTCAGGGGCATTCTTCATGAACATCTGATTATTCAGGGACATTCTTCATGAACATCTGGTTATTTAAGGGCATTCTTCATGACCATCTGATTATTCAGGGGCATTCTTCATGAACATCTGGTTATTTAAGGGCATTCTTCATGACCATCTGATTATTCAGGGGCATTCTTCCTGAACATCTGATTATTCAGGGGCTTTCTTCATGAACATCTGATTATTCAGGGGCTTTCTTCATGAACATCAAATTATTCAGGGACATTCTTCATGACCATCTAGTTATTTAGGGGCATTCTTCATTAACATCTGATTATTCAGGGATATTCTTCATGAACATCTGATTATTCAGGGATATTCTTCATGAACATCTGATTATTCAGGGATATTCTTCATGAACATCTGATTATTCAGGGATATTCTTCATGAACATCTGGTTATTCAGGGATATTCTTCATGAACATCTGATTATTCAGGGATATTCTTCATGAACATCTGGTTATTTAGGGGCATTCTTCATGAACATCTGATTATTCAGAGACATTTTTCATAAACCTCTGGTTATTCAGGGACATTCTTCATGAACATCTGATTATTCAGGGACATTCTTCATGACCATCTGATTATTCAGGGGCATTCTTCATGAACATCTGATTATTCAGGGACATTCTTCATGACCATCTGATTCTTCAGGAACATTCTTCATTAACATCTGATTATTCAGGGGCATTCTTCATGAACATCTGATTATTCAGGGACATTCTTCATGACCATCTGGTTATTTAGGGGCATTCTTCATTAACATCTGATTATTCAGGGACATTCTTAATGACCATCTGGTTATTTAGGGGCATTCTTCATTAACATCTGATTATTCAGGGATATTCTTCATGAACATCTGGTTATTTAGGGGCATTCTTCATGATCATCTGATTATTCAGAGACATTTTTCATAAACCTCTGGTTATTCAGGGACATTCTTCATGAACATCTGGTTATTTAGGGGCATTCTTCATGAACATCTGATTATTCAGAGACATTTTTCATAAACCTCTGGTTATTCAGGGACATTCTTCATGAACATCTGATTATTCAGGGACATTCTTCATGAACATCTGATTATTCAGGGATATTCTTCATGAACACCAAATTATTCAGGGACATTCTTCATGAACATCTGATTATTCAGGGGCATTCTTCATGAACATCTGATTATTCAGGGACATTTTTAATGAACATCTGATTATTCAGGGACATTTTTAATGAACATCTGATTATTCAGGGACATTTTTAATGAACATCTGGTTATTCAGGGCATTCTTCATGAACATCTGATTATTCAGGGATATTCTTCATGAACATCAAATTATTCAGGGACATTTTTAATGAACATCTGATTATTCAGGGACATTTTTAATGAACATCTGATTATTCAGGGGCATTCTTCATGAACATCTGATTATTCAGGGATATTCTTCATGAACATCTGGTTATTTAGGGGCATTCTTCATGAACATCTGATTATTCAGGGACATTTTTAATGAACATCTGATTATTCAGGGACATTTTTAATGAACATCTGATTATTCAGGGACATTTTTAATGAACATCTGGTTATTCAGGGCATTCTTCATGAACATCTGATTATTCAGGGATATTCTTCATGAACATCAAATTATTCAGGGACATTTTTAATGAACATCTGATTATTCAGGGACATTTTTAATGAACATCTGATTATTCAGGGGCATTCTTCATGAACATCTGATTATTCAGGGATATTCTTCATGAACATCTGGTTATTCAGGGGCATTCTTCATGAACATCTGATTATTCAGGGGCATTCTTCATGAACATCTGATTATTCAGGGATATTCTTCATGATCATCTGATTATTCAGAGACATTTTTCATAAACCTCTGGTTATTCAGGGACATTCTTCATGAACATCTGATTATTCAGGGACATTCTTCATGACCATCTGATTATTCAGGGGCATTCTTCATGAACATCTGGTTATTCACGGACATTCTTCATGACCATCTGGTTATTTAGGGGCATTCTTCATGAACATCAGATTATTCAGGGATATTCTTAATGAACATCTGATTATTCACGGACATTCTTCATGAACATCTGATTATTCACGGACATTCTTCATGAACATCTGATTCTTCAGGAACATTCTTCATTAACATCTGATTATTCAGGGGCATTCTTCATGAACATCTGATTATTCAGGGACATTCTTCATGACCATCTGGTTATTTTGGGGCATTCTTCATTAACATCTGATTATTCAGGGACATTCTTAATGACCATCTGGTTATTTAGGGGCATTCTTCATTAACATCTGATTATTCAGGGACATTCTTCATGAACATCTGATTATTCAGGGACATTCTTCATGACCATCTGATTATTCAGGGACATTCTTAATGAACATATGATTCTTCAGGAACATTCTTCATGAACATCTGATTATTCAGGGGCATTCTTCATGAACATCTGATTATTCAGGGACATTCTTCATGACCATCTGGTTATTTAAGGGCATTCTTCATGAACATCTGATTATTCAGGGGCATTCTTCATGAACATCTGATTATTCAGGGGCATTCTTCATGAACATCTGATTATTCAGGGATATTCTTCATGAACATCTGATTATTTAGGGGCATTCTTCATGAACATCTGATTATTCAGGGGCATTCTTCATGAACATCTGATTATTCAGGGGCATTCTTCATGAACATCTGATTATTCAGGGACATTCTTCATGAACATCAAATTATTCAGTGACATTCTTCATGACCATCTGGTTATTTAGGGGCATTCTTCATTAACATCTGATTATTCAGGGATATTCTTCATGAACATCTGATTATTCAGGGATATTCTTCATGAACATCTGATTATTCAGGGATATTCTTCATGAACATCTGATTATTCAGGGGCATTCTTCATGAACATCTGATTATTCAGGGGCATTCTTGATGAACATCTGATTATTTAAGGGCATTCTTCATGACCATCTGATTATTCAGGGGCATTCTTCATGAACATCTGATTATTCAGGGGCATTCTTCATGACCATCTAGTTATTTAGGGGCATTCTTCATGAACATCTGATTATTCAGGGACATTCTTCATGACCATCTGATTATTCAGGGGCATTCTTCATGAACATCTGATTATTCAGGGACATTTTTAATGAACATCTGATTATTCAGGGACATTTTTAATGAACATCTGATTATTCAGGGACATTTTTAATGAACATCTGGTTATTCAGGGCATTCTTCATGAACATCTGATTATTCAGGGATATTCTTCATGAACATCTGATTATTCAGGGGCATTCTTCATGAACATCTGATTATTCAGGGCATTCTTCATGAACATCTGATTATTCAGGGATATTCTTCATGAACATCTGATTATTCAGGGGCATTCTTCATGAACATCTGATTATTCAGGGGCATTCTTCATGAACATCTGATTATTCAGGGACATTCTTCATGAACATCTGGTTATTTAAGGGCATTCTTCATGAACATCTGATTATTCAGGGGCTTTCTTCATGAACATCTGATTATTCAGGGGCTTTCTTCATGAACATCAAATTATTCAGGGATATTCTTCATGAACATCTGATTATTCAGGGATATTCTTCATGAACATCTGATTATTCAGGGATATTCTTCATGAACATCTGGTTATTCAGGGATATTCTTCATGAACATCTGATTATTCAGGGATATTCTTCATGAACATCTGGTTATTTAGGGGCATTCTTCATGAACATCTGATTATTCAGGGACATTCTTCATGACCATCTGGTTATTTAGGGGCATTCTTCATGAACATCTGGTTATTCAGGGATATTCTTCATGAACATCTGGTTATTCAGGGATATTCTTCATGAACATCTGATTATTCAGGGATATTCTTCATGAACATCTGATTATTCAGGGATATTCTTCATGAACATCTGGTTATTTAGGGGCATTCTTCATGAACATCTGATTATTCAGGGATATTCTTCATGAACATCTGGTTATTTTGGGGCATTCTTCATTAACATCTGATTATTCAGGGATATTCTTCATGAACATCTGATTATTCAGGGATATTCTTCATGAACATCTGATTATTCAGGGATATTCTTCATGAACATCTGATTATTCAGGGATATTCTTCATGAACATCTGGTTATTCAGGGATATTCTTCATGAACATCTGATTATTCAGGGATATTCTTCATGAACATCTGGTTATTTAGGGGCATTCTTCATGAACATCTGATTATTCAGAGACATTTTTCATAAACCTCTGGTTATTCAGGGACATTCTTCATGAACATCTGATTATTCAGGGACATTCTTCATGACCATCTGATTATTCAGGGGCATTCTTCATGAACATCTGATTATTCAGGGACATTCTTCATGACCATCTGATTCTTCAGGAACATTCTTCATTAACATCTGATTATTCAGGGGCATTCTTCATGAACATCTGATTATTCAGGGACATTCTTCATGACCATCTGGTTATTTAGGGGCATTCTTCATTAACATCTGATTATTCAGGGACATTCTTCATTAACATCTGATTATTCAGGAACATTCTTCATTAACATCTGATTATTCAGGGGCATTCTTCATGAACATCTGATTATTCAGGGACATTCTTCATGACCATCTGGTTATTCAGGGGCATTCTTCATTAACATCTGATTATTCAGGGGCATTCTTCATGAACATCTGATTATTCAGGGGCATTCTTCATTAACATCTGATTATTCAGGGACATTCTTCATGAACATCTGGTTATTTAGGGGCATTCTTCATTAACATCTGATTATTCAGGGATATTCTTCATGAACATCTGGTTATTTAGGGGCATTCTTCATGATCATCTGATTATTCAGAGACATTTTTCATAAACCTCTGGTTATTCAGGGACATTCTTCATGAACATCTGATTATTCAGGGACATTCTTCATGAACATTTGATTATTCAGAGACATTCTTCATGACCATCTGGTTATTTAGGGGCATTCTTCATGAGCATCTGGTTATTTAGGGATATTCTTCATGAACATCTGATTATTCAGGGATATTCTTCATGAACACCAAATTATTCAGGGACATTCTTCATGAACATCTGATTATTCAGGGGCATTCTTCATGAACATCTGATTATTCAGGGACATTTTTAATGAACATCTGATTATTCAGGGACATTTTTAATGAACATCTGATTATTCAGGGACATTTTTAATGAACATCTGGTTATTCAGGGCATTCTTCATGAACATCTGATTATTCAGGGATATTCTTCATGAACATCAAATTATTCAGGGACATTTTTAATGAACATCTGATTATTCAGGGACATTTTTAATGAACATCTGATTATTCAGGGGCATTCTTCATGAACATCTGATTATTCAGGGATATTCTTCATGAACATCAAATTATTCAGGGACATTTTTAATGAACATCTGATTATTCAGGGATATTCTTCATGAACATCTGATTATTCAGGGACATTTTTAATGAACATCTGATTATTCAGAGAAATTTTTAATGAACATCTGATTCTTCAGGAACATTCTTCATGACCATCTGGTTATTCTGGGACATTTTTAATGATTATCTGATTATTCAGAGAAATTTTTAATGAACATTTGATTATTCAGAGACATTTTTCATGAACATCTGATTATTCAGAGACATTTTTCATGAACATTTGATTATTCAGAGACATTTTTCATAAACCTCTGGTTATTCAGGGACATTCTTCATGAACATCTGATTATTCAGGGGCATTCTTCATGAACATCTGATTATTCAGGGGCATTCTTCATGAACATCTGATTATTCAGGGGCATTCTTCATGACCATCTGGTTATTTAAGGGCATTCTTCATTAACATCTGATTATTCAGGGATATTCTTCATGAACATCTGATTATTCAGGGATATTCTTCATGAACATCTGATTATTCAGGGATATTTTTCATGAACATCTGGTTATTCAGGGATATTCTTCATGAACATCTGATTATTCAGGGATATTCTTCATGAACATCTGGTTATTTAGGGGCATTCTTCATGAACATCTGATTATTCAGAGACATTTTTCATAAACCTCTGGTTATTCAGGGACATTCTTCATGAACATCTGATTATTCAGGGACATTCTTCATGACCATCTGATTATTCAGGGGCATTCTTCATGAACATCTGATTATTCAGGGACATTCTTCATGACCATCTGATTCTTCAGGAACATTCTTCATTAACATCTGATTATTCAGGGACATTCTTCATGACCATCTGGTTATTTAGGGGCATTCTTCATTAACATCTGATTATTCAGGGACATTCTTAATGACCATCTGGTTATTTAGGGGCATTCTTCATTAACATCTGATTATTCAGGGATATTCTTCATGAACATCTGGTTATTTAGGGGCATTCTTCATGAACATCTGATTATTCAGAGACATTTTTCATAAACCTCTGGTTATTCAGGGACATTCTTCATGAACATCTGATTATTCAGGGACATTCTTCATGACCATCTGATTATTCAGGGGCATTCTTCATGAACATCTGATTATTCAGGGACATTCTTCATGACCATCTGGTTATTTAGGGGCATTCTTCATGAGCATCTGGTTATTTAGGGATATTCTTCATGAACATCTGATTATTCAGGGATATTCTTCATGAACACCAAATTATTCAGGGACATTCTTCATGAACATCTGATTATTCAGGGGCATTCTTCATGAACATCTGATTATTCAGGGACATTTTTAATGAACATCTGATTATTCAGGGACATTTTTAATGAACATCTGATTATTCAGGGACATTTTTAATGAACATCTGGTTATTCAGGGCATTCTTCATGAACATCTGATTATTCAGGGGCATTCTTCATGAACATCTGATTATTCAGGGATATTCTTCATGAACATCAAATTATTCAGGGACATTTTTAATGAACATCTGATTATTCAGGGATATTCTTCATGAACATCTGATTATTCAGGGACATTTTTAATGAACATCTGATTATTCAGAGAAATTTTTAATGAACATCTGATTCTTCAGGAACATTCTTCATGACCATCTGGTTATTCTGGGACATTTTTAATGAACATCTGATTATTCAGAGAAATTTTTAATGAACATTTGATTATTCAGAGACATTTTTCATGAACATCTGATTATTCAGAGACATTTTTCATGAACATTTGATTATTCAGAGACATTTTTCATAAACCTCTGGTTATTCAGGGACATTCTTCATGAACATCTGATTATTCAGGGACATTCTTCATAAACCTCTGGTTATTCAGGGACATTCTTCATGAACATCTGATTATTCAGAGACATTTTTCATAAACCTCTGGTTATTCACGGACATTCTTCATGAACACATAGTTTTATGTACTAGAGTCTTTAAAATAATCAGTTATTTAATTGACTTTGTTAATTAGCAGCAAACACAATCCTTTGCACTACATCCTAATTTGTCAGGTGCACAATATTTCCAAAACTGCGTGATGAAATCGCTGTGGCCAATTCTATAGACGATTTAGAGGCGGCTATGGCACTCGCCGAGTCGCTGTGTCAGCCCTTTATGGATAAGGCCGCAGGTTCCGAAGCCGAAGCTAAGTTAATGGAAAATTCCTTTGACCCGGATACTAAAGCCTATATTGGCCGACTGAGTCTCAGCTTCTGGTTGTGCCAACCATACAGGCGCCATCTGTGAGTGATTCTGATTTATCTATCTATGCCAGCTCCGGAGGGGAGTTGTAGCCTAGTGATTCGAGCGTCTGACTCATTACTTAAAGGTCGAGGGTCATATGCGTCGTGCAATAGCTGCAGCTGTGCTGTCATCTGCACGTGTGGCCTAATTAGGGCAGGTGTAATCAATTGAATCAATCAATAAATAGATTGTTTGATTCTTGATTGATATCTGGTCAAATGCCTGTTTATCCTGAGACAGGGAAATTTTCAGACAAGTTTCTTTGTTAAATCCGTCTGCGAGCAGACGATTCGGCCTCACTAATCTAATGCACACAATAGAAACTTCTAAAGTTCGACTTCTAACCGCAAAGATCAGGAGTTCGAATCTCAGCTAATGGGAATCAATTTTCGTCCTTAAACAGGACACTTAATTCTATAGTGGTTCATTTCGGCTTCAGTCCACGGACTGAACAGCTGTACACCTGCCCGAGTGAGCTAGGTGTAATTCTTCTTTTAGAAAATGCAATAATCTAGTCCTGTCCCTAAATAATCTAGTCCTGTCCCTGAATAACCTAGTCCTGTCCCTGAATAACCTAGTCCTGTCCCTGAATAATCTAGTCCTGTCCCTGAATAATCTAGTCCTGTCCCTGAATAACCTAGTCCTGTCTCTAAATAATCTAGTCCTGTCCCTGAATAACCTAGTCCTGTCTCTAAATAATCTAGTCCTGTCCCTGAATAACCTAGTCCTGTCCCTGAATAATCTAGTCCTGTCCCTGAATAACCTAGTCCTGTCCCTGAATAATCTAGTCCTGTCCCTGAATAATCTAGTCCTGTCCCTGAATAACCTAGTCCTGTCTCTAAATAATCTAGTCCTGTCCCTGAATAACCTAGTCCTGTCTCTAAATAATCTAGTCCTGTCCCTGAATAACCTAGTCCTCTTTCATTGTCCAGCAGTTCACCTGTGACAGCAGCCGCCTCCGCTGATGCCACTCCCGGCTGTTCAGAGGAGGCCGCGGCTTCGTCTACAGCCGCTGAGGCCGAAACCGACGCCCGGTCGCAGCGAGATCGGCGGAAGGCCCGCTCGTTGGCCGAGAGCGGCAAACTGGCCGAACAGCGTCGACAGCGTCGCCAGGCCAAGGACCAGCGAAAGCGACGGGCTCGCGAGCTGCGCTTGAAGCGCAACGGCGGTCTGCCGGTACTGCCGGCGCCCGAGTGCTCCGAGTGTCGCAATCCCAGATCTTTGAAGTGCGCCTTCGCTCTGTGCAAACGCTGCTGTAGAAATAAAACCGCCGAGGAGGTGCTGGACTGCGTCGGGCACGAGTTTATGCGCAGGACTCAGACATCGCGCCGTCAGCTGAGACAGCAAAAACTGCCGCCAATGGACAGAGTGGAAGGCGCGCCGCCTGTGACAGCCGCGGTCGAATAAAGTTTCCATTGCAAAATTTAGGCTACTACTAATAGGGATATGTAGAGGAAATTTATTCCCGTGTTTTTTATGAAAACTCAAGAAATAAACTGGTTTTTAGTGCCGCCTTCTCTGGTATTCTGGTGCAGTTAATCTATCATTGCATTACCTTCGCTTGAAAATTGAAGTACATAGCACACACTGAAGCTATATTCAGAATCAGTTGAAAGTGCATTGCCATTTTCTGATCTATCTACAGTGCACAGCAACATTTTTAATCTTTTATTTATTTATTCTATTTTGTATATTAAAAACTATAGCCAGTTTTAAGTTTTAATCTCATTAGCCTCCATTCCATTCATTAGCCTCTATTCCATTCATTAGCCTCCATTTCAATCATTAGCCTCTATTCCATTCATTAGCCTCCATTTCAATCATTAGCCTCCATTCAATTCATTAGCCTCCATTCAATTCATTAGCCTCCATTCCATTCATTAGCCTCCATTCAATTCATTAGCCTCCATTCCATTCATTAGCCTCCATTCCATTCATTAGCCTCCATTCCATTCATTAGCCTCCATTCAATTCATTAGCCTCCATTCAATTCATTAGCCTCCATTCCATTCATTAGCCTCCATTCAATTCATTAGCCTCCATTCCATTCATTAGCCTCCATTCCATTCATTAGCCTCCATTCCATTCATTAGCCTCCATTCAATTCATTAGCCTCCATTCCAGTCATTAGCCTCCATTCCAGTCATTAGCCTCCATTCCATTCATTAGCCTCCATTCCAATCATTAGCCTCCATTCCATTCATTAGCCTCCATTCCATTCAGTAGCCTCCATTCCATTCATTAGCCTCCATTCCAATCATTAGCCTCCATTCCATTCATTAGCCTCCATTCCATTCAGTAGCCTCCATTTCAATCATTAGCCTCCATTTCAATCATTAGCCTCCATTTCAATCATTAGCCTCTATTCCATTCATTAGCCTCCATTTCAATCATTAGCCTCCATTCCATTCATTAGCCTCCATTTCAATCATTAGCCTCTATTCCATTCATTAGCCTCCATTCCAATCATTAGCCTCCATTCCATTCATTAGCCTCCATTCCATTCAGTAGCCTCCATTTCAATCATTAGCCTCCATTTCAATCATTAGCCTCCATTTCAATCATTAGCCTCTATTCCATTCATTAGCCTCCATTTCAATCATTAGCCTCCATTCCATTCATTAGCCTCCATTCCATTCATTAGCCTCCATTCCATTCATTAGCCTCCATTCCATTCATTAGCCTCCATTCCATTCATTAGCCTACATTTCAATCATTAGCCCCTATTCCATTCATTAGCCTCCATTTCATTCATTAGCCTCCATTTCAATCATTAGCCTCCATTCCAGTCATTAGCCTCCATTTCAATCATTAGCCCCTATTCCATTCATTAGCCTCCATTCCATTCATTAGTCTACATCCACTATACCCTGTATCACATATCTTATCTTGTCTACCAACTCCTTTGTCTTATTTACTATATTATTGGATAGCTTTAGTTTTTGTCGCCTTTTGTTGATCTTAGCATTTCAATCGTTCATTTCAAAGGTTTTGGCACGCTACTGTCTTAAAATATTTCTTCAGCCAGCTTGCTAGAGTCGCTTTTGCGACCTTGAAACGTGATTTACAGGCTTTTGAATGGCGAAAAAGTTTATTTGACTGACAGGCACTCTAATTTTTTATGGATTTGGATGCTCTTCAATATTTCCTAGCATGTTACACATTAGTTCACTGGTTTGAATCTGTAGCTTTTTTCTATTGCGGTTAGTGCCTTCTTTGCTTTTAGTTAAGGCTCAGCCTCTCCCCTGTCTCATCTCTCCCCTGTCTCATCTCTCCCCTGTCTCATCTCTCCCTTATCTCATTTCTCTTCTGTCTCATCTATTTCCTGTCTCATCTATCCCCTGTCTCATCTCTCTCCTGTCTCATCTCTCCCCTATCTCATCTCTGCCCTGTCTCATCTCTCCACTGTCCCATCTCTCCCATGTCTCATCTCTCTCCTGTCTCATCTCTCCCCTGTCTCATCTCTCTCCTGTCTCATCTCTCCCCTGTCTCATCTCTGCCCTATCTCATCTCTCCCTTATCTCATTTCTCTTCTGTATCATCTATTTCCTGTCTCATCTCTCCCCTGTCTCATATCTCTCCTGTCTTTTATCTCCCCTGTCTCGTCTATCCCTAATCTCAACTCTCCCCTATCTCATTTCTCTTTTGTCTCATCTCTCTCGTGTCTCATCTCTTCCCTGTCTTTAGTCATCTTTCCCTGTGTTTGATGTCTATCTTGTTTCAGATTTTCTATCTACTCCGCTTGAGTTCAATTTATATTAGCATCGGAATAATAAGCAGTTTCTACTTACTGCTTTGCTTACTTAGCCATGTAACTGTCGAATATGATCAAAGTATGAACTATGTGCACATTTGGCCCTTAACCCAAGCAGTGTGTTTCTATGCGTGTCCCTTTTTTAAGCCATTATTTAACCCCTGCTTGAAAATGCTCTAGATTTGGACCAGCGTAATTATAAATTAATTCACTGCGAGTCGATGTTGGGTAGATAGAAATTCACTTGGCCCGTAACAGTCCCGAATGCAAGCCTTCCTAATTATATTTGTAATATTATTTGTGTTGATGATGACTGGCTTGATATTTTTGATAGGATTTGCTACACTGAACGCCATCTACCTCCTAGCCATAGCAGGAAAGTAGGCAATAAGTCGGGCCAGCTTATACCTCTGTTTGAATTGTGTTGCTTGGAAAACTTTTCAACGATTTTTTCTACTTCCATTTGTCTTATTATTGGTCTAGTTTTACTTTTCACTTTTGTGTTCGCTTCACACCTCTCCTCTCCTCTCCTCTTCTCTCCTCTCCTGTCATGTTCTGTCCTCTCCTCTTCTCTCCTCTCCTCTTCTCTCCTCTCCTCTTCTCTCCTCTCTTCTTCTCTCCTCTCCTCTCCTCTCCTCTCCTCTCCTCTCCTCTCCTCTCCTCTCCTCTCTTCTTCTCTCCTCTCCTGCCCTCTCCTCTTCTCTCCTCTCTTCTTCTCTCCTCTCCTCTCCTCTCCTCTCCTCTTCTCTCCTCTCCTGTCATGTTCTGTCCTCTCCTCTTCTCTCCTCTCCTCTCCTCTTCTCTCCTCTCCTCTTCTCTCCTCTCCTCTTCTCTCCTCTCCTCTTCTCTCCTCTCCTCTTCTCTCCTCTCCTCTCCTCTTCTCTCCTCTCTTCTTCTCTCCTATCCTCTCCTCTCCTCTCCTGTCCTCTCGTCTCCTCTCCTTTCCTCTCCTCTCCTCTCCTGTCCTCTCCTCTCCTCTTCTCTCCTCTCCTCTCCTGTCCTGTCCTCTTTTATCCTCTCCTCTCCGCATATACGCATTAAATGCATGAAAATCGAGTTCAATGTCTTTAATTCTTTAGGCTAGCAACCAATCTGATTACTGCTGTTTTCAAAAGATCAGCTAAGCATTGCTTTCTGTCTCCTGCGTCGTGTATCAAGTATTCATTACCAAATGCAGAATGCTTCAAAGTGATACAGCAGTGTTATAAGATATTTTATATAGATAATTAAGAATTCAGTATATTTATATAGTCATTGCCAGGCGTCACAAGACATCTGATATAGCGGACCAGCTGCCAGTTATCATTCTTGGCATTGTATAAGCTTCATTGAAACACGCTTTTAATTAGGCTTTTTAGGGGCAAGGAAGATATTTCAAATCAGAACTGGTCGATTCTAGTACGCCCGTTGACCTTGAGAATTCAGCCAGTTATAGTTCGCTTAATGTTAGATGGTTGTCGGGGACATTGCTTATTGGCCTCAGCTTGATTAAGGACTGGTTTTTGTTTCCGCTTAAAAAGCGCAGACCTTCTTGAGCGAATAGAAAAATTTCTTTCCAATAGGATACTTTACTACTTGACTAAACTACACTACAGGAAAATGTGTAAGTTTTTTTCTACGCCTGAATCTTGACACTTTTTGTTGTACATTTAAAAATACTTAGGCCTTTGACAGTAGGTTTACCAGCCTTCTAAATCCTCAATTAGGTACAGATTGACCAGCCTTCAAAATCCTCAATTAGGTACAGATTGACCAGCCTTCAAAATCCTCAATTAGGTACAGATTGACCAGCCTTCAAAATCCTCAATTAGGTACAGATTGACAAGCCTTCTAAATCCTCAATTAGGTACAGATTGACCAGCCTTCTAAATCCTCAATTAGGTACAGATTGACCAGCCTTTTAAATCCTCATGCAAGATGTTCAGCTATTTCTCATTTTATCTGTTAGAGCAGTGAAGGTCCGAGTGCCGTGGATGCACATGCTTATGTTAATGCCAATGAATTATGCAGTTATGAGCTTGCATACTTTTACCAGTGAGTGGCATAGTTTCAGTCGTCAATTTTCAATTAGCCCTTATTGTATGATCCTAGCCAGCCGCTTGGGACTTGCTAAGAGAAATCGGAAAATTGAAACGAAGCTGCTCGAATATAATAAAATTAGCGCTATAAAATTCAAGTGGTCTTCAGTCGCGTTGCACTTTTAATAGATTTTTGCTTCAAAACAAGCAGAAAATGCGCTTCATTCTAGCCACTGGGGGGTGCGTGGCAGAGCGGTCTAATGCTTTTGTCACTCGCACCAAGGTCCCTGAGTTCGTTTGGGACGCAGCCGCGTAGAGAAGGCTTGGAGGCTTGTCGTGCCTGACGATGAGAAAGTCAGGGCAGATGTACACACCTGTGTGAGTGTGTCCTTGCGTACAGTATCTGAGTGCGTGTGTGCTCACGAGTCAGCGAAATGTGCAGCATTGCCTCCTCGCTGGCTGGAGTTCTAGTGTCACCAAGTGATGTGCCATTTCCGGCTGCCCTCCTGCAATTATTATTATTATTATTATTATTATTATTATTCATTCCAGCCACTGCGGACTCGCAAGAGTTAGAACTGACATCTTTTGCTGCCAAATCAATCGCATCCACTGTTGGCGCAGCAGGCGTGGCCCTCGCTGAGACCACTCAGCAGCCAATTACGATGCTTGATGAAGAGGAGAGTCTGGACCAGCAGCAGCAGCTGAACCAGCTCACAGCTCCAGCTGGCGGCTGTCCGCCCAGACGAAGCAGTCTGCCGCATGAGACCGATGCCTGGTCTAGAAAGTCGCCAGCATCGACTGCCGTCGCCGCGTCAGCTGGCGGCTCCTCAGCCTCCTGCTTGGCCAGGCACGGCTCGGCTAAAGCAACAGTTGGCAATCGCGTCCAGCAGCAGCAGCAGCGCCAGCCTCTGTCCGGTCAGTATCGTCAGCCTCCACCGTCGGCTTCTCGCAAAGTTGGCGCCCGGCCCCTGGCAAACAGCCTCACGGTTGGCGGGCAGCCTCGCGGTGGGCGTCCGCTTGCTCACAGCGCCATCATCGCCGCCGCTGCTGCTGCCGCCGCCGCCGCTTCAACCGCATCCAACGCCAACGCCTCAGTCGTCGCCAACGGAGTGGCGGGAGCTGCGAGTGCCTCGGCCTTGGCGGCCTCTGCCAACGGCGGCAGATCCGGAGCTGGCGGTCACAGGTGAGCGGGGGACATATCCAATTATGACCGGGGTCATGTCCACTTATGACCGGGGTCATGTTCACTTATGACCGAGGTCATGTCCACTTTTGGCCGGGGTCATTCCCACTTATGACCGGGGTCATTTGCATTTATGACCGGGGTCATCTCCACTTATGACCGGGGTCATTTCTATTTATGACCGGTGTCATCTCCACTTATGACCGGGGTCATTTCCACTTATGACCGGGGTCATTTCCACTTATGACCGGGGTCATTTCCACTTATGACCGGGGTCATTTCCACTTATGACCGGGGTCATTTCCACTTATGACCGGGGTCATGACCAATTGTAAGTGGGTGGGTCTTTTATCATGAGTTGGGATCATGTCACATCATGTGTTCGGATCCCCATTGTGAGTGGGTTTCATGTCTTATCGTGAGATGCTGTCCTGTCCCTATTATAAGTTGGAGTTTTGCAGCATAATTTGTTGGTGTAGACATGTCCCATTCGGATTTTGGGGTCATGTCTCATTGTGAGTTGGGATAATGCCCCTCTTTGTCCACTTGCAAGTGGCGTACATTCATAGGTACTCGAATTATAACTTTCCAATATTTTTCAGTTTTAAATTGACATGATGCAAAATAAGATACACAATTAAGAAATAATTAAGATGCGAGGTCATGTATACAGTTCTCATTCTAGTTGATGTGTATCTATTACTCGTTCATTTTCCGTGATCAACTTTGTATTCAACTTTATTTTAGATTCTCTTTTCATCGCAGGTAAATTATCGGAACACTTTTCGTATCTAGATGGGTCAGAAATTCTTTAGGACTATTTTAGTCTGCATTTTTTTGTCTGTCTGTCTGTCCTGGGTGTCTGTCTGTCTGTCCTGGGTGTCTGTCTGTCCTGAGTGTCTGTCTGTCTGTCCTGAGTGTCCTGAGTGTCCTTCTGGAAATGTCTTTATTGTTTCTGTCTGCATGCATTTCTGTAAATCTGTGAATAAATTATCATTGTATTACAATGTATAGTTTCGCAGAATAATCTAATTTAATATTGTTATTTTTGCGTAACTTTGCATGAGTTCGCCATATTAGTTGTATTAGAATATGAAAATGGTACAATTTTTAAAGAATGTTTACGTGAAGCAGCGAATCATATATGCTTTTCGATACTGCATGCCAAATTTTATTGTCATAGAAAGCAAAATGTTTTTTTCCATGAGAAGGAGGCAGATAGTGTCTAACATCTCCATGAGAAGTAGGCAGATATAGTGTCTAACATCTCCATGAGAAGTAGGCAGATAGAGAGTCTAACATCTCCATGAGAAGTAGGCAGATAGAGAGTCTAACATCTCCATGAGAAGTAGGCAGATAGAGAGTCTAACATCTCCATGAGAAGTAGGCAGATATAGTGTCTAACATCTCCATGAGAAGTAGGCAGATAGAGTGTCTAACATCTCCATGAGAAGTAGGCAGATATAGTGTGTAACATATCCATGAGAAGTAGGCAGATAGTGTCTAAAATCTCCATGAGAAGTAGGCAGATAGAGTGTCTAAAATCTCAATGAGAAGTAGGCAGATAGTGTCTAAAATCTCCATGAGAAGTAGGTAGATAGATTGTCTAAGATCTCACTGAGAAGGAGGCAGGTAGAGTGTCTAAGATCTCACTGAGAAGTAGGCAGGTAGAGTGTCTAAGATCTCACTGAGAAGTAGGCAGGTATAGTGTCTGAGATCTCACTAAGAAGTAGGCAGGTAGTGTCTGAGATCTCACTGAGAAGTAGGCAGGTAGAGTGTCTAAGATCTCACTGAGAAGTAGGCAGTTAGAGTGTCTAAGATCTCACTGAGAAGTAGGCAGGTAGAGTGTCTAAGATCTCACTGAGAAGTAGGCAGGTAGAGTGTCTAAGATCTCACTGAGAAGTAGGCAGGTAGAGTGTCTGAGATCTCACTGAGAAGTAGGCAGGTAGAGTGTCTAAGATCTCACTGAGAAGTAGGCAGGTAGAGTGTCTGAGATCTCACTGAGAAGTAGGCAGGTAGAGTGTCTAAGATCTCACTGAGAAGTAGGCAGGTAGAGTGTCTAAGATCTCACTGAGAAGTAGGCAGGTATAGTGTCTGAGATCTCACTAAGAAGTAGGCAGGTAGTGTCTGAGATCTCACTGAGAAGTAGGCAGGTAGAGTGTCTAAGATCTCACTGAGAAGTAGGCAGGTAGAGTGTCTGAGATCTCACTGAGAAGTAGGCAGGTAGAGTGTCTAAGATCTCACTGAGAAGTAGGCAGGTAGAGTGTCTAAGATCTCACTGAGAAGTAGGCAGGTATAGTGTCTGAGATCTCACTAAGAAGTAGGCAGGTAGTGTCTGAGATCTCACTGAGAAGTAGGCAGGTATAGTGTCTGAGATCTCACTGAGAAGTAGGCAGTTAGAGTGTCTAAGATCTCACTGAGAAGTAGGCAGGTAGAGTGTCTAAGATCTCACTGAGAAGTAGGCAGGTAGAGTGTCTAAGATCTCACTAAGAAGTAGGCAGGTAGAGTGTCTGAGATCTCACTGAGAAGTAGGCAGGTAGAGTGTCTGAGATCTCACTGAGAAGTAGGCAGGTAGAGTGTCTAAGATCTCACTGAGAAGTAGGCAGGTAGAGTGTCTGAGATCTCACTGAGAAGTAGGCAGGTAGAGTGTCTGAGATCCCACTGAGAAGTAGGCAGGTAGAGTGTCTAAATGTGTTACTTGACGCTCTTCGTCAATTATTTTATTGTCTAGCATTTGTTCTACTCTGGCTATCGCAATAAACTCATTCTTGCTCAATCGAAACAATCTGTAGGCACTTTAGTGTAAAGCGAGTCGACGAAGTTCAACCGTCGCAGGATTCCGCAGCCGCCGAAACGGCTGTCGAGTCGCAGCCGGAATCCGACTGCGCCGGCGTTAACTATTCCAGCAAGTCTGAATTCTTAGAAAATCGTCGGCGCCAACAGCAGATGCTACAGTCGCAGAGTGTCGTAGCGAAAGAACGGCCAGAAATTGGCCAGGATGCCGACTGCAACGGCGCTGACGATCAAACTGTCAGCGGCGGCGACGGCTGCTACGATGATGAAGCTGTATTCTGCGACGACCTATGCCCGTTGTGCGACACCTGCGTTAAGAATTCTAGGGTAGGCCATAGTTTGGCTCGTGATATGATTGGTCGATAGGGGGCGAGTGTGTTCCTCGTGATCCGATTGGTCGATAGGGGGCGAGTGTGTTCCTCGTGATCCGATTGGTCGATAGGGGGCGAGTGTGTTCCTCGTGATCCGATTGGTCGATAGGGGGCGAGCGTGTTCCTCGTGATCCGATTGGTCGATAGGGGGCGAGCGTGTTCCTCGTGATCCGATTGGTCGATAGGGGGCGAGCGTGTTCCTCGTGATCCGATTGGTCGATAGGGGGCGAGTGTGTTCCTCGTGATCCGATTGGTCGATAGGGGGCGAGCGTGTTCCTCGTGATCCGATTGGTCGATAGGGGGCGAGTGTGTTCCTCGTGATCCGATTGGTCGATAGGGGGCGAGCGTGTTCCTCGTGATCCGATTGGTCGATAGGGGGCGAGTGTGTTCCTCGTGATCCGATTGGTCGATAGGGGGCGAGCGTGTTCCTCGTGATCCGATTGGTCGATAGGGGGCGAGTGTGTTCCTCGTGATCCAATTGGTCGATAGGAAGCAATGTGTATTTTGTGAATAATGTAACATAAGCAGAGCTTTTATATTCCTTAATTATCTAGGGCCGCACATCCGGCATTCAGCTTGACGATAATCCGGGCGTAATCCGCTGGCAGAAGCTGCCCTGCCACTGCCCGGATCGCTATTTACACGTGAGCTGCTTGGAGACCGGCTTTTACGAAGACTCTGTGATCAAAGGCGGCAGACGGAGGCTCATTATTTCTTGTCAGGTGCGGCAATTTTATTGTATTAATTTTTTATTACCGTAGTAAAAGTATCATTGCTACCATCATTGCTTTATTGTCTATTTGTTCTCTTGCAAGTTGCTATCTTTATTTAATAATTTCAGAGCGGTCATATTCGAGTCTCAATCAAAATTAGAGAGCTTCAATATAAACTGATTCAAACAGATTCAAAATCATTTTATCATGCTGTATGTACTTCGCATATAATATTCGATTAAATGCTGGCTTCTTTTACCAGCGCGTTTAGAACCGGAATCTTTGTTGCATTTCGTTTTTTGTTGTCCATTCTGCTGTCTGTCTGTCTCTCTGTCTGCCTGTCTGTTTGTCTGTGTCTGTCTGTCTGTCTGTCTGTCTATCAGTTCTTTTCTGTATGTGTCTGTCAGTATCTGTCTGTCTATCTGTTCTGTCTGTGTCTGTCTGTCTGTGTCTGTCTGTCTATCTGTTCTGTCTGTGTCTGTCTGTCTGTCTGTGTCTGTCTATCTGTGTCTGTCTATCTGTGTCTGTCTGTCTATCTGTGTCTGTCTATCTGTGTCTGTCTATCTGTGTCTGTCTGTCTATCTGTGTCTGTCTATCTGTGTCTGTCTATCTGTGTCTGTCTGTCTATCTGTGTCTGTCTATCTGTGTCTGTCTATCTGTGTCTGTCTGTCTATCTGTGTCTGTCTATCTGTGTCTGTCTGTCTATCTGTGTCTGTCTGTGTCTGTCTGTCTATCTGTGTCTTCCTGTCTATCTGTTCTGTCTGTGTCTGTCTGTCTATCTGTGTCTGTCTGTCTATCTGTGTCTGTCTGTCTATCTGTTCTGTCTGTGTCTGTCTGTCTATCTGTGTCTGTCTGTCTATCTGTGTCTGTCTGTCTATCTGTGTCTGTCTGTCTATCTGTGTCTGTCTGTCTATCTGTGTCTGTCTGTCTATCTGTTCTGTCTGTCTATCTGTTCTGTCTGTGTCTGTCTGTCTATCTGTGTCTGTCTGTCTATCTGTGTCTGTCTGTCTATCTGTGTCTGTCTGTCTATCTGTGTCTGTCTGTCTATCTGTTCTGTCTGTGTCTGTCTGTCTGTCCTCACCAGTTAAATATCGTGTCATTTCCCTTCGCATCTCGACTTTACACTTTATAGTATTTAGTTAGTTATTGTGCTGGTCAAAACCTGTGCAGCACAATCTATTTACCCCGCTATCCCTACCAATAGACTCTTTCTATTGTTTGTCAGATTGTTAGCAATGCAAAAAACATTTCCCATTCCCTTCCCGAAGGTGTGCCAAGCCCAGCTACTCATTCGCAGGCACCGCGGCCGGCGCGCCTGCGACCACCAGGCCTGCCTGTCCTTCGGCCGACACCTACTCTCAGTCCTGCTCATCGCTGGCTTCCTCATCTCATTTGGCGCCTGGTCGCTGCTGCATCCTCTCGATGGCCGGCCAACGGTGGTCAACGTCGGCTTAGTTTCATCGGGCTGTCTGGCCCTGCTGGTGTTCGCCTGCTACGAGTTCTGGCTGCTGCACGGCCGATTCGACTTTGTCATCTCCAGGCTCAACCAGAAGTCAGCTAGTAGGCGAGGCCTCAGCGGCAACCACAACAACAACAACAATAATAATAATAATAACAATAACAGTACTAGTAACAACAATGACACTACAACAACTGTCTATGTGCAGCCTTGACTGATATATTAAACAGATAATAGTTGATACTTGCGCTGTCTTGCAGCATGCATTGATTGTTTGCACTATCGAATTACCATAGACTTGCTGTTCTCATTAAAGCAATAAATTAATTATTAATCTGCAAGTATTCATACAATCCTGGTGACGCAATTACTTTAATAATCTCATCCCCCATTGACTAGCAATGATCGCCTGTCAGTTTTATATCCAAGTCTATTATTGAACATCTAAATAATTCGATGCCTATTCTAATCTCCGTACTTTTCAGTAGTATCCGAAAGCATTTTAAGCTGCTATTTTTTTGGTTTTTTTTCAGCCGTAACTTTTTAAAATGTGCAACATTGTGACCCGATCAAATGATATATGAACAGCTAAGTTAGCAGATTTACTGATAAATGGCAATGTTAAGCATGATTTGTTGCATTTTAAGCTTTCATTATTTTTGTTATTATTATTACTAGGTAGTACTTGTAGTAGTAATAGTAAGATTACTGCAAAGGTGCTTCTTACTGGGCCTTATATTTTTAGTTTCAAAACTCATACATTTTAATAAGTTTTCTAATTCAATTTTTTCTTCTGTTAATCAAAGTTATTATAGTTTTCTTTACGCGCTACTCATAGTAGATCATTTTGCCTGCCTTGCTCGACTTTTTTGTACAGGCCTTATTCTAATTGTTTCTTTATGGACGATTCACGAATTATTATTTGTTATAATGTTGTTTTTTATACAAAACTATTATTACTTTCCTTTCAAACTCGAATACAGTTCTGTACAATATGGGAGCTTGCATTATCATTCTGTTTACAAAATGCCTATTTATTTCATTTTTTGCTAGTTTCTTTTCAATCTGTATATATTATTGTTTGACGGCTGAATATTTAACGATTTTTTCAGCTTGGTTTGTTGCTCCAGAGGATAATCTTTCTTTGTCAGTTAACATTTGTTTTTCTAAACTGTTTCTTAACGAACTAATCTCGGAGCTATTTTTGCTGCTTTCATCACTTCTGCGGATTCTCAACCTTGCGTGAATTTGTTTCGATTTACAAACTTCCGCCTTTGGAATGCAAATTTCTTTTTTTATTTAAAAACTGTGTATTTATAGACTTTTCCACGCCTAGCTTTCCTTGTTCGATTTTCCAGTGTCTGTGTCTGCAACGTGCTTTTTAAAATCTAATATCAGCCTATCAATTTGAAAGATTAACAGCTATGTAATATAAGGCTAGCCTTAATGACTTACGCAGTGACGTGGAGTGATTTGATTGGCTGAAGGGAGAGTAGCCTTGATGACTCATGCAGTGACGTGGAGTGATTTGATTGGCTGAAGGGAGACTAGCCATGATGACTCATGCAGTGACGTGGAGTGATTTGATTGGCTGAAGGGAGACTAGCCATGATGACTCATGCAGTGACGTGGAGTGATTTGATTGGCTGAAGGGAGAGTAGCCTTGATGACTCATGTAGTGACGTGGAGTGATTTGATTGGCTGAGCTAGAGGAGGCTAGCCTTGGTGACTCATCCTGTGACGTGGGCATCTTATAATTAAACGCTTCTGGTAATTTTTCTCAAAGAGAGCATACTCTTATTTTAAGTTTTCGGTTTAATTTTTCAATAGCAAATTAGCCGCAAAAAATCGGTGAACGTGTTTTTTATGTAACTCAAACCAATATATTTCTTTAAATTATTAACTATTGCTTTCTTGTTGTTTCAGTTGTAAGAAAAATTCAGAAGCAATAATTTAAAAGTCTCGCTTTTTGTCACTGACATTTCGTCATCAGTTCGCAGCTGTCGCTGTTTCACTAATGCTGCGCGAGAGTATATTTTCTCACGAGCTCGCTACAATGTTAATACAATACATTAACTGATGCTGCCGTTGCAGCTCAGTTCCATTCGAGAGCAAAAATATCAATCGTTCTTTGGTTCTGTTCTTTTTAACAGTCGCAATGCAAAGCCTTCTTGAAGCCTATTTGAAGCATCACATTGAATCGTTTAATAATATAAATAATAATAAATAATAATAATAAATATTAATTGTTATTAAAAACTTACAGAATGCGGACCAGTACAACAGAAAAAAATTGTGCTCCGAAATTGTTTAAGAAAATAGTAAACGAAAAGCAGTTTTCTTTAACAAAATGTAATTAATCGATAAAAATCTCTAAAATATATCGTGTCGAAGACTATTACATTTTCTAGTAAACTTGCCGTTAAATTATTTCGATTTATAAAACGGCATTCAAAGGTTGTGGCATCGCTATTGGCTTAAAACTGTCACGTGATCGTTTGCCTCCTCCAATAGCGGGCGTCGGCGTGCGCGTTCGCCGCTAATAGAAACAGCCCGGAAAATACAACTATCGAACGGAAATCATTCAAACGCCGGCCTCGTGTTCCATGCCGTCAAATCCACCATTGACCGCCGCAGCTGCTGTTGCTGCTGATGCTGCTGCTGATGATGAAGATCCCGCAGCAACTCGCGCGAAGGCGAACTCGAAGCGACCATTCAGCAGGCGCAGCTCCAGGCAGGCGAAGCCGAGCAGCGTCAGGCAGCCCGCTGCCACCAAGCTGGCGTTCACCACCGTCACTCGCCTGGTCGGAGCTCCGCCGGCAACTTCGGCATGCTCCACCAGCATCGACCAGGCGCCGAAGGCCAGCAGGAGGCCGGCGACCAGGCCGGCGCAGGACAGGTGCCTGGCGAAGGCCAGCCAGGCCGACCGGTTGCATGTCCGACGGCCGCGTTGTCGACGAACCCGCAGCTGGACCTGGCAGCTGCGGCAGCTGATGGTCAGCTGGCGATGACCGCCCCTGTGAGCGGTTTTGTTTGCTCCAGTTGAGATTTGGAGAATGATATGTCTATGTGCCCGAATTCTTAGGAATATTCTAATTCTGTGTCTCGGGTTTCTAACCTATACTTTTGACAGAGCGGTCACGAGTTCGATTCTCGATGCTCGTTCGATTCAAACGAACCAATCGATCGATGACCACCCCTAGTCCATGGACACATCTACAGTCCATGGACCCACACCTCCAGTCCATGGACCCACACCTCCAATCCATGGACCCACAACTCCAGTCCATGGACCTACACCTCCAGTCCATGGACCCACAACTCCAGTCCATGGACCCACACCTCCAGTCCATGGACCCACAACTCTAGTCCATGGACCCACAACTCCAGTCCATGGACACACACCTCCAGTCCATGGACCCACACCTCCAATCCATGGAACCACAACTCCCGTCCATGGACCCACAACTCCAGTCCATGGACCCACAACTCCAGTCCATGGACACACACCTCCAGTCCATGGACCCACACCTCCAGTCCATGGAACCACACCTACTCGTATCAATATCTAGCCTGAAATCCCACCCTGTCTCTCAGCCCTATTCCAGCCAGCTCACTTGTAGGCCGCATCCTCGTCGAAGCTGGTCTCCAGGCAGCTCAGATGAAGGTACCGATCGCGACAGTCGCAGGGCAGCTTGCGCCAGCGAATCGCTCTGGGCGAATCGTCTTCCTGTTCTTCGTCTTCTTCATCGTCGTCGTCTTCTTCTTTTTCGTTGCCCACAGAGGGGTTTGAGGATGCAGCCGCGGCCACTTCGACGCCGCCGGCGCAGCCGCTCGGCGCGGCGACGCAGCGATGGCAGAGTAGGCACAGGTCGCTGTCGTCGCAGCCACCGGCCGCGGGGTCGTTCGAGTGCACGCTGAACCTGTGCCGATGCCGATGCCGATGCCAACGCGGCGGCAGCTGCCTCGGCCTCGTCAGTGGCATCCTGGCCAGCGGCTGGTGCGGCGGCAGCGGCGGCGGTGTCAACGACGATGACGGCGTCGATTCAACCGACGGTTCCGCCGATCGATCCGCAGCTGCCGACTCGCTTCTGCGCGTGATTTACCAGGAATCACTTGGGATCTTAACCGCTCCTGTTATCATCAATGGTATCTGTAACCTGATTTCCTACCTGTCAATCACCTGTTATCATACCAGTCTCTTACCTGTTATCTCAATTATGTCTCACCTTTTATCTTAATTGTCTCTTACCGGTTGTCCTACATGTATCTCACCTGTTGTCCTACCTGTATCTCACCGGTTGTCCTACCTGTATCTCACCGGTTGTCCTACCTCTATCTCACCTGTTGCCCTATCTGTATCTAACCTGTTGTATTATCTGTATCTCACCTGTTTTCCTATCTGTATCTCACCTGTTGTCCTATCTGTATCTCACCTGTTTTACTATCTGTATCTCACCTGTTTTACTATCTGTATCTCACCTGTTGTCCTATCTGTATCTCACCTGTTGTCTTACCTGTATCTCACCTGTTGTCTTACCTGTATCTCACCTGTTGTATTACCCATCCTTTGTCTCACCCGACCATCACTTTTTTGTCCCACAAGTCTGTTGTCCCCAACTGTTTAAAAAGGTTTTTAGATTTAAAAGATTTTCTCAATTTTCTGGGTTATCAAATTGTACGTACACGCGGTGCGTTAGTAGACTGCTACTATTTTACTATCTGAATTTTTCAACCCAAGTCTGCATGGAAGTCAGAAGTTTTACAATTCAATGTGCTTTTATTACTTGGCGATTCGAAAAGAAATTCTGAAAGCAATATACAGGCCGGTGAGTTGCGATAAAGTCGACTGCATTCACGTTGAATACGCGTGAGACGGAATGCCCAGACTTTTTCTCACATAGTTTTTCGATTAAAAAATGTTTTAGTAACGCACCCGTAAATTTTGCTAAGGCTGTCGTCAATGACAACGTCAACTTCGATAGAATCAGCTTCGATTTCGTTGTCGCGAGTATCGGACTGGATGTCAACAGATCTGAAACCGATTTTTTCGGATATTTTATAGGTCATCAAATGATGCGCCTGTTTGCACAATATGCCATGCTGGTAAGTGGCAGAGCGATCTAACGCGTTTGCCTCTCGCACCAAGGTCCTAGAGTTCGATTCCACGGCGAGGCCACATTTAATTGGGGCGCAGCCGCGGAGAGAAGGCTTGGGGGCTTGTCGTGCAATTTAAGCCCTTGAGGGCCAACCTCCAAGGCACATTGACAGTGTACACTGCCTGACGATGTCATTATTACGTTACAATAGACATAACCTTACCGAGAGCTTTCTGAGTCTCCAATCTCCACCTGGTTGCTGAGCTTCCGTCTCCAGTCTGATTCCGTCGCCGCAATTTTCTGTCTGCGCAACTGCAGGGGCAGCGCAGCGGGCAAAGACAGTCGCCTGTCAACATTATCTTCGTCGTCGGAGCACGATGTCGCCTTGCTGACTGAAGCTACGGCTGCTGTTGTCTGCGTGCAGGTGTCGAATTGAACAATGTCAGCCATGTTTTGGCTACTAATATGGCATGTTGTGTGTAAACCTGTTTTTTGTTAATTTATCTCTGCTTTTAAGAAAAATAAATTGTGGCTTTTATACATTTGCCGCACCGTACCGACAGATAAGATCTGCGCTGAAGCATAATAAACGGAAAGTATAATTTAGCCTAGATTATTTCTGCCCTCCTCAAAATTTCGCTTTTAAGCGTTTTAAGACTTATTTTCGTTATGTTTTTAAAACCATTCCATGCAATTATAATCTACTAAGAGTTTACTAAACTATATAGTCGCATGCATTCAGCGAAAATGACATACACACGAATATATGGTCCCTGAACACATTTTTATCTACTTTTGCTGTCAATTTTCTCGGCATTGCGCAATTTTTCTTCGCAGTTGCATCTTCGCAATTAAGTCTATAATATATACCCTTTTACTTGTCAAAAAAACAATACTAATGCATAGTAGTACTCAAGTAAGTGTCGGACTCACGACTTGAAGGTCGGGGGTTCGATTCCCGACTCCGCTAAAATATGTTGTGCTCTTTAGCTAGACACTTAAAACCGTACTGCTTCATTTCGGGTACCTGTATTAGCTGGGGTTATTTATTGTGGGTGTTTCGCCCCCCTGTCCATGGACTGAACAGCTGTACTCAGCCTTCCAATGCGCCACGCAATTTAGCTGCGGCTGTGCTGTCGGCTGCACACATCTCATTCAATTGGGGATTTGGGCAAAGTTACAAGTTGTTGCAATGCCCGATGATTTCATAATATGCCCTATATTATACGTATACGTGACTTGTGGGGGCCAGGTACAAATGAACTTGTATGTACATAATTCTGTCAGCATGTCCAAGGTCTGGGCGTTGATAGTAAGTTCTATTGACAGATTTCATCCAGATTTATTGCTCAAATTTAAAACGGTTGCAAATTGGTCGTTTCAATTTGAATATTTGAAAATTTGAACAATATCAAACAAACAGCGCCGTGTGCTTGATATTAAAATATTAATGCAATTTCGTGTTTCGATTTCTACAAAACATTTTTTATTTTTTGATTCTATAATAGCATATTGAAAATTGCTTTTCACAGTGCAAAAAACTGATTTATTTAATTTTTTTTTGCAATATTTACATTAGAAATTTATAAATAATAAGTTCTTCACGATCATACTGCATACTCGTAGTTTTCGATCCTCTTGCAATTGCTTCTTGCATTTTACGTCTTGCACAGGCTACTTACTTGTACCGGGGACTATAACTAACGATATTTTAAGTAATGGGACACTGCAGTATAGTAGTACTAGTTGCTAGTTACTATAGTTCTATAGAGCGTAAATACAAGTATTTAATTTAGTAGGCAATTAAACGCAATTGTACCTATGAGTGTGCAATGTGTGACTGTCAAAGTCTAATCCCGGCTTTCAATTGATTTAAGTTTTTCTGAAGACATGTTGCTTTATAAACAGTGGCTTCTAGCTAATGCAAACCAGGCGGATTATTTACTGCAGACTTTAAGTGATTCTGCAGATCGATGTATCTTAAGATTTTTGGCTGAATAAAGGTTACAAATATGCAGATAAATTTTAGCTGTTGCATGTTCTGGAATAGATTCATCATGTAACGAGAAGGAAAATTGATAAATCACTTTGGCAGACGACTTTCACACTTTCTCTTATTTATTTGCCAGCATAATTACCTCGTTGAGAGAGCAACGAAGAAGCTATTGATTGAAAACTAACCGCTAGAGTCAAAAAAGTTTTTTCTTTAAGTGTAGAAGCACAAGTTAGTGCACGAGTACATAAATGAAGAATGCTCTAAGGGAAGAATGGAAGAAATTCTCTAAGTCTAAGAGATCTCCATTAAGCACAGCTGACAGAACCACGCGCTGTCTTCTAGCTTAAAAAAAGTAATTTTAGAAAAATCAAAATGCCCTAGCTTAAGTTAAAGCAATAGTTTTCAAACTTAAAAAACCTTTTCGGCTTATCCCCTCACGATTTTGTTATAAACAGTATTCCAAATGTAGAGTTTTTAAACAACAATTACTAGGCTGATAACTTCAATTTTCTAAGAACGAATGGTATCTTTTTTAACTCCTACTAGTTAACCGTAGTATCTCGAATATTGATTCGTTGTTTGTTATTATATTTCATACATAACTGCATTTATAATGTCTGAAGAAGTTAAGAAGATGGAGATCGACTACTCATCTCAAGTGGATGAGCTCATCCCAAAGGCAACTGAAATCGCGGCTGTAAGTTAATTTATAAAAGTGTGATTTAGCAGTTTTTTAAAAAGAATCACAAAGTTTTGAAGTCTGTAAAAAATATTGCTTGCAGACTTAGAATGTACTTAGATTTTACGATTTTACTTTGAATGGAAATTTTGTTCCAGTATATTTTAAAAAATGTAATTATACAAATTGTAATGACCAATTTTTGCATTGCATTAGTCTAATTCCTAGCAAACTATTTCAGCTAGTAATTGTGAGTAATTATTCCTGGCCTATTAATTGTGAGTTGTGCAGTGTTATGTTAATGTATGATTGGATGTGTACTTTACTCAGGGCCTGCTCTGCGGGCTCTCTGGGTAAAGTGTGTTAACCCCCCCACCCCTTCCTCCACCTGTGCGCGCGCGCGGGGTTTTTAAGCTGCCCCTCTGTCTGTCCTGCCATTCAATCTTGCTGCCCCCGCACGCGTGCGCTAAAATTTTTTTTGTTAATCTTAACTGTTCATTTTTTCTTTTAATTCGCCATTCATTGCTTGCAAATATTAATATACACTCACTTGACTGGGGTCGCTTTCCCCGCCTCGACCTGCTGGCTCGCTGCCATCCGCTTTGTGCTCGCTGCCACTCTTTGTGCGTTCTCCTTGCTCTTTCTAGGGGTCTGGTGGTTAACAAGAAATTCTGAGACTTTCTGCAGTTGCTAGCTAGTTACTTGATATGTGTGGCTTATAAAGAGAGCTGTGAATATAGATAAATAGTATTCTGGCTATGTTAATAAAATTTGCATGAACTAGCTAGCCTAAGCTATAGTAACAACAACTTTTTAAATGAAAAGGGTATATCTTTCTTAGTGTTGAGTCCTTTACCTTACTATGTGACTTTTTTGGTGATGTGACCAGGCCTAGTTATTTAGCTAGCTTTCTATTATAATTTGAATGCTTTATAATGCTTTCTATATTTAGAAAGCTTTCTATTGAATGTTTTTTATATAATTATTTCTATTATAACCTATTATTATATAATCACACTTTTATTATAATTTAAACACTGATGCCTTGCTCATTATAATCTGTCTTAATATTATAATTTCCCTTTTTGGACTATTTATTGGGTTAAAGAAATGAAATATAAAATATATTACAGTTTCTATGGCTTAATTTAAATTAATTAACCCCTTTATAGACTAATCCATAGCTATAGAGTTTTGATTGTTGGCTGACTATAACATACATGCGCAACACCCGGCCGACCCGGCCGAACCGGCTGGGTGAAACGAAGGCCAAGCAAGGTAAGTCGCAAAAACCAATCAACCAAGTGCAAAAAAATCAAAGGGGGGACCAAGGGACAAATAAGGAAGGCGTGAAGAAAAGGAAAAAGGGGAGAGAAAATGAGAGCAAACTAAGTCGTAAATAGAGCAATGAAACGAACTAAGCCGCAAATGAGAGCAAAAACTAAGTCGCACGGCCGGCTAAGATTTGGGAGGTTGCGCATGTATGGACTATAACATGTGGTCTTGTTATGAATTATTGTTTATCTGCTATCCCTGTCATCAATATCTTTCTTTCTTTATTATAGATAAAGCATAAAGATTATATTTACTTCTCTCTAACCTGTGTTTGTTTACTTAAAAAGTAATACTTTTAAAATGATATTTAAGTATAAATATAAATGTTACAGAATGCACAATAACTTCATAGAAGACATTATTTTTGCATTCTAAAGTCAATGTACCATTTGTATATATTTTACATTTTTGTTGTAATATCAGTAATGTATATTCATTTTTACCTTTGAATGAAAACTAGGTTTGTGGTTTATAAATGAAATATGTTAGTAGCTTCCTAGATAAGCCTGTGCAAAAGGTAACTGTTTGTCGGTTTCTTAATTTATAATAAAGTAAGTTTTAGACTGCAATTTAAGCATTCAAACAAAAGTTTTTTTATTTGCTTGATAATACAATGATTGGATTATTTGTAGAGGTTTATGGTATAATTTTATTACTTAATCTACTAATTTTAGCAAGGCAAGCTCAATGAAGCCCTGGATCTTATCATGTCTTTGGAGAAGCACACTAGAAGTGTAAGTCATTAATTATTTATTTATTTTAAAATGCAAATCCGGTTTTAGTTAGGTTTTTATATTTTGCCTTCATAATCTAATAGTAATAGCTAGAAGGGCCTTTACTACCTGTTATCGATGTCTATACAATATCTAGGCCTCTGATGCAATCAGCACTGGACGCCTACTGGTGTGCATCGCCCAGCTGTGCTATCGAGCTCGCAACTGGCAGGCTCTGAATGACTACCTGCTCACTATGAGTAAGAAACGTGGTCAGTCCAAACAGGCCGTCACTAAAATGGTCGACGAAGCCTGCCAATTTGCTCAGGAATTAGCTGACAAAACTGAGAAGCTGCGCCTCATTGAAACATTGCGCACTGTCACCGCCGGCAAGATCTACGTTGAGGTGCAACGCGCCCGCCTAACCAAACAGCTGGCCGAGATTAAAGAGTCCGATGGTTGCATTGACGAGGCTGCCGATGTGCTGCAGGAGCTCCAGGTTAGCGACTAAATTATCTCTGACAAATTTCTCTGATTGGCCAGTCTCTCGCTGACCAACTTCTCTGATTGGCCAGTCTCTACCTGACCAACTTCTCTGATTGGCCAGTCTCTCCCTGACCAACTTCTCTGATTGGCCAGTCTCTACCTGACCAACCTCCCTGATTTTCCAGTCTCTACCTGACCAACCTCCCTGATTTTCCAGTCTCTACCTGACCAACCTCCCTGACTTTCCAGTCTCTACCTGACCAACCTCCCTGATTTTCCAGTCTCTACCTGACCAACCTCCCTGATTTTCCAGTCTCTACCTGACCAACCTCCCTGATTTTCCAGTCTCTACCTGACCAACCTCCCTGATTTTCCAGTCTCTACCTGACCAACCAACCTCTGATTGGTCAGTCTCTCCATTATTAGCACTCTAATTGGTCAGCTCTCTCCCTGACCGACCTCATTTATATTAGTTATTTAACTCACAATCATATCTTCTGCGACTCTGCCACCCATAAGCTAATTTTTTGTATCACTATGTCCCATATTATGTTTGAATTTATATGCATTTAGGTTGAGACCTTCGGCAGTATGGAGAAGCGCGAGAAGGTTGAGTTCATTCTAGAACAGATGCGGCTCTGCCTGGCCAAACGAGATTACATTCGCACCCAGATCATCAGCAAGAAGGTTAATCCGAAGTTTTTTCAAACCGAACCAGACTCAGCTGAGCTCAAGGAGAAATACTACACCCTCATGATTGAGCTGCACAGCCACGACAAATCCTACCTGCACATTAGCAAGCACCACGCTGCCATTTTGCAGGTATTTTTGCGCATTTTATCGTTGTCTAAACTAATCAAAACTTTCCAACCAACATTGAAATTTGCTAAATCAAATTTTATACTACACCTACCTCTCTCACTATCATTCTCAATACACTCCATTAAATTATCCCAAATCCTCTCGAACTCAAGTTATCTTAAAATTTACTCTACCTAACATTCTAATCCATTTCAACTGGAAAAATCTGTAATCCACTCCACCCAGGATTATCCCTAATCCACTCCACTCAGGATTATCCAAAATCCACCTACACACAGGATTATCCCTAGTCCAATATGCCTTGGATTATCCTTGCTGCATTTCTTGCTGGATTATCCAAATCTACTACACACAGGTTTATGCCTAATCCACCTACGCACAGGATTATCCCTAATCCACTACACCCAGGATTATCCCTGTCTATGTCTATGGCTGCTTAAGCAGCGGCATCGGTCAACTAACAACAAAGATAATAAAAGTACGAGTACAAAATTTCATTAAATCTAGGTTCTCCCAAATCCAGTTAATCTACTCCCAAAATCTACTCAACCCTGGATTATCTTAAAAATAACTTAAATCATCCCAACTCAAGATTATCCCCTTAGTCTACTCCGTCCGAGATTATCAATCATTCGGGTTGAATTTCCAATAACATGCAAAAATACCCGTTCACAGAGCTGCAAACCAGAGACAGACAAGTTCCGCCTGCACCTGCGCTGCTGCCTCACCTACCTGCTGCTGGCGCCGCACGACAATGAGCAGCATGACTTGCTGCAGCGCAGCGTCCGTCATCACGCCAGGCCGCTAGAATCCGAGCCAGATTATGCTCAGCTGTGTAGCCAGTTCAGCGGTAAGGAGCTCATCAATTGGTCCGAGTTGAGCACTAGTCACGCTGAGCGACTGCGCACCGATTGTCGCCTCTCGGACGACGATGTCGACGCCCTGCGTCGTCGGGTTACTGAGCACAATGTGCGCGTCCTGGCCGCTTACTATACCAATATTGGCCTGGCCAGGGCTGCTCACCTGCTCTGCCTGAGTCTGCCTGACGCTGAGCAGGCCATCTCGGACCAGGTGTGTCTTCACTTTATCTTTCAGTGTATATTTACTCTATCCATCAGGACCTCTTCACTCCCACCTTCAGAACATCTTCACTCCCACCTTCAGAACATCTTCACTCCCACCTTCAGAACATCTTCACTCCAACCTTCAGAACGTTTTCACTCCAACCTTCAGGGCTTCTTTACTCCAACCTTCAGGACCTCTTCACTCCAACCTTCAGGGCCTTCTCACTCCTTCCTTCAGGGCTTTTTGACTCCAACCTTCAGGGCCTCTTCACTCCAACCTTCAGGGCCTCTTCACTCCAACCTTCAGGGCCTCTTCACTCCAACCTTCAGGGCCTCTTCACTCCAACCTTCAGGGCCTCTTCACGCCAACCTTCAGGGTCTTCTCACTCCAACCTTCAAGACGGACTCCATCCGTCTTTCAGACTATCTGACTAACTGGTAAACTGAAATTCGCAGCGCAGACTCCTCATGGAAAGGATTACTTAGCCATTTGCTGACAAACTTTATTCTCTCCCACATCGAAGGTTGTGTCTGGTGCCGTTTCGGCTAAAATCGATCGCCTAGCTGGCGTGGTGCACTTTTCTAGCGCCCAGTCGGCCACCCAGCTGCTAACCGATTGGGCCCACAGTCTGGACAGCGTAATGCGATTGGTTGGCGAAGTCGGCCACCTCATCAACAAGGAGCGAATGGTGCATCAACCGGCTTAAACTGTTAGAAACTTCGCTGACTTCAATGACTTCAATCCATGTTTTAAGGAATTAAATCTACTCTCTGGGATATTTTGACAATTTCAAACACACAAGTATACTAAAATAAGGATCAGCTAAATATATTCCTCTTTTTTCTCCGGCTAATCCACTCTTACTGTTTCAAGGAATCCCGGTGCAATAATCCGTTTTAAAAGGATTATCAAAATAATTATATATTTATCATAGATTCGTATTAAAGTAGGATAATCTAGCTAGGATGGGATTTCAGTAAGATAATCCAGCTAGGATGGGATTTCAGTAAGATAATCCAGCTAGGATGGGATTTCAGTAAGATAATCCAGCTAGGATGGGATTTCAGTAAGATAATCCAGCTAGGATGGGATTTCAGTAAAATAATCCAGCTAGGATGGGATTTCAGTAAGACAATCCGGCAAGGATGGGATTTCAGTAAGATAATCCGGCTAGGATGGGATTTCAGTAAGACAATCCGGCAAGGATGGGATTTCAGTAAGATAATCCAGCAACGATGGGATTTCAGTAAGATAATCCAGCTAGGATGGGATTTCAGTAAGCCAATCCGGCAAGGATGGGATTTCAGTAAGATAATCCGGCTAGGATGGGATTTCAGTAAGACAATCCGGCAAGGATGGGATTTCAGTAAGATAATCCAGCAAGGATGGGATTTCAGTAAGATAATCCAGCAAGGATGGGATTTGAGTAGGATTCCTAGGATTCATCAAGATAATACATAATTGGATTTCAGTTGGATAATCCAGTCGAAGTGGGATCTTTTAGCAGGATAATCCTAAACTTTAAACTATCTCCATTGCAAACTAACTTCACTCAGTCAACAAAAATTCAACAAATGTTTTTTTTAACCGCAATGTACTTTGTCAGCTTCCCGCCGCATCATATTTAACAATTTTGCAGTCTGTGAAATTCTCTAAAAAAGCTCGTCTAGAATGCTTACGTATTATTTGCAGTCCTTAATAATAGGTTCGTCTGCTAAATACATTAAATTAAAAACTTGAACTATGTGAAGTCAGCTTTTTATAAACTAGAAATTATTTAAATATAAATACAGTTTAAAATACACCCAAGAACGGAAATCCTACTCACAGTAGGATAGTGAGCGTCTGAACGTCCATCGGCAACCAGTTTTGATATATTTGGCTGTTACTTTATAAACCTGATATCGCCATTTGGCCCTTTGATGTATCATTTTGTCATATTTACTTACCTTTTACCTTGCTATCCCATCAACTTTCTTTATCCATTTCTATCCCATCCGCTTCCCTTATCCATTTCTATCCCATCCACTTCCCTAATCCATTTCTATCCCATCCACTTCCCTAATCCATTTCTATCCCATCCACTTCCCTAATCCATTTCTATCCCATCCACTTCCCTAATCCATTTCAATCCCATCCACTTCCCTAATCCATTTCAATCCCATCCACTTCCCTAATCCATTTCAATCCCATTCACTTTCTTTATCCATTTCTATTCATCCACTTCCCTAATCCATTTCAATCCCATCCACTTTCTTTTTCCATTTCTATTCATCCACTTCCCTAATCTATTTCAATCCCATCCACTTTCCCTATCCATTTCTATCCCATCCACTTCCCTAATCCATTTCAATCCCATCCACTTTCTTTATCAATTTTTATCTAATCAACTTCCTTATCCATTTCTATCCCATTCACTTTCTTTATCAATTTTTATCCAATCAACTTCCTTATCCATTTCTATCCCTCCTACTTCCCTTACCCCCTTCATTATTGACCTACTTGAAGACAGGGAAAAGATTCCCTGTCTTCATTAAAAGGCTTCATTTTTTCCATTCCAGGTAAATTGCGTTGTTTCTTAAACTCATCTTTCTAAATTTATATATACAGGCCTTTTCTTGGCATCTGTAAGGCAGGAAGGAAGAAAGGACTATTTACAATGGACAAAAAGTATGCGCAACTTGAGGAAATGAGCAAGCTCCACCCACAAACTCTGCTTGGAATCCGCCCCATCTCCCTCCGTCTCCCTCTTCCTTTCTTCCCATTTCCTTTCCATCAAAGCCAGCTTTTTAGGCTCTGTTAAGAGCTCTTTTAAGTCCAACTGTCCCCAGTGCCAGAAGCTGACAGTGCCAGTTCAATTTTTCTACAAAATGAGAACGGTTTTAGCATTTTGCAAATCTAGCATATTGTCTTCAGTTAATGACTAGTTATTTTATTGCCGAGTGTAGGTTTTAGTATTGACATTAACAACATAAGTTGCTTATCTTAATCTATACTGCGTATTCGGAATCGAGTTAGCAATACTCGAAGCAGGCACACTGAGAAAACAATCTCTTTATGAAATTAGACATCGAAACAGGAATTGTACCGATAATCTTTGTGGTTAAAGATAAAGATATCGCACCAAGAATCGAACCAGCAATAGCAGGGAATCGCAGCTAGAATAGAAGCAGTGACCGATGCGGGAATCGCAGCTAGAATCGAAGCAGAGGCAGTAGCAGGGAATCGCAGCTAGAATAGAAGCAAAGGCAGTAGCAGGGAATCGCAGCTAGAATCGAAGCAGAGGCAGTAGCAGGGAATCGCAGCTAGAATAGAAGCAGTGACCGATGCGGGAATCGCAGCTAGAATCGAAGCAGAGGCAGTAGCAGGGAATCGCAGCTAGAATAGAAGCAAAGGCAGTAGCAGGGAATCGCAGCTAGAATCGAAGCAGAGGCAGTAGCAGGGAATCGCAGCTAGAATAGAAGCAGTGACCGATGCGGGAATCGCAGCTAGAATCGAAGCAGAGGCAGTAGCAGGGAATCGCAGCTAGAATAGAAGCAAAGGCAGTAGCAGGGAATCGCAGCTAGAATCGAAGCAGAGGCAGTAGCAGGGAATCGCAGCTAGAATAGAAGCAGTGACCGATGCGGGAATCGCAGCTAGAATCGAAGCAGAGGCAGTAGCAGGGAATCGCAGCTAGAATAGAAGCAATCGACTATTTCTACTTTTTAATTAGCTCTGCGTTCACATTATGGCTGCTTCAAACAGCCAGTTTAATGCGACAACCACTTGTTAAACTACTATAACATAGTTCATTGTGAGTGTCACAAAGCGTGTACTCATTCTGTTTGAGTCCATTCTCTCTCCCTCTCTTATACTCTATTAAATGATAGTCTATGAGAACACACTACTGCTGCTGCTGCTGCTTTAGATTTCAACATTGAAGTGTTTTTGCTTGTTGAAGACTTTAACTGTCAAAGATTGAGACCCGCGCTAAAATCTCAGTTTATTCTACGCCCTGTAATACGACCCCTGACGCCTTTGGCAACCAACCCGGCCTATCAAATTACGCGATAAATATAGTGCAGTGCAAGGTGAGTTCTGAGATTCTCTAACCCCTCTCTATACATTTCTATAGCTTCGAACTCTATAGCTTCAAGCTGTATATACTTACAGCCAATGAGGAGCGCCTATGGAGTGTGGGTGCTGTGCGCGCTTTGCTTTGAGTGAATATATAAAACAAGAACCAGATACGAGCTTAGAGAAAGAGAGAGAGCCTCATTAATTTTGTTAGAAACTACTGCCTCAGTAAAGGAGGTACCAAGCCAATAGACAATAATGATCTAGCCAGCTCTTCTGCAAAAGAGGCAATGTCTTCAACGCCGAGAAACTTCGCCGACTGGAGCCGCCAGACGGTCGACCTGCGACTGACGTACAACGGCAATCGCCAGATTGACTGGCTAAAGCCGGCGCTGAAGCTAGGCAGGTTCACAGCCGTGATGTCGCTACAGTCTGGCGGCTATGGAGACATTCTGCTGGCTACGGAGGAGAGCGCGGCGGCTGCTGAGGACGCTGACACAGAAGCTGGAGAACTTAGGCAGCTCAGTGAATTGGAGACACACGCTGCCAGGGCTGACTTTCGATGTGCCAACTCGGCGTCTACGAATTCAGCAGCCATTGTGGTGCTGAAGGTACCGAAGATCAGCCTGACGATAGCGGCTAAGGAGAAGGCGTTCAAGAAGGCGACGAGAGCACTACTGGAGCTGAAGGTCAGGAGGTGTGGGTTCAATAGGATGCTGTGGGTTCTGTAGGATGGGTTCTGTAGGATGGTGTGGGTTCAATAGGATGCTGTGGGTTCTGTAGGATGCTGTGGGTTCTGTAGGATGCTGTGGGTTCTGTAGGATGGCCTTGAAGAGGTTCTGTGGGATGGCCTTGAAGAGGTTCTGTAGGACGGCCTTGAAGAGGTTCTGTAGGACGGCCTTGAAGAGGTTCTGTAGGACGGCCTTGAAGAGGTTCTGTAGGATGGCCTTGAAGAGGTTCTGTAGGACGGCCTTGAAGAGGTTCTGTAGGATGGCCTTGAAGAGGTTCTGTAGGATGGCCTTGAAGAGGTTCTGTAGGATGGCCTTGAAGAGGTTCTGTAGGATGGCCTTGAAGAGGTTCTGTAGGATGGCCTTGAAGAGGTTCTGTAGGATGGCCTTGAAGAGGTTCTGTAGGATGGCCTTGAAGAGGTTCTGTAGGACGGCCTTGAAGAGGTTCTGTAGGATGGCCTTGAAGAGGTTCTGTAGGATGGCCTTGAAGAGGTTCTGTAGGATGGCCTTGAAGAGGTTCTGTAGGATGGCCTTGAAGAGGTTCTGTAGGATGGCCTTGAAGAGGTTCTGTAGGACGGCCTTGAAGAGGTTCTGTAGGATGGCCTTGAAGAGGTTCTGTAGGATGGCCTTGAAGAGGTTCTGTAGGACGGCCTTGAAGAGGTTCTGTAGGATGGCCTTGAAGAGGTTCTGTAGGATGGCCTTGAAGAGGTTCTGTAGGATGGCCTTGAAGAGGTTCTGTAGGACGGCCTTGAAGAGGTTCTGTAGGATGGCCTTGAAGAGGTTCTGTAGGATGGCCTTGAAGAGTTTCTGTAGGACGGCCTTGAAGAGGTTCTGTAGGATGGCCTTGAAGAGGTTCTGTAGGACGGCCTTGAAGAGGTTCTGTAGGATGGCCTTGAAGAGGTTCTGTAGGACGGCCTTGAAGAGGTTCTGTAGGACGGCCTTGAAGAGTTTCTGTAGGATGGCCTTGAAGAGGTTCTGTAGGACGGCCTTGAAGAGGTTCTGTAGGATGGCCTTGAAGAGGTTCTGTAGGATGGCCTTGAAGAGGTTCTGTAGGATGGCCTTGAAGAGGTTCTCTTGAAAACGTTGCGTAAAAAACGCAAAATTTCCCTATAAAATATCGAATATAAAGTTCCCTAAAATCCCCAAAAGCCAATTTCACTACGCAGTTGTCAAGCTGACGGAGAAATGTTAGTAAATTTCAAATAAAAATCGTGATAATAAAAAATTCCATGATCCATATTCGTCAAGCAAAAAAATGGATCTCGTGTTTTACTAGATCACGCGGAGTACCTCATCCTTACCCCCGTGTCACATCCCCGGGTAAACTAACTTAGCAGAATAATAGCCCAGGTTGGCAAGGCAAATCCAATCGATTCTCCCGTAACAGTGGGAAATATCCACCAACAGCCTAGCTCACATCCGATTTGATAAAAAATTGAAGACAAAACTGACGAGATGAAACACTCCTAGTGGCTGTTTCATTATCTCGCATCAGATTCGGAGGTTAGCTGACTGACTGACAGGCTGGGTTGAGTAGAGAAAGTCATTTTATTTCTGTGCGCGCGTCGACAGTACGCACGCGCGTACTTATTAGGTTAGTTTACTTTTTTACTACTTTGAGTAGTATAGCTGTGGTTTACGAGCAACGAGCCATTAAAAAACTCAAACTGAGTTCTTTTTGTAAACTTAAATAAACATTGTATTTTTTAAATAAAGCACTTTTTATAATAACTGGCGCCTTACACTGCAAGCTTTTAATAAAAAGACAGCCATTTTACGCCGGAAGCTCGATATTTAGAAACACACCCACCTCACGCTGCCGCAAGCTCTATATTTAGAAACACACCCACCTCACGGCGCCACAAGCTCTATATTTAGAAACACAATCACCTCTCTCAACCATAGACTATTACGTACACTTGTATTTGCTGCTCGCAGGACGCGAACATTCCTGGCGTTGCTCTAATGCGCGCAAGCTGTCCAACTGAGTGCATCGAGGTCTACAATTATTATCCCTGCGATCTGGCCGCCGCTGCTCGCGAAATTCGCGGCCGCATAAAATGCCTAACAGAGAGCTTTCTGTTCTACTGGGCGTTGCAACTGGCCGAAGCCATCACGGGATTGCACGAGCGGGGCATTCTTCACTGCGACATTCATCCAGAGAATGTTTTGCTGGATGCGGATGGCAACCTCTTGTTGCACGATTTCGGCCTATCAAAACGGCTGCCTGCTGATGTAAGCGCTTTTGTAGTTTTGTTTTATACGAGTTGCAAAAAAAATCTCGGTGCCATCCGAAAACCGCAGGTTTGGCAAACCCCAAATCGTCGCAGAACCGCCGGCTGGGTTAAGATTCCTAGAAAATTTCGCGACGACGCTCGCCAGTTCGCCATGCTTCAGGCCGGCTGGTGGCCGCCGGAGCTCGAGGATGCCTTTCGCGCAGGCAGCGGCTTCGGCGTGGGCGGTGGTAGCGTCAGAAATGGCATCGGTGGTGGCAGCGGTGGGATGACCACAATGCACATGAATCACACTGTCGACTGGTACGGCCTAGGCGCGACCCTGTTCGTGCTGCGCACCGGAAGCTACCCGTTAAGACACTTCTCAGAGACGCAGCTCGCGCGCATGCTGCAGAGACCCGGCCAGCAGCTGCAGGACCAGGAGCACTTGACACCGAATTTTAGTCATTTCATTCTTCAACTGCTGCGCGAAAAAATTCCCGATAGGTTAGGCCACGCCGGCGACGGTCGCGAAGTTCTTAGCCACGTCTGCGTCCGCTCCAGCCCGCTGTTTCGCTGCTGCGACAGCTGGGAGCAGCGCCGCGAGCGGATTCGACAGCGTCAGCTGCCGGCGCCCTATCGCATTGTGTGGAGCTGGCCCGAGTTTGTTCAACGGCTAGAACACTATAAACTGCCGCGTCTGGTTTGACAGTGCACTACTACACTTAGTTAGTTATCCGCTGATTGTCCTTGCCAAATACTTGTGAATAATGTGATATAACTCGTATTAGCAGAAGGATATAGCAATCTGATTTTTAATCCTACTATACTAAAATTTGATAGGGCAGGGGAACAGGTGAGAATGGTAGGAGAACAGGTGAGAATGGTAAGAGAACAGATGAGAATGGTAGGAGAACAGGTGAGAATGGTAGGAGAACAGGTGAGAATGATAGGAGAACAGGTGAGAATGGTAGGAGAACAGGTAAGAATGGTAGGAGAACAGGTAAGAATGGTAGGAGAACAGGTAAGAATGGTAGGAGAACAGGTGAGAATGGTAGGAGAACAGGTGAGAATGGTAGGAGAACAGGTGAGAATGGCAGGAGAACAGGTAAGAATGGTAGGAGAACAGGTGAGAATGGTAGGAGAACAGGTGAGAATGATAGGAGAACAGGTGAGAATGGTAGGAGAACAGGTAAGAATGGTAGGAGAACAGGTAAGAATGGTAGGAGAACAGGTAAGAATGGTAGGAGAACAGGTAAGAATGGTAGGAGAACAGGTGAGAATGGTAGGAGAACAGGTAAGAATGGTAGGAGAACAGGTAAGAAGGGTAGGAGAACAGGTGAGAATGGTAGGAGAACAGGTGAGAATGATAGGAGAACAGGTGAGAATGGTAAGAGAATAGGTGAGAATGGTAGGAGAACAGGTGAGAATGGTAGGAGAACAGATGAGAATTGTAGGAGAACAGGTGAGAGTGGTAGGAGAACAGGTGAGAGTGGTAGGAGAACAGGTGAGAATGATAGGAGAACAGTTGAGAATGGTAGGAGAACAGGTGAGAATGGTAGGAGAACAGGTGAGAATGATAGGAGAACAGGTGAGAATGGTAGGAGAACAGGTGAGAGTGGTAGGAGAACAGGTGAGAATGGTAGGAGAACAGGTGAGAATGGTCGGAGGACAGGTGAGAATGGTAAGAGAATAGGTGAGAATGGTAGGAGAACAGGTGAGAATGGTACGAGAACAGGTGAGAATGGTAGGAGAACAGGTGAGAATGATAGTAGAACAGGTGAGAATGGTAGGAGAACAGGTGAGAATGATAGGAGAACAGGTGAGAATGGTAAGAGAATAGGTGAGAATGGTAGGAGAACAGGTGAGAATGGTAGGAGAACAGATGAGAATTGTAGGAGAACAGGTGAGAGTGGTAGGAGAACAGGTCAGAATGGTAGAAGAAAAGGTGAGAATGGTAGGAGAACAGGTAAGAATGGTAGGAGAACAGGTAAGAATGGTAGGAGAACAGGTAAGAATGGTAGGAGAACAGGTGAGAATGGTAGGAGAACAGGTGAGAATGGTAGGAGAACAGGTAAGAATGGTAGGAGAACAGGTAAGAATGGTAGGAGAACAGGTAAGAATGGTAGGAGAACAGGTAAGAAGGGTAGGAGAACAGGTGAGAATGGTAGGAGAACAGGTGAGAAAATTGTAGCTAAGCAGGGGAGAATGGTCGGAGAACAGGTGAGAATGGTAGGAGAACAGGTAAGAATGGTAGGAGAACAGGTGAGAATGGTAGGAGAACAGGTGAGAATGGTAGGAGAACAGGTGAGAGTGGTAGGAGAACAGGTGAGAATGGTAGGAGATCAGGTGAGAATGGTAGGAGAACAGGTGAGAATGGTAGGAGAACAGGTGAGAATGGTGGAAGAACAGGTGAGAAAATTGTAGCTAAGCAGGGGAGAATGTTAGGAGAACAGGTGAGAATGATAGGAGAACAGGTGAGAATGGTAGGAGAACAGGTGAGAATGGTAGGAGAACAGGTGAGAGTGGTAGGAGAACAGGTGAGAATGGTAGGAGATCAGGTGAGAATGGTAGGAGAACAGGTGAGAATGGTAGGAGAACAGGTGAGAATGGTGGAAGAACAGGTGAGAAAATTGTAGCTAAGCAGGGGAGAATGGTAGGAGAACAGGTGAGAATGATAGGAGAACAGGTGAGAGTGGTAGGAGAACAGGTGAGAGTGGTAGGAGAACAGGTGAGAATGATAGGAGAACAGTTGAGAATGGTAGGAGAACAGGTGAGAATGGTAGGAGAACAGGTGAGAATGATAGGAGAACAGGTGAGAATGGTAGGAGAACAGGTAAGAGTGGTAGGAGAACAGGTGAGAATGGTAGGAGAACAGGTGAGAATGGTCGGAGGACAGGTGAGAATGGTAAGAGAACAGGTGAGAATGGTAGGAGAACAGGTAAGAGTGGTAGGAGAACAGGTGAGAATGGTAGGAGAACAGGTGAGAATGGTCGGAGGACAGGTGAGAATGATAGGAGAACAGGTGAGAATGGTAGGAGAAAGGGAGTAAAGTGAGTATGTTATGTTTTGCTGAATTCCATGTGTCTGCGTTTTTTCGTTTAGGCGATGAAAAATGTTACTGTTATATTCTCTGTTGGTACTTCTACAATTTAATGAACTTATTATTTATGATTATCGTGTTTTTTTTGTTCACTTTATTCACAAGTGTAGATTCTTATCAGCCTACTTGTCAGTAGAAATTAGCGTTATATTATGCTAAAAAGCGCGCGCCAATGCAATGTATTATTTACTAATTACCCTTGAAAGCCCTTTATTCATTTTTTGTTATAAACTGTTGCCCTAGTATATATGCGTTATTACCTGTCAACGACTGCTGAACAATATAGAAGTTACCTGTTAGAGTTCTTAAAAATATTTCCGCGCAGATAGAAACTAAACTAAACTCTCATTTCCATTGTTTGTTGTACTAATTCAACTGTAAAGACACGTCACTACAGACACTGTATTGATAAGATACACTGAACAATAGACACTGTATTGATAAGATACACTGAACTACAGACACTGTATTGATAAGATACACTGAACTACAGACACTGTATTGATAAGATACACTGAAGTACAGGCACTGTATTGATAAGATACACTGAACTACAGACATTGTATTGATAAGTGACACTGAACTACAGGCACTGTATTGATAAGAGACACTGAACTACAGACACTGTATTGATAAGAGACACTGAACTACAGACACTGTATTGATAAGAGACACTGAACTACAGGCACTGTATTGATAAGAGACACTGAACTACAGACACTGTATTGATAAGAGACACTGAACTACAGACACTGTATTGATAAGAGACACTGAACTACAGACACTGTATTGATAAGAGACACTGAACTACAGACACTGTATTGATAAGAGACACTGAACTACAGACACTGTATTGATAAGAGACACTGAACTACAGGCACTGTATTGATAAGAGACACTGAACTACAGACACTGTATTGATAAGAGACACTGAACTACAGACACTGTATTGATAAGAGACACTGAACTACAGACACTGTATTGATAAGAGACACTGAACTACAGGCACTGTATTGATAAGAGACACTGAACTACAGGCACTGTATTGATAAGAGACACTGAACTACAGACACTGTATTGATAAGAGACACTGAACTACAGGCACTGTATTGATAAGAGACACTGAACTACAGACACTGTATTGATAAGAGACACTGAACTACAGGCACTGTATTGATAAGAGACACTGAACTACAGACACTGTATTGATAAGAGACACTGAACTACAGACACTGTATTGATAAGAGACACTGAACTACAGACACTGTATTGATAAGAGACACTGAACTACAGACACTGTATTGATAAGAGACACTGAACTACAGACACTGTATTGATAAGAGACACTGAACTACAGGCACTGTATTGATAAGAGACACTGAACTACAGGCACTGTATTGATAAGAGACACTGAACTACAGACACTGTATTGATAAGAGACACTGAACTACAGACACTGTATTGATAAGAGACACTGAACTACAGACACTGTATTGATAAGAGACACTGAACTACAGGCACTGTATTGATAAGAGACACTGAACTACAGGCACTGTATTGATAAGAGACACTGAACTACAGACACTGTATTGATAAGAGACACTGAACTACAGACACTGTATTGATACTGAACAATGAACACTGATCTATTTCTTGGAAAGCCCTGCAATCAGCGGTTTTAAAATCGCGGGACATTTTAACAAAACACGTTTCCTTATTCCTTTATTCCAGTTAAGTTTAACTAACTGACTCCACTGCGTGCTCGGAACACACAATTGCAGCTAAAAACTATTTGCTTCCTGCTAGCTAAAGCAAATAGCTTGTCACATCTATGCACAACCCGGCCTTTCTAGACTGCCTTATTAAATCAAAGAAAGCGAAGACACTCGCTGGCTGATTCGCACTAGCTGTATAGCCCCAATGTGGACACATCCGGTTTGTTCGTCCGTGCGCGCTCATGTGTGCATTAGGAATTCCGAAGTTCAAATTTCTCCCATAGGTAGAAAGGAACCACCTGTTGGGAAAGTGAATAATTATCCCATAGCAAAGGCCGGATATTGCGATTGGGTTTAACTATAGGCTGATGGACAGAAAAAAATGAAGAAGTGCAAAAATATTCAAATAGGAAATTTGTCTGTTTTGCGTGTTTCAAATGAGTTTTTAGCCAACAGTTTTTTGCAATCGTACTTCTGAATGAGAGGTCCGCGGTTCGATTCTCAGGCCTAATTCCCAAGTGCTTCGTTGTGAAAGCAGGGGGGTTAGTGGCAGAGCGTTTAGTAACGCGTTTGCCTTCCTGAGCTCAATTCCGCGTCGCGATGGCCGCGGAGAGAAAGTCAGGGCGGATGTACACGCCTGTGTGTGAGCGTATGCCTGCGTACAGTACCTGTGTGCTCAGGAGTCAGCGAAATGGGCAGAATTGCCTCCTCGCTGGCTGCGGGTCTGGTGTCACCAAATGATGTGTCAATGTGCCCGCAGCCCTCCTGCAATTATTATTTTTTTATCGTTGTGAACACAATTGACTGTGTTGGAAACATTTTCAGAGATTTCCGTTTTCGTCTTTCCCTTTTTCGAAAATTTCGAAAACAGTTTTGGGATTTTTTTATTGACATTTAAAAGAGATTGCCACAGTGCAATCCCGCTTGTCTTTCCCTCTGCGATCCGAATGGGATTAACTTCGGCCCGTTGAGTCCAGTCTTTGCAAAGCTTTTATCCCGTAGTTTTCTCCCAATAGGATTTTTAAAGCGAAGTGCTTCGGTAAACTATGTCAGGACACTATACCTACCTTTTATCTTTCAATTTTGCTTTTTAAAAAAACGTCGGCATGACACAGGCTTTTGCAGGTAAATAAAGTAGGGTCCTATTAGTTTATTGGCAATGAATTACTGAAAGCAAGTATTTCCCAGCTAGTCTGTGCATGCAGTAGGTATAAGCAAGGGTTATGCATGTGAGGAGGTCAGTATCACTACTGCTGGAATCGATCTAGGCTGCCTACAAAAATCAATTTCGCCTTTTGCCTTCCCCCTACATCAGGCTACCAACCTCCCCCCCGCTCCACCTCATCGTCCTGCTCTCCACTCTCTTTTTTTGAGTGCGTTGCATTGCCTTCTTGGATTTCTAAGGGCCTGATTTCTCCAATCCTGCCAACCGCTCCCTTCCCTCATCTCACACACTCGCTTTCACTTTTTCCTTCTATCTGGATAATTTTCGGAATTACCGTTTGCAAACTTCTACTAGTATAGCATTTAGTTCTTTAGGAGTTTGGACTCGGAAACTGTTCCAGTTGTAATCGCATTGCTGGGTTTGGCCGGATTAGATTACAGCAGCCTATATCAACTGCGGTCGCATTGTCACTATCGCACAGTCTAAAACAATTCTCGCACAGTAGATTCCGTAACAACAGCCGGTTATAAAATATTAATGAATTGATTAGCTGATTTAGGCCCAAAATCTAACTCAATCTCATTGTTGATCTAGACTCACGAGGCCAATTTTCTACCGTAGTAAAAGCCTCAGTAATACAATCCCGCTTAACTTCATTGTAATAAGATCAGCAAGTTTATTAAGGGCTGGTCATGTTGTGTAGACCTACTGATTTTTTTCACTGTCGATAACTGAAGTTCAGTATCGAATAAAAAGTCGAAACCTGATGTTTACTATCGAATAAAAATTCGATACCTGATGTTCAGTATCGAACAAAAAGTCGATACCTGATGTTCAGTATCGAATAAAAAGTCGATACCAGATGTTCAGTATCGAATAAACTGTCGATACCTGATGTTCAGTATCGAATAAGCTGTCGATACCTGATGTTCAGTATCGAATAAAAGGTGGATACCTGATGTTCAGTATCGACTAAAAAGTCGATACCTGATGTTCAGTATCGAATAAACTGTCGATACCTGATGTTCAGTATCGAATAAACTGTCGATACCTGATGTTCAGTATCGAATAAAAGGTGGATACCTGATGTTCAGTATCGACTAAAAAGTCGATACCTGATGTTCAGTATAAAATAAAAAGTCGATACCTGATCTTCAGTATCGAATAAAAAGTCGATACCCGATGTTCAGTATCGAATAAAGCGTCGATACCTTGTTTAGTATCGAATAAACATTCGATACCTTGTTTAGTATCGAATAAACATTCGATACCTTGTTTAGTATCGAATAAACATTCGATACCTGATGTTCAGTATCGAATAAACGGTCGATACCTGATGTTCAGTATCGAATAAAAAGTCGATACCTGATCTTCAGTATCGAATAAAAAGTCGATACCCGATGTTCAGTATCGAATAAAGCGTCGATACCTTGTTTAGTATCGAATAAACATTCGATACCTGATGTTCAGTGTCGAATAAAGCGTCGATAACCGAAGTTCAGTATCGAATAAAGCGTCGATACCTGATGTTCAGTATCGAATAAAAAGTCGAAACCTGATGTTCAGTATCGAATAAACATTCGATATCTGATGTTAGATCCCGAACAGAGTTATGAACATCACTATTGATAATTCGTTTTCAATGCCGCAGAATTTCGATAGTGGTCCACTTAAAGTAATTGATTTCTATTTCCCTCTGAAACTAATAGCCTGGCAAAATTTTCGAGTTCTAATTGAGTGCTAATTGAGTACGAGTACCATCCAGGTAAGTGCCCACCCGATCCCCAGTTCTGGTTCCCCATTCAGCTCTGAAATCCGATAGTCAAACCAATTTGAGAGCGGATTTTATCCCAAACGCTTTTACAGCTTGAAAATGGGAGCGCCTCGTTAAATTTTATTGAAAGCTCTGGGCACAAAAGCTCTTTGTTACTCAGATTTCGAGTCAGCGATTTTGTCAAGTGCTTCTTACGACCATAGATTTTTCACCTCATGAAAGCTAGGATAAATTTTTCCACTTAACTATTCACACAATGGCCAGTCACCCCAAATCCAGATTGAGTGGGCGGCTGACTGACGGAACTGGGCTGTAGGGCGCCAGTCATAAATCAAATGGACTTACGGAAGACATTAGCCCCATTGTTTTCCTATGCAAGTGGAGCTCAGTCGCAAAACTTATCAGCTGCATTTCTCCTGCCATTCTCACCTGTTCTCCTGCCATTCTCACCTGTTCTCCTGCCATTCTCACCTGTTCTCCTGCCATTCTCACCTGTTCTCCTGCCAATCTCACCTGTTCTCCTGCCAATCTCACCTGTTCTCCTGCAATTCTCACCTGTTCTCCTGCCAATCTCACCTGTTCTCCTGCCATTCTCACCTGTTCTCCTGCCATTCTCACCTGTTCTCCTGCCATTCTCACCTGTTCTCCTGCCATTCTTACCTGTTCTCCTGCCATTCTCACCTGTTCTCCTGCCATTCTCACCTGTTCTCCTGCCATTCTTACCTGTTCTCCTGCCATTCTCACCTGTTCTCCTGCCAATCTCACCTGTTCTCCTGCCAATCTCACCTGTTCTCCCGCCAATCTCACCTGTTCTCCTGCCAATCTCACCTGTTCTCCTGCCAATCTCACCTGTTCTCCTGCCAATCTCACCTGTTCTCCTACTATTCTCACCTGTTCTGCTATCATTCCCACCTGTTCTCCTACCATTCTCACCTGTTCTCCTACCATTCTCACCTGTTCTCCTACCATTCTCACCTGTTCTCCTACAATTCTCACCTGTTCTACTATCATTCTTACCTGTTCTACTATCATTCCCACCTGTTCTACTATCATTCTCACCTGTTCTCCGACTATTCTCACCTGTTCTACTACCATTCTCACCTGTTCTACTATTATTCTTACCTTTTCTACTATCATTCCCACCTGTTCTACTACCATTCTCACCTGTTCTCCTACAATTCTCACCTGTTCTACTATCATTCTTACCTGTTCTGCTATCATTCCCACCTGTTCTACTATCATTCTCACCTGTTCTACTACAATTCTCACCTGTTCTTCTATCATTCTTACCCGTTCTACTATCATTCTTACCTGTTCTACTATCATTCCCACCTGTTCTACTATCATTCTCACCTGTTCTACTATCATTCTTACCTGTTCTACTATCATTCCCACCTGTTCTACTATCATTCTTACCTGTTCTCCTACAATTCTCACCTGTTCTACTATCATTCTTACCTGTTCTACTATCATTCCCACCTGTTCTACTATCATTCTCACCTGTTCTACTATCATTCTTACCTGTTCTACTATCATTCCCTCCTGTTCTACTATCATTCTCACCTGTTCTCCGACTATTCTCACCTGTTCTACTACCATTCTAACCTGTTCTACTATTATTCTTACCTTTTCTACTATCATTCCCACCTGTTCTACTACCATTCTCACCTGTTATCCTACAATTCTCACCTGTTCTACTATAATTCTTACCTGTTCTGCTATCATTCCCACCTGTTCTACTATCATTCTGACCTGTTCTACTACAATTCTCACCTGTTCTTCTATCATTCTTACCTGTTCTACTATCATTCTTACCTGTTCTGCTATCATTCCCTCCTGTTCTACTATCATTCTCACCTGTTCTCCGACTATTCTCACCTGTTCTACTACCATTCTAACCTGTTCTACTATTATTCTTACCTTTTCTACTATCATTCCCACCTGTTCTACTACCATTCTCACCTGTTATCCTACAATTCTCACCTGTTCTACTATAATTCTTACCTGTTCTGCTATCATTCCCACCTGTTCTACTATCATTCTGACCTGTTCTCCTACAATTCTCACCTGTTCTTCTATCATTCTTACCTGTTCTACTATCATTCTTACCGGTTCTACTATCATTCCCACCTGTTCTACTATCATTCTCACCTGTTCTCCGATTATTCTCACCTGTTCTACTATCATTCTTTCCTTCTACTATCATTCTTACCTTCTACTATCATTCCCACCTGTTCTACTATCATTCTCACCTGTTCTCCTACAATTCTCACCTGTTCTACTAGCATTCTTACCTGTTCTACTATCATTCTCACCTGTTCTCCTACTATTCTCACCTGTTCTACTACCATTCTCACCTGTTCTCCTACATGTATCTCTGTTTCGCCATTGTTTCTTCTGCTTTCCTATTTTCTTTATTTGAAATTTGGGCCACATTTTTTTATAGTCATTGTTGAGAGAGTCAGAAATGTTACCCGTCAGTCATTCCTCGCCTCACCTTATATACACTTCTGCCCTGTCGTGTCGCATTATTGTTTAAAATTAAACAACAGGAGAACTTCAGTAACCAGCAAAGCCTATTGATAAAATCAGATTTCATGAAGCTTTCTAACTTTGGAAAGGTAATATGAATGTAATCGATTATGGACTCTACAATGTTGACTTAATTTAAAATGCCTTTGATGTTGCTAAGGTTATAGGCAATGGGGAATGGGGAGCATTGCTTTTCAATGCTGAAGATCATCACAGATAGCTGAAAGTTCACTTAATCTAATTAATTAGCAATGATTTGTTTCGTTTAAACTATTTACAGAAAATAACAATTTTGTTGTTTTCAAAATACACTTAATTTAAAACTAATGACTCTAGCAATTTGGCAAATTGAAATTGCTTTTTTAAAGCAATTGCTGGCACTTTCAAGTTGAGAAGGCAGTACGATTGGAAGGAATTTTCAACGAACGCCTATTATGTATATCGACAGCCTTTTTTAATTCTCGGAAAGCAGAGAGGGAGTGAATCATCACAGATCCTCACAGAGCCTCACAGAGCCTCACAGATCCTCACAGATCCTCACAGATACTCACAGATCCTCACAGATCCTCACAGATCCTCACAGATCCTCACAGATCCTAACCGATACTCACAGATCCTCACAGATCCTCACAGATCCTCACAGATCATAAAAATCCCTAAAGTTACTTATCAGAGAACAATTTTTCAAGTCTTATCATCCCTGCACATTTTATTAAGTTCACTAAAAGTGCTTAATACAAATATAAATAATTATATTTAATGATAACTTAAAAAAAATAATCTTTCTATTTGTCAGCAGTTTTTCTCACTTGTCCATTTTCTCCCAGTCGTGCGTGGATGCAAGAAGTGCAAATATTTTAGACTGTGTGAACAGACTGCTAAGGACAAAGGCCATTAAAAATTCTGTAGATTTTATTCCTATACAAAAGGCCTAGCGCCTACATCTCAGTAGAGGCATTGATCCTGGCTTGTTAGTGCCGTTAACACTGTGCATTTTTTTAATCATAGTCAATGTGGCACTAACTTCTGTATCAGCATCCTATCTAACCCTGAATCCGTCCTGTCTCCTCAGTCAATGAGATACTCTCTATACGCGTATGCGGATTAGGGGGGTGAGGTTGGTTGGTTGCGATGTGCAGGTACAGTTAGTTGGGACAAGAACTATTGATGTGAACTATTGATATGAAAGCTATTGATTGAAGCCTGGCATACAGCACTTGATAAAGGTACAACGCCCTCATATTCTTCAGATAATCACTAATTTTATGTATACTCAGCTACTTGTTTTTTAATCCTCACAGATACTCAATAATCCTCACAGATACTCAATAATGCTCACAGATACTCAATAATGCTCACAGATACTCAATAATGCTCACAGATACTCAATAATGCTCACAGATACTCAATAATGCTCACAGATACTCAAGAATGCTCACAGATACTCAATAATGCTCACAGATACTCAATAATGCTCACAGATACTCAATAATGCTCACAGATACTCAATAATGCTCACAGATACTCAATAATGCTCACAGATACTCAATAATGCTCACAGATACTCAATAATGCTCACAGATACTCAAGAATGCTCACAGATACTCAATAATGCTCACAGATACTCAAGAATGCTCACAGATACTCACAGATCCTCAAGAATCCTCACAGATCCTCAAGAATGCTCGCAGATACTCACAAATCCTCGAGAATGCTCACAGATCCTCAAGAGTACTTAAAGATACTCACAGATGCTTAAAAGTGCTCACAGATCCTCACAGATCCTCAAGAATGCTCGCAGATCCTCAAGAATGCTCACAGATCCTCAAGAATGCTCGCAGATACTCAAGAATGCTCACAGATCCTCAAGAATGCTCACAGATACTCAAGAATGCTCACAGATACTCAAGAATGCTCACAGATACTCAAGAATGCTCGCAGATACTCAAGAATGCTCACAGATCCTCAAGAATGCTCGCAGATCCTCACAGATCTTCAAGAATGCTCACAGATACTCACAGATCTTCAAGAATGCTCACAGATTCTCACAGATCCTCAAGAATGCTCGCAGATACTCACAGATCCTCAAGAATGCTCACAGATCCTCAAGAATGCTCGCAGATCCTCACAGATCCTCAAGAATGCTCACAGATACTCACAGATCCTCAAGAATGCTCACAGATACTCACAGATCCTCAAGAATGCTCGCAGATCCTCACAGATCCTCATTTATTATTAGGAAGTTCTTTGATTAATCAAGAATCACCAATAAATTCACGATGTCACAGACATTGAGTTGCCTTCTCAATGATTCTTAAAACTCTTAGTTAGATTCATCAGACAGGCAACATCTAAGGCTCGCAATATATTTGTCGGTCTTCAAACTCTTTAATTCAATTGCTGTCTGCACTTTATTGTAAACGTGGCCAAAAGAGGATAACGAGGATAACGCCATTTACCAAAATACGAGTAGATTTGACTCAACTCAGTAAGCATTCTTCAGTGCTTCAAGCTAAAATTAGATTTCTGTTCCAGGACTCTCTTTGATCTGGCTGGCAGCGTTTCAACAGGCAAAACGCAAAGATTAATCTAATAATTGGCCACACTAAATGACTGACGAGCTTGGTAATTTCCTTATCACATCGTATTATCCCTGGACTACTACCATTCTCACCTGTTCTCCTACCATTCTCACCTGTTCTCCTACCATTCTCACCTGTTCTCTTACCATTCTCACCTGTTCTCCTACCATTCTCACCTGTTCTCCTATCATTCTCACCTGTTCTCCTATCATTCTCACCTGTTCTCCTGCCATTCTCACCTGTTCTCCTGCCATTCTCACCTGTTCTCCTGCCATTCTCACCTGTTCTACTACCATTCTCACCTGTTCTCCTACAATTCTCACCTGTTCTACTATCATTCTTACCTGTTCTACTATCATTCTTACCTGTTCTACTATCATTCCCACCTGTTCTACTATCATTCTCACCTGTTCTACTATCATTCTCACCTGTTCTCCTGCCATTCTCACCTGTTCTCCTGCCATTCTCACCTGTTCTCCTGCCATTCTCACCTGTTCTCCTATCACTCTCACCTGTTCTCCTGCCAATCTCACCTGTTCTCCTGCCAATCTCACCTTTTCTTCTGCCATTCTCACCTGTTCTCCTATCATCCCCACTTATTATTTTACTATTCTCACCTGTTCTACTTTTATTCTCACCTGTTCTCCTACTATTCTCACCTGTTCTACTATTATTCTTACCTGTTCTACTATCATTATTACCTGTTCTACTATCATTCTTACCTGTTCTACTATCATTCTCACCTGTTCTCCTACCATTCTCACCTGTTCTCCTATCATTCTCACCTGTTCTCCTATCATTCTCACCTGTTCTCCTATCATTCTCACCTGTTCTCCTATCATTCTCACCTGTTCTCTTATCATTCTCACCTGTTCTCCTACCATTCTCACCTGTTCTCCTATCATTCTCACCTGTTCTCCTATCATTCTCACCTGTTCTCCTATCATTCTCACCTGTTCTCCTATCATTCTCACCTGTTCTCCTACCATTCTCACCTGTTCTCCTACCATTCTCATCTATTCTCCTACCATTCTCACCTGTTCTCCTATCGTTCTCACCTGTTCTCCTACCATTCTCACCTGTTCTACTACCATTCTCACCTGTTCTCCTACCATTCTCACCTGTTCTACTACCATTCTCACCTGTTCTCCTACCATTCTCACCTGTTCTCTTACCATTCTCACCTGTTCTCCTACCATTCTCACCTGTTCTCCTATCATTCTCACCTGTTCTCCTATCATTCTCACCTGTTCTCCTGCCATTCTCACCTGTTCTCCTGCCATTCTCACCTGTTCTCCTGCCATTCTCACCTGTTCTACTACCATTCTCACCTGTTCTCCTACAATTCTCACCTGTTCTACTATCATTCTTACCTGTTCTACTATCATTCTTACCTGTTCTACTATCATTCCCACCTGTTCTACTATCATTCTCACCTGTTCTACTATCATTCTCACCTGTTCTCCTGCCATTCTCACCTGTTCTCCTGCCATTCTCACCTGTTCTCCTGCCATTCTTAATACTTTGACTCTCCTGAAGATTTTTTCCAGGAAAAATGTTGAAGAGTAAGAGCAAATTGACTGTGTGTATCGAAACGTCATTATAATGAAGTTTCACAATTATATGATAGTCTATTGTATCTTTTGTTTCCATGCATTTTAAAATTGTATTTTTCACAGCTTTTACAGAATACAAACAATAGGACATGACAGTATTTACGAAATATATTAAATATTATCTAAGCTTGGTAAACAGTTCTTTTTTTCTGAATTCGCTGTCTTGACTTCTGAAATTAGTTGAATTTTTAATAAGTTCCATTTCCAAGAAACATGACACGTTTAATATGCATTAAATCATAAAAATTTGCATCATTTCAGAATACTTTCTTTAGCCAATAATGAAGGCTATGACAGTGACACAAAACTACAACAACAAACAGCAGTTCTGCGCAGAGAAAAAATATCTACAAAATTCAGTAAAAATGTGCAAATCTGGTCACCTGGGGTGTTGTGCTAGATTGTGCCGTTTCAACCACCTTCGGGTGCATCTCGCAACCTGGCCAGACTCTGCAGGTAGGTTCTTAACTGACTTCGCTTCATCAATCGTCGGAGACTCTCGAAGGATCGTCGGTTTCTGAGTAGAACTCTCTGACTCACCGTCACCGAATGCTCAGCCTCAGATGCGGTCAAGTTCAACTGACGAACGTGGATGCCGTGCGCCAGGAAGCTTTGCTCTGCCGCCGTCAGGTGAGGCAACGCTTTCACCGCCGCCGTATCATTCTGAGTTTGCGAACCAGCTGCTAGTACTGCGTAAAGCAGCAGCAGCACCGGCTGTAGGGACGGATTTGACGCGAAAATCATTGCTCAAATCTTCTTATCTAGTAGTTGAGCGCATCGGTCATGATCCGGATGGATTCGGGTCGGGGATTTGAGCAGCTGTCGGGTCTGCCGCAATTTGAAGATTCTTGCAGGCTTACCTTAACGGGGCGGTGTCTATCCACGGCTGACTGTAGTGACTGAGCGCGCGCCTCACTTCTACAGCCTCCTACAGCCTTGCTAAATTATTCAGCTAAGTAAGAATTTGAGAGCGGCTAGTGCTGCTGATGCACAGGGGAATGCATAAATAAAAAAACTGGTGGACAGGCAGACAGATAGACTGGCTGGCTGGCTGGCAGGTGATTCGTGCCTATTAGCTAGATGTTCCCGGTTCCGGAGTATTATAAGCCTACAAGGCCTCCCCCGCAGTGTGGCCAAGACTGCGTTCCTATTGGCTGGCACTGTTAGCCAATCAAATGCGACTAAGCGATTTCATTCTCTAGAAATCAGAACTATTATGTGCGTCTGAGACACGGGGAGAGATTAGACAGGGGAGAGATTAGACAGGGGAGGGATTCGACAGGGGAGGGATTAGACAGGGGAGGGATTAGACAGGGGAGAGATTAGACAGGGGAGAGATTAGACAGGGGAGAGATTAGACAGGGGAGAGATTAGACAGGGGAGAGATTAGACAGGGGAGAGATTAGACAGGGGAGAGATTAGACAGGGGAGGGATTAGACAGGGAAGGGATTAGACAGGGGAGGGATGAGACGCACTGGGTATAGAAACAATGGAAATTGAATTAAAGAAACGAGTACACGAAATAATTCAAACATTAAAGCATGATGCACGTTTAATTAACGTGTTTATTAAACGCAAAAAATAATCATTCATTCAGAGAAGTGCCAATTAAGCTTGAATTCCCAACAATCCCTTCTCCGTCAGTTTGATTGGGTGAACGCAAAGGACGCATTAGACAGTTGTATATTTCCCAGAACAATCCCTAGCCTAACCTGGCGGTCCCTGGACAGGAGGAGCGGTACGTCCAAGTTGATGTGGCGGTTGGGTGGCTGCGAAACTGACTGCATGCGATCTGTCATGTCATTAAAAATGAAAAAAAACTACATTAATTGAGCAGGGCTAGGCTAAATAGTTGGGGCCTGGGTGCCCAGTGAACAATATGAGCCAATGTAGCTGTTAGCGCTATTGTAAAACTTTTTAATGAAATAACAAATAGAACATTTATTTCAGGTTAGATATTATTGGAGTCTACTAATCTAGGTCCGGGATGTTCTGAGTAGAGATGTTCTACTCAGTTGATAGCAGGTTCTACTCAGATGATAGCAGGTTCTTCTCAGTTGATAGCAGGTTCTACTCAGTTGATAGCAGATTCTACTCAGTTGATAGCAGGTTCTACTCAGATGATAGCAGGTTCTACTCAGTTGATAGCAGGTTCTACTCAGTTGATAGCAGATTCTACTCAGTTGATAGCAGGTTCTACTCAGATGATAGCAGGTTCTACTCAGTTGATAGCAGATTCTACTCAGTTGATAGCAGGTTCTACTCAGATGATAGCAGGTTCTACTCAGTTGATAGCAGATTCTACTCAGTTGATAGCAGATTCTACTCAGTTGATAGCAGGTTCTACTCAGATGATAGCAGGTTCTACTCAGTTGATAGCAGATTCTACTCAGATGATAGCAGGTTCTTATCAGATGATAGCAGGTTCTTATCAGATGATAGCAGGTTCTTATCAGATGATAGCAGGTTCTACTCAGATGATAGCAGGTTCTTCTCAGATGATAGCAGGTTCTTATCAGATGATAGCAGGTTCTACTCAGATGATAGCAGATTCTACTCAGATGATAGCAGGTTCTACTCAGATGATAGCAGGTTCTTCTCAGATGATAGCAGGTTCTTATCAGATGATAGCAGGTTCTTATCAGATGATGGCAGGTTCTTATCAGATGATAGCAGATTCTACTCAGATGATAGCAGATTCTACTCAGATGATAGCAGGTTCTACTCAGATGATAGCAGGTTCTACTCAGATGATAGCAGGTTCTACTCAGATGATAGCAGATTCTACTCAGATGATAGCAGGTTCTACTCAGATGATAGCAGGTTCTACTCAGATGATAGCAGGTTCTACTCAGTTGAGAGTAGGTTCTACTCAGTTGAGAGCAGGTTCTACTCAGATGATAGCAGGTTCTACTCAGATGATAGCAGATTCTACTCAGATGATAGCAGGTTCTACTCAGATGATAGCAGGTTCTACTCAGATGATAGCAGGTTCTACTCAGTTGAGAGTAGGTTCTACTCAGATGATAGCAGATTCTACTCAGATGATAGCAGGTTCTACTCAGATGATAGCAGGTTCTACTCAGATGATAGTAGGTTCTACTCAAATGATAGCAGATTCTACTCAGATGATAGCAGGTTCTACTCAGATGATAGCAGGTTCTACTCAGATGATAGCAGGTTCTGCTCAGATGATAGCAGATTCTACTCAGTTGAGAGTAGGTTCTACTCAGTTGAGAGCAGGTTCTACTCAGATGATAGCAGGTTCTACTCAGATGATAGCAGATTCTACTCAGATGATAGCAGGTTCTACTCAGATGATAGCAGGTTCTACTCAGATGATAGCAGGTTCTACTCAGATGATAGCAGGTTCTACTCAGATGATAGCAGGTTCTACTCAGATGATAGCAGGTTCTACTCAGATGATAGCAGGTTCTACTCAGATGATAGCAGGTTCTACTCAGATGATAGCAGGTTCTGCTCAGATGATAGCAGGTTCTGCTCAGATGATAGCAGGTTCTGCTCAGATGATAGCAGGTTCTGCTCAGATGATAGCAGGTTCTACTCAGATGATAGCAGGTTCTGCTCAGATGATAGCAGGTTCTGCTCAGATGATAGCAGGTTCTACTCAGATGATAGCAGATTCTACTCAGATGATAGCAGGTTCTACTCAGATGATAGCAGGTTCTACTCAGATGATAGCAGATTCTACTCAGATGATAGCAGGTTCTGCTCAGATGATAGCAGGTTCTGCTCAGATGATAGCAGGTTCTGCTCAGATGATAGCAGGTTCTGCTCAGATGATAGCAGGTTCTACTCAGATGATAGCAGATTCTACTCAGATGATAGCAGGTTCTGCTCAGATGATAGCAGGTTCTACTCAGATGATAGCAGATTCTACTCAGATGATAGCAGATTCTACTCAGATGATAGCAGGTTCTACTCAGATGATAGCAGATTCTACTCAGATGATAGCAGGTTCTGCTCAGATGATAGCAGGTTCTGCTCAGATGATAGCAGGTTCTACTCAGATGATAGCAGATTCTACTCAGTTGAGAGTAGGTTTTACTCAAGCGACAGTTTAAGGCTATAGCTTAGGACTGGAAGCTTTGTCTACGAATTGTATAAAAAAATTTTCAGACAAAGACATATAAAGATGTCATTCACAATCTACATTTTTTCCTTAGCTTTTTGCTTTTAGTCTGAAAACTGTATAAGAGTATAATATTATCTGGGAAAAGCCAGTATTAAATTAAGTATGAGAATACGAACAAATAATTGACATTTGCCCATAAGTAGGCCCTGAGAATGGCCTGATCAGGGCGTTTGCAGTCTATTATTATGCCCAACTGAAGTCACCCTTTATTAATGCTTGATTTTGACTCGGCATGACATTCTCACATTTCTTTCTCGTCATTCATTATATATTTATATCCCTCGTCTCATCTCCATTTTAGATTCCATCTGCGTTTCTCTTATCTCCCATTTTCCCCTCACTCCCTTCTCGCCTCACTCCCTTCTCGCCTCACTCCCTTCTCCCCTCACTCCCTTGTCCCCTCACTCCCTTCTCCCCTCACTCCCTTCTCCCCTCACTCCCTTCTCCCCTCACTCCCGTCTCCCCTCACTCCCTTCTCCCCTCACTCCCTTTTCCCCTCACTTCCTTCTCCCCTCACTCCCTTCTCGCCTCACTCCCTTCTCCCCTCACTCCCTTCTCCCCTCCCTCCCTTCTCCCCTTACTCCCTTCTCCCATTACTCTTTTTTTCCTCTCCCATCTCTCTGCTCTCGTCTCTCGTCTCTCCGATTTTAATTCTCCCTCTGTTCTTCATTCTTCCCCATCATTTTCCTTCTCCGAAAAGGGTGATTTTACATCACCAGATTCACCTTAAAAATCACAAAAAACACCGCGTCTCAATGCGTAATTCACACGTATTCTACATTTACACATTAAACTGAATTAGCACCTGTTTCCTACTGAGTCTACTGTGATGACACACACACACACACTCTCTCTCTCAGTCTGTTCTGGAAGCTCTGACGTAGGTCACGCAATTTTTTCTGACGGCCTCCATTACGTCATCGCGCATTGATCCGTGTAAGAAATGTGAAATCCAAGTATAGTTTAGAGAATTATCAGGTACGCCAATTGCATTGATCTTTCGTATTATGGGAGGTGGAATAACAAAAAGACATTAGCCGAATCTGAGCATGAGCTGATTGCGTCATATCGCTTTCACTTCCAAACGATTTCGTAAAAAAATATAGCATTCTTCTATTTCTATTCTTTGGCGGATCTGTCATTGCAGAAACTTTCAGAGTCTCGTCCAAGCTGTTTCTCGGATTTGTTGAGCAAACAGTTTCTTGTGTGTCCTGTGCGACTAACAATGGCATATGAGGATAGTAGGATTAGTAGGATCATGTCTTCTCTGACGCAATCAGTCATGCCTGTAGTGAGCTAGTCTTGTCTGTATTGAACTAGTCATGTCTGTAATGAACTGTAATGAACTGGTCATGTCTGTAATGAACTGTAATGAACTGGTCATGTCTGTAATGAACTGTATTGAACTGGTCATGTCTGTAATGAACTGTATTGAACTAGTCATGTCTGTAATGAACTGTAATGAACTGGTCATGTCTGTAATCAACTGGTCATGTCTGTAATCAACTGGTCATGTCTGTAATGAACTGGTCATGTCTGTAATAAACTGGTCATGTCTGTAATGAACTGGTCATGTCTGTAATGAACTGGTCATGTCTGTAATGAACTGGTCATGTCAGTATTTAACTGGTCATGTCTGTAATGAACTGGTCATGTCTGTAATGAACTGGTCATGTCTGTAATGAACTGGTCATGTCTGTAATGAACTAGTCATGTCTGTAATGAACTGGTGATGTCTGTAATCAACTGTAATGAACTGGTCGTATCAGTATAGAACTGGTCATGTCTGTATTGAACTGGTCATGTCTGTAATGAACTGGTCATGTCTGTATTTAACTGGTCATGTCTGTAATGAACTAGTCATGTCTGTAATGAACTGGTGATGTCTGTAATCAACTGTAATGAACTGGTCGTATCAGTATAGAACTGGTCATGTCTGTAATGATCTGTATTGAACTGGTCATGTCTGTATTGAACTAGTCATGTCTGTTATGAACTGTAATGAACTGGTCATATCTGTAATGAACTGGTCATGTCAGTATTGAACTGGTCATGTCAGTATTGAACTGGTCATGTCTGTATTGAACTAGTCATGTCTGTTATGAACTGTAATGAACTGGTCATATCTGTAATGAACTGGTCATGTCAGTATTGAACTGGTCATGTCAGTATTGAACTGGTCATGTCTGTATTGAACTGGTCATGTCAGTATTGAACTGGTTATGTCAGTATTGAACTGGTCATGTCTGTAATGAACTGGTCATGTCAGTATTTTACTGGTCTTGTCTGTATTGAACTGGTCATGTCTGATTGAACTAGTCATGTCTGTTATGAACTGTAATGAACTGGACATATCTGTAATGAACTGGTCATGTCAGTATTGAACTGGTCATGTCAGTATTGAACTGGTCATGTCTGATTGAACTAGTCATGTCTGTTATGAACTGTAATGAACTGGTCATATCTGTAATGAACTGGTCATGTCAGTATTGAACTGGTCATGTCAGTATTGAACTGGTCATGTCTGTATTGAACTAGTCATGTCTGTTATGAACTGTAATGAACTGGTCATATCTGTAATGAACTGGTCATGTCAATATTGAACTGGTCATGTCAGTATTGAACTGGTCATGTCTGTATTGAACTAGTCATGTCTGTTATGAACTGTAATGAACTGGTCATATCTGTAATGAACTGGTCATGTCAGTATTGAACTGGTCATGTCAGTATTGAACTGGTCATGTCTGTATTGAACTAGTCATGTCTGTTATGAACTGTAATGAACTGGTCATATCTGTAATAAACTGGTCATGTCAGTATTGAACTGGTCATGTCAGTATTGAACTGGTCATGTCTGTATTGAACTGGTCATGTCAGTATTGAACTGGTTATGTCAGTATTGAACTGGTCATGTCTGTAATGAACTGATCATGTCAGTATTTTACTGGTCTTGTCTGTATTGAACTGGTCATGTCAGTATTGAACTGGTCATGTCTGTAATGAACTGGTCATGTCTGTAATGAACTGTTTATATCTGTACGTTTTAAATGATGGATGATCCCACATATATCGCAGTTAAATTAATTGATGAAATTTACAAACCAAGAATTTTCAAAAAACGGACAAATTATCTAAGTTCAAATTGGATAAGAAAAAACACAGGAAAACCAGCAGATCTGAGTCTAAATTACTAACTAATAAAATATTAATATATTCCATTAGTTAATCTTTCTTAATGGACAGGGCATTGTGCTCGAAAAAATGCTTTTAACGATTGCACTCTTGTAAAAAATAAATTTGTTTCATTTCTATCGGAATCCAATAGAAGCAATGCGGGTTGGTTTGCACTTTAATAAAAAGAAGAAAAAGAGGCGCGGTAAAAGAAGCTGTTTGTCTCTCTCTGCTGAGTCCATTACGTAATGAAGGCATAAGCGCGACAGAAGGTTTTAACGGTAGGAAAGCAAGTTGAAATTATTTTCTAGTTGAAGAGAATATTTAGCCTCTTGTGGCGAAGTTTAAACCCTGTTCAAAGTAGGGAAACAAATTTTCTGGCTGACTACTATGAAATAGTGATTAGCAATGAATAATTAAGCAGCATGTGTAAGTATTAGTGACGAAAAATGATTAATTCGCTTCACAGCATTCTGAGTAGCTGAGTAGGGGAGCAAAGTCAGGCCTGGAGACAAGATTGTTGGCACACAGCTCTTGTGGGGTGTATAATTCACCCCACAGGGTGTAAGTCAGGTGTTTAATGATTGGGATTTCCCGTGTAAAATTCTGGGGATTTCCCGTTTTAAATGCTTGGGATTTCCCGTTTTAAATGCTTGGGATTTCCCGTGTTTAATGATTGGGATTTCCCGTGTTTAATGATTGGGAATTCGTGGGTTTAATGATTGGGATTTCGCGAGTTTAATGCTAGGGATTTCCCGTGTTTAATGATTGGGATTTCGCGAGTTTAATGCTAGGGATTTCCTATGTTTAATGCTTGGGATTTCCCGTTTTAAATGCTAGGGATTTCCCGTGTTTAATAATTGGGATTTCGCGAGTTTAATGCTAGGGATTTCCCGTGTTTAATGATTGGGATTTCGCGAGTTTAATGCTAGGGATTTCCTGTGTTTAATGCTTGGGATTTCGCGAGTTTAATGCTAGGGATTTCCTGTGTTTAATGCTTGGGATTTCCCGTTTTAAATGCTTGGGATTTCCCGTGTTTAATGCTTGGGATTTCCCGTGTTTAATGATTGGGATTTCGCGAGTTTAATGCTAGGGATTTCCTGTGTTAAATGCTTGGGATTTCCCGTGTTTAATGCTTGGGATTTCCCGTGTCTAATGATTGGGATTTCGCGAGTTTAATGCTTGGGATTTCCCGTTTCAAATGCTTGGGATTTCCCGTGTTTAATGCTTGGGATTTCCCGTGTTTAATGATTGGGATTTCGCGAGTTTAATGCTAGGGATTTCCTGTGTTAAATGCTTGGGATTTCCCGTGTTTAATACTTGGGATTTCCCGTGTTTAATGATTGGGATTTCGCGAGTTTAATGCTAGGGATTTCCCGTGTTTAATGCTAGGGATTTCCTGTGTTAAATGCTTGGGATTTCCCGTGTTTAATGATTGGGATTTCGTGTGTTTAATGAATGGGATTTCGTGTGTTTAATGAATGGGATTTCGTGTGTTTAATGATTGGGATTTCGTGTGTTTAACGACTGGGATTTCGCTAGTTAATTGAATGGGACATCTAGTTTTCGATTGTTTTAATTTCGTTGTACTTAGTGATTTGGATTCAATTGTGTTTAAAGATTCAAAGTGTATTGATTTATTAATAAAGTATGTTCTGGAACTGCAAAGAAGTAATAGTGTATGTCCAGAGTCGCTATGATATTTTTTATAGGTTTTTCTACTTGCATAATCTATATTTATTAGAGTTTGTAGACCAATTCACTTACGAGGCATATGGAATTAGATGACACAGATCAGTGTGTCAGAGTGAATGGATTAGGCGCAAATGTAGCACATGTTATTTCTGTACTAGCTAATGGATTGCTAGTTAATCCACTGTCTCCAGGACCAGCTCAGTGTGTAGCTAGCTCTCTTAAAGCCAAAAAATTTTTTTTAAGCATAGATGAGTCTTGATATAGAAAGTACATTCGTGTTCTAATATTTCAAACCTTGAGCGGTTTTAAACAAATATTTAAGCCTAGGTTTCCAAGAAACATGCTAGATTAAGGATTTTCTGGGTTCCAGGTAATACTGAGGTTCAGTTCCATCGACAACGATGATCTAGTTAGGCTTCTAACGTATTTCGATCCGAGCTCGAAAAATTGCTCCAAACAGCAATAGGAACAGTGGTATTTTAATAGACACTGAAGGAACAGTGGTATTATGGTAGAGACACTGAAGGAGCAGTGGTATTTTGGTAGAGACACTAAAGGAACAGTGGTATTTTGGTAGAGACACTGAAAGAACAGTGGTATTTTGGTAGAGACACTGAAGGAACAGTGGTATTTTGGTAGAGACACTGAAGGAACAGTGGTATTTTGGTAGAGACACTGAAGGAGCAGTGGTATTTTGGTAGAGACACTGAAGGAACAGTGGTATTTTGGTAGAGACACTGAAGGAACAGTGGTATTTTGGTAGAGACACTGAAGGAACAGTGGTATTTTAGTAGAGACACTGAAGGAACAGTGGTATTTTAGTAGAGACACTGAAGGAACAGTGGTATTTTGGTAGAGACACTGAAGGAACAGTGGTATTTTGGTAGAGACACTGAAGGAACAGTGGTATTTTGGTAGAGACACTGAAGGAACGGTGGTATTTTAGTAGACACTGAAGGAACAGTGGTATTTTGGTAGAGACACTGAAGGAACGGTGGTATTTTAGTAGACACTGAAGGAACAGTGGTATTTTGGTAGAGACACTGAAGGAACGGTGGTATTTTAGTAGACACTGAAGGAACGGTGGTATTTTAGTAGACACTGAAGGAACAGTGGTATTTTGGTAGAGAAGCTGCATCCTAAGTTGGATTTCAATATCGCGGACTGCATCGTCTTTCATTCGATCGGGGACTAATTCTAAAATCAGGCTCGTTATTTTGCCAGGCAGCCGGTTGGACACCTAATATACAGTTTCGGATGCATCGAGTCATGCTGGATGTCATCCTAAAGTCCAGCTCCAACTTCAATCACGGATCTGTCAACTGCCAAAACCACATGTACAGGTACAACAGATTCATCTAGTTCTAATGGCGGTTTCAACGCGCCTGTCTCAATTGGTCCAAATGATGGCTGTGTACAGCTGTTGAGTCCATGGACTAAGATATGACCACCTTCCATTAACCTAGTTGATACTGGTACCTATTCAACAGCTGGATTAACTGAAGCAATATAGAAGTGTCTTGCTACAGGACACGAATTGGTCGAGTAGAGTCGGAAATTTCAATGCTTACGTCTAGGTTAAAACACTCAATTTTTTTATATAAAACATTTACCCACAAGGGCCCTGGGCAATGGCTTATCATTTGGTGACACTGGACCCGCAGCGAGCGAGGATTCTACCCATTTTGCTGACTTCTGAGCACACGCACACGGATACCGTATGCAGGAATCGAGCTCAGGGACCTTGGCTCAAGAGGCAAACGCGTTAACCGTTCAGCTACTCACTCGAGAATAAATTTCGTCATTTTTATCCTGATTGAAGTGCAGTAGAAAATGCCCGGCAGCAACAAAAATATTGGCCCAATGATTCCTGATTGGCTGTTGATGCTGCTTCGCTCAACATTTGAGGATTTGAGAAGTAGCTATTGTGCGGGTCAGTTTTGCTTGGTCTGTGTGTTAAAGCTTGAAGATTTTCAACCGACTGAAGCCACTTGGCTGTAATAATGTTTGCCAAAGTGTTTAGCTTCAAAGCTGAAATTTTCTCTGGTTTGTTTGTTCATCAATTTTTTATGAAGACCTTGGAGACTAGCAGCTATGACTTGCGCCATTTGGGGAAGACCTTTTCGCAACTTCCGGATTGTTTTTAAATCAGCAACTCAACCGTTTATGAGCGGAGGTCACGCGAATCATAAAGCTCACAGACCTAGGCAAAAAATTTGCAATGTCAAAGATTTTGTTTGCCTTGGACAGCTTAGACAGTGGAATATGACAGAAAATGCTGGGTTAGGAGTATGGAAGACACTGAAGCAACAGTGGTATTTTAGTAGAGGCACTGAAGGAACAGTGGTATTTTGGTAGAGACACTGAAGGAACAGTGGTATTTTGGTAGAGACACTGAAGGAACAGTGGTATTTTATTAGAAACTGAAGGAACAGTGGTATTTTGGTAGAGACACTGAAGGAACAGTGGTATTTTGGTAGAGACACTGAAGGAACAGTATGGTAGAGGCACTGAAGGAACAGTGGTATTTTGGTAGAGACACTGAAGGAACAGTGGTATTTTATTAAACACTGTAGGAACAGTGGTATTATGGTAGAGACACTGAAGGAACAGTGGTATTATGGTAGAGGAACTGAAGGAACAGTGGTATTTTGGTAGAGACACTGAAGGAACAGTGGTATTTTGGTAGAGACACTGAAGGAACAGTGGTATTATGGTAGAGACACTGAAGGAACAGTGGTATTTTGGTAGAGACACTGAAGGAACAGTGGTATTTTGGTAGAGACACTGTAGGAACAGTGGTATTTTGGTAGAGACACTGAAGGAACAGTGGTATTATGGTAGAGACACTGAAGGAACAGTGGTATTTTGGTAGAGACACTGAAGGAACAGTGGTATTATGGTAGAGACACTGAAGGAACAGTGGTATTTTGGTAGAGACACTGAAGGAACAGTGGTATTTTGGTAGAGACACTGAAGGAACAGTGGTATTATGGTAGAGACACTGAAGGAACAGTGGTATTTTAGTAGAGACACTGAAGGAACAGTGGTATTTTAGTAGAGACACTGAAGGAACAGTGGTATTTTGGTAGAGACACTGTAGGAACAGTGGTATTTTGGTAGAGACACTGAAAGAACAGTGGTATTATGGTAGAGACACTGAAGGAACAGTGGTATTATGGTAGAGACACTGAAGGAACAGTGGTATTATGGTAGAGACACTGAAGGAACAGTGGTATTATGGTAGAGACACTGAAGGAACAGTGGTATTATGGTAGAGACACTGAAGGAACAGTGGTATTATGGTAGAGACACTGAAGGAACAGTGGTATTATGGTAGAGACACTGAAGGAACAGTGGTATTATGGTAGAGACACTGAAGGAACAGTGGTATTATGGTAGAGACACTGAAGGAACAGTGGTATTATGGTAGAGACACTTAAGGAACAGTGGTATTATGGTAGAGACACTGAAGGAACAGTGGTATTATGGTAGAGACACTGAAGGAACAGTGGTATTATGGTAGAGACACTGAAGGAACAGTGGTATTATGGTAGAGACACTGGTATCCGCAATGGAAGACTCTATAACTAGAGACAATGGTAGAGAGTTGAATTGGGTCTCCAGTGACGTGTCGAAAAACTATCATTGTGCAAGTTGCAAACTACCTTATATAACGCAAAAAATCGACCCTTCGTGAAACCGAATCCTTGGTAAAAATCTAGCTACAGTTGGGTGATTTTGACCTGTCTAGCTTTGTACTCTCAGTGGGGTTTCAGCAATGACTGTGAGACAGTCCAAGCTACTCTCTTCCTTCTCATCCTTCACTCAGACTGTCTACCCATTTCCCCACTCACTTTCGCTTCAATACCCAACGGCCTAGGCCTGGGCAGATTTCAGATTGGAGAAGAAAAATCTCATTCGACGCGCGCGTCTCACAATCTGTCCCCCATTTTTACCGACCGTGCGAGCACTTTAAACGACAGAAATCTAGCCGACTCCGCTGTTACAGCCAGGCCAATCCAACAAATTGTGTTAGCAACAAACAAATTAGTCTAGATTAGGAATTCGAGCTAATTGTGAATCCAGCTGAATCTTACTAGAGAAAGTCAATCACCAAAGGGGACGTCGAACTGTCTCATCTAGAGTAGAATATTATTAGCAGATGGGATTGAAGACCGATTGGGCACACTCCGATTAGGTCCCGCTTCACAGCTTCCAGTGAGCCACCAAAATCTACTATGAACAACTTGGAAAAACTTTAATCAACTCTTCCCTTGAATAGATTGACGCCATGAAGAACCAAGGATGGCAGCAGCTAATGAATTGAAGGACCAAGGATGGTAGCAGTTAACGAATTGAAGGACCAAGGATGGTAGCAGTTAACGAATTGAAGGACCAAGGATGGTAGCAGTTAACGAATTGAAGAACCAAGGATGGTAGCAGTTAACGAATTGAAGGACCAAGGATGGTAGCAGTTAACGAATTGAAGAACCAAGGACAGTAGCAATTAACGAATTGAAGAACCAAGGATGGTAGCAGTTAACGAATTGAAGGACCAAGGATGGTAGCAGTTAACGAATTGAAGGACCAAAGATAGTAGCAGTTAACGAATTGAAGGACCAAAGATAGTAGCAGTTAACGAATTGAAGGACCAAGGATGGTAGCAGTTAATGAATTGAAGGACCAAGGATGGTAGCAGTTAACGAACTGAAGGACCAAGGATGGTAGCAGTTAACGAATTGAAGGACCAAGGATAGTAGCAGTTAACGAATTGAAGGACCAAGGATAGTGGCAGTTAACGAATTGAAGAACCAAGGATAGTGGCAGTTAACGAACTGAAGAACCAAGGATGGTAGCAGTTAATGAATTGAAGGACCAAGGATGGTAGCAGTTAACGAATTGAAGAACCAAGGATGGTAGCAGTTAACGAATTGAAGAACCAAGGATGGTAGCAGTTAACGAATTGAAGAACCAAGGATGGTAGCAGTTAACGAATTGAAGAACCAAGGATGGTAGCAGTTAACGAACTGAAGGACCAAGGATGGTAGCAGTTAACGAATTGAAGAACCAAGGGTTGTAGCAGTTAATGAATTGAAGAACCTAGGATGGTAGCAGTTAACGAATTGAAGGACCAAGGATGGACCCAGGAAGGACCTAGGCAGGACAAACTGACACTATGATTACACCAATAATGCAAAAATCCCTCGATTCGATTCGATCCAGCCTGTAAATTAGAAGCTTCATCATTGCTAGCTCTCTCGCCAAAGATAATTATTAAATATTCCAGCCTCTGAGACACATTCTCCCATCCTTAAAGACGGTAGTCCCTCTGTAGCTGTCTGTCTGTCTGTCCGTCTGTCCGTCTCCTTTTGTCTATTTTTTTACCGAGCTCTCATTAGCAATTCCGCTAACATTCTATTAGCTATAACGACAGTCCCTAGGCTGCATAATGAATTACCCGTTGCAGTCCGTAAGTTTAATCGAAGGAAATTATAACAAATAATAATTTAGAATCAGTCGGCTTGACTTACTCGTCCGCACGGAGCGAGTTTTCAACAGTTAATTAAATCACGGAAAAGCTGCCGAGCAGGATTTAGATCGGGAGATCTATCAGGATATAGAGGGACGAAGCGTCCAAGATGACGTTAACATCTGGAGCTTTGGATTAAAGATTAATAAGCATTCGGATGCTCAGAAAGGGGGAATAATTCAAGAAAAAAAAGCGCGTTGAAGAAATATTGCTCAGATGTTGAATTATTTCAGCTGGTAACTCGTATTTGTTTGTTAGGATTTTTCTGAGATGAGTTTTAGCGTTGATGAAGGAAATTCACGAGTTTAATTAATTTTCTTAACTTCTTAAACCAACCAGCTGATCTATTTCGAAGTTCTCTAAGAAAAACTGAATGTGAGAGCTATATTAGACAAATATGACTTGCGAGGTGTGGGGAAATTGAATGGGACAAAAAAGTAGGATCTGCAAGGCAAATTATTTTGTGGGATTAAAGTGGGATCGAAAGTATATGAACTTGTGGGATAAAAGTGGGATCTACAAGGTAGATGAAGTTGTGGGATAAATGTGGGATCGAAAGTATATGAACTAGTGGGAATAAAGTGGGATCTAAAGTAGATGAATTTATGGGATAAAAGTGGGATCTGCAAGGCAGATGAATTTATGGGATAAAAGTGGGATCTGCAAGGCAGATGAATTTATGGGATAAAAGTGGGATCTGCAAGGCAGATGAATTTATGGGATAAAAGTGGGATCTAAAGTAGATGAACTTGTGGGATAAAAGTGGGATCTACAAGGTAGATGAACTTGTGGGATAAAAGTGGGATCTAAAGTAGATGAACTTGTGGGATAAAAGTGGGATCTACAAGGTAGATGAAGTTGTGGGATAAAAGTGGGATCGAAAGTATATGAACTAGTGGGAATAAAGTGGGATCTAAAGTAGATGAATTTATGGGATAAAAGTGGGATCTGCAAGGCAGATGAATTTATGGGATAAAAGTGGGATCTGCAAGGCAGATGAATTTATGGGATAAAAGTGGGATCTGCAAGGCAGATGAATTTATGGGATAAAAGTGGGATCTAAAGTAGATGAACTTGTGGGATAAAAGTGGGATCTACAAGGTAGATGAACTTGTGGGATAAAAGTGGGATCTAAAGTAGATGAACTTTTGGGATTAAAGTGGGATTTAAAGTAGATGGACTTGTGGGATAAAAGTTGGATCTAAAGTAGATGAACTTGTAGGATAAAAGTGGGATCTGAACGGTAGATAAATTTGTGGGATAAAAGTGGATCTGAAAAAGTAGAAATTTTGTCATTCCTTTTTTAGCCAAATCTTTTTGCCAGTGAAGCCACTTTTATTTTCCTTTCGTTCAAACATTTTCCCCTTAAAAAAATCCCAATTTTCGCACGCCTTTCCAAACAATTTTTTCGGTTCTCCTCAGTTAATGAACGCCACATCCGCGAAGTCCGCAGTGCGCCATTCGCCCCGCCAATTGCATCAACGGATGGGGCCGGAAGGTCCACACGAAGATGGCCATTCAGATAGAATCAGCTGTGATCAGGACTAGCGGCTGTTTTGCAATTGAATTCTCATTCTGTTGCCAAAACAGACGGAATACTTGGAAAAATGCATGACAGTGCAGTTATCAGTGCACGATCAGCAGACTAAAAGTTGCTTGCATTTTTCTGTTCCTCTTTTTCCCCCAAGGGATTGTGGAAGAGAGTGGGTTGGAAGGAATGTACCGCGTCAGGGATCGAAACAAGAAAATAGGCTCTATGAATTACAGTGGAGCAAGCATAAGCTGGTAATTATAATAATAATAATAATAATGACTCGAAACATATAGAAATAAAGTTGAAATTTCAAAATTAATAGACTAGTTCCATAAGGAATCCACATTCCATAAGGAATCCACATTCCATAAGGAATCCACATTCCATAAGGAATCCACATTTCGTAAGAAATCTACGAACTCCACATTCCACCAATTACACATTCCACGAATTCCACTTTCCACCAATCACACATTCCACAAATTCCACATTCCATAATAAATTCAAATTCCATAAGAAATCTACCAGTTCCATTAGAAATAAACGAATTCCATATTCCATGAATTCCACATTCCACTAATTCTACATTCCACGAATTCCACATTCCATAAATTCCACATTCCACCAATTACACATCCCATAAATTCCACATTCTACCAATTACACATTCCATAAATTCCACATTCTACCAATTACACATTCCACAAATTCCACATTCCAGCAATTACACATTCCACAAATTCCACATTCCACCAATTACACATTCCATAAATTCCACATTCCACCAATTACACATTCCATAAATTCCACATTCTACCAATTACACATTCCATAAATTCCACATTCTACCAATTTCACATTCCACAAATTCCACATTCCACCAATTACACATTCCATAAATTCCACATTCTACCAGTTACACATTCCATAAATTCCACATTCTACCAATTACACATTCCACCAATTACACATTCCACGAATTCCACATTCTACCAATTACACATTCCACGAATTACACATTCCACGAATTCCACATTCTACCAATTACACATTCCACGAATTCCACATTCTACCAATTACACATTCCATAAATTCCACATTCTACCAGTTACACATTCCACCAATTCCACATTCCACCAATTACACATTCCACCAATTACACATTCCACGAATTCCACATTCTACCAATTACACATTCCACGAATTCCACATTCCACCAATTACACATTCCATAAATTCCACATTCTACCAGTTACACATTCCATAAATTCCACATTCTACCAATTACACATTCCACCAATTACACATTCCACGAATTCCACATTCTACCAATTACACATTCCACGAATTACACATTCCACGAATTCCACATTCTACCAATTACACATTCCACGAATTCCACATTCTACCAATTACACATTCCATAAATTCCACATTCTACCAGTTACACATTCCACCAATTCCACATTCCACCAATTACACATTCCACCAATTACACATTCCACGAATTCCACATTCTACCAATTACACATTCCACGAATTCCACATTCTACCAATTACACATTCCACCAATTACACATTCCACGAATTCCACATTCTACCAATTACACATTCCACGAATTCCACATTCCACCAATTACACATTCCACGAATTCCACATTCCACAGCACTAATTTTATATGCCTTTTAATTGCTTACAAGTTAATCAGTGTTAACGACAGCAAGGCTCACTTCTGTAATATTAGTACTAGAGTAAGGCTAATTAATATAGTCATAGCATCACAATATTCCGTAGAAAATGAGTACATAAGATATGGCAAAGGTTTAGCTTTCAGCATTTAAGCTAGTTTTCACACTGAGTCGAAAGTTTCTCCGCTGGCATTGTTTTGCATAGTTTTTTTTATTCATTTCTAACCCACCTTCCGTTTCTCGCCCTATCCCTCTCACAGCCCCCAGCTGGTGTTGGGCGTTAAAGAATCGCTATTTTTAAAAATGTCCAGCCCAGTAGAAACCCAATTAATCGGTTAGCAACTACAAGACAGAGAAAAGAGAGACAGAGACAGAGACAGTGAGAACGATGAGAGCTATAGACTCAAGTTCATCAGCAATATAATGAAAAAATATAGTAGTTAAGAACTGAGTCAGCCCTTTATCTTCGGCTAGAAATTGTAGCTGAATTTGTATATATATATATACAGATTTAGTAACTAAGGCGGTTAGTTTTACAGTCTCCGACTGGATAATGCAATCATGGTAAGTTACGTCTCGTGCTTTTCAAATCTTTCTTTTAAGTCGTATCTGTCTTTTTTAGAGTTTCAGCTCGCACGAAGTTTATTATGCTAATTGTGTAAGAAATTCGAGGTTGCGTGGAAATAAAGTTTAAAATAATAATTTGAAAAGCTAACTAATTCTACTCATGAATATTTATACTTACCAAGATAGAAATCAAATTGCGGTATTTCGGCAAATCGAGAGTGCTTAAGAATTAATAACTCTTTTATAACCACCTCGGTGCTTTGGATTCATCATTCCAAAACTACCATCAAATAATAATTTCAGTCTGAGCAAACTCACAACGATCAACGAATTGATGAATCAGCTCGGACTCAAATCGGAGACAACATTCACCAGGGAAACTCAGGAAAAAATCCCGATGAGAATCCTGTGGGAAATTCAAAGGAGAATCCCGAGGGGAATCCCGAGGTAAATTCCGAGGAGAATACCGAGGGGAATCCCAAAGGAAACCCTAAGGAGAATCCCGAGGGGAATCCCGAGGTAAATTCCGAGGAGAATACCGAGGGGAATCCCAAAGGAAACCCTAAGGAGAATCCCGAGGGGAATCCCGAGGTAAATTCCGAGGAGAATACCGAGGGGAATCCCAAAGGAAACCCTAAGGAGAATCCCGAAGGGAATCCCGAGGTAAATTCCGAGGAGAATACCGAGGGGAATCCCAAAGGAAACCCTAAGGAGAATCCCGAGGAGATTTCCGAAGCGGATTCCGTTGAGAAAATACTGAGAATCTCCACTGTAAATTCTACGTCAGAAAACTCAGTGGAGAGTAGAGAAGAACAAACCGAGGATATTTCCACAGAAGCTTCTAAAATCAGTGCCAAGGAAAACTCAGAGATCAAGCCAAACGAAGACTCTGAAGAAGAGGAGGCAGAACACACCGAAGAAGCTGTCAATAAAGATGAAGTCGAGGAAGTCAACAATGACGCTGAGGAATTCCCGCCGATACGCACGCCGCCGCAGCTCCGAGTGTATCGCAGGGTGCCGGGTTTTCGCTATCGGGTGAGCGAGCCACGCAGAAGACTTTGAAACAAAGTCGAAAATATTTGAACATATTTTTAAAATATTTTTTCGTCTTTTTCCACCCCACAGATGCCGGCCATGCAAAGATGGAAGCGGATCGCTCACTCAATCATTATCTGGCTGCGACTGTACCACTTTCACTCGTCACAGTGAGCTCTCATTCGCACAACTTTGCTTGCTCTGAATCTTCCTCTTTTTCTCTTCCATTTTCTCACCCGTTCTCTCTCATCATTCTCTTTTCTTTAAAGAGGTTCTTGACACATTTGTATTTACAAAAAAAACTGTGATTGTATTGAGAATAGCTTTCTCCTAGAATTTCCCATCCTTTCTTATCCCCTCGCAGAGTTAGAGAGATTTTGCGTTTCTTCTCCGACTCTGACCTTCTGATGGACGCCTTGGAGGAATCCAACTTTGAGGAGCTTGTGTTCTCAGTGCACAGCTTCAAGCCCAACAAACAGGTGAGAAGGGGTTTATTAATTTGCTTTCGCAATCTTCTATAGCTGCTGGGGCGTCAAGACCTGTAAAGTTTTGCAGATTTCTGGTGTAGTTTGCAGATTTCTGGTGCAGCTGGCAGATTTCTTATCTACTCGTAGTTTGCAGATTTCTTATCTACTCGTAGTTTGCAGATTTCTGGTGTAGTTTGCAGATTTCTGGTGTAGTTTGCAGATTTCTGGTGTAGTTTGCAGATATCTGTGTAATTTGCAGATTTCTGGTGTAGTTTGCAGATTTTGCGTAGTTTGCAGATTTTTTGTGTAATTTGCAGATTTCTGGTGTAGTTTGCAGATTTCTGGTGTAGTTTGCAGATTTCTGGTGTAGTTTGCAGATTTCTCGTGTAATTTGCAGATTTCTGGTGTAGTTTGCAGATTTCTGGTGTAGTTTGCAGATTTTTTGTGCAGTTTGCAGATTTCTGTGTAATTTGCAGATTTCTTATCTACTCGTAATTTGCAGATTTTTTGTGTAGTTTGCAGATTTTGCGTAGTTTGCAGATTTTTTGTCTAATTTGCAGATTTCTGGTGTAGTTTGCAGATTTCTGGTGTAGTTTGCAGATTTCTCGTGTAATTTGCAGATTTCTGGTGTAGTTTGCAGATTTCTGGTGCAGCTGGCAGATTTCTTATCTACTCGTAGTTTGCAGATTTCTTATCTACTCGTAGTTTGCAGATTTCTGGTGTAGTTTGCAGATTTGTGGTGTAGTTTGCAGATTTCTCGTGTAATTTGCAGATTTCTGGTGTAGTTTGCAGATTTCTGGTGTAGTTTGCAGATTTTTTGTGCAGTTTGCAGATTTCTGTGTAATTTGCAGATTTCTGTGTAATTTGCAGATTTCTGTGTAATTTGCAGATTTCTGTGTAATTTGCAGATTTCTTATCTACTCGTAATTTGCAGATTTTTTGTGTAGTTTGCAGATTTTGCGTAGTTTGCAGATTTTTTGTCTAATTTGCAGATTTCTGGTGTAGTTTGCAGATTTCTGGTGTAGTTTGCAGATTTCTCGTGTAATTTGCAGATTTCTGGTGTAGTTTGCAGATTTCTGGTGTAGTTTGCAGATTTCCGGTGTAGTTTGCAGATTGCTGGTGTAGTTTGCAGATTTCTGGTGTAGTTTGCAGATTTGTGGTGTAGTTTGCAGATTTGTGGTGTAGTTTGCAGATTTCTGGTGTAGTTTGCAGATTTCTGGTGTAGTTTGCAGATTTTTGTGTAGTTTGCATATTTTGTGTAGTTTGCAGATTTTGTGTAGTTTGCAGATTTTTGTGTAGTTTGCAGATTTCTGATCTAGCTTGCAGATTCCTTTTGTAGTTTAAATATTGACAAAGTTGATAGCTTCTTGAATTTGTTATTTCTACAATTCAAGACGATGAAAAACAACTATAGTTTGATAGTAAAACAGATCGGATAAGAGATTAACCCATTGCTGCTGCTTCTGTTGCTGCAACTGAGCCTGGTTTAAGAGAAAAAACTGTATTTTAGAAAATCTGACCCACGGAATCGAAAAAAAGCGAAAAAGTACGGCGTTTTCGATCAATCATTCCAGGAAATGAGACTCGTACGAGAAGGAAAACAAACCCAGTTGCTTAATTTGCAGGCGGCCCCAACCCAAATCTAGACGGGTAGCTTCTGACGGACCACGACACAGGTGGGAACGGAGAGGTTGAAAGGAGAGGAAAGTTGAGCTCATTGCTTTTTAGAGCTATAAAAGACTTCCGTTCCCCAGATCATTTTTTTCTGACAGAATTTTTTCGACGCAGGTTACAGCAACAGAGGATCGCAAACAACACCGGAGAATTGCAGATTTGTTTTAAAAACTTATTTAAAAACTGCAACGTGCAAAGTCTAGTTTTTTAGAAAACTTCTTGACTTTTGATTTGTTGAGCTAATGCACCATGCTTTTACTCGAAATTACTCCTGATTTGACAGCATGCGAGGTTTTAAATTGAAATTTTAGTTTAATATTTTTTTATAAAAATGATAACGATATAGTAAAACTATTGACTAGCTAACTGTGCCAAATCAGTGTTCAACTTTGAACATTTTATTCAATGCAGGCGCGAGTGAATCATAAGACGCTTAACATTATGCGAATTGATCCTAATGAACGATTTCAGCGCGACGTACGGCCAGTAAGTTTGGCAGGAGACTGGCGGGGTTTAGAGGACTGGAGTTTAGAGGGGTAGAAGTTTAGAGGCAAAGGGTTTTAGAGGGGTAAGGATTTGTAGGGCTTGAAGGGGTTGGGGTTTCGACTGGGGTTTAGTGATGTTGGAGTTTAGGGAGACTGGGGTTTAGAGGTGTTGGGGTCTAGAGAGGTAGGGGTTTAGAGGGGTAGGGGTTTAGAGGGGTAGGGGTTTAGAGAGGTAGGGGTTTAGAGGGGTAGGGGTTTAGAGGGGTAGGGGTTTAGAGAGGTAGGGGTTTAGAGGGGTAGGGGGTTTAGAGGTGTTGGGATTTGATGGGGCTTGAAGGGGTTGGGGTTTTAAAGAGCTGGGGTTTAGAATTTTTGCAGTTTAGAGGGACTGGGGTTTAGATGGCTTAAGGTTTAGACGGGTAGGGGTTTAGAAGGTCTGGGGTATTTAAAAGTCAACGAAAATGCACAACAGTGCTCCGCCGCTCCGACCCTCCCACCACCCAGATCGAGGCCGGCCTCAGGGGCTACGAGGCGTTTCGCAAGTATCCGCCGAATATGTTGCGCAAGATCGCTGAGCGCGCCTGGTTCCAGGAGTTCGAGCGGCACTCGGTCATTGTTAGGGAGGGCGATTATCCGCTCTATTATTACTTTATCATCTACGGATCTGGTGAGACTATATTTGTAATTAAATACCAATATTTTAGTGCATAATCACAGAACGATCAACTATAACAAAAATCACAAGAGTTTAGCCTCCGTGGCAACTAGAAAATTTTAATTTGGATGTCCTGAAACAAATTTAACAAAGTTGGGTATCTATTTAACTACGAGCGTAGCTAGCTAGTTGAGCTTTGAATTCAGAAGAAATGAAACTAGGTCGCCATGGAAACTAGAATAGTTGTTGTGTATACGATAGCTATGAAAACTAGTTTTTTATGTATGGTTGCCATGGAAACTAAGATATTTTTGTATACGGTTGCTCTGGAAAAAGGTTAGTTATGTGTCGTTGCTATTGAAAATAGGATAGTAATGTATGGTTGCCATAGAAACTAGGATAGTTGTCTTTGGTCGCCATGGAAACTAGGATAGATATGTATGGCTGCCATGAAAAATGGGAAAGTTTTTGTGCATACGGTTGCTATGGAAACTTTGATAGTTATGTACTCGCATAGTTGCCATGGAAATTGGGATAGTGTGCATTATTGCCATGGAAACTATGGTAATGAGTAATGGATGTCATGGGAATGGTTGTCTTGTAGGCAAGGTTATAATTTGTTATAGAAACGCTTTTCTCCCCAACGCACCCAGCGCTCGTGTCGATTATCGATCGCGACAAGATGATCGCCAGAGTGGCGGCTCTGCTCAACCGCGGCGACTCATTCGGCGAGCTCGCCATCATCGATCGCGTCAAGCGAGCCTCCACCGTCATCGCCAGGGAGAAGTGCGGCCTGATGATGCTGGAGGACAAAGACTATTTGGAGATCTTTATGCACGGCGGAGTAAAGTTTCTCGACAACAGTTTTGTGAAGAGTCACGTGCTGTTTAAGGGCTTCGATCTGGGTGTGCTGAAGGCGAACCCGAGGCTGGTCAAGCTTAATTATTTCTCACCAGGCGTCACCATTGTTGAGGACAGCCGCTTGTCCTACTGGATCTTTCTCGTCATCTCCGTGAGTGAAAAAAAGCTATTAATTCAGTGTCCTCCATGTGGTAGTGGCGCCCCCATGTGGTAGTGGCGCCCCCCATGTGGTAGTGACACCCCCATGTGGTAGTGACGCCCCCATGTGGTAGTGGCGCCCCCATGTGGTAGTGACACCCCCATGTAGTAGTGACGCCCCCATGTAGTAGTGACACCCCCATGTGGTAGTGACGCCCCCATGTAGTAGTGACGCCCCAATGTGGTAGTGACGCCCCCATGTAGTAGTGACGCCCCCATGTGGTAGTGACGCCCCCATGTGGTAGTGACACCCCCATGTGGTAGTGACACCCCCATGTGGTAGTGACACCCCCATGTGGTAGTGACACCCCCATGTGGTAGTGACACCCCCATTTGGTAGTGACGCCCCCATGTGGTAGTGACACCCCCATGTAGTAGTGACACCCCCATGTAGTAGTGACGCCCCCATGTGGTAGTGACGCCCCCATGTAGTAGTGACGCCCCCATGTAGTAGTGACACCCCCATGTAGTAGTGACGCCCCCATGTGGTAGTGACGCCCCCATGTAGTAGTGACGCCCCCATGTGGTAGTGACGCCCCCATGTGGTAGTGACACCCCCATGTGGTAGTGACACCCCCATGTGGTAGTGACACCCCCATGTGGTAGTGACACCCCCATGTGGTAGTGACACCCCCATTTGGTAGTGACGCCCCCATGTGGTAGTGACACCCCCATGTGGTAGTGGCGCCCCCATGTGGTAGTGACACCCCCATGTAGTAGTGACGCCCCCATGTAGTAGTGACACCCCCATGTGGTAGTGACGCCCCCATGTAGTAGTGACGCCCCCATGTAGTAGTGACGCCCCCATGTAGTAGTGACACCCCCATGTAGTAGTGACACCCCCATGTGGTAGTGACACCCCCATGTAGTAGTGACACCCCCATGTGGTAGTGACACCCCCATGTGGTAGTGACACCCCCATGTGGTAGTGACACCCCCATGTGGTAGTGACACCCCCATGTAGTAGTGACACCCCCATGTGGTAGTGACACCCCCATGTGGTAGTGACACCCCCATGTGGTAGTGACACCCCCATGTGGTAGTGACACCCCCATGTGGTAGTGACACCCCCATGTGGTAGTGACACCCCCATGTGGTAGTGACACCCCCATGTGGTAGTGACACCCCCATGTGGTAGTGGCGCCCCCATGTGGTAGTGACACCCCCATGTGGTAGTGGCGCCCCCATGTAGTAGTGACGCCCCATGTGGTAGTGACACCCCCATGTGGTAGTGGCGCCCCCATGTGGTAGTGACACCCCCATGTGGTAGTGGCGCTTCCATGTATAAGTGGCGCACCCATGTGACCAGGACAGCCAAGACACAAATCCTGGCTACGCCACTGCGCGAGACCCTAACCCTCTGACGTCGGCCAGTAGTAAAGTTTCGAACTAAATCTTGTTCGTCAGGGCAAGGCCACGGTCAAGATGGCCGTACACAAGAGCGTCCTCCAGAGAGAAGAGGAGGAGGTCGTCGATCGGGACGAGCGCGAGCGTCAGCGCCTGTTGGAGGACTACAGGCGGGGCGACATCGGGCACCGGACCCTGATTCGGCGCAACTGGCGGCGCCACCTGCTGCAGCAGGACCGGCTGTCTCATCGGCCGGAGTTTCAGGCAAATTTGGAGCTCCGCCAGATCGGCTTGGCTGGGCCAGCCGATGGCGGCAGTCTCAAACGGGAGCTCAGCAGGGTCGGTCGGGAGGCGACGCGACTGCCGCCGCTGGCTGTGAGTTTCACGGTGGATTGTTAAATGAAGGTCTAGTGAGAACTGATTAGAGACAGCCAATGTTTTTTGAATCCTCGCAACAGAAAGCCTACCTGGTGGCACCGGCACCGGACGATCAGAACGCGCAGACGGTCGCCGAAGATCAGTCGAAGCTGCAGCCGCCTGACGCCGAGGCGTCTGGAACAGCAGCAGGTCAGGTGCACGTGAACTAGATAAATAATTGCGCACGCAATCGATCTAAAAGTACACACGAGTACTTGATCCAGAAGTACACGCGTACTTGATCCAGAAGTACACGCGTACTTTATCCAAAAGTACACGCGCACTTAAATAAAAACTACACGCGAATTTGATTTTAAAGAACAAACTCGTAACTTTTTTTAATTTTTTTTCAGAGAACGGTCGCGAGGCGATTGCGGGCCAAAAGATCACCTACATTACAGGAAAGGAGGCTGTGCTGCAGGGTCGTCGCACTTTGGCAACGGATTTGAATAGAGAATTTTACCAAGAAGTAAGTTCGTATCACAGATAATATATAATATTATATATTATCTGTGGTTTGTATTGCTGCATTTGCTCATTGGAATCAGTAGGTCATTGGGATACATGCGTCATTCGGATTAGTAGGTCATTCGGATCAGTAGGTCATTGAGATCAGTGGGTCATTGGGATCAGTGGTCATTGGGACCAGATTATTATCTGGTCATAGGGTTTAAGGCCAAACTGATCTTAAAATTCTAATGTACGTGTGTACAATTTAACTTATTCACAGGTGGAAATGAAGCTGTTGCTAGGCGAATTCGAAGAGGAATCCCTGTTCGAATACCTGCCGGTGCAGGTCCTGGAGCGGGGCATGCTGTTTGTGAGGCTCATAATATTTCCTGCCACTCGCTTTATGTGAACCTGTTCAAGCGTGACACAAGTGTGAAAAGAATATTTTTATGATCAGTTGGTCATTGAGGATCAGTTGGTCATTGAGGATCAGTTGGTCATTGAGGATCAGTTGGTCATCGAGGATCAGTTGGTCATTGAGGATCAGTTGGTCATTGAGGATCAGTTGGTTATTGGTGATCAGTTGGTCATTGGTGATCAGTTGGTCATTGAGGAATAGTTGGTCATTGGTGATCAGTTGGTAATTGAGGACAGTTACTCAGTCAAATGAATTTCATGCAGGGCTTCGCGGACCACTTTTTCGAGAACCAGCCGGCACTGAAGCTGATCAGCAAAGGCTGCGAGCTGTTATGCATCAGGCGCGAATTGTACTTTGACAATGCCAACGAAATCACCCTGTTTGGAGTTGGCAACTCTGTAAGCTCATTGAACTGTTGCGCAGTAGACGGAGGATAATGGAATTAGAATTTCACTGAGATTGCTGTGTCATTGGGATTCTAATTGACATTGATAAAATTGGTGACAATGCTGGTCAGGGCTCAGTCAGTCAATGGGATCAGGGAGTGGGTCATGGTGGTGAGTCGATGGGATCAGAGAGTGGGTCATTGTGAGTCAATGGGATCAGAGAGTGGGTTATTGTGAGTCAATGGGATCAGGGAGTGTGTCTTGGTGGTGAGTCGATGGGATCAGGGAGTGGGTCATGGTGAGTCAATGGGATCAGGGAGTGGGTCATGGTGAGTCAGTGCAATGAGGGAGTAGGTCTTTGCGAGTCAATGGGATCAAGGAGTGGGTCATGGTGGTGAGTCGATGGGATCAGGGAGTGTGTCTTGGTGGTGAGTCGATGGGATCAGGGAGTGGGTCATGGTGAGTCAATGGGATCAGGGAGTGGGTCATGGTGAGTCAATGGGATCAAGGAGTCACGGGTCAGTAGGTCAATGTGGGGAGTCAAAGGGATCTGGGTCAGTAGGTCATTGTGATGAGTCAATGAGATCATGAGTCATGGGTCAGTAGGTCATTGTGGTGAGTCAATGGGATCATGAGTCATGGGTCAGTAGGTCATTGTGGTGAGTCAATGGGATCATGAGTCATGGGTCAGTAGGTCATTGTGGTGAGTCAATGGGATCATGAGTCATGGGTCAGTAGGTCATTGTGGTGAGTCAATGGGATCATGAGTCATGGGTCAGTAGGTCATTGTGTTGAGTTAGTGTTATCAGGAAGTGTTAGTCAGCGGTATCTGACGGAGCGAATCCTTGTTGCAGCTTCGGCCGTATCCTTCGGAGCAGGCTGTGCTGGGCAAGAACAAAGAAGTCCGCGCCTGGACTGATGTCAAATCCAGGCACTACAACAAGACGGTAGCAGACATAGCCCGGGAAGATGTCGATGTGCACGACGCTCTAACCAGATTTCCGCCAATAGCGGCGAAATCGTCTCAACAGCGCTACTTAAAGTAGGGCTATTGGCGAAATATTGTCAAAAAACAATCGGAGTCTAAAACAGCACCAGTTGTTTTTTAATAATTTTTGTTCCGTGAAGTGAAAATATGCAGTGACTGAATAGAACACTGAATCGAGCTTTCTTGTAATAAACAATACAGATTTCTTTTTGTATTTAGAAAATCCAACTAAATAATTAAATCCAAAATTAAAGCAAATTAAGTACGCGAAGAAAAAACATTTGAATGAACATTTTGTGGAAAATATATTAAGTACGTAGAGATGTTAACAAAATAAACATGAAAATTTGCTTACTGTAACAAGTACGAGCATTATTATATAATCTTACCTTTATTTTCATGATAGTAAATTATTTCTTTGGATTATATCAAGGCTTTTATATCAACAAAAGTTAGGATTTTTTAATTTTAATATCGAACAAAATTTGATGACAAAAATATTTAAAAAATCTAATCCAAAAGCAGCAAGTACTAAATGTTTTCCCTGATAGACAGAGGGGAAATTGAAAAAAAGCCGAAAATATACTGACAGTACGCCCCGTCTGTCCTGGGTGTCTGTCTGTCAGTCTGTCTTTCTGTGCTGGGTGTCTGTCTGTCTGTCTGTCTGTCTGTCTGTCTGTCCTGGGTGTCTGTCTGTCTGTCTGTCAGTCTGTCTTTCTGTGCTGGGTGTCTGTCTGTCTGTCTGTCTGTCTGCCTGTCCTGGGTGTCTGTCTGTCTGTCCTGGGTGTCTGTCTGTCCTGGGTGTCTGTCTGTCCTGGGTGTCTGTCTGTCCTGGGTGTCTGTCTGTCCTGGGTGTCTGTCTGCCTGTCCTGGGTGTCTGTTTGTCTGTCTGACCTGGTTGTCTGTCTGTCTGTCCCGGGTGTCTGTCTGTCTGTCTGCCTGTCCTGGGTGTCTGTCTGTCTGTCTGTCTGTCCTGGGTGTTTGTCTGTCCTAGGTGTCTGCCTGTCCTGGGTGTCTGTCTGTCCTGGGTGTCTGTCTGTCCTGGGTGTCTGTCTGTCCTGGGTGTCTGTCTGTCCTGGGTGTCTGTCTGTCCTGGGTGTCTGTCTGCCTGTCCTGGGTGTCTGTCTGTCTGTCTGCCTGTCCTGGGTGTCTGTCTGTCTGTCTGTCTGTCCTGGGTGTCTGTCTGTCCTGGGTGTCTGTCTGTCCTGGGTGTCTGTCTGTCTGTCTGCCTGTCCTGGGTGTCTGTCTGTCTGTCTGTCTGTCCTGGGTGTCTGTCTGTCTGTCTGCCTGTCCTGGGTGTCTGTCTGTCTGTCTGCCTGTCCTGGGTGTCTGTCTGTCCTGGGTGTCTGTCTGTCCTGGGTGTCTGTCTGTCTGTACGGGGTCACCCAAAAAGTTAAATAATGTTGGATTGATGTTACGAGTAATTAAAATCAAAACGAAAGATCATCATTTTAAAATAGAAAACAAACGGAAATCTAATGAGAACTCATATAATGGCTAAACGATAGTACAGTTACAAAGCATCCCGTACCTGAAAAGTAATGACTAGAGTAAAAAAACAATGAAGAAAACTACTGTAAGTAGTACGCCACAGCAAGTAGGTAAATTTTAGATTGAAGAAAAAATGAACACAGCGAGATTAGGAACAGATATTAGAAGTGATGGTACGGGTAACCAGATACAAAACTATGCGGAATTCTGACATGATTAAACATGTAAAAATCTGTATTATGTTGTTTATTAACACTGAATTAAAAATCGAAGTGTTCAACCAACAGTTCAATATTTAATGGATAATTTTTATTTTAAATTTTAAACAGCGACAAAGTGTTTTTTATCAATTATCAGCTGCTTTCTAACATCAATATTTTGGACAAACAATACGACAGGATAAATTGAAATTGGGATTCTTGTTACAAACATAAAAAATGTATATAATCAACGATTTGTAAATCTGCTCTAGGAAAAAATAGTTTTTTAAAAGAAATAATGTACGCAGTGTCTATGGGTAATGCCGTCTTGGTGCCATATGCCGATATAAAATAATTTGGTTCAAGAGGGTCTTTGCTGGAAGTCCTGCCCTTACGTTTCGCACCTTTGCCCCACACGTGTAAAAGTTTCAAGTGTATAGATATTGTTTATGACCGAAATCGAAAACTTTGACGGAATTTATAAACGGTCATTGTCAAATGACCGAATTTGCAATAATTTTATTGTCTATGACCGAATTTGCAATCATCTCATTGTCTATGACCGAATTTGCAATCATCTCATTGTCTATGACCGAATTTGAAAGCATCTCATTGTCTATGACCGAATTTGCAAACATCTCATTGTAAAATTACCGAATTTCAAACATCTCATTGTCAAATGACCGAATTTGCAAACATCTCATTGTCTATGACCGAATTTGCAGACATCTCATTGTCTATGACCGAATTTGCAAACATCTCATTGTCAAATGACCGAATTTGCAAACAGGTCATTGTCTATGACCGAATTTGTAAAAGGATCATTGTCTATGATCACATTTGTAAACGGGTCATTTTCTATGATCACATTTGTAAACGGGTCACTGTCTATAATAGAATTTGTAAAGGGGTCATTGTCTATAATAGAATTTGTAAATGGGTCATTGTCTATAATAGAATTTGTAAATGGGTCATTGTCTATAATAGAATTTGTAAATGGGTCATTGCCTATAATATAATTTGTAAATGGGTCATTGTCTATAATAGAATTTGTAAATGGGTCATTGTCTATATTAGAATTTGTAAACGGATCATTTTCTATGACCGAATTTGCTAACAGGTCATTTTCTATGACTAATTGTTAACGGATTTTTTGTCATGACAGAATGATAAACGAGATGACCTGTTTAAGTGAACGGATCATCACGCATGACTTATTTTCATAGGCCAATCTGTGGCAAAAATGGTCACGCCGAAAAAGGTAATTGTCGAAGTTTAAGTACACAGGCCATCGAGTTTCGATTCCAGCAAAGGCTTTCTTAGTTTCAAAAACCTGCGCCGCAGACATACTATTAACAATGAGATTTCCAATTATTCAGTCATCTAGCCGACGATGCCGCGGAGTTAAAGTACTCTCGCCTGGCAGCTCTGGCTAGCATTCGGCGGCGTTGCTCCAAGCCGGACAGACTGAAATCGGCGCCTTCCATCAAGCCGCCGCCGCCGCCACCGTCGCCAGCTCCGCCGAAGTCGTCGGAGAAGAAATCCTGCGGACCGTGCGGCACGTGCGGGCCGGCCGAGCCGACAACCCGGCCCTCCAGAATGTTGGCGATGGTGGCGTCCGGACTGCCGCTCAGGCGCAAATCTTCAACAATGGCCAGAGTGGAAATGTGAGGGAAAATTTGCTTGACAGCGTCGGCCTGTTCACGAAGGCGAGCGTCGATGGCCTTGTCGCGAAGACTCCGTCCAGTGGAGGCTGTTCCAGACGAGACAACGGACGTAGAAGCCGCGACAGCTGTTGTTGATATCAAAGATGAAGACGAAATGACGGGGGATGTTGATGAAACGGCTGCAGACGTAATCGCTGATGCCGCGGTGGTGGTTGGCATTGATGTCGTTGTCAACGCCGACGCGGACAAACTGCTGTTGACGTTGACAATCGACGAAGAATCGCCGTTAAAAGTTGCCGAGGATGAGGCGGCCGCTTGGACGACTGGCGAAGGGACAGCACTGGCTGACGCGGCGGCTGCGGCGGCTGCGGCATCAGGGGTTGACACGGGACGACGGCAGGTTGGACAGGCCAGTTCCTGCTCAAGCCAGAGGCCCAGGCAGTCGGAGTGGAAGGCGTGGCGGCAGGGCAGGCGGCTGCTGCCGCTGGCGAGCGGGTCCCAGCAAATCGGGCAGAGCTCCGGCTCCGCAGCGTCGCCAGCTGCCTGGTAGCGGCTGCAGACGCTGCTGATTAGCCGGTGGACCAGGCGGTATCTGGGGTGGGGAGAGGGTGAGACTGATAGTTCTCAGAATGAGACCCAGAAGTGAGACTCAAAATGAGGGAAGATGAGACTTAGAATGAGGGAGGGTGAGACTCAGATACTGAGAGGGGGAGACTCAGATACTGAGAGAGTGAGACTCAGGTACTGAGAGTGAGACTCAGATACTGAGAGAGTGAGACTCAGGTACTGAGAGAGTGAGACTCAGGTACTGAGAATGGGAGACCCAGATACTGAGAGAGTGAGACTCAGGTACTGAGAGGGTGAGACTCAGATACTGAGAGTGAGACTCAGATACTGAGAGAGTGAGACTCAGATACTGAGAGAGTGAGACTCAGATACTGAGATAGTGAGACTCAGGTACTGAGAGTGGGAGACCCAGATACTGAGAGAGTGAGACTCAGGTACTGAGAGTGAGACTCAGATACTGAGAGAGTGAGACTCAGGTACTGAGAGTGGGAGACCCAGGTACTGAGAGTGGGAGACTCAGATACTGAGAGAGTGAGACTCAGATACTGAGAGAGTGAGACTCAGATACTGAGAGAGTGAGACTCAGGTACTGAGAGTGGGAGACCCAGATACTGAGAGAGTGAGACTCAGGTACTGAGAGTGAGACTCAGATACTGAGAGAGTGAGACTCAGGTACTGAGAGTGAGACTCAGATACTGAGAGTGGGAGACCCAGGTACTGAGAGGGGGAGACTCAGGTACTGAGAGGGTGAGACTCAGATACTGAGAGTGAGACTCAGATACTGAGAGAGTGAGACTCATGTACTGAGAGTGAGACTCAGATACTGAGAGAGTGAGACTCAGATACTGAGAGAGTGAGACTCAGGTACTGAGAGTGGGAGACCCAGGTACTGAGAGTGGGAGACCCAGGTACTGAGAGTGGGAGACTCAGATACTGAGAGAGTGAGACTCAGGTACTGAGAGTGAGACTCAGATACTGAGAGTGGGAGACCCAGGTACTGAGAGGGGGAGACTCAGGTACTGAGAGGGTGAGACTCAGATACTGAGAGTGAGACTCAGATACTGAGAGAGTGAGACTCATGTACTGAGAGTGAGACTCAGATACTGAGAGAGTGAGACTCAGATACTGAGAGAGTGAGACTCAGGTACTGAGAGTGGGAGACCCAGGTACTGAGAGTGGGAGACCCAGATACTGAGAGAGTGAGACCCAGGTACTGAGAGTGGGAGACTCAGATACTGAGAGAGTGAGACCCAGGTACTGAGAGTGGGAGACCCAGATACTGAGAGAGTGAGACCCAGGTACTGAGAGTGGGAGACTCAGATACTGAGAGAGTGAGACTCAGGTACTGAGAGTGGGAGACCCAGATTAATCAAAAGTAAAGACACAAAAATGCAATACGTTAAGCTGCAGTTAAAATTAGTTAGAATTAGAATTTAGTATTTTTTCTGCAACCTAAGCTAAATTGAGAGAAGTGAGTGCATGCACTGTCAGCACGTATAAACTATAATAACATTAACTTTGAAACTATTATTTACTCACCCTAGATATAAATTAAATTCTTTGTGTAAACATAATTATTACAAGATAGCATTGCTTTTATAGCTAGTACTCGTAGACAGTAAGGTAAGTCTGGAAATATATTTGTGCAAAAAGTTCTTACTAGCCGACTAAGCTACAGAGCATAATATAGATAAGATAAAAACTAATATAATATACTAAAAGAAAGAGTGTTAGAAAACTTACAATCTAGAAACGAATAAGTTGTATAACAGATAAACAAACCATTTACAACCGATTGCTTTTATTAGGTCTGCCTGTCATTACACTGCTTATCAAAAGACTAGACTATAATATTCAATGATTATGAAACTAACTGAATAATTATCAACAAGCCATTACACTAATTGGGTAATGATCCACTTGTCATTACTCTAGTTGGGTAATTGTCAATTAGCCGAGAGACTAATTAGGCAATAATCAATTGATCATTACAGTTATTATGTAGCAATCAATGGATCATTACCGTTATTATGTAGTAATCAATGGATCATTACAGTTATCATGTAGCTATCAACGGATCATTACAGTTTTTATGTAGTAATCAATGGATCATTACCTTATTAAGCAGTAATCAATTGATCATTACAGTTTTTATGTAGTAATCAATGGATTATTACCTTTATTATGTAGTAATCAATGGATCATTACAGTTATTATGTAGTAATCAATTGATCATTACAGTTTTTATGTAGTAACCAATGGATTATTACCTTTTATTATGTAGTAATCAACGGATCATTACACTTATTAAGCAATAATCAATTGATCATTACAGTTTTTATGTAGTAATCAATGCATCATTACCCTATTATGTAGTAATCAATGCATCATTACCCTATTATGTAGTAATCAACGGATCATTTAGTTTTTATGTAGTAATCAATGGATTATTACCGTAATCTGGCAGTACTAAATCGATAGTATTGACTGACTTCTAAAAAATCGGTAAATTATTGGTCTACTTAGAGTAGTGATTAAAAAAGAATGAGTTTCTCACCTCAAATGCCTGTGCCATCGATCGCACAGCTGATAATATAGATACCTAAGCTGCATGAAGATTACCAGATTAGCAATAGACAATGTAAAATTGCTCCATAGCAGCATGTGTAGATTGTGAAATCCGTCTAATAGCATGGCTGCGCAGTCGAATGCCAGGTCGGTGTGATAAGAGAAGCTGGACCGGAGTGGAGATGACGCGCCTGACCCACCCGCTGAATCCCGCCTAGCCAGATGATGCAGGAATCGGACGCACACGTGCCCCGTTGCGGCAGCTAGCATGGCCAATTCAGCTAGCATGAATAGCATGAAATGCGCTGATGTATGCAAGCCGATGTACACAGACAGGCCAGACAAGGAGCCGCAGACTGTTAGAACGCAAGCTAGCAGGGTGAGCATTTTAACTCGAACTTTTAACGACGGCTTACTGGCGGCCGCGTTCATTAAATAATCTAAGCGATCCTTTGTCAGGTGGGTTAGCAGGTGTAGAAAGCCTAGAATGCTGTACCAACCGGACCAGAGCAGCACCTGCAATGATTGGCCATTTGGCTAAGAATCGAACTCCTGACCTCAAGGCTAAAAAGTACAAAGTATAAAAAACTCTAAAACTCAGTATGTGCCTCTACCAAAAACATCTGCATTTAATTTATGATTTTAGACATCCAATTCAGGTAGATTTAGGGCGTCAAATAACTAACCGTAACTCAGGTAGACTTCAGGCATTAAACATACTGTAACTTCAGGTAGACTTCAGGCATTAACTATACTGTAACTTCAGGCAGATTTAAGGCATTAACTATACTGTAACTTCAGGCAGATTTCAGGCATTAAACATACTGTAACTTCAGGTAGACTTCAGGCATTAAACATACTGTAACTTCAGGCAGATTTCAGGCATTAAACATACTGTGACTTCAGGTAGATTTCAGGCATTAAACATACTGTAACTTCAGGCAGATTTCACGCATTAACTATACTGTAACTTCAGGCAGATTTCAGGCATTAAACATACTGTAACTTCAGGCAGATTTCAGGCATTAAACATACTGTAACTTCAGGCAGATTTCAGGCATTAAACATACTGTAACTTCAGGTAGATTTCAGGCATTAAACATACTGTAACTTCAGGTAGATTTCAGGCATTAAACATACTGTAACTTCAGGTAGATTTCAGGCATTAACTATACTGTAACTTCAGGTAGATTTCAGGCATTAAACATACTGTAACGTCAGGTAGATTTCAGGCATTAAACATACTGCAACTTCAGGCAGATTTCAGGCATTAACTATACTGTAACTTCAGGTAGATTTCAGGCATTAAACATACTGTAACTTCAGGTAGATTTCAGGCATTAACTATACTGTGACTTCAGGTAGATTTCAGGCATTAAACATACTGTGACTTCAGGTAGATGTCAGCATCGGGTGTTAGAACCTTATAATTTCCTTAAAATATGTAAAGATTCGAAAATCTCACCTGATAAAGTGATTGCACATTGAGTATACCGAATATGAAGATGAATTTATAAAAGACAAAATTCCAAAATTTGTCTCGAATATGATCCTGTTCCATAACGCGCAGCTCGCCAAACACAGTATTCTGTATAGTCTTGCCAAGCAGCACTAGCAGGCAATAGATAGTGTTTATGACCGTCCAGAAGCACCACGGCTCCTCGTTTAGTGCGGTTACGACCTCGTCGAATAGGCTCTCAGCCGTGGCATTGACCAGCAGGCGATAAGTGAGGTTGGCCGAGTTAGCGGCTGGACAAAAGCCAGCGGTTGCATTGAATAATTGGAGTCTAGGACAGACCAGATCCTGATGCCGCAGTTGCTCAGAAATCTGCTGCCGCAGTTGCTGACTACTGTCGGCGCTAATAATCACTAGCAGCATGCCGATGAATAGTCTAGCCTGCAGAGCCAGATCGAGGTAGCGCCTATGCACGTGATAAATAGCAGCGCCTAGCAGGGTTACACTGCACACTACGTAAGTTGAGAAATCTGGCAATGGTATCTTTTCCAAGAATACTGAAGACATGATGTCAGATTTGAGCGCCGAATATTAAGCAACTCAGCTGCTGGAATCGGCGCTGGGATTCCTGAATAGCAAGGCGCCGCTTTGGAAATCTGCAGTAGAATAATATAATAATGTAATATATTATTATATACAATTGACTTTCATAACAGTGATATTCTAATATATTATATATTATGTTAGTAGACAAATACTAAGAATGCGACTCAAAGTTGACAGAGGGGAAGTATGTCTGCAAGTGATGTACATAGTCACAAGTACATAGCCACAATGCTACACCACAATCTGTCAGGCAGTGATTTATGATTTCAGAGGTAACAAATGCATTTAAGCATTGTGACACAAGAGTTCCAGAAAGTTTATACTTGAGTTTTAAAAAATATTTGACACTTTTTACCTTAGCAAAGGTAATGATAGGATGCTACTAATTGGTTTATAAAAGTTGTCTAAAAATTTATGGAGGCATTTAAGAACTACAAATAAAAAAGTCACAATTTAAGCATAAAAATACTCTATGTGCCATGTACTTCAATACCCTTAAGGGTAAAGAAATATAAGAGCGAGCTTTGTGCCAGCATGCACACTTAGTGATGGTGCATATAGATAGGCCTTAACAACACACACACAGACATATTGGTATGAAGGACCAAGGCAATGTTCTACTTCTGTTCGTTATATTATTTTTTGTGTGCAAACAACAGATAACGACAAAAAAAAGTCTAACAGTAACAAAAAGTCAGTAGTTTAGTCAGACAGTTCTGAAAAGTCTTGGTCAGTCTTTCTTCTTTCAAACCAGGTAATAGTGCCTAATCCAATAAATGAGGGCACCAAAGCTATTCTTGGGGTATAGACGGCACCATAAGAATTCTTCAAGGTGGCTTTCGAATAGAGCAGCACTCGTGCCATGCATTTGATGCAGCTTAGCCTTCGCATGGGCCCAGGTGCCCTTGATGGTATTTGTATAGAGTGTCAGATCAGTCCAAACAGCAAAGAATTATTTATTTGAATGCAAGGTCTTGCGAAATCTTCAGGCTCTATAGAATTTCTGTGCTTTAGCTTCCTGTTCCCCCATATTTGCCAGATTTTGCCATAGACATAGATTCAAGTGTCAAGTCACAGCAAAGCCACGTCAGCACAACTTTTTCAAACTCAGAATGCACGTGTGGCATGAATAAAAAAATATAACAAATGGAAGTAGAACATTGCCAAGATCAATGCCATGACTAAAAGGCCTAGTTATAAGTAAATAAAGTTGTAGACATGAGAAAATAGAATTAGTTTCATTGCTCAATCCTATTCATCAGATTCTTAAACTTCTCTTAACTTTCAAGTGTCTAATTCCAAAAAAACATTTTTAGTAAGCACTTTCTCCAGTACTCTAGTTTCAAGCCTTTTAAATATTTTTCTTGCATGCACCTAGCATGATCCTGACTATGGCTGTTTGACCCTGTTTTACGGGGCCAGTTTATACCTCTATAGGCTGCAAATTAGGGTTTTAGCTGCAGTTAAGAAAGAAAAGGGCATGTACAGGTGCAGTCACAATGGTAGGCCTACCTATTTGTGTATACATGCTGCACCTAAAAAGAATCCCAAAAGCACAATGAAAACTATACATGGATTGGTCCCAGGTCATTTCGGTGACAGTCATTTTGGTGACAGTCATTTTGGTGACAGAATTGGTCAGTTTGGTGACAACTATTTTTGCACCTAAATATGCTGAGAAAACAAAACAGCCTTCCATGTGAACTATGCATAGGCCTACCTATAGGCCCTAAAGGATTATTAAATAATAATTGCGATTTTGTTTTAATCAATATGTGGTGCCAATGACAGGTCTTAATTTTTTTACTTTCCAATGGTACTTTTGAGTAGTTTGGATACTTTCTACTTGAACAAATAGCAAATTAGCTTCAAACAGTTTTTCAAACAGTTAAAGTGGCACTTGTCCCACTTCAGGTGCACTTTCTGTCCAGTCCAGAGGAATGCTGTGCCAAGAGCAACGGCTGGCCAACTTTTCCCATATAATATTATGTTTGCTCAAATGGCAAAAATAGTTTTCACTGCATGGCACACATTTTTGATGTTCGATTTTTTACTGTGTACACTGCAACCTTCCTGACTTCCTGACCAACCATCCTGACAAACTCAATAGGCTCAGTGCTGCAGCCTGCAGGTCAGGACAACAAGCAATACAGACAAGAGCTAAAACGTTTTTTATTGGTGGAAATAATTATTTTGAGTAGGAATAGGTAGCGTAGAATAAAAAAACTGGCAATAGGCCCTACACTAAAATTTAATTAAGCGTGTCTATTCTTTGATTTAGCAAGGACTTTGATTATTTCAACAAAAACAATAATTGTAGCTACTAAATATACTACCAATACTACCAACGCTTCTAGCCATGATAAATTGAACGGTTGATGTACATCTAGCTATTTCTCATTGCATTAAGCCTATTAAAGGCCTGAGCAAGTTGTCAATTTGTCAATAAAATCAGCTTTAGACGCGCGCACTCGGTTTTTCACTAGGCCTATTTTTGGATTCTAAGAAAATAGCTTTGAGAATTGCAAAGTAAGTATTTAAAGACACAAAGAAAGTTTTTTATTTTAATGACTTTCTTAACAATTGCTGTTTTTTAATGCTTTTCTGCGTATTTATTAAAACTTTGGTTTAAAAATAATTTTCTTTTAAATTCAACTTTTCTACGACGTCATCGTGTTGTCGTCGACGTCGTCTTCCAACGCAAAGAGGCTGAAGCAGTTTAGTTGAGGCCTGGCTGGAAGTTAGTTAGCAAAAATTAAGACTGCTCTGAATGGATCAACTGTAATAGTGCAGATGAAATGTTTTTTTTTGTTTTATTCGTTAAGTGATTAGTTATTCGCGAAGAGTTCTTATTTGACATACTAATTAAAATGATCCAGGTCCTTAAATTAAAATGTAAAAATAGAGCCCCAAGACTAAATTTTTCCTGTAACTTGGCCCTGTACTTAGCTCAATCAACTGAATAGGCTGAGTGTTGTCATCTTTATTAATAATGTAAAAAAGCATGAACTTTATTTTTGTCTTGTTGTGAAATAAGTGTTTAGGCCTACTTTTTATCAAGTTAGAGTGATTATCCATAGGTAGTCAGAAAGGTGGCACAGCATGCGCCAGAATAAATTTTGGAGGGACAACCTGTGGGCCGTCTGTGCGCCATCTATGCACCGTCTATGCACTGTTTCTGTCTCCTAACCCTGACCCTACACAGAAAAGCACCCTATGTTAACCCAAGACCCTTTGTGTGCACCGCACTCGTGAACCAATGTGCCCCAAGACCCTTTGTGTGTGCAGGAATTTTCCCCCTCAGAGGCCACCTTCCTTACTTTGGCTGATCATAACTTATGTAATGCTGGACCTGTGTATTCTAGGCTAGGCCTATTTTATTTGTCTAGAAACTATAGGTACTTTAAATTTGTGCAAGTCTGCCTTATTGATTTTAATATGTAGGCCTATTGCAAATGATTAGGGCCTATTATTAGGCCTAGTTTATAGCCTACAAAATATCTGTCTTTGGGGCCTAGGCTTTGACAAAATGACTTAAACATGGCCTTTATTTGCTCATTTGGTACAGAGACCCTTTGTGTGTGCAGGAATTTCCCCCTCAGAGGCCACCTTCCTTACTATGGCTGATTAGGCCTATAACTTATGTAATGCTGGACCTGTGTATTCTAGGCTAGGCCTATTTTATTTGTCTAGAAACTTTAGGTACTTTAAATTTGTGCAAGTCTGCCTTATTGATTTTAAATATGTAGGCCTATAGCAAATGATTAGGGCCTATTATTAGGCCTAGTTTATAGCCTACAAAATATCTGTCTTTGGGGCCTAGGCTTTGACAAAATGACTTAAACATGGCCTTTATTTGCTCATTTGATACAGAAGCACCCTAGGCATATAGTGCATTGGGTGCTTCTAGAGTTGCCAATGATATAGCACTGCAACTGTTCACTTGGATAGGTCAGGCCTTTGTAGTAAGAGTGCCAAATTAGTGACCACAGTGTTGACTCTAGCTTGCAAGCCATAGGGCCTATCATCTGTACCAAGTTCTACTGCCTACAACTGGTGCAGGATATGCTATTGCTCCTGCACAAATAGCCATGGCACCCTACTGGCTTGGCCAGGCTCAAACTTGGCATTTGTCAACTGCCTGCTAGCTGATATTGGTGCCGACTGCTTTGCTGGCAGTGTAGGCCTATCCACAGTTTGCATCTGGGCTCTGAAATATTCCCTGTGATGTGACACACATTTACTTATTGTTTCATCTTGACAGTATACTTTTTGTTGGTTTTTATGTTAGCTAGGGTAATGTATCATCAACCAAATAAGAATGTGTATTTTTTTAACTTCAGACATAAGCTACAGATTTTCTATTTAAGATATGATGATAAATCAAAAGCCAAGTTATAGAAAACAGTTACATCTTTTTAAAAAGTATCTGCTTTTGCTATTTTATCAAATAGAAAATAGATATTCCTGCTTTTTATCTAAAACCGAGCAATGATTTTCATGTATCTTCAAACCAAACAGAGAATTTGATGTTTGGTTTTACAATTTGAGTAAGTGGTTTAATCTTATTTTAAGGAGTGAACTATCATGAATTATGTAATTTGAAAGCATTTTTTATGCTCTATAAATAACTACATTTATGGTCATTTAATTGGCAAGCAACCACATACAATCTTCGTCTAAAGTACATACTGAAAAAAATGTTGTTAAAAAGTATGCTTTTGCAATAAAAATTTCTACTGAAACATCAATATCTTTCTTTGCTCTTAATGTTTCATTGCACATCATGCCTCAGCTTGTAGATAATTTCTTTAACTTTCAAATTAGTTGTTCTGTGAAACACAATAGCTTGTTTCTGTCTTGAACGAGACCAAGGAAGAAGTCAAAATTCTTGTTCGGTTTTGAAGATACACTGTTTGGTTGATGATACATTACCCTATAGAAATATAAAAAATTTTCTTCTCTTAAACAGCAACATTTTAACAGGGCAACTTATTTGTCACCCTATTGGAATAAATGTCAAAAACCTGCAGACGGGCAACACAGGTATCAAAAGTGTGGCTCAAAAGGGCGACGAGACACAAAATGCAATAATAACCTAACCAACTAACTATGCTTTATAAAAAAGAAAAGCGACGCGGTGCAGCAGTGCGATGCCCTGCGATGCCCTGCGATGCGATATGACACTAAAAAAGTCTGAAACTGTGATGTACCGATTTGTCAACTTATTCCAATAGGGATTTGTCATTGTATACCAGTCTGTATTTACTGTCCAGCAATATACAATCGAAACTGTAGACACATGCTGAGTATGCATAAAAAAACAGGCCACTGGCCATCTTCTTGCCAGTGCACCAACTTCATCAAAGCTTCATGTGCAGGTTCTCCTTATCATTTAAGTTCCACATGACTCGCACTTGCTTTTAGGGTCATAATATGATAATTTCAGGTCTTGAATTCCAAAAATTGTCCTGCACCAATCACTCACAAACTTAAACATCAACAATACTTTGAATTAGCACAAAGCCAAATAGATGTCTTACTTAGTTGTTGTCAAACAAAATATGTTGATTTGATATTGCAAAAAGTTGCAGATCTACTAAAATTGTTTTCTTGAAAAATTAATAAAGAAATGAAGTACTTAAAGTAAAGGTATTTGATGTATGCAAAACTTCTCCTGAATTTTTCAGAAAGATGCATTGGCAGTCAACACTATTGGTTGTGGCAATTGTTCTAAGTTGCCTGACTGGCTGCTTTGCGCCACCAGTTAATAAGAAGACAGGAAAAGTGGTTGAAAAAAAGCCTGGACCTGCTGATGATTTGCTGGTAAGTTCACTCTTGTATGCATACATATGAAAGCTAGAATATATATCTTGAAACTGAAACTCTTGACACACATTCTATTGTGCAAATTTACTATTTCCATAAATAGTAAATGATATTTGACTTAATGATATTTGACTCAATGACTTCCTATGGCTGCCTCATATTTACAATTTTACAATAAGCTCTTTTAACTCATTAATTTTTCATTCCCATATTCAAACTTAACATTTGTATTTATTATTTCCTGACTTTTAAAGAAAAAATATTGTTTTTAATACTTGCTGAATTTTCAATAAAATCTGAGAAATTCACAATATCTGTCGTTTTTCAGGCTTTACAGAAAATCTTTAAAAAATTCAGGTTGTCTAGTTATACATGTAATTATAGTTACTGTTTTAGGACACATTTCTCATGCCATGCTTTGTGTTCAAGTAGTTACATAGTTAGCTAGAACAGAAATATTTTTAAACCCAACTGGGTCCATTAGCCCACGTCTTAGCTGTTCAGTCCGTGGACTGGTTCAGGGCACCATAATGTACACGAATTTTCTATCTAATGCTGAGTATACCCATTCTGTAACTGGGTGAATTGTCACTTTATGCATTTTTGTTATGTGGAAACTATAAAAAAAAATTACAGAAGACCTACACACCTGATGACTATAAGAAATATGTCGAAGAAGTCTTATCTCATCTTCACACTGACAAGCATTTCAAATCTGAATGGGAGAAATTCAAAAATTCTACTCACAAGATGAGTGTATGTTTAAAATTGCCTTTTTAAATATGGTGTGTTTGTTTATTACATGCTGGGATTTATATTGCAATTTGCTAACATTTTTCTAACGTATTCTTTTTTTCTGGTTGACAAGTGTTTTTATTTTCCTAGAATATGCACCAATGCTAACATTTTTGGTTGACCTTGATTTCTATTAAACTCATTATATAACATTTAAGATACTAAAATGACCCTTATCAGGCTAATCTACCATACAGCACTTACATAAAAGAAGTGGCACAGATTTTGGAATCGGATAAAGTTTTTGCTAGACGTATCCAGAATATGTCAGAGGTTTGTACCAATTCTTTTTCTTGCTTATTTTGCTATTCGTTGTTGTTGTTGTTGTTGTTTCAATTGGCCTCCAATAATGGATGTACTACGATGATTTGGACATTAAGATTAACTTGATGCACACATATTGAACTAAACAATGTATTTTAAAACACATTTTATAGCGTAAAATCTATTAAAATCGGAATTATTCAATAGTTAGACAATTAAGCAATAAAAAAGGTTAATATGAAACATTACTGCATCGTTTATAGTGGTCCGTCCAGTGTTAATGATTTATGACTGTCATGTTTTATGAATAAGAGCACATGCCGGTGATTTTAACAACACTTATCTTAATTTGTGTCAATTAGCCTTTGCATTTCCTAATCATTTAACAGCCTGCCTGCTTCATTAGTTTGCTATTTTATATTAATATTATTAACTGATACCTTTATTTCGTTACAAGAGCCTAAATAGTAATTAGCAGTTTCAAAATTCACATTTTAAATGTGAAACTCAGGTAATTCTGGTAAGTGAAGCTTTGGATTACAATGGATGGGGTTGAGTATATTAGGGATTTTAGGACATTATGTGGGGGAATTTAGGAGATTGAGTAGGGAGTTCAAGAGATTGAGTAGGGGCCTAGGGAGTTCAGGTGCATGAGTAGGGAGTTCAAGAGATTGAGTAGGGATTTCAGGAGATTGAGTAGGGACTTCAGGTATTGAGAAGGGAGTTTAAGAAATTGAGTAATGAGTTCAGGGTATTGAGTAAGGAGTCCAGGGAATTGAGTAGGGAGTTCAGGTGAATGAGTAGGGAGTTCAAGAGATTGAGTAGGGACTTCAGGAGATTGTGGGAGATTAGTTAGAAGTTTGAGTCGTGTTTATGAGTTAGGGAGATTGAGTAGAGCATTCTTATATAGCCATCTAAGTATAAAACAAAGCTCAGAGGCGCCCCAGCCTGATGATGTCACCCATTCGTCCCCTACCGTGCAGGCTGGTGATTTCGCCAGTCAGCTAGAGTTTGTGGATCACGAGGTGCGCAGCCGCCTAGACGAGATCAAGCGCAAAGAGATTGATCGGCTAAATGCGCTGGAGAAAATGTTGGAGGCTAAGCGAGCCGCGGCCGGTGATCCAATTCGCGAAGCTGAGGTGCCAATCCACCCGGATATATTCAACATGGACCAGGAGACCATTAAGAAGGCCCACTTGGATCACGAAAATCCGCACTCGTTTGAGGCGTCCGATTTGGAGAAACTAATACGCCAGGTTGTGGCCGATATGCATCGAGTGGACGAGGCTAAACAGGTGCGCAATTAGCCAGGGATGGAATCGATTCGATGGGAAAGATAGTAAGGTGACAGAGTAACATGAATGAGAAGACGACAGAATGACAAGATGAGACAATACGACACAATGACAAGATGAGACTAGGAAGATGACAGAATGACAAGATGTAGGAAGATGACAGAATGACAAGATGTAGGAAGATGACAGAATGACAAGATGTAGGAAGTCGACAGAATGACAAGATGAGACTAGGAAGTCGACAGAATGACAAGATAAGTCTAGGAAGTCGACAGAATGACAAGATTAGACTAGGAAAATGACAGAATGACAAGATGTAGGAAGACGACAGAATGACAAGAAATGACAAGATGAGACTAGGAAGACGACAGAATGACAATAAATGACAAGATGAGACTAGGAAGACGACAGAATGACAATAAATGACAAGATGAGACTAGGAAGATGTCAGAATGACAAGATGAGGCACTGGAAAGATAACAAGACGATAAAAATATGAAAAGAATTGAGCAAATGATCAATTAGGATAATCAAATATTACGAAAAGGACAAAATCTGATTTTAAAGAGTTATAATATAACGACAGAATACATAATATAATGTGATTTATAATGACAAGATTAATTAGCCAATCCTAAACCAAAACAATCCAGGAGCAATACAAGCAATACGAGATGATGAAGGATCATTTGCGCCTCCGCAAGCTGCAAAAGATTAACGACACCAAGGTCAGGCAGGAAGAGGAGAAGCACTATCAGGAGGAGAAGAAGAAGCATAAGGAGCACGACAAGGTTCATCACCCGGTGCGTGACTTTCTACTGATAGTAGCCTAATGGAAATATACAAAAATAATTATCGATTGCTTTGGTACATTTCTCAGCAATGCTTGAAATGTCCCCTGTACTAGATAGTTTTTTGCACCAGATTTGTTTTAAAAACAAACAGACCCTGTTCACCTAGTAGGATTTTTTTCAAGTAATCCATATTTTCAGTCAGTTTTTACCTGACTCTGGTTAAGGGTCGCGTTAACCCACGCATTTATAACAGATTAACTTACCTATTCACCCAGATGCTTCCCATAATTATGCACTGACATCCCTACTGACCCACTGACATCCCTACTGACCCACTGACATCCCATGCTGACCCACTGATATCCATACTGACCGACTGACATCCCTACTGACCCACTGACATCCCTACTGACCCACTGACATCCCATGCTGACCCACTGATATCCATACTGACCGACTGACATCCCTACTGACCCACTGACATCCCTACTGACCCACTGACATCCCATGCTGACCCACTGATATCCATACTGACCGACTGACATCCCTACTGACCCACTGACATCCCTACTGACCCACTGATATCCCTACTGACCCACTGACATCCCTACTGACCCACGGATATCCCTACTGACCCACTGACATCCCTACTGACCCTTTGACATCCCTGCTGACCCACTACAGTAGGGATATATCACTGAAATCACTTCAAAACCGCTGGCATCACTGCTAAACCATTGACATCCCTCATGACTTAATGACATCACTAATTGATATTCCCCATTTTATTACTGAGGTGAGTGACCTACAATTATTTTAACTGCAAGCTTTTTTCTACCCTGCATTCATTAGACCTTATATCATGTTTGATCCTATGTTATTACTATTGTTGTGCCAGGTCAGAAAATATAAGTACATTGGACTTATTAATTACAGGGCAGTTTGGCACAGCTAACTGATCTTTGGACCAATCAGGATGGACTTAGTCAAGATTTCGATGCTAAAACATTTTTTAATTTGCACGGTAATTCTTCTCTAACAAGCTAGATAAAACAATTGAAAATCTCAAATCGTTCTTTTTTAAATAGTGGAAAGCGGGTTTTAATGTTCTTTTTATCGATAACGGCATTTTTGTCTATTTTGCCTTGTTCTTTTTTCTTATGCCATTTTTGTCAAAACTTTTCTTAGAACTTAATCTAGCTAGTTTATGAAATTGTTTGCCAACCACTGCAGCCTCATGGCTACTGAACTCTCAACCCAATGACCCAACCACTGCAGCCTCATGGCTACTGAACTCTCAACCCAATGACCCAACCACTGCAGCCTCATGGCTACTGAACTCTCAACCCAATGACCCAACCACTGCTGCCTCATGGCTACTGAACTCTCAAACCAATGACCCAACCACTGCAGCCTCATGGCTACTGAACTCTCAAACCAATGACCCAACCACTGCAGTTTCATGGCTACTGAACTCTCAACCCAAGGACCCAACCACTGCAGCCTCATGGCTACTGAACTCTCAACCCAAGGACCCAACCACTGCAGCCTCATGGCTACTGAACTCTCAACCCAATGACCCAACCACTGCAGCCTCATGGCTACTGAACTCTCAACCCAATGACCCAACCACTGCAGCCTCATTGCTACTGAACTCTCAACCCAATGACCCAACCACTGCAGTCTCATGGCTACTGAACTCTCAACCCAATGACCCAACCACTGCAGCCTCATGGCTACTGAACTCTCAACCCAATGACCCAACCACTGCAGCCTCATGGCTACTGAACTCTCAACCCAATGTCCCAACCACTGCAGCCTCATGGCTACTGAACTCTCAACCCAATGACCCAACCACTGCAGCCTCATGGCTACTGAACTCTCAACCCAATGTCCCAACCACTGCAGCCTCATGGCTACTGAACTCTCAACCCAATGACCCAACCACTGCAGCCTCATGGCTACTGAACTCTCAACCCAATGACCCAACCACTGCAGCCTCATTGCTACTGAACTCTCAACCCAATGACCCAACCACTGCAGCCTCATGGCTACTGAACTCTCAACCCAATGACCCAACCACTGCAGCCTCATGGCTACTGAACTCTCAACCCAATGACCCAACCACTGCAGCCTCATGGCTACTGAACTCTCAACCCAATGACCCAACCACTGCAGCCTCATTGCTACTGAACTCTCAACCCAAGGACCCAACCACTGCTGCCTCATGGCTACTGAACTCTCAACCCAATGACCCAACCACTGCAGCCTCATGGCTACTGAACTCTCAACCCAATGACCCAACCACTGCAGCCTCATGGCTACTGAACTCTCAACCCAATGACCCAACCACTGCAGCCTCATGGCTACTGAACTCTCAACCCAATGACCCAACCACTGCAGCCTCATGGCTACTGAACTCTCAACCCAATGACCCAACCACTGCAGCCTCATGGCTACTGAACTCTCAACCCGATGAACCAACCACTGCAGCCTCATTGCTACTGAACTCTCAACCCAATGACCCAACCACTGCAGCCTCATGGCTACTGAACTCTCAACCCAATGACCCAACCACTGCAGCCTCATTGCTACTGAACTCTCAACCCAATGACCCAACCACTGCTGCCTCATGGCTACTGAACTCTCAACCCAATGACCCAACCACTGCAGCCTCATTGCTACTGAACTCTCAACCCAATGACCCAACCACTGCAGCCTCATTGCTACTGAACTCTCAACCCAATGACCCAACCACTGCAGCCTCATGGCTACTGAACTCTCAACCCAAGGACCCAACCACTGCAGCCTCATGGCTACTGAACTCTCAACCCAATGACCCAACCACTGCAGCCTCATTGCTACTGAACTCTCAACCCAAGGACCTAGAAATGAACTTTTTTTATTTAATATTTGGTTTACATGCTTTGATAATCATTATTTCTTTGGTAAATTTTTACCTAATCTAAATTTTTTACTCTCTTTTACTTTTTGCTTTGTAAAACACTACTAACACAGGGCAGCAAGGAGCAGCTGCAGGATACTTGGGTTGAGGAGGACCACTTGGACAAGGAGTCTTTCAATCCGAAAACATTTTTCCTGCTTCACGGTAGGTATTACATTCTGAACAGTTTGTCAATTGGACCGGTTTGATAATCTGCATCTGCAACGATTTTTTAACTAAGCTACTATTAGTAGGCCTTCGCGATTACAGTGCTTCTATTGAATTACGATTCTTATTTACCCGCAGATGTGAACGGAGACGGTCACCTGGATGTTAACGAGATTGAGGCTTTGTTTTTAAAAGAGGTTCGCACACAATTGCTATGGTTTTTGTGCTTTAGCATGGATTAGCTTCTGTAGCTCTATTGTTTTTTATTCTATCCATCTGTTTATCTACACTGACCCCATCCTGTCCTCCAGTGTGTCTGCATTGACCCCATTCTGTCCTCCAGTGTGTCTGCATTGACCCCATCCTGTCCTCCAGTGTGTCTACCCTGACCCCATCCTGTCCATCAGTTTGTTAATATTGACCCCATCCTGTCCATCAGTGTGTCTACATTGACCCCATCCTGTCCTCCAGTGTGTCTACCCTGACCCCATCCTGTCCTCCAGTGTGTCTACCCTGACCCCATCCCGTCCATCAGTTTGTTAATATTGACCTCATCCTGTCCTCCAGTGTGTCTACCCTGACCCCATCCTGTCCTCCAGTGTGTCTGCATTGACCCCATCCTGTCCTCCAGTGTGTCTGCATTGACCCCATCCTGTCCATCAGTGTGTCTACATTGACCTCATCCTGTCCTCCAGTGTGTCTACCCTGACCCCATCCTGTCCTCCAGTGTGTCTACACTGACCCCATCCTGTCCTCCAGTGTGTCTGCATTGACCCCATCCTGTCCTCCAGTGTGTCTGCATTGACCTCATCCTGTCCTCCAGTGTGTCTGCATTGACCCCATCCTGTCCTCCAGTGTGTCTGCATTGACCCCATCCTATCCTCCAGTGTTTCTACATTGACCCCACCCTATCCATCAGTGTGTCTACACTGACCCCATCCTGTCCATCAGTGTGTCTACCCTGACCCCATCCTGTCCTCCAGTGTGTCTGCATTGACCCCATCCTGTCCTCCAGTGTGTCTGCATTGACCTCATCCTGTCCTCCAGTGTGTCTGCATTGACCCCATCCTGTCCTCCAGTGTGTCTGCATTGACCCCATCCTATCCTCCAGTGTTTCTACATTGACCCCACCCTATCCATCAGTGTGTCTACACTGACCCCATCCTGTCCTCCAGTGTGTCTACCCTGACCCCATCCTGTCCATCAGTGTGTCTACACTGACCCCATCCTGTCCATCAGTGTGTCTACCCTGACCCCATCCTGTCCTCCAGTGTGTCTACACTGACCCCATTCTGTCCTCCGGTGTGTCTACACTGACCCCATCCTGTCCTCCGGTGTGTCTACACTGACCCCATCCTGTCCTCCGGTGTGTCTACACTGACCCCATCCTGTCCTCCGGTGTGTCTGCACTGACCCCATCCTGTCCTCCGGTGTGTCTACACTGACCCCATCCTGTCCTCCGGTGTGTCCACACTAACCCCATCCTGTCCTCCGGTGTGTCCACACTGACCCCATCCTGTCCATCAGTGTGTCCACACTGACCCCATCCTGTCCTATCCTGACCCCTACAATTCGTAAATTGGTACCCTCCTACCGAATCAATTTGTTATTTTTTCATTTAAATTTGCTTTATAGTTAACTGGATGACCCTGACTAACTAATTGAAAGTGAGTTTCGAGATACACTGAGCTAATTGCAGTTGCAGGTGCTTCACAATAGCAGTAGCGGTGCTGTCTGGTAACTTGCAAATTTAGACATTTAGTAGTTTTGTATATATAGTGATTAGATGGAATTGGTAAAAAATGCAACCTATCAGTAGTTTCTTCTTCAAATACACGTTACATGCTACTATAAGTAAGCAATCTAAATAAAAGCCTGTCATAAACTGCTTCTGTTTAGCTTACAAGTTAAAAGATGCATTGCAATTGACGATTTGAAATTAAAATATATTAAAATTTCATTTGTATTCGCAGTTGGAGAAGGTATATAATCGGACTAACGATACGACCGTGTCTGCTTTTGAAAAACAACACGAAATGGAGCGAATGCGTCAGGAGGTCCTTGACAAGGTGGACACCAACAGGGACATGATGATCAGCTGGGAGGAATTCGAGCGATGGACCAAGAACCCGGAGTTTAAGAAGGACGAGGATTGGAAGGTAGCTAGTTGTGGTCTTTGATAACAATTCCCCCTTCCTGTGTTCCAGTGGGATGTCACTGACCTCCCTTCCTGTGTTCGAGTGGGATGTCACTGACCTCCCTTCCTGTGTTCAAGTGGGATGTCACTGACCTCCCTTCCTGTGTTCCAGTGGGATGTCACTGACCTCCCTTCCTGTGTTCCACTGGGATTTCAATGCCCTATTTAAAAATGGCTATCGTTCAATACTGACACATTGCTGACCAAATTCCCGCATCGCAGACTTCCGAGGAGGATGATGCGGCCCCATACAAAGATGACGAATTCAAACAGTTCGAAGATGACTACGATCGCGAACACCCGGATGATGATGACGACGTGAGTAACAGCAGAATCATGTCCTTCCTGTTGTTAATTCAACATGTTTTTGAACTAATACTCCGTAAAAACTCACAACTATAAACTAATTCAGTGGATCAATTATTTCTACTTGTTCACCCAAGCCTTATGTGTTACCTTTTACCTCTGACTATATATCGTACACGCATAGTTGTTTGTTTAAAATAACTGTTAAAATTAAAATCGAAAAAAATCACGACAAACCCGGAAAACTTACGTCAAACCCGGAAATATTACGACAAAAGCGCTAAAATTGCAACAAACCAAACAGCGCAATATGAACCCGTGCAACGCGTAAAACATCTCGTTGTCTAAAGTTTTAATGAACTGTCGTTATGAAAATTATATATTGTTCCAGCGTGGCAGTCGTCACGACAGAGACAAAGACGATCACGATAGTCGCGAACACGACGACAGGCCGTCTGATCATCACGATAAAACACCTGAGCATCACGACGAGGCTCCTGAACACCACGATAAGGCTCCTGAACACCACGATAAGGCTCCTGAACACCACGATAAGGCTCCTGAACACCACGATAAGGCTCCTGAACACCACGATAAGGCTCCTGAACACCACGATAAGGCTCCTGAACACCACGATAAGGCTCCTGAACACCACGATAAGGCTCCTGAACACCACGATAAGGCTCCTGAACACCACGATAAGGCTCCTGAACACCACGATAAGGCTCCTGAACACCACGATAAGGCTCCTGAACACCACGATAAGGCTCCTGAACACCACGAAGCTGCCAGTCCTCAGCATCACGACGATGTTTCTGCTTCGCATACAGCCGGAGGCCACAAATAATAAAATTAGAAGATTCTAAGAAATATCGCCAGTAAAAATAGTTTTAACTTCGTTGTTGGTGTCTAGTGTTTTTCATCCAAAATACTCGTAATTATATCAAAAAAGCATTACGGGATTAAAACGCGCTGCATACTACTGATCCAGTTCAAGATCTTCGTCTCAATCTAAATTAAAACCTAGTAAGCAGAGTGTGCAGCTAATACGTGTTTTAAATATGATTTCCTTCTTTCCTCTTGCTATACTTCTGCTAAAGGTGATTTTATGGGTATAGAATCATCCTTTTTGTTCGTTTGTTTTACTTTTGTTACTTTTCCTATAAATTTCAGGTAAGTATTCCGCTAATATACTTTTAAAGGCCAGTCATTCAGAACTACGACATGTACTTAACAAACTACTTATGTTAATTAGCAAATTTGCTATTTATACTACTTATAGTAACGTAAGTAGGATAATAAACATGCAGATATTTTCTTAATTTTCTCAAACCCCCTTTTCACTTATTTCAGCACCCGATGTCGCCTCCGCGCGATGACTGAGAGTTTTTCGACTGAACTAAACTGCTTTTTGAACTCCTGTCCCTTCAATACTCCACCCGCTGCAACTGGATTGGCCAGCCTATAAAAATTCTGTTCTTGTCAGCATCTGCTTATTTTAATAGTGTATTTCATTATCCTTGTTTTAGTAGAATTCATACTCCCGCTAAAACAATAGGGATGTTTCTTTGGGTGATTTCAGTTGGAATCTGCGGTGTTTCCAGAAAAAGAAACAGCCGAACGCTGGAAACATACCAATCGGATGATTCCATACTTAGAATCTACCCAACTGGGCGTTTTCTCGGTGCTTCTTGGTGGCGAAATTGAATCACCCAAAGAACCCTCCAGTTCGGAAGATTCCATGCTCAGAAACCGCCGAGGAATCGCCCGTTAATAATTCTCTGGTTGTCCCATGGGCCACTGGTTCGGGTGATTCTTCGGCGGTTTCCGCACAATTTACGGTTACATCGGCTGCTAAACCTGGGTGGTTTCTTTAACTCTTGCGAGATAGGGGGGATTTTGGTAGATTCCACTCCTATTTTGCACAATAAAACCCGCCGAAGAAGCAGCCGAATTTTTTACAGGGCTACTATTGATTAGCTAGCGTAACGCATGGCTGTTCTATTGCTTATCCAATATTGATAAACAGTGAACCTTCTTGTAAACAAAGGTGAGAATTATTTTTATTTTAAAGCTGCTGTTGTGCTTTTGTAATATTGGTATGAACAAATGCTTTATGCCGTGAAAAACTGTGCAACTATATCTGATTGACATACCCCAAGTAATCTTAAGTAGTTTAATAAGTTTAATTTTATTCAAGTCAACTTCTACGGTTTTATCACATTTTCTTCACATGGTGAATTGCTAATTTTTATTTCTGACGGATTTGTTTTATTTCTTGAGATATCCCCAATACCTGGTTTTATTATTGCTTGACTAATTGAGCAAATTTCTTTTATTCAAATCACACCGGGTGCTTCTCAAATTAGTAAAATTAAAACAATTTTTTGTTTAATCTCTCTCTCTCTCGCTTTATTCCGCTTCAATACGTCTTCGCTTCGCAAATGTGCTTTGCAGAAATGACCATTAATGTGACAATAGAAACAAAGAAAATCTTTTGAGTGATAACAAATAAATCGACAGCCGAATTATTCGCTATTGTGATGTGTTGTTGTGTGTGACTTCAAATCGATTTTATTTATTTTTTTTCTTTCGGGCAAAACTTTTATAAACTATGAAGTTATCTACTTACTCAAGTAGGATATTTAGCATCGTTGAATCAGAAATCATTAAAAATATTAATGGCTGTCATGGGTTCGAAACCGCCATGGTCCTAGAATTTTTGTAAAATTTTTGCTTTATACGCACCGCTTCTACTATTAGTAGTTTAATATCTATTTTGAATGTTTTTTTCAGCTGAAGGCAGCCATTTGAATTAAGCAATTAATCATGGTTTCTGTAATGCAAACTGTTGACACTGCGCACGATGATATGATTCACGACGCCCAGTTGGATTACTACGGCACCCGCCTGGCTACCTGTTCCTCCGATAAAACCATTCGAGTTTTCGATGTACGCAATCGTGCCCAATCGTTGCTGTGCACTTTAACTAGGCACGAGGGCCCCGTGTGGCAGGTAGCCTGGTCTCATCCGGTTCATGGCTCCCTGCTGGCTTCGTGTAGCTACGATCGGCGAGTCCTAGTTTGGCGCGAGACCGCCGCGACGGCTCCGCAGTCTCAGCTGCATCAGCAGCGCCTAATGCAACAGCAGCAGCAGCAGTGGGAGGTGATCTATGAGCACAGTCAGCACGAGAGTAGCGTCAATTCTGTGGCCTGGGCGCCGCACGAATATGGCCTGATGTTCGCCTGCGCTTCCTCTGATGGCAACATCTCCGTAGTGACCTGCGGTCAGGTAACTTTTTTCGAGATTTGAAAATTTCACCCGATATGTATCGAAAAATATCAATGTCAATTTATAGCCTGTTTAACGCAATAACTTAATGAATACAGAATATACGATGAATGAATAGATTTTTTCTATGAATTTTAAACCTGCGTTAAAAACAAGCCGATTCGAATTTTGCCTATATGTATCGAAAACCAATAATGTGTGTAAAAAAAGAAAAAATTTAAGTAATTTTTACCGCCGATATGTATAGAAAAACGTAACATTTATGTATTTCGAATATATAAATTGCAACATGCCTTTAAATCAAGAACCGTGCCTAATAGTTGAAATGATAAATCACATTCAGGATGGCAATTGGGAGACTTCGAAGATCCCCAACGCGCACACCATCGGCGTCAACGCCGTCAGCTGGGCGCCGGCCACCCAGCCGAGCTCCCTGCTGTGCACTCCGATGACCGCCAACTCCGCCGACGAAGCTAGCGGCCGCGGCTCGTCTGGCGCCTCCAGCATCGCCGCTCGCCGACTTGTGTCAGGAGGATGTGATGGACAGGTGGCGTGTTACTTTTGTATCACTATTAGAGCCTTAAAGATCATTCGACTCCAATAAAATATAATTTAAGTTCCTCCGATTCACTCTAAAGTCCTAAAAGTACATAGAGTTCCCTCCCAAATCTCTAAAGTACATTCTGATCCCTTCCAAATCCCAAAGTAACATATTCACTCCCAGATCACTAAAGTACATTCTGATCCCTCACAAATCCCTAAAGTAACATATTCACTCCCAGATCACTAAAGTACATTCTGATCTCCCACAAATCCTCCAAATAACATTGACTGCCAGATCCCTAAAGACTTTTAAGTACCTTCCAATTCCCAAAATACATATTCACTCCCAGATCCCTAAAGTACATTCTGATCCCTCACAAATCCCCCAAATAGCATTCACTCCCAGATTCCTAAAGTACATTCTGATCCCTCACAAATCCCCCAAATAGCATTCACTCTCAGAACCCTAAAGTACATTCTGATCCCTCACAAATCCCCCAAATAGCATTCACTCCCAGATTCCTAAAGTACATTCTGATCCCTCACAAATCCCCCAAATAGCATTCACTCTCAGATCCCTAAAGTACATTCTGATCCCTCCTAAATCCCCCAAATAGCATTCACTCTCAGATCCCTAAAGTACATTCTGATCCCTCCTAAATCCCCAAAGTACCATATTCACTCTCAGATCCCCAAGGTACACCTTCCCCTCTCTAAAATCCCTAAAGTGCATGTTGATCCCTTCCAGATCCTTATCCCAGATTCAACTATTCTTTCCTTTTATCCCTAACATTCGCCGTATTAAAATCCAATTCTATTCTCCGTGCGCTCGGATTTATTGCAGGTGCGAATTTGGCGCCTCGAACCGGACGGAGCCCAGTGGGTCCGGGAGAGCACACTCGAGGGCCACTCAGACTGGGTTCGCGACGTAGCCTGGGCGCCAAACCTCGGATTGTCCAGGGACATGATCGCCAGCTGCGGACAGGTAAGCTATTTTTCATTGAATAACTGTCTAGAAATCGCCGTTTTCCCGGTGAAATCTACGATTTTCTGTCAGATCGAAACACCGATTTTCTCATCTTGTCATATTAGATCGCCGATTTTGTCTGAAATCTCGGAAAGGATCGCCGATTTTCTCATCCTGTCAGATTGGATCGCCGATTTTCTCATCCTGTCAGATTGGATCGCCAATTTTCTCATCCTGTCAGATTGGATCGCCGATTTTCTCATCCTGTCAGATTGGATCGCCGATTTTCTCATCCTGTCAGATTGGATCGCCGATTTTCTCATCCTGTCTGTCAGATTGGATCGCCGATTTTCTCATCCTGTCTGTCAGATTGGATCGCCGATTTTCTCATCCTGTCAGATTGGATCGCCGATTTTCTCATCCTGTCTGTCAGATTGGATCGCCGATTTTCTCATCCTGTCTGTCAGATTGGATCGCCGATTTTCTCATCCTGTCAGATTGGATCGCCGATTTTCTCATAATTTGCCACCTCCGCCACTGTCTATGTCCAGGACTGCCGAGTGATGATCTGGACCCGTCGCGAGGAGGACGCCTCCTGGAGCTCCGTCACCCTGCCGCCGTTCCCGGACGTGCTCTGGCACGTCAGCTGGAGCGTCACTGGCAACCTCCTGGCCGTTAGCAGCGGCGACAACAAAGTCAGCCTGTGGAAGGAGAGCCTGGACGGCCAGTGGATCTGCCTGAATGCGGCAGGCAGCGCCGATGAGCAGTGACAAGCTCAGCACTATTTTAGCTTAATTGATTTGATAAAACAGTCTATTCATATTATAACAGGATTGACTATTTGTTTATTTGCGTTTAAAAATATTTTCACTTTTATCTAAATCTGATTGTTTCAAAGAACTATCATTATTTAGGCCTCTTAAGAGATATATCCTGCAGCAACCATATAATTTTATTTAAAAAATCCCTCAAGTGTTTAGATAACCTGTCTTAAACAATTCCCTTGATTGATTGTTGAAATATTGTGTGATAATTCCCAATAGAATGTGGAAGTATCCGTTTAGGAAATCCCCCTATTTAATGTCACAGATACCCCTTAAGATAATTTGTCAAGAAAATCCCCTTTTGAATGTTGGGATAATTTGTCTAGAAAAATCCCCTAATGAATGTAGGGATAATCTGTCTAGAAAAATCCCCTAATGAATGTTGGGACAATATGTCTAGAAAAATCCTCTAATGAATGTAGGGACAATCTGTCTAGAAAAATCCCCTAATGAATGTTGGGACAATCTGTCTAGAAAAATCCTCTAATGAATGTTGGGACAATATGTCTAGAAAAATCCTCTAATGAATGTTGGGACAATCTGTCTAGAAAAATCCTCTAATGAATGTTGGGACAATATGTCTAGAAAAATCCTCTAATGAATGTTGGGATAATATGTCTAGAAAAATCCCCTAATGAATGTTGGGATAATCTGTCTAGAAAAATCCTCTAATGAATGTTGGGATAATCTGTCTAGAAAATTCCCAGTAGTTATACAACAAGGTACAGTTACCTCTTACCTTCTTGTAGCTGTCTTTAACTAAAGTATCCTAATAGAATATCGCCAATAGTTATTTATAGTCCATGTGTTCTGGCCTTCTCGCTTTTGCTTTACAAAATTTTATTTTTAAGTCGGGTTCCGGTTATGTCTTCACTAATCCCTTGTTTGCTTACGTATTTATTAATGGATTGAGATCAGTTTCGTTGTCTCGATCAGCAATGTTCAGTTTCTATCTGATAATAATTCTTAAATCGTTCATTGATAAACATGCTGATTGATTTGCTAGTAGCTTTGCCGAGAAATTTAGTATCAATATGGTAAAATAATATAAAATTTTCTGCCTGCTGTTTTACTAATTGTTTCGGCTCTGAGCAAACTTACTTGATCCGCGTTTTATGACTACGTTTAATTGGTCCGTTCTACGAGGGGTGTTTTAAAAGTAGCGAGAATTTAGTCATAACTTTTTAATGGATAAACTTTTAAATTTGAAATTTTTACCCTGCAATTTTGCATATATGGACAGCACACAGCTTCAGTTGCAACCCTGTCGGTCTAGATGCACCAGTGAAATCTCACATTGGAGTCCAGACCTCGAGATTAAAAATTACGATTTTTGTCTGTGGAAAAGAGTGAACAGGTAAACGTGTTTGTTGTGTCAAAATCAGCGCCTTCGTCCATTTCTTCAGCGATTTCAGCACGTTCCACAAAGCTGCCATTGAGCTGGATACACTTCTCATAGCGATGCAGCAGTTTGTCGATTCCCTCCCCCCAAAAACTCGCAGGCAGCGCATGGAGAGATTCGTTGGCCGCCGCAATGACTTCCTGTCGACTGGTGAAGACGCGACCTCGCATGGGCTTCTTCATTACTCCAAACAAGTGAAAGTCAGCAATGGCGAGGTCTGGTGAATAGGGTGGAGGATCAAGCAGCCGAAAGCCGAGCTCTTCCACTTTCCTTGTGGTGGCCGCGGCGACGTGAGGGCGAGCATTGTCCCACAATATGAAGGGCCTGGCACGCATGATGCGGCGCTTCTGGAGGATGACTTCACGCAGACAAGCAAAGCACTTTTCAGTCAAGAATTTGCAATTTTGGGTTTTTGCTATTATTTTCTAAACTCGTATTTCTCTATTCCCACAGATTATATTTCTCAATTCTCATCTCAGATTCTATTTCTCGATCCTCATCTCAGATTCTATTTCTCAATCCTCATCTCAGATTCTATTTCTCAATCCTCATCTCAGATTATATTTCTCGATCCTCATCTCAGATTCTATTTCTCAATCCTCATCTCAGATTCTATTTCTCAATCCTCATCTCAGATTCTATTTCTCAATCCTCATCTCAGATTCTATTTCTCAATCCTCATCTCAGATTCTATTTCTCAATCCTCATCTCAGATTCTATTTCTCAATCCTCATCTCAGATTCTATTTCTCAATCCTCATCTCAGATTATATTTCTCAATCCTAATCTCAGATTCTATTTCTCAATCCTCATCTCAGATTCTATTTCTCAATCCTCATCTCAGAATTTATTTCTCGATCCTCATCTCAGATTCTATTTCTCAATCCTCATCTCAGATTCTATTTCTCAATCCTCATCTCAGAATTTATTTCTCGATCCTCATCTCAGATTCTATTTCTCAATCCTCATCTCAGATTATATTTCTCAATCCTAATCTCAGATTCTATTTCTCAATCCTCATCTCAGATTCTATTTCTCAATCCTCATCTCAGATTCTATTTCTCAATCCTCATCTTAGATTATATTTATCAATCCTCATCTTAGATTATATTTCTCAATTAATTAGCAAGGCGAAAGTTCATTTTGTGTTTAAGAAAGCAAAATAATATTCTGCTACCCGTTCTTACAACCTAGCCTGTTTATTTTTAAAGTAGATTCCAATTGAGAACATTATGTAGCCACTCTTAGAATCTGAAAAAAGGTATTCTATTGTTAACTTATATATTGGAAAACGGAAATTTTGTGTTCCTGGAAAACACTCTGTTGGACTTGACTTTGCCCTGTTTTGTAAGTCTGAACTCTTATGATCTGCTCAACTCTTAATTGAGTAGGCGAACAACTTAACTTCTGGGAAAATGAAGGAAAATTATGAAACACAACAAGCAGTACTAGCTAGCTACTAGTGAAAACCTATGCTTACAAGTGCTGCATACAAGTAAAGCAGAAATACTGTTTTGTAAACTGTTGCCCACGAGGCCGTTGCTAACGGTTGTTGCCTAGCAACGATCGCCGGGCAGCTGTCGACGACGCGGCTGTGACTGAAGCGCCAGACGCAGCTGCGCCGACCCCGGCGGGCCCGGCCGCAACCAAAGGCGCCGTTGTTTCCATCGGTCGTCTGGCCGTTGTCAAGGCGTTACTAATATCGTAGCGTCTATTGCCTAGCGCCGTTGCAGTCTGCTGACTGCCACCGGAGCCACTGTTTGTGGCCTGAGTTAGCTGCAGACGGGTCTGAAGCAGCTGGTCCAATGCTTTGTCCACATACTCCGGCCTCACCGTAGCATTGTCATCCACAATGCACCCTTCGTCCGAATCTACTTTCAGAGCCAAGTCGTCTTTACTTTGCATCGCCGGCGGGTTGTCAAACAGCTGCCTACTGCGACTTTCCATTGTATCGACGGTCACCGACAGTCGACGGCGCTGTCGCGGCACCGGCGGCGTCGCCGATTTCGAGGCGGCCGACATCGGCTGCAGACTTCGGCGCTGCCGCGGAGTGGGCGTCGGCGGTGCAACTGCGGGAGGCAGCTGCGACTGCTCAGACGGCCTCTGCTGAGACGTCGGCGGTAAAACTCGTTGCGTTGTAGCTGTTGATACGCGCAGACGATTCTGCACCGACTGACCAGCTGTTGAAAGGGAATTTTATTTGCGGCAGCATTATTAACAAAAGCGTACTGTTAATTGGCATTTCTTGGTTAGCTTTAAGTGGTTTTCTACTTAGTTTTCAGTCCATGGGCACCTTAGGGTGTCGGTGGCAGAGCGGTTAACGCGTTTGCCTCTCGCACAACGGTCCCTAAGTTCGATTCCATGGCGAGGCCACATTTATTTGGGGCGCAGCCGCGGAGAGAAGGCTTGGGGGCTTGTCATGCAATTTACGCCCTTGAGGGCCAACCTCTAAGGCACAGCGAGAGTGTACACTGCCTGACAATGAGAAAGTCAGGCCAGATGTACACACCTGCGCCTGCGTAGTGTATCTGTGTGAGTGTGTGCTCAGGAGTCAGCGAAATGGGCAGAATTGCCTCCTCGCTGGCTGCGTGTCAAGTGTCACCAAATGATGTGCCATTGCCCACAGACCTGGAATAATTTTTTATAATTATTATGGACAACTAAACGAATTCCTCATGCTGTTACGCAATTTTCAAACAGAATAAACTGCCCTACTCATGGACTCAAAGTTAAAATTCAATGCAAAAACCTCTGAATACAAAAGTAAACGTAGAGAGCCTCCACGAATATTAAAAGCCTTCCAATGTCCATTGCTAAGCACTGACCAGGTGAATTTTCATAGTTGCACGCGGCCGGTTGAAGTTGCTGACTATTTAACGACAACGACGCACGTTCCGACCGCAGCTTCGGCACTGGCGGCTTGGCTGTGAGGTAGGCGGTTTGGGCAGCGTCGGCTTCAGCGTCCAGCATGTCCTCCTCGGAGAAGTCTGTCAGCAGCAGGCGGTCCCGCAGTGCGTTCGCACCGACTGCCGGGTCGCAGCCGTCCTGCTCCGAAGATGCGGCAGTTGAATAGTATCCGCGGCCGGAGGATTCAGCAGAGAAGTTCAACGACTTGCTGGCATTGCTGGCGCATGTACCGTAGCTCCAAGCCTGCAGCAAGTCTTCGGCAAGCCCATGCGTAGATCTGACAGCGGGCCTCCCCAATCCCAGGCTTCGCTGTCGCTGCTGCTGCTGCTGCCGCTGCTGCTGCTGCTGTTGCTGCTGCTGAGACTGTTGATGGATGCCACCGAGATGACGATCCGCCAGGAATGAGGCGGAATTCTCGTTCAACTGGCCGGCTTGTCGGCAGTGCAGTTGAATGGCTTGAGCCAGCAGCTTCTCAATCTCTTCGCTAGTGCCGTAGAATCCGTTGTTGGCAAAGATTGACATGTCCAACTTCTCTGGCTGCTGCTGCTTGTGCAGATGCTGCTGCTGGAGAACTGAGGATGCGCTGATTTCCTGTATGGTGGCGCTGCCGCTATGGGCTGAAGATGCGGAAATCGACGCAAAAAATGCGCCATTGCGTGACTGCTGCTGCTGCTGCTGCTGATGCTGCTGCTGCTGCGGCTGCTGATGCTGCTGCTGCTGCTGCTGTTGCTGATTTTGTTGCTGCTGCTGTGGCTGCTGCTGCGGCTGCTGATGCTGCTGCTGCTGCTGCTGCTGCTGTTGCTGATTTTGTTGCTGCTGCTGTGGCTGCTGCTGCTGCTGCTGTTGCTGATGTTGTTGCTGCTGCTGTTGCTGCTGCTGCTGCTCCTGCTGCTCCTGCTGCTCATCAGTGCAAAAGTCGTCGTACAGCTCAGGCTGAAAATCAAACTCGGGATCTTCAGCGTCCAACAGGCAGGAGTCAAGACTGGCAATGTCCATCAAAGTGGCATGCTGCTGCTGCTGCTGCTGTTCTCCGAATCCAGATCCAATAAATAGGCCAGCCGGCACCTTAGCACCTGCTGTACTACTGTTAGTAGTTCGTCGCCGCAGCTGCGCAGAGCCTCGGTGCCTGCCGCCGCTGCCGGCGCCGCGTTTTAGTGACGGCGCCAGTCGTAGCAATGTCTTGGTCTTGCTGGATTTTCCGACTGAGCAGCTCTCTGCATTGTCGGCCATTGATTTTTATTACTGGGTGATTGCAGTCCAGCCGCGTATTCTCATGCGCTTGTTTTTTTATAAAAATTTCCATTGAACACAGTCATTGAATTTATTCTGTGTGAAATTCTTTTGCAACTAGCGAGAGAAATCTATGGGCAGAGAAGGGCCATAGACATTGATAATTTCTTCGTTTCCGTTGATGCATCTAGCCGGGATTTGTTATACAAATTTACGCATTTACGCATATTTACCCAATAGCACTTTAGTGAAGCCCTATAGCATATTATGGTGCACAGAAAGTGGGATTCTCCACTATTCTAATAGCGAACGCGCTGTAACAAGACTTAACTCTATTTAACCTATTTTTGTCAGATGGTATTTAAGGCCTCGAAATTGCTCGCATTCGTGGTCTGAACTACTACTAGTTTTGTGAGTAAACAACAATAAGGCGACTCAAGTGTTCTCAAATTCTAGCTTTGATAATGTCGAGCTGTCAAAAGAAGGATGCCATTTTTGCCATAGACTATATCCATATTAACCGAATGATCTTACTATGCCTTTGTTGTTCAGATTTACTCGTATTTTTAGAAAAAGTCTTTACTTGCATCAGTGGGGTGAGTGGAAGAGGGGTTAACGCGCTTGCCTCTCGCACCAAGGTCTCTGAGCTCGATTCCATGGCGAGGCCACATTCATTTTGGGCGCAGCTGCCATGCAATTTACGCCCTTGAGGGCTAACATGGCACAGTGAGAATGTGCGCTGCATGACGCTGAGAAATTCAGATCAGATGTACACACCTGTGTGAGCGTGTGCCTGCGCGCTTGTGTGCTCAGGAGTCAGAGAAATGGGCAGAATTGCCTCTTTGCTGGTCTGGTGTCACCAAATGATGATTTTATAAATTTGATCTTGCAGATGCATAAAACGCGCAAAACCATTTCTCAGAAATGGATGATTGGCTGTCCTAAAAAAATGCGAATTAAATTTGTCGGAATTCACGTAAGAAATACGCAGAAAATTAATTGTGTCTTTATTCTGACGTTCGGCAATTTAAAGAAAAGAAAATCTGCATTGAAAGATTTAGCTGATGCAAATAGGAAACTTCATATCTTAAAAACATAGATATTCACAATCAGAAGCAGTGAAAGTTTCTACTCGCGCAAGAGTAACATGAAATTTTACCAGAGCATGAAATTTGCTGGCACAGTATAGTTTCATCTGATAGTAGCTCGTAAAATATTAGCTTTAACAACAGATAACAGATTTTTTGGCTAAGGATTGACCAATTGAGTTGAAATCAGACATGGAGAAAATAATTTAGTCACAATATTTTCATATTAAAGAGCATGAAGTACATTTAGTACTTGGCCTGTGAGACCAAAAATGACTAAAATTAGTTTTCCTATTTAAAAAGCTCCTGCAGTTTCACAGCTGTCAACGCAGTAAAATCAAGGGACTCTCGCCGGCAACTTGGCGAGCAGCACCGCTTCGACCACCTGGCGGTGTTGTCCCAGTGCCAGCCGACTGCTGCTTTTGCAGCCTCTTACCGACGCGACCTAGTTCGGCTGTGTCAGCCGCCGCGGCTGCAAGGTGCAACAGTCGATGACGCTGCTGCTGCTGCTGCTGCTGCTGCTGAATATCCTCCACGGGACGTCCCGCCATAGGAGCTGACATCACCGACAGACTACCTGCTGAGAGGCCGCTGCCGCCACTGCCAAGAATGAACTGCTGCTGCTGCTGCTGCTGCTGCTGCTGCCTGACACCATATTGGCCGAGTTTTGCGGGGCCTGATATGTTTAAGATTTTGAGACATAATGCTTCTTCCGATCGGCGCTGATATTACGCAAAATTCAGGTGTCACGTGCTTGATGACGTAAGCTATCCGTGACGCAAAGAAAGTTCTAAAAATAGCAACAAAAATCTAACTCTCGTCGGCCTATTATTTGACAGCGCTATAAGTATCTAAGCTCTGCCAATGGTTGTCGTTAAAACCCATGGTATAAGGCCAGTGGATATTAGAGCTTCAGACTTCTGACTGAGAGGTCGGGAGTTCGAGTCTTAAAAAGCGGGAAACGTTTCTTGAGTAGAGCACTTAATTTGCAATAAAAGTACGTCGCACTGCTCAGTCTCACCAAAGCTTCTGGCCTTCCCAGCTGATCCCAAATAGCCAAAGTCGCCGACTCGTTGGCCAAACGATAATCGTTGCTGCTGCTGCTGCTGATGCTGGCGACTTCCTGGTCGCATCCACTGCCTGCCTTGTGGTAACCCGCCGCGCTGCTGTTGTTGCTGCTGTTGTTGTAGAAGCATGGCTCCTGAAGGGGCAACGGCAGCCGCAGCTGCAGCAGCAGCAGCCGCCGCCGCCGCGTAGCTGCCAGTCAGCATGGCGACACCCAGACGATTTGACAGCTCGTCCAAGTAGCGACTGTTCGCAGCCAGCAAAGTCGTATGCGGCTGCTGCTGCTGCTGCTGCGGATCTGAGGGCATCGAGGCTACGGTGCCTGGCGTGCAATGCAGCAGGCGGTAGACCTGCTCCACAATGCCCAGGCCTCGCACTAGGCTGTCGCGTTGCATCAGGCCAGACAGGCGGTCGATCTCTTCCTCGTCGATGATTGGCTGCGGAGTCAGCGTGTCCACTTGCGGCGCCTGCGCGTGTTTTTAGTTTGGCATGTCATATTTGCACTGTTCTACTATAAGTAGCTATTGACAAAAATCCAATCGAGAAAATAAGCAAGTAAGCATACAGAGTATTAAATGCTGCAGCGGCAGCAACAGCAGCAGCGGCGGTGGCATAGGCAGCAGCGGCGGCTGCAACGGCAACATTCTTTAACATGCTTATCTGTCGTAAACTATTTCTTACTTTATCTAGTCTGCTAAATGGTTTAGCGTTTTCAAAAATGCTATTCTAAACTAGCGGTACAATCATCTTTAGCCTCGTGTGTATCTCTAAGCACTTTAAACTATGCGCAATGTTAAATTTTATTCTTAAAATAAATTTACTCTTATGCCGCCATTAGAAGACAGTTTAAGTTAGTAGGGCCACAGTTATAAGCGTTAAAAACCTCTAGCGCTTAACTCTTAGTTATTTGCACAACGAGCTCAAATTCAAACAATGAGTTTTTCATAGATGGTTGGTGTAAGTATAAATAATTGTGATGGTTTCAGCTGGTTTAGAAGGCCAACAATAAGACTGCCTATTCGTTTTTACTCGTCCTCATGGCTAATTATTACCTATTCGGTTCTGACTAGCCAAACTGAAAAGATCGTGAGAGAAGGACTTGCTGCGCCAGAAAGACCGAAGCTCACGAAATTATGGCTGTGTGTTAGTCTCAGTTTGTTTAAATAAACTGAATTTATAGTCCAGAGACAAATTGCTCTTAAGGTGACGTCAATAGAGGAAATAAATTTCTTAAAAACGGTTACTGAGGCAATCGCTGATCCGTCAGAAATCATGCAAGTAACTTGAATGCAAGTAACTTGAAGTAGTTTAAATAGTTATTGAGGCAATCGCTGATCACTGATTGGTTAGTTATCAAAGCTATTACGTAATTAAAATCTAGACTGGCTGAGACACCAAAATCTGTCAGCCACCTGGTCACCGCCGTCCGCCAGTTGCCATGCAGTGCCATTGCCGCCGCCGCCGCCGCCAGTTCGAGGTCTGCCGGCCACGGCGCTGGTCAGGCGGCCAGCGGCACGCGGCCGGTCGCTCTGCGCCGATGAAAGCCCGGCACGAGACTCTTCACTAACCTCCCGGTGCTGCTGCTGCTGCTGCTGATGTCGAGGAACTCGCGACTTGACCTGCTGAGGCCGGCGCAGCGGTGGCCGGTCGGGACTCTCCGATCTGGCAACGCCGCCGCCGCCACCGACGCCGCGTCGTTGCCGACCCGGCGGTCCGGCGGCGGCCTTCCGGCTGAGCTCCTCGCGCTGCTGTCTGGCGCAGTCGGCCCGAGCTTTGGTGGCAGCCGTCTCCTGGTAGAGGAAGCCGCCCTGGGCGAGGAAGCGGGCGTAGCGCGAGGTCGCCGACAGCGGATCGGCGGTGCCGTTGACCGCCGGCGGCTCCGGGTAGATTCGACGATAATTACCAATGTGCTCCGCCTCGTAGGCCTCTTGAATTTCAGCGAATTTCGCGGCTTCTTTTTCCAGATCCTCTCTGGGATTTGAGCGGAGTTGGGCAGTGAAACTTGGCTGTGTTTATCAGCGCAATGCTTTAGTTACACTCTACGAAGTTATTTGAGCTTCGGACTTATAACTTGAAGGACAGGAGTTCGAATCTCAGCCTTAAAGGAATGCGACTGGTGGCCTTCTCAGCCCACGGATTATAACAATTGTGTCTACCATACCTGATCATTCATGTAATTGTCTGTAATAGCTTAGTCATCTAGTTGGTGGTCGGTGAAAGAGCTGATAACGCGTTTGCCTCTCGATAATGTCCCTAAGTTCGATTCCGCGGCGAAAGCTTGGGACAGGGATCCAAGGCACATTGAGAGTGTACATTGGCTGAGGATGAGATAGTCAGGGCAGATGTACACACTTGTGTGAGTGTGTGCCAGCGTACGGTATCTGTGTGCGTGTGTGCTCAGGAGTCAGCGAAATGGGCAGAATTGCCTCCTCGCTGGCTGCGGGTCTAGTGTCACCAAATGATGTGCCACTGCCCGCAACCCTCCTGCAATTATTATTATTATTATTATTATTATTATTTATTATTAGTATACCACTTGATTCACAGCATGAACAGCAGTGTTGAATTTCTAAAATAAACATTCCCATTTCTCAGTACAAATGCTAATTTCACGTTTCTGAGGCAAGGGATGAAAGTTCATTCCTTGTTTAATCAATTTCAGACACCATCACCGCAATAGAGCTAACATTTATTATAGTGAATAAGTGATGCATGCATCCTACAAGGTGTGACACAATTTTTTGCTTAACATAATACATTTAGCGAATTGTTTTCTTTTCGGAAATTATAGAATATGAAATATTTAAGATGATAGATAATTATATACATGAAGGCCATAAGGTTGCATAGGGAAATATTACGAGCTAAACGACTTTTTATCAATCAGCAAACACAAAAAAGCGAATAATTCACCTTTCTCGTTGATAAGCCTGGCTCCTTTTTTTAAATGATTTGCGATAAGAAACAATTCATATTTTAGACAAAATTGCTCCAATAAAATAGTTTTTTCTTTCAGGACTGCTTCAATAGGACCTTTCTAACCCTTTATTCCTATAAGATGAGGTAGGAGGACCACTGCATGACCCAGAGGACCACTGCATGACCCAAAGGACCACTGTATGACCCAGAGGACCACTGTATGACCCAGAGGACCACTGTATGACCCAGAGGACCACTGCATGACCCAGAGGACCGCTGTATGACCCAGAGGACCACTGTATGACCCAGAGGACCGCTGTATGACCCAGAGGACCACTGTATGACCCAGAGGACCACTGTATGACCCAGAGGACCGCTGTATGACCCAGAGGACCACTGTATGACCCAGAGGACCGCTGTATGACCCAGAGGACCACTGTATGACCCAGAGGACCACTGTATGACCCAGAGGACCGCTGTATGACCCAGAGGACCACTGTATGACCCAGAGGACCACTGTATGACCCAGAGGACCACTGTATGACCCAGAGGACCACTGTATGACCCAGAGGACCGCTGTATGACCCAGAGGACTACTGTATGACCCAGACGACCGCTGTATGACCCAGAGGACCACTGTATGACCCAGAGGACCACTGCATGACCCAGAGGACCACTGTATGACCCAGAGGACCACTGTATGACCCAGAGGACCACTGTATGACCCAGAGGACCGCTGTATGACCCAGAGGACTACTGTATGACCCAGACGACCGCTGTATGACCCAGAGGAACACTGTATGACCCAGAGGACCACTGCATTACCCAAAGGACCACTGTATGACCCAGAGGACCACTGCATCACCCAGAGGACCGCTGTATGACCCAGAGGACCGCTGTATGATCCAGAGGACCGCTGTATGACCCAGAGGACCACTGTATGACCCAGACGACCACTGTATGACCCAGAGGACCGCTGTATGACCCAGAGGACCACTGTATGACCCAGAGGACCACTGTATGACCCAGAGGACCACTGTATGACCCAGAGGACCACTGTATGACCCAGAGGACCACTGTATGACCCAGAGGACCGCTGTATGACCCAGAGGACCACTGTATGACCCAGAGGACCGCTGTATGACCCAGAGGACCACTGTATGACCCAGAGGACCACTGCATGACCCAGAGGACCACTGTATGACCCAAAGGACCACTGTATGACCCAGAGGACCACTGCATGACCCAGAGGACCGCTGTATGACCCAGAGGACCACTGTATGACCCAGAGGACCGCTGTATGACCCAGAGGACCACTGTATGACCCAGAGGACCACTGTATGACCCAGAGGACCACTGTATGACCCAGAGGACCACTGTATGACCCAGAGGACCACTGTATGACCCAGAGGACCACAGTAAGAATCAAAGGACCACAGCAAGAACAGGAGGACCACAGTAAAAACAAGAGGACCACTGCAGGACCGCTAAACGCCCAGGTGTCTCAGTGCTCTCATGCATGCTCATGCATGAGTCTCAGGCCGTCAACACTACGATGCGTAGGCACCACACTGAAGTCACGACTACTCACTTGCTCTCCTTCTTGCTATTCCGCTGAAACAGTCGATCTTGAATCTTTCGCCTCTCCTCTTCCATCACCTTCTTGCGGTCGACAGCTCCAACGTTGATGAGGTTCAGCGTGTCCGTGATGAGGGCCTCCTTAATCTCGCGATCAAGCCTGGAGTCAGTGGTGAATGACGGACTGTGATTAACTTCGAGCACCAGCGGCCGCAGCTTGCGGTCCAAGATGATGTCGAAGCCTAGGATTTCAAAGCAGGCCGAGCCGCGCACGTGGTTGGGAAAACAGGTACGATAGTTGTGCTTGACAACGTAGTGGGCGGACATGATCGTCTTGATGATGATGTCGTCAATGTCCGACCAGAGTTTGGCTACGTCATAGTTGTTGTTCTCGAGCCAGCGGTTGATGGTGGAAATGCGCCTGAAGATGGAAGAAAACACAATATAGATAAAGGAAAGGGATTCAGGTGGGAGAATGCAGTTAGGAGAATGCAGGTGGGAGAATGCAGTTAGGAGAATGCAGGTGGGAGAATGCAGGTGGGAGAATGCAGGTGGGAGAATGCAGTTAGGAGAATGCAGGTGGGAGAATGCAGGTGGGAGAATGCAGATGGGAGAATGCAGGTAGGAGAATGCAGATGGGAGAATGCAGGTAGGAGAATGCAGGTGGGAGAATGCAGGGAGGAGAATGCAGGTGGTAGAATTCAGGTGGGAGAATGCAGGTGGGAGAATGCAGGTGGGAGAATGCAGGTGGGAGAATGCAGGTAGGAGAATGCAGGTGGGAGAATGCAGGTAGGAGAATGCAGGTGGTAGAATTCAGGTGGGAGAATGCAGGTGGGAGAATGCAGGTGGGAGAATGCAGGTGGTAGAATGCAGGTGGTAGAATGCAGGTGGGAGAATGCAGGTGGGAGAATGCAGGTGGTAGAATGCAGGTGGGAGAATGCAGGTGGGAGAATGCAGGTGGGAGAATGCAGGTGGGAGAATGCAGGTGGTAGAATGCAGGTGGGAGAATGCAGGTGGGAGAATGCAGGTGGGAGAATTCAGGTGGGAGAATGCAGGTGGGAGAATGCAGGTGGGAGAATGCAGGTGGTAGAATGCAGGTGGGAGAATGCAGGTGGGAGAATGCAGGTGGGAGAATTCAGGTGGGAAAACGCAGGTGATAGGACTGATATCAGATGAACCATTCGCGCCTTTTTGTGCCACCCTCTTCGTCGTTGCGAATGAAATCTTTCCTGCCTTTCTGCACAGCGTAGTTGGTCAGGTGCATGTACACATTTTCCTGGAATCGGAAATTTACAATGCAAAACTTGATTGGCTAGCAAACCAGATTAGAGATTAAGCTAAGCTAATGAATCCTCAACTAGCTCACCAGATTCCCATTGGTGGGATCTTTGTACTTCACAGTTGTAAATCTAGCCAGGCCCTCCTTGAAGACAAAAATTCTGAGTGGATCGCAGCTGGTGACAAGGACGTAGACTCGCAAATCGAATTTGTAACCGTCGATTAAAAATGGCTGCAAATATTGGGGATGGAGCTGGGGTAGAAATTAGTCCAGTCCATGGACTGGGCAGTTGTGATTTAACATACGAAGAGTTGTAAATTATCAATTATAAATTTAAACAATTGAAAGACTTTTAATGTTAATATAACTATTGACGGCTGCCCCAGATGAGCAGCCGTCAGGACAGCCGCAGCTATTGCGCGGCGCATTTGAAGGCTGAGTACGGCTGTTCAGTCCATGGACTGGGGAGACGTCACACCCAACCTCAATTACCCCAGCTGCTGCTGGTACCCATTTAACAGCTGGGTGAACTGAAGCAATGCAGAGTTAATTGTCTTGCTAATGGACACAAATAGTCTGTGGTGTTGAGAATCGAACCCCCGACGTTCAAGTCGAGAGTCTAACGCACTAACCACCAATCCAGGCGATTGTCCTTGGCGGCAATTTACAAAGGCTCACGCCTGCTCTCATTTAGCCCCAATTTCTCACCTTGGTCAGGTAGAGCTGGCAAATTTGATGCTCTCCTGGTTTGATGTCTTTGGGATTTTTCGTGCACCAGATTCCCTTGCCCTGGCAACTGGCCTCCGGCTTCAGGATATAGGTCTTGTGCTTCTTGCTTCGAGCAAAGGTCTGCAGGTCGCCCCAGCTGCAAAGAAAAGGATGGATTGAAATATCAAATCAAATCCCGAATAATGATTCCGCTATCCCGAAAATTTATCAAATAATCCCGAATGTAATGAAAGAATCCCGTTTTCTAAGAATTAATGACGAATTATGTCAACGAATATAAGTAAGAATCGTGAATTCTAAGAAATAATCCAAAATTCTAAGAAAACATCCTGGTTTCTAAGAAAGCACCCCGAGCTATAAGAAACTCTTGCGAATTCTTAGAAATCATCAAGAATTATACGAAAGCGCCCAGAGTTTGTAAGAAAGCAACAATTTTAATTGCTAGCAATTCAAAAAAATCGAATTCTCAGTTCTAAGAAACAATCCAGAATACTTTAAATTTGTGACGAATTCTATGTCATTTTTTCAATTCTAAGAAAGCACCCTGAGTTCTAAGAAACTCTCGATTTCTAAGAAAGTAATACGAACTCTAACAAAAAGCAACCCGAATTCTAAGAAAGTGTCCTAAATTTTTAGAATCGAAGAATTTTCCACTAGAGAATCCTGAATTTTTACTGAGAAATCCCGACTTATAACTTAATGTTTTGTTCTAAATGCAAAATTTACGTCAATAGTTTCTGCCCTATATTTTATAGTACTTTATAAAATGCCATTAAAATAAAATATCTATGACTTAGTATTTCCTTTCCTCAGGGTTACCAAAAGTTTTCATTTAAACGACCAATTTGCACTTTACTGTACATCTTGAGCGCTTTAGAACTGCCTAACTCAACTCATTAATAATTAATTACCTGCCAGTCACCCGAACAAGCTTTCTTAGAAAACGAGAATTAATGTATTACTTTGCTATTGAAGCCAGCCGATACGGTTAAAAGTACTTTGACTATGCCAAGTATCTTATTATAAGTATTGTAAAATCTGGTGGTTTTCGCAATTATGGAAGCTTAAAACTAGATGCTAACTGACAAGTCAGGCTAATTAGATGACGGGGCATGCATATATTCAAACAAATGCTTAGTTGCTCTCGCCGTTTACCTAAGTAATGTCGGTTAATATAACATTTTCAGTGCAACAAAGACTCACTCAGCTGGTAGAATCCAAGTTTTCGGCGCGATGTTGGCGAACTCCTTGGGGAAAAGTTTCTGCATGCGAGCCAGATTTCGTCCCAGATTGTCTTTGCGACAGATTTCGCTCATTCCAGGGAAGTGGTTGATTTTCTGTGGGTGTTATGTCGAGATTAGGATGCCATAGAACTGGAGTTCTTAGAACTTACTCATGTCCTTGAATTTCATGTGTAATGGTATTGCATTATGATTATTATTATAGTTGTCTATTGATAGTTAAATTTAACACACCTGATATTTCTTCATGGCGCAGACTTTGTCAATAGTTACGTAAGTGTCAGTCCAGTAAACATTCCAGTCTTCGTCTTCTTCCACCTCGCGAAAGCCAACTTTGCGAGCTGATCGACGAACTTAAAAAAATAGATATTTTGTTTTACTGCAGTCAAGTCCAAAACAAAAATTAGGATATTTTAGCACAATAAAATAAATTAAGATCTTACCAACGTCGTATTTGCAGCTAGTCAAACAGATCGTGTGAACTCTGAAACGTTTGTAAATAAAAAAAGTTTTACAGAAGTTTTACAGAAAAACAGTTTTTTTCTTAACTGATCTCGGTAGAAGCAGAGTTAGAAGAGCACTTGCTTTTCCAGGAAAATTCGATTGTAAAAAATTGTTTAAAAAACGATTTCTTGGAAAAGTAATTCAATAGCTAGTTTACATACAGAGGACGGGAATTAAGTTTCTTTGTTTCTATGAACGCTTAAAAAACATGGGTTTAAATCATAATTTAAGAGTAGAAAAACCACATGGGCTATTTCAAATACCCACTGCATACTACACGATGGCTCCCAAACCGAATGACTCATTTTACTGACTAAGTCCACCAACTGGTTCAAAATTTTCCGACCTTTAAGATGAAATAACTTTAAAAGCCGTCCGATATTCTAGCTCGTTTTCATGGCGATTTGGTTGAGCATTCTGGAAAATTGCCAGGCACCTACTTCTTTTTCCGCTTTCTTTTGGCGCTGCCGATCGTCAAATTTGGCGTTTCCGCCGCACTGAGCTCCGACGCTGTCCTGACGATCGGTTTCACCGTCTGGGTTGGCTGAACAGACGGCTGCGGCTGAGCTGCTTTCGGTAGAACCGGCAACGGCGGAGGTGTCAGTTTGACTGTCGTCAACGGCTTGCCGACAACCGGCTCTGGGGTTGCGGCACGAGCGTCGTCTTCCTCCTCTTCCGCCTCTCCGTCTTCGCCTTCTTCTTCGCCCTCCTCATCTTCGATGATGCCGGCGTCGACTAGGACGCTCGCCGTTAGATCATCCTCTAGTGTGAGATCTCCGACTTCAGCATCCGCATCATCATCATCATCTTCTTCTTCTTCGTCTTCTTCTTCATCACCATCATCGTCTTCTTCTTCCTCTTCCTCGTTAGCAAATTCAGCCTCCTCTTGTTTGGTGAGCTTTGAAGTCATTTTTTATGTGATAGATTTTTATACTCTGCAAGTTCGAAGGAGTGAAAGTTAAGTCGAAATAAAAAAATAGGTAATCCTTTATTTTCGAAGCCGAAAACGGATACGATGTTCAACTCCTTTATTACAAATACATAATATAGACATTACGGCATCATGAAGTTACAAATAAATTTTTTACATATATTCTTAGCTATTCACAAAATATTTAAAATGTAATTAGTTTCTTAATTTCTTAGATTATTTTTTAGCTTTAATTGGATAATACGTATTTGTAAGGTTTGTCAACATATTTTATTTAAATGAGTGGTCTATGAGATTGGGCCTAATAATATCGTACTCTTGCAATTCAAATTGACGCGAAAATTAGCAAATAATGAAATTCTTGTTTTATTACAAAAGTCGTACGAACATCCCCGATCTAAAACTATATATACATGCACAATTTCTATTAAACTTCCAACTTTCGATTCGCTCCAGTTTTTTTTATACGAATCGGTGATCGGAAGCGAGTCAAACTTACCGTTTTGGGAGTAATAAACTGGAAACTAACATTTCTCAAAGTAAAGTGTTGAGTCAAAACATCTCTATGTTTTACTTATTACTGTTTTACTTACTAATTATATATATATCTCGTTATGAGTATTGAATAAGACATTTCTGAGAGGAACCAATAAAGAGGTAGTTTTTTTCACATAAAAAGCGGTGATTGACTGGGCAACTCTAGTCCATTGGTATCCCAAGTACGACTGGAATCCCCAAAACCAGTGCAAAATAAATAAAGTTGTCTTACCACTCGGACACAATATCGCTACCTCATGAAGAACAAAGTTTTTTTTACTAATATGTAAGAGGCTATATTTTGTATTTTTACCGTAGCTTCGCTTAATTCTAGGAAATTGTAGAAATTCACCGTTGTTTAACTACACTTTAATTTTTGTTTAAATATGCACACTCACCCCCAATTTCTTGCTATAAATATACACGCGCTGTAAGGAGAAAAACTAACTTTCGGGAGCTTAACCCAAGTTCAAGAATAATAATTGCTGAATGCATGTGTTCTTTAAATAAATTTGCTATAAAGAGGAAATAACATTGGGAACATATAAAACGTATTGGAGTTTATTATCGAGACGATAGCAAAAAGGCCAGTTTTGGATAGAAATAAATACGTTGTGTGTGTCTGGTACCCTCCAATCCATTGGAGCCTTTAAAGACTGGGTGTGATCAATAAGTATTAAAAAGAGTAATTCTATACAGTTAAAAGTAAGAGTGTCTTACCGCTCGGGCACTTATGATTCGCTACCGCAGTAATTGAATATATATTAAAGTGTTATACTTCCCTATAAATTGGGAGAATTTTTAAACAGAACGAAAGTTGACATTTAATAAGCATTTTTGCAGTTGATAAATATAAGTAATTTATAAAGAATAAGAATAAAGAGAAGGGCTTTACGACAATTAGTGACGGCTGTGAGATTTTAGTAAAGAGCCCTACAACAATTGGTGACAGCGGTGAAGGATTGGAAATCCAGTCAGGCACAACTAAAATAAACCGTTATGGCAGGAATCAATGATGCCATTGGGCTACTAGCAGAAGAGTTGAGGAATCGTTTGGAATTAGGCCCGATGAGGCATGTGAAAATTCAAAAATATACACCGAGTCAGGACATTCGGATTTGGCTGACTGCCTTCGATCAAAGGTGTGACACCGAAGGGATCGAACAAGAGGAACACAGAAAGAGTGAATTATTGGCTAATCTGGACTTGGCTACTGCGTTTGCAGCAGTCCAACGATTGAACTTACCTGAAGAATTGACCTATGATGAGTTCAAGGAAAGATTTGGCCGATTGGGCAGTTCATCGGAATTCAGAGAAGAATTTCGTGGACGATTACAAGGACGAAATGAAGCGACTGACTCATTCGCGGATGCACTTATTGAACTAGCATCCCGCGCCTTCCCTAACATGAATGCTGAACAGCGTGAGGAGGAAGTCGTGGAACAGTTTATCAAAGGCGCCAGAGTCCCTGCAGACACCCGAGAGAAACTGATTTTCGCACAACCCGCCAGTTTGCAAGAAGCCAGACGTATGCTGAGGAGGATAGAAGCCGCCTGGCACATGTCTCATAAGAACGGCTTGAGAGTGATGAAGGGTGAACTAGGCGATGAACAGCAGACAAATCTCGAAGATCTAATCGAAAAGCAGAAGATGGAAATTAATAAACAGAGGAAGATGATTGAGACTCTCATCCAGGAGAAGAGTAAGGCAGAAAGCCAGAACAGACAACCCCAGCCGCTCATGAAGCAGCAGGTGAGGTTCCAGCAGCCATATCAGCAGTCAAGGCCTCCGCCGACTTGCTATAATTGCCGAAAAATAGGCCATATCGCGAAGAACTGTCAAAACTCAAGGCAGTATCCGCAGAAGCAGTTTGCACCTCAGAATTCCTATCAGGGAAACTGAAGGCCGAGGGACGACAGTCGAGGCCACGCCCCTCTTGTGAAACCCAGTTCGAAACCCAGGCCTCCCAGAAATCTCGATATCCCGTGAAGTCCCAGTGTTTTTACCAAAGAGGAAGGCGTTATGCACATATTGCGTCAGCACCAGCACCTAATGCGTCAGCACCTCGACTGTCAGCACCCAATGCGTCAGCACCTCGACTATCAGCACCCAATGCGTCAGCACCTCGAGTATCAGCACCCAATGCGTCAACACCCCGAGTATCAGCACCTATTGCGTCATCACTCAGCATGCCAGCACCCAGGTCATCAGCAGTCTCAGTGTCCGAAGAGTCAGCAATCGACGAAGCAACCGAAGAAGATTCAGCAGAGGAACTAGAGCCGAAGACTCTTGTCGGAAGGCCTGCGAAGAAAAATCAAAGGACACGTGAGAACATTTTTAAAACTTGCTCTAATGTTAAACTAGAATTAGTGCAACCCGAAGGTTACGAAGCAGTAGTAGTAGGAAGCATCAAAAAGACCGATGTGAATTTTATCCTTGACACGGGAGCAAGAAACAGCTTCCTGAGTAAGTCCGTGTGGACAAAGCTGATTAAGTCTGACCAGATCAAAAGCACTAATAAAAGAGTCTCCACCTTTGATGGCACACGAGTACAACTAGAAGGAGAATGCTGCATTTTTGTGAAATTTGGCGAAATCCAGGTAGAAATCGATTTCTTGTTATGTAGTCACGAATGTGACAATATACTTGGAATGGAGTTTTTCCTTGGATACTGTGAGAGCATTAACATTGCCAACGGCATGTTAGTACTCCATGAAGGATCGTGTATCCCAATGCAGTTTACGCATCTCCCAGTGAAAGTTTGCCGTGTGTACGCTCAGGAGAGAACTGTTATTCCAGCTAACAGTGCATTAAGAATTCCTGTGCGGCTAGCCAAAGGCTCAGAATGTAATTATGGTACACCGATGACTATCGAAGTAGTTGGAGAAGGCGTAAGAGCCAAAGAGTGGACTTTAGAAATGGTCCCCACTCTTGTTACTATGCGTGAAGGCTCTGCCGTTGTCGAAATCGTGAATCGGCATCCATTTGATGTGAAATTGGCAAAATCCGCCTTAATTGGTGTAGCCAAGCCTATGAAAGCCAGGGAGTTGGACTACTTCAAAAGTTCTAAGCAGGATGAATCCGAGCCCACAGTGAAAGTGAATCAGACTCAGACTGTTACAGATGCTTGGATAGAGGAGGTCAGTCTTGGACCGAATCTGTCTGAAGAGCAGAAGAAATCAGTAATTGATCTAATGAAAGAGCACAGAGAGGCATTTTCTCAGCATGAGCTTGACATGGGATTGACTCATCTGGTCACCCACGAAATATCCCTGAAGGATGAGACTCCAGTGAGAATTCCCACGAGAAGAATTCCACCACACCTTCAAAAGCAAGTGGATGCACAGCTTGACGATATGCTAGCCAAAAATTTAATTCGCCCGTGCTATTCTACCTATTCAACACCTTTAGTAATAGTACCTAAGAAAGATGGAACAATTAGAATAGTCAGCGACTTTAGAGTGCTAAATTCACGTGTAAATTATGTGCCATATCCGTTGCCTAATATTCATCAGACTTTTTCTTATTTATCAGGTAGTCAATATTTTAGCAGCCTAGATTTAAATTCCGGATATTGGCAAGTGCCTATAAAAGAAGAGCACAAATTTATGACCGCATTTTCTACCTTAACTAGGGGCCAATTCGAGTATGAAGTTATGGCCCAAGGTCTTTCTAATGCTCCGGGCACTTTTCAGCGATTAATGAATTTAGTATTGCTGGGCATACAGCATAAATTTGCGATGTCCTATATTGACGATATTGTCACTTACTCGAAAACTTTTGCCGAACATCTGGCACATTTAAAGGAAGTTTTCCAGCGGTTGATTACAGCAGGACTTAAGCTGAGACCGAAAAAGTGCAATCTATTTCACCAAGAACTAAAATATCTAGGTCATGTGATTAGCACTGGAGGAATTCGTACTGACGAGTCTAAGATTGAGGCAATCAAGACTTGGCCGAAGCCGAAAGACGTAAAGGAACTAAGAAGTTTCCTAGGTCTGTGCAACTACTATAGCCGATTTGTGAAAAATTATGCCGAAGTCGCCCACCCATTGTTTCAACTTACACGGAAGAATATCCAAAACTTCCAAGAAAAATGGAGTGCAGTGCACGACGAAGCATTTGAGTCATTAAAAACTCGGATGATGTCTACCGAAGTATTAGCTTATCCAGAATTCGTTGACGATGAGAATGTGCGAATGGTCCTCGACACCGATGCCAGTGATGGTAGAATTGGCGCCTGCTTGGGCCAAATCCAATCTGATGGCGTGGAGAGGCCAATAGCATATTTTAGTCGGGCAATGAAAGAATCTGAGAAAAGATACCCAATCACTAGGAAAGAATTACTAGCTTTAGTCGACTCTATGAAGCACTTTAGATTTTATTTATTAGGGAAGCGATTTCTAGCTAGGACAGATCATAAAGCAATTATTTGGCTATTAAGACAGACAGAAGCGCAAGGCATTCTAGGTAGATGGATTGAAAGATTGAATGAATTTCAATTCGACATTGAGCACCGGAAAGGTACTTCCCACCAGAATGCTGACAGTTTGTCAAGGAGACCCGCTGAAATGGCAGAAGAGAAGAAGAGAGAAGAAGAGAGTGCAGAAGAGGCAGAGAGCCGCGTTTGTGCAGAGAGTGGACAAGAGGCAATGACCCAGGACAGTGCTATATGCCTGACCCAGTCGCCAACTGATCCTTGTGAGGGAGAGATCCCGACAATAGATCCCATTTGCAGGATCGAGTCACTGATCTCAGGAGGAGAGAAGGAAGTAATCCAAGGCGATCTCGCCATTGACTCTAGCATTATGCAATTGAGTCCCGACGCCGAGGAGTTCTTTCCTAAGTCGCAGATTGAAACGCAAGAATTAGGAGAGCATAAATGTGACAAGCTTTTGACAGATTATCTGCCTTCCCCTCTGAAGCGCGAACAGATTTTAGAAGCCCAGCGTGCAGACCCAGCGATTCGCACCTTAATCGAATGGAAGCACAAAGGCTTAGACAAAACCCCATTGTCGAATGACATGAGCTCTGAGCTGAGGCAAATGAGCAAAGCATTTGAGGCAATGTTTATTGAAAGAGGATTATTAATGATTAAAGAAGAAGGAGAATTGAAGGTTGTTTTGCCCCGGTCCGTGGACATGCTAGTCTTTAGCGATCTGCATGAGAGCCCACTAGCAGGACACTTGGGACGGGACAAAACACTTCAGCGAGTAAAGAAGCGATTTTGGAGACCTGGATTGGTCACAGCTATTGAAGGAATGATCGCTAAGTGCATTCCGTGTCTAGAAAGTAAAAAGGGCAATTATATCCAAGCCCCGGTGCAATCTTTTCCCATTTGTGAGCCATTCCATCGCTTACACATCGATTTAATCGGCCCTGTATCGAAGGAGAGCAGGAGAGGGCACAAATATGTGCTAACTGTGGTTGACAGCACCACTAAATATCCATTTGCATTTCCTGTTCGGAATCAAAAATCAGATACAGTAATTAAACTGCTACAGGAGAGGGTATTCTCAGAGTATGGCCAATGCCATTGGATCCATACTGACAATGGCAAAACCTTCACTAGTAGGCAATTCAAGGCTTTTTGCGACCTTTATAATGTCAAACACACGTGTACTACTCCTTACCATGCTCAAAGCAACGGGCTGGTAGAGCGCTTCAATAAGCAGGTGAAGTCCATCATTACCTGTCTTATTGAAAAGGATCATAATGATTGGGACCTAATGATCCCAGCAGCTCTAGTTGCGGTACGCACGAGTGTGAATAAAACGACAGGTTATAGTCCACACTATCTACTGTTCGGAAGAGAGGCTGTATTGCCGATCGACAGTCAGATACAGAATCCAAAATCTTATGCCAATTATCCATCATATGTGGCCGATCATGCTGAAAGACTGAAAATAGCCGCCGAAATAGTTAAGAAGAAATTAGAAAAGGTAGTCGATCAGAGAGAAGAGATTGCTAAGACAACTAAATTACCTAAAGAAGTGCCGATTGGCAGTTTAGTTTTAATGAATAACCCACAACTTGATAGCGAGGAGTCGCACAAGTTCCATCGGAAAAAGCGGTCTGCATTCAGAGTACTTGAACAGATCTCTGATGTAGTTTTCAAAGTTCAAAAGGAAGAAGAAGGCGAGCTAGTAGGAAACATCATGATAGCGCATAGAGATAATTTAACTACAGTGCCCAACTCGATCAAGGAGGCAATCGTTAAGGGAAGCCACCCCAGCGCCGTGATCGAGAAGGAAAAGATAACAAATAAGAAAACTCAGCCTAGAAAGACAGAATCAAGCATTAAGGGAAGCCACCCGAGGAATCGGAATAAACAATCTGAGGAAAAGCAAACAAACCCATCAGATTCCGAGTCTGAAGACGAAGAAAGACTGATGTGGTATTGCGACAATAGAAATGAAGACAATGAATTGAGAGGAAGCTTATTGGACATTGGAGCTGAAGTCGAAATAGACGATATAAACAATCAGTCTGACAATGAAAACACCGAAGAAGGGAGTGAAAGCGAGAGCGAGAATGAAAGCGAGGATATTAACACCTCAGAGGAAGAACAAAGCCAGAATGGCGAAGGTGATGAATTTGCTTCGCGCCCATATAACACAAGGAGAAGTGTTAATCCTCCAGCCAGATTTAGGGATTACTTGAAGCGTCTGTCCACAGCGATTGCGTGGCTTAGTAATATTCAATATTAAACACCAAGTCAAAAGGTGCGAAGAATCGAACAATGGGTAGGGAACAAAACAAGGGAAATCTCGGCTAGCCAATAGGAATTGTTTTAGTAGGGGTTCGGGAGCCGAGAAGTCATTGGACAGCGCGGTAAAATCAGGGCAGCCAATAAGGGGAGGTTTACCCCATTTTTCGCGCCTATATAAGGGAGACCTCCTAGGCGGAGAAAGAAGCATATATCACCTCGTTCTGAGCCAAAAATATCACTCGTATTGAACAGTAATGGAGGACGTTTTGGATGCTGACGAGTTTGACAGAATGTTAGAGGCGATCACTGTCGACCTGACACCTGAGGGTTCTGCGAGCCGCAGCTCTGTTGAAGTGGAAACCATGGAAGCCGAAGTGCCGAATGAGCAAGAGCTATGCGAAATACCGGTACGGCAACCAACAGCGCCGCAGATGGCGAGGACGATAAGCAAGCGACCCGGCGCACCTCAAACCGGCTGTTCCAAGCAAGCGAAACCACCAGGCATCCAAGATACCGGTTCCGGTGGAAAGAGAGGCGTTAGTGCGAACATTGGCAAGTGCAGAAGTGCCTGTCTTGGAGGAGATCGCCATCCGCCTGGAGCTCGGTCAGCAATTGTCTTACCGGTAGCTGAGTCGCAGCCTGGTCGCAGGCGGAAGATGGCCTATCGTGCAATCGCACCGAAACCGCCACTGCAGGAGATACAACCGCAACAACAACAGCCGGCTGTACAGGCCAAAATTCCCAGGACTCGGCAGCAGCCTCCCAAGCTGAAATCGGTGGTTCAACAGCCGCTGCCGCAGCCGCAGCAGATGATTCATCCGAAGCCACAGGAGCAGCAGCCGCACCAACAGGGTTGGCAGTCGCAGCAGCAGTCGCAACAACAGCCGCAGCAGCAGCCACAACAACAGAATCAGCAGCTGCAGCAACCGCCGCAGCCGCAGTCACCACATCAGCCGCAGCAGGAGCAGGGAGGCGACGACGACCAGCCTCCTGGTGATGGTCCCGGAGGCAACTTCCCGGCTATCATGGCTCAAATGCCGGAGGCGCAGCAAGTGGTCCTCAAACGGCAAATTCAGATCATCAAAAAGCATTTTCTTCATGTTGCATATGCTCGGTTGGACCGCCTAACACCGCAGCGAGAACACGTCCGGCCGGCTTTTTGAACTCTGCAGGCCCGCTTCAGCCAAGAGACAGTCGTCGCGGCCTGGCGACGTGCGTCGAGCTACGCCAAACACGTGATTATGCGAAATCCTTATGACTATAACAAGATACTCTTGAACATTGAATCGAGATGGGCCGGCAATCTAGTAGGTTGGCCGCGTCATTTATCGTTCCCAGATGAATGTCAGTTCTAGTTTTGTCATTTTCCTTCTGTCATTTGTCATTTTGTCATTTTTATCACTTATTATTCAAAAAATGCCTTTAGGGAAGCCAATTGTAAGAGGCTATATTTTGTATTTTTACCGTAGCTTGTATTTTACCGTAGCTTCGCTTAATTCTAGGAAATTGTAGAAATTCACCGTTGTTTAACTACACTTTAATTTTTGTTTAAATATGCACACTCACCCCCAATTTCTTGCTATAAATATACACGCGCTGTAAGGAGAAAAACTAACTTTCGGGAGCTTAACCCAAGTTCAAGAATAATAATTGCTGAATGCATGTGTTCTTTAAATAAATTTGCTATAAAGAGGAAATAACATTGGGAACATATAAAACGTATTGGAGTTTATTATCGAGACGATAGCAAAAAGGCCAGTTTTGGATAGAAATAAATACGTTGTGTGTGTCTGGTACCCTCCAATCCATTGGAGCCTTTAAAGACTGGGTGTGATCAATAAGTATTAAAAAGAGTAACTCTATACAGTTAAAAGTAAGAGTGTCTTACCGCTCGGGCACTTATGATTCGCTACCGCAGTAATTGAATATATATTAAAGTGTTATACTTCCCTATAAATTGGGAGAATTTTTAAACAGAACGAAAGTTGACATTTAATAAGCATTTTTGCAGTTGATAAATATAAGTAATTTATAAAGAATAAGAATAAAGAGAAGGGCTTTACGACAATTAGTGACGGCTGTGAGATTTTAGTAAAGAGCCCTACAACAAATATTTAATTGGAGAATTATTCCGTTTGAAGTATTGTGAGTAAAGTTCTAGTTAGAGTGAATTAATAAATTGACTTATATAAAGCAAAGGGTTATCTTATGAAATAGTAGAAATGTCCTGTAGATAAGAGTTGCAATATAAGCACAAATGAATTTATTCACCACCGGGCCTGTAACATATGTAACGAACAAAGTTTCTTGCTTTTCCTGTTTCATTGCGTTTTTTGTAATGCTTCAGTGTAGCCGATAATTTTTAACACTTTAACAATTTTTATCACTGTTCATTCATATTGTTTCCTTCTTGTCTGAGGTCTTTAAGCAGACATTCAACAAAAGAAAAAAATAATTTATGCCCATTGCTTAGCAGTAGTAAAAGAACATACAATATTACAAATACTATGTATAATTTAAATTTAATAAGTAATAGCTAAAAACTGAAAATTAATAGTTAAACTTTATTCCAAGTAATAAATTTATGTTAAGTACAATATAGACCTACAAAAGAATTGAAGAAATGGGCCAACTAAAATTCTTATTCGCCTAAAAGATCAGACGAAAAAGACAAACAAGACGTTGTACCAATCAAAATCATAAGCACTATACACTTCAGCAGTATATATTAAGGAAAAATAAATTCAAGCATAAAAACTATCAGCTGTCTTTTTATCGATGTAAATGATAAAATATTCGCGACGAGAACAGAAACCAAAGTTATTGTCTTTGGAAGCAAAAAGAATACAAAAATATTTATCAAATTAGATAAATAAAATAAATTGTGTTTTTTACACAAACGTGCGTTTATATCTGCAGCGTCACTTATTAATGTAATGCTACTATGCAAAGAAAATGTTTTATTGATTTTTAACACCGGAAATTGATCACATTAAGTTCGCGTTAATCATTCTATTGTGCTTAACGTGTGATATGTGTGATAATCATTGTTTTCTGAGATAAATTCCTATATTCGGTGCTTTGTCATGAATTTATGGTATATTTGGGCACTTTCCATTTAGACGGATTCTATAAGAATGAATTTTTGAAAATATTCTATACTATGTATTTAATCAGATTTTAGCTAATTATTAATCTGCGCTTACATGTGTATACATGCCATACTGTGTTGGATATATTATAATTGTACATCCATGACAATAATTTTATATAAGATGGGCATCCTAGTTTCTTCCTAGTGAGTTCTTCCTACATAATGTACATGCATGTATGCATTATGGCAAAGCACTTACTGAGTCAAAAGTTTTAACTTTTAATTTTTGCGTCTTCCGAACTTGTATTGCAATACATATAAAGCTGCACCAATGCACCATTGATTAACGATGCACCAGTAAGGCATTGTACGAGCCTAATTTCTTGCTGAAGTCTGCAATAACTGCTTAATTAAGTTGGATATGTCAATCTACTACAACAACGAAAACGATTAATTATCCGAAAACGAAATAGCTCACATAAACGTGTATGTAATGTGAGATTATTGGACAAAAAACGATAATTAAATTTAAGTCAGGAGGAACATTTCTACTAAACCAGATTCCGTCACCATAATAAATACGTGTCTATAAAAATGTTCTATAAAAAAATTGAAGCCCATTTGATGCCGTCACCGAAGCTGTCCATGTGTGGCTCATACTCACTTCCTAAACCATGGTTGCCCAGCTGCAACGCCTCTGCAGTGCTCATCTCCAAAGCTGACATTGCGCCTAGCCGACGATTGAGGCGTCCAATCAGCAAGTCTTGCCTGTCGCCCATGAAGGTTGCCATGGCGATTCGAGTATTCGAATAAATTGCCGCATTCCCGTGCACAATCCTGCTCTTCTGCAGCTTCGGACTTGAAATCTTTATCATCCTGTCGCTCTCCTTGTCCGTAAGAACGTCGCGAAAGAGCGACACCATCGGAGCGTCGTTCAGCAGCTCGGAAAGACGGCACACAATGTTGGATGAAGGGAAATTGCGCCTGGGATCGCTGCCGTCTTTGCCGAGCCTTTTGTAATTCTCTTTGTCCACGGACAACTTATCAAAGCAATCAAAATCAGTCAGACAGATGATTATCTACGAAGTGAGTTTTATTCACATCTGACCGTCGCCAGAGCGTCTCCATAGTTCTTCTAAAGCCGGAGTGAGACTGCTAGGAATTGTGTAGTTTTTTTAGGGAGAAGTACTAGCGTACATTGGGATCATTGTTTATTTGGATAAGAATGCACAACTTCAGTTACAAGCTTCATTACCGTAGTCATGTACTTCTGTAAAATTTCCAGCACGGCGGTTAGTCGCTTCGACATTTTTTCAGGGGCGAATTAGCATCCACTGCATGCCCAGCAGTTCCAGGCTCTGGTTGAAAGCCCGGCTCACCAGCTGCAGACTGTCGTCGACTACAATTTTCGTTCTGTTCACAAAGAAAAGTAAGAAAACTGTGAAACCTCAGGGCGCAAAGGCAAGGATGCAGGGTGCACAGGGGCGTAGGATGCAGGGTGCACAGGGGCGTAGGATGCGGGGCGCACAGGGGCGAAGGATGCGGGGCGCACAGGGGCGTAGGATGCGGGGCGCACAGGGGCGTAGGATGCGGGGCGCACAGGGGCGTAGGATGCAGGGTGCACAGGGGCGTAGGATGCGGGGCGCACAGGGGCGTAGAATGCAGGGCGCACAGGGGCGAAGGATGCAGGGTGCACAGGGGCGTAGGATGCAGGGTGCACAGGGGCGTAGGATGCAGGGTGCACAGGGGCGTAGGATGCAGGGCGCACAGGGGCGTAGGATGCAGGGCGCACAGGGGCGTAGGATGCAGGGCGCACAGGGGCGTAGGATGCAGGGTGCACAGGGGCGTAGGATGCAGGGTGCATGCAGGGTGCACAGGGGCGTAGGATGCAGGGCGCACAGGGGCGTAGGATGCAGGGCGCACAGGGGCGTAGGATGCAGGGTGCACAGGGGCGTAGGATGCAGGGCGCACAGGGGCGAAGGATGCAGGGCGCACAGGGGCGAAGGATGCAGGGCGCACAGGGGCGTAGGATGCAGGGTGCATGCAGGGCGCACAGGGGCGTAGGATGCAGGGTGCATGCAGGGCGCACAGGGGCGTAGGATGCAGGGTGCATGCAGGGCGCACAGGGGCGTAGGATGCAGGGTGCATACAGGGCGCACAGGGGCGAAGGATGCAGGGCGCACAGGGGCGAAGGATGCAGGGCGCACAGGGGCGTAGGATGCAGGGCGCACAGGGGCGTAGGATGCAGGGCGCACAGGGGCGTAGGATGCAGGGTGCACAGGGGCGTAGGATGCAGGGTGCATGCAGGGCGCACAGGGGCGTAGGATGCAGGGTGCACAGGGGCGTAGGATGCAGGGTGCACAGGGGCGTAGGATGCAGGGCGCACAGGGGCGTAGGATGCAGGGCGCACAGGGGCGTAGGATGCAGGGTGCACAGGGGCGTAGGATGCAGGGTGCATGCAGGGCGCACAGGGGCGTAGGATGCAGGGTGCACAGGGGCGAAGGATGCAGGGTGCACAGGGGCGAAGGATGCGGGGCGCACAGGGGCGTAGGATGCGGGGCGCACAGGGGCGTAGGATGCGGGGCGCACAGGGGCGTAGGATGCAGGGTGCACAGGGGCGTAGGATGCGGGGCGCACAGGGGCGTAGAATGCAGGGCGCACAGCGGCGAAGGATGCAGGGTGCACAGGGGCGTAGGATGCAGGGTGCACAGGGGCGTAGGATGCAGGGCGCACAGGGGCGTAGGATGCAGGGCGCACAGGGGCGTAGGATGCAGGGCGCACATTGGCGTAGGATGCAGGGTGCACAGGGGCGTAGGATGCAGGGCGCACAGGGGCGTATGATGCAGGGCGCACAGGGGCGTAGGATGCAGGGTGCACAGGGGCGTAGGATGCAGGATGCAGGGTGCAGGGTGCAGGGTGCACAGGATGCGGCAGGGCGCATCGCACAGATTGCAGGGTGCTGACGCAGACAACCAAGCAGAAAGCGTACGCGAGAGTTGCGTCAAAGGACTTCTCTTCCGTCAGGAGCGATCCAACATCCAGGTGACCTCTGGCGATGGAGCCAGCTGAGATGTATTGCACATATTGTAGACGCAGGAGGGCGTTCGCAGCTCCGTCATAGTCGTCAGATGTCGGCAGTTTGGCTTTCCACGGATTTCAGCATGACATCGGCGGTCTCGACGCACTGTCCAACAAACAAGGCACCGCCACTAGTAGTATGGGTTAACAGAACTCTGCCGCAAGGAATTCCGCGGAAATTCCGTGGGGCCCTAGTTTGCGAACATAGCGCCTATGTTTCACATAGCAGAACTCTGCCGCAAGGAAATCCGCGGAAATTCCATGGGACCCAGTGCATGTACATAGGTCCATGTTTTACATAGCAAAACTCTGCCGCAAGGAAGTCCTCGGAAATTCCGTGGGGTCCTAGTGTGTGAACAAACGCCATGTGTTTGCATAGTGGACTCTGTCGCAGGTAAATCTGTCTGAGAGGGAGAGAGGCAGTCAGTGCAGTCTGATAAACCGATTGTTTATTCAGTTCCACTCCTCCAATGGGAATTTCACTTTTGCTCTGGTCTGTGTTATTTTTTCATATGAAGACAACAACAAAACAACTGTTGGTCTGGGGAAAACAGTGAAACCACCGTCTGTTTGCAGTGGGTATGGCCAACACTGTAGAAATAGGACAGTGGATGCGTAGCATGGATACATAAACTCTGCCTAATGTTATTATATGTTTTCTTAGTATTATATATGCGCCCACAGTCTCACCCACCCCATTACATTAACCCACCCCACTCCGCTGGTATATAAGGGTGGGGATTTTTTTATTGTTAAGAGAGGATTTCTTTAAAACTAATAGCCATTTCGTCACGTAAGTTTGACCTGCTACCATGGATCTTAGCGACGGCTTCAAAGTTCAAGTGCAGGAGTATGAAGGCAATAGATTCATCGCTATCCGACGCTTCTACTCTTCTGACGGGGAGCTGAAGCCTGGAATCCCTGGATTCAACTTGAACGTACACCAATGGGAGAAGCTGAAGCAGCTAAGGCGCCAACTCGTGCAGGCTGCAGTCAACCGACGAAACGTCACTGCCAAGCTGGGCTCCGACAAGCTCGTAGAAGTCAAGCGAGGAGTCATCTGGCTCAAGCGACTGCCGGAGGACTGCACGGAGGATTTCCTGAGACGGAATTCGATCGAGATGACTCCCCGTCTGTGGCGAGCGCTGTGGTGCCATGTCGACCGGATCAGTAGTGAGCTGAGAGGAAAGTCACCGGAGTGCGAGTACGAGCTGGACCCTCAGGACATCAAGACCGAGCCGGACATCGAGAATCGGGCGGGCCAACACTCTAGTGAGGATGCGGACGACGAGAAGACGCTGCTGCTGATTTCCGAGTCAGACAACGCAACCTCCGAACCGCTTCCAGCTGCAGCCCAAATTTCGACGCCCAAAGCATTCGGCTGCATCCCACAGCAGGACAGCGACCTGTCTCAGGATCCTTACTGGTACCAGGCCCGAGCGGCTGCGGGTCTCAGTGTCAACTGCTTGATCGGAAGCCGCAAGCGCAAGCAGCCATGGCCTCTGCGTAGGAGCGATGCGATCAAGTTTCCGAAGCTGACGGATGACTCAGATGAAAACAAGGACAACGAGTGAATTTCCAAGTGACAGTACATGCGTCAAATAATTTCTAACTTCTTTCATTTGGTCAAATGCGCGCTAAGCTTATTATCTATCCAGCCATATTTCAGCAATATAGGCTACAGTGTAATTTTGCTCTGTGCTTCTCGCAATAGCTAATTTAACTGTCTTTTTTGGCTTTATTTCTCGGTATATGTATCAAGACATTTTATAAACTACATTGTGGCAATGCAACTTAAGAAAGTTGCTAAAGACAATAAATAATATTGATTCTGACATCCTCTTCATGTTGGAAAATGGAAAAGCTTTACTACAATCCCGCTCAGCCGGCCAGTTTCTCAGGTGCATCAAAGTTGCAGCAGCAACTAGGGAAAAATAATGAGGGGAAATCTAGAAAATACATTGAGCTGTGGTTAACTGAACAGCCCGTGCACACACTGCACAGGTCGGCTAGAAGGCGCTATCCCAGAGCACCAATCATAGTGAGAGCGATAGATGACCAGTGGGAACTTGACCTGGTCGAGATGATCCCATTCGCCAAGTACAACAAAGGCTACAAGTACATCCTCACTTGCATTGACGTGTTGTCTAAATCAGCATGGGCCAAGCCGTTTAAGAACAAATCAGCTGCAGAAGTAAAGTCCGCATTCGAGAGCATTTTGAGATGCTCAATGCGCCAGCCTCGCACAGTCCGCACAGATCAGGGAAAAGAATTCATAAACACTAATTTTAGGCAGTTCTGCATACAGCGGGGAATCCTGGCCTTCAAAACTAACAGTGAGCAGAAAGCTGCAGTAATTGAGCGATGGAACCGAACTTTGAAGAGTAAGATGTGGAAATATTTCACTCACAAGAGCACACTGCTCTGGATTGATGTGCTGCCTAAGCTGGTGAAATCATACAACAATACTTACCACAGAAGTATCAAAATGGCACCGACAAGTGTCTGCAAAGAGAATGAGTCTGAGGTGTGGATGAATCTGTACGACGGAAAGGCAATTGAGACTGTACAGCGACCCAAGAAGCCAAAGTTCTGTGAGAAACAGTCTGTGAGAATTTCAAATGCACCCAGGCTGTTCCGAAAGGGATACAAGGCCAACTGGAGCGAGGAGGTATACACTGTAGTGTGCAGGGCACCAAAGCACTACCCGTACATGTACAAGATCCGAGACATGAAGGGTGAGGAGATTCGCGGGCTCTTTCACGAGTATGAGCTGCAGGCTGTTCCGGAATCACAGCGGCTGTATGTCATTGAGAAGGTTTTGAAGTCAGAAAAGCGCAATGGGAAAATCCGCTATCTTGTCAAGTGGGCTGGCTACAACTCCACAGGCTGGGTGGATGAAAAGGACTTAAGAAAAGTGTAGATAAGCTGCAGATAAAAAAAATAATCAGATATAATGAGAAACATTGTCATCAACAGCAACCATGGTGAAGGTATTTCTAGTGATTTTTATTTTTACCTTGCTTCACCTCTTTACCTGGATCGAAATGTGGACTATGAGGCAGCTCTTGTGGAAATCCATCTACCTGCTGCATGGTTCAATCTTGACGAACCTTACTGCATCTCTGTCTCAGATGGAAGAGAGCATGAGACCCTGGTTCTTCAACCTGGATGCTTTGGCAGAGTGGAGGAGCTGGTGGAGTCTTTGAATGAGCTGCTAGCCAACTCACGGCTGCAGTTCTTTGATGCTAGAAGTGATGGAGATGCTGCAATGGAGGCTGATCAGTCAGGTCTGATGGGACATTCTGCACCTGCTGCGGACAATGGAATAAGGTGTACAATTGATGGCTCAAGGACAGTGGTGCAGAATAACACAGCTCAGGTGGAGCTGTATCTCCCGCCTCACCGGATTCTGCAGTGGCTTTGATTCGGAAGCCAAGGATTAAAAGTCCCACCTGGGCGTCTTGTATCTGAGCAGTTCATCGGCTGCCCGCGCACCAACCTAATCAATGTGCACTGCAGCATCATTGAGTCGAATAACTGCAACCACAGCTCCCTGCTGAGAACTGTTAGAATGAGAGATGACATTCAATGGGGTGGCTATGTGAGCAAAGTGTTTAAGAAAACGATATTCTTCACCATTCCTAGAGTCATCTATCTACATGGTATTCGAGTGCAGTTGCGAGATATTTTTGGAAGCCTACTGATCGCGCAGTCCAGCAGTCCAGTTTTGCTAACAATTCAGATCCGTGAAAAAAGAATTTTATGAATTACCAGCAGCTGATTCGGCATTACTCGGGAGTTCAAACCCTTGGGGAGAAACCGGTACTCTATGGCTGCGGCAGCGCTCCAGGGCTCATGACGTACCAACCTCCACCGGTTGCTACAACTGCAGGTGCAGCGCGGCTAATAGACAAAAGGGAAAGTAAAAAGCCATCTGTGCGATCGAAAAGAAAACGAAAACATTCTGCTAAGGGTGACACAGGAAAGAAGAGTTCAAGAAAAAATCAGACGAGGGCCGGAAACAAAAAGCTTAAGAAGAAGAGAAAAACTAGGAAACAGAAAAAGGTAGGACAAGGAAAGCAAAAAATCTACAGAAAAACTGTGAAACGCGTACTGGATTCTCTGTCCTAACAATATGGCTTACGGGTTCAACCCTAGACTCGATCTGTTCAAGGCGCCTGTGCTTCAGACCTGTATTGAGAAATCTGCTTATGTTGACATTCATCCTGTAAACTCTATTGTTGCAAACTCACCAATTGAATTTGACTGCCATCAATCAGCTGATGAGTACACTGACCTGCTGAATTCCTTTCTCTATATTCGTTGTCGCGTTGTGAGATTGGGTGGTGCCCTGATCAGGGAGGATATTGTGACTGATGGTGCTGTTACCGAGCGCAGAGACAGCCAAGTGCACCCGGAGAATTTTGTTCTAGCTACGGCCTTCTCGGATGTAATTGTCAGCATCAACCAGCGCATTGTCTCTGGAGGAGACCAGCTGTATCCCTACCATGCCTACTTCAAAGCTCTCATGAGCTCCTCCGATGCCCAGCAGCTTAAGTTTTACCCTGCTGGATTCCTGGAACCCGACTCTGCCGATGAGAGCCACACCGAGAGGCATATGATCTCCAACTGGGTGGAATATGCGGGACCCCTCCTCAGCGACATCTTCCAGTGCCCCGTGTTCCTGCTCAACAACTTGCACCTGCACATCAAACTAGTGCCCAGCGATGGAGCCTTTGCCATTAGAGCTCCTGCCCTCAACACCACAGCTTACCGAATGGAAATTTCCCACTGCATCCTGTACCTTCGCCGTGTCAAGGTGGTGCCCCACATCAGCCTGGCTCACGAGCAGGGACTAACGAATCAAAATGCTCTCTACCCGATCGAGCGAACTGAAATGCAGAACTTTATCCTGCCCCATGGAATTCAGTCAAAGAACATCGAGGGATTCACGCACGGAAAGCTCCCGAAGTTCATCATGCTGGCATTTGTGAGCCACCGAGCCTTCAACGGTCATCACCACTCCAGCCCGTTCCAGTTCCAAAGCTTCGAGCTGAGCCAGCTAGCTCTAAAGAAAGGGGGTGAATCAATGTGCCATGGGGCATTCACACCCGAGAACAATTCGTTTGTGAGGGAGTACCTGCACTATTTGAAAAGCTGCCAATCTGCAAGCTCCAGTGGTTCAGTTCCGTGGATTCCCTACCAACTGTTCTCGAACGAGAACACAGTGTTCGCATTTGATCTCACACCTGAGGGAGCAGCTCTGTGGTACGGCCAGAAGGAGGGAAACCTGCGGCTGGAGATTCGCTTTCGACGGGCACTGGATGAAGCCGTGTCGCTGATTGTCATGTGCGTCTATGACTCACTGATTGAAGTAACCAAGCACAGGGAGCTCTTGCTGGACTATTCATCTTGAGAGTACTGAAAGATGGACTCAACTCAACTGTACTCTCTAACAAGGAGCTTTTTACCCAGCTCCAAAATCGTTATACTCACTCTCTGCTTAAAGCAGAGAGCTGTCACTGTAAATGCGGGCCAGAATTTGATGAAAAAATGCTTCAACCGAAATAAAATAATTTTCATTCTGCTAAAACACAGCGTCAGTTTTGGACACTGGGTTGTATGCCACTTTGCTGATGGAAATACAGTGGAGTTATTCAATTCTCTTGGTTGGGATGAAGAAGCTTTAGCTGTAATTCATGAATACTTGAAGGATATAGGTGGGATGGTTCAATTTCAACTGGTTTGCAACGTCAATAAAATCCAAAGCGCTCAGTCGGACAAGTGCGGCCTGTTTTGTGTCTACTTTGCCCACCAGAGGCTAGCTTTGAAGCGGTCCTTCCTGGGTATTCTCACGAGTCTGCATGCAAAGAAGAAATGTCACCTGAATGATAAAGTACTCAGGCAATTTGAAGTTTGCTTAAGAAAAACCCAGAAACCTTGAGTATATTCTGAAAGTCTATTGAAGAGATGGAATCTCAGAAAGCATGCTACGATGTTCGCCTGCGTCAGGGCAGCTGCATGATTGTCAGCGGTCCCACAAATGCGGGAAAGACAACCTTTGTGAAGCATCTAATTCAGTATAGGGAAGTCCTATTCGACATTCAACCTGGCAGAGTGCTCTGGTACTATGGGATTCCACAGCCGGCGCATGCTGAGCTAAGCCGCCTGGGGGTCCACTTGCAGCAGGGATTCCCCTCCAACTTTGAGACAGCACTCAGATCCAATGACCTGGTTGTGTTTGACGACTTGATTGACGAAAGCTCAAGTTCTGCTTCAATGCGAAATATCTTTACTGGAATAGCCCATCATCTGCCCTGCTTTCTGGTGATGCTGACACAGAACATGTTTTTCAAGGGAAAGGAGTTGCGGACGATGAGTTTGAATGCCATGTACTTCGTAATCATGAAGAACCCCAGAGATCAGCTGCAGATTTCCGCATTGGGCAGGCAGTGCTTTCCCGAGAAGCCGAGTTTTCTGCTTGCGGTGTTCAAGCATGTCACATCGCAGGGTAGGGGGGCATATCTGTTTCTGGATTTCCACCCGTCCACCCCCGATGAGCGGCGAGTCCGAGCGCGAGTTCTGCCCAATCAGCGCCCCCATCTGGTCTATGCTTAAGAATGGATCACTTGTGATCATCCTGGTCATTCAAACAAAGAAAATTAATATGGAAGTGTTTGATTGCCATCAAAGTTTGTTTGAAGTTCTAGCCTCATATGCTAAATACACTATTCGCCTCAAGCGCATGTTAATAAAAGAAAGCCCAAAAGAAGTTGGAATTTTCCTTGCTGAAGCCTGCCACAACCTGCTACAAGACAATTTACCCTTCTCACCTCAACTGTACTTAAAAAATCAAAGGAAATTATCCGCAGAATCCCTGCAAAGAAAAGAAAAGCTGATTTGCTGACTGCTGCTTTCATCAAGATTCTTCCAGTTCTGCTGAAACTTGTGAAGAAGAGGAGGGCAAATGCACAAATTCAATGAAATGGTTTTAATTGCGAAATCAGAGTATGAAATGCTGACACAGAGTGCAAAGCCCACTGAGTCTGTAACTGATGCGACCATGAAACAGGCGCAGATGAAGTGTGATGAAATTCTGTTCGCTGAAGATTGTCCTGACGATGTGAAGACTGCCATGTACCAGAGTGCAATGAAAAGCCTGCTGGTCAAACGCAAGCAGCTAGGAAACGAAGTGAGAGGTAGTGAGGCAAAAGTTTTGAAAGTGGAGATGACAGGTAGAAACTTGGATGAAAAGATCTATCAGTCAGTGCCACAGAAGTTCAAGGCAAGAGCTCGCAGTCTATGGGCCATCCTGTCCGGTAATGAGTCTTCAATCCGAGTTTATGACAATGGGGAGGTCGAGATTTCAGGCCGCTTGATCCCCGCCTCAAACATTGTGGATTTAATTCAGCACACTGTAAGAGACTCACAGAGTGCCAGTGAACCAACTGGCTGGAAAGAATTCATTGATTTACTAAGACAAAAGGACCTAAATGTCCCTTTGACTGCAGTTGGAAAGTTTGCTCGCAAGCAAATTCTGCAGCACACTGCTGATGGCGCTGATAGAGTTCGCAATGAACAATCTCCAATCAAGGGATTAGGCAGTGAGTGTGCGTGGCTAAGGCTTAACAAAGGCAGAAGAAACGCTATAATAACTCGAATGAAAAATAGAAAAATATTTTCAAAAGTTTCAAGCGGTGTCCATACCAAAAGAGCTCGAAGTATGGCATCACCGGTACCACCACCACCGGCAGCAGCAGCAGCAGCAGCAGCAGCAGCAGCAGCAGCGATCGAATTGAATACAGCAGCTTCAACCCTGAGGGTCACCAATCTGGTTGGCGGAGTGGATCTAAGACTGACTGGAGGCAGGGGCGCCCAGCTTCCTTTAAGGGAGCTGGCTCTCAGCATGGCTAATGTGATCTACCGGCCCGTTTGGCCCCGAGTGCTCATCAAGCAGATGCGTCAACCCAGAGTCACCCTGCTGCTCTACCCAACTGGTCAACTGAGCATCTGCGGCGCAAAGTGCTACTCCGACTCAGTCAGAGCTGCCCATCGCTTCGTGGCTATGCTACATCGCCGAGTGCCGGCTCAACTGCTGCCTCGTCAAGCTGTCTGCTTGAGAATCAAGACTATCACTGCGCATGGCAAACTTAATTTTAGCAATGCACTTCCCTTGGCGAATCTTGTTGATGCATTGCCGAACGCTGAATATGAACCCGAAACTTTTACTGCTTTAATATGTAAACTCCGTAATTGTAAATGTTTGCTATTTCACAATGGCTCATTTGTACTCAGTGGTGCAAAGTCAATAAATGTGCTGGAGGAGGACTTATCTCATTTGCTCAACCTTCTCTCTGCGAATTCGTTGTTTTTTCAAAATAAATAAATCGAAAGCGTGTTCCAAGAATCTAGCAAATTTTCATGCCGATTGAAATGTTGTTGAACAAAATCAGTGCGTCAGATATATTTTCTTTCATCGTTGAATTTTATTTTGTAAAAAGTATTTCGATTCTTTAAATTTAATCGCAGACGTGTTGCGATCGTTTTTTAACATGCAGAATTAGCAGAAATTAAAATTACTGGATTTCTGTCAAATAATCAACGCGTGATTAATCCTCATCATGATGGCGTGAACTGGCTAGGCGCCGCTTGCGTTTGGTGATACCATTTTGATGCTGCTGCTGCTGTAGAAGTCGGAAGTGTCCGAACGGGAGACTACAGTTCGGTCCTAGCCAGGCACGCTTGTCCTCCCAAATGCTAAGCGCACACTTCCTTTGTTGCAGAGTGAAGAGTCTGTGTCGTATGCTGGCAATACGCTGAACAACGACAGAGAGGCTGCAGAGCTCTTTGAAGACCTTCAAGTAGTCGCTATGAGCAATCTCCCTCTTGACAACACATCCCTGAATACCTTTAGCTCTTTTCTTCTCGGCTGATTCATCGCTTGCCCTAAACGAGTAAAGCTTCGGTCTTAGGAGCAGCCACTCCAGATAGTAAGCTCCTGCTGCTTCATCCTTGATGCAACCCAGACGAGCCTTTAATTCGTTCGAGAACAGTGCATGCTGGGGTGGATAGTTTGAGGTATCTAATAACCGCTTCGACTTGAGCAGAGGCAGAACTCCAGACTGAACGCTCATGTTGCTGATTGAAAGAAAGAAAGAGTCGGTATCTCCACCACAGAGTCTCACACTAGCTCCTTCCTGCTCAATCCATGGCTTGAGCTTGTCGTAGAAAAGTTCATACATGATCATCTTCGAATAGTCCAGAACGCACTGTCCAATGAAGATTGGTCGGTCAAGTTTAATCTTGGTCTTCTGCAACTCCATAATGCTAAGCGAGCCGGTAATAATGTTGAAACTTGTCACTGACGGCTTCGAGGCGAGCACCTTCGCCTTTGCAACATCGGTGCAAATTCTAATGTCGCGTCTCTTACGCACATTTTCCATTGTCTTGCCAAACAATGCGTTGTTTTTCAGCTTGTAAAAATATTTTTCAAAGCTGTTTGATGCAGCAGCTCGCTTTGCACTATTTTTCTCGACATACGAAGCAAAGACGGGCTCTTGTCGGAACTCAATCATGCGATTGATACACTTTATTCGCATTCCATGTCGTAAGTAAAATGCCAGTATGGAAGAATGAAGTATATAGGACTTCTTGTCATGGCAGGTGAGCATTAGCTTCTCTGTTGGATGGTAGGCAGAGTCCTCTTTACCAAATTGCTTCCACAGCTGCTTCATGTATTCAGGAAACTCGCTGAAACTCGGCGCCATCTTTTCTGGCGCAAATGGTAAATCTTCTGTGCTGGTATGAATCTCTATCGAGTACAGAAGGTCAGCATCGATAAGGTAGGCAACAGAATCTGTCGTTTGCAGTCCTTGAATACGATCATCTGTCCATAGGAGCAACTCTTCTTCGTCTAGCCAGCGGAAGTCTCCAACTGGCAAATGCATCGTGAGAGCTTGTCCATAGAGGTTGTTGGCGTCTACTGCGAGGAGCTCAGTGCGATCAGCTGGTGGAGTTGTCAGGTCTGTCTCACTCTCATCATCATCGCACTGAGAGCTTACATTACGTGGGCTTGCCAACACTCGGTGAACGTTCACAAAAGTTATGCCTCCTCGAATTCCACACTCAAACATTGAATACATTTGCGGATCTGTTAAAAGTTCGATTGGAGACCTGATGGACTTTAGCGCAGAAGCAAAAGATAGTCCTGGAGTTGTAATGAAATGAACAGGATCAAGACCATCCTCTCGAAGACTGAGCTTCCGAAAATTTTCAAACACATCTGCAAGCTGTCTAATGTCCAACTCAAGGTAGCGCAGCATGTAGTCCTTCAAATTGGTCACCTGAAATTCATGCCAGGCTCGCTGTGCATGCTCATAATCCGAGTCGCTGCAGTGACTCTTCGTAAGAAGATTATAAAAGTTTTCTTTGCTGGGAAGTACCATGTCATTGAGCACATCGATCTTCGTCAGATAATCATACGGAAAGATGCCTTTGTTGAACAACACTTCCGATGACAGACTCGGATACGAGTTTTTAAGCCGAGCCGTGATTGGGCATTCTTCTTCTGGCAAATTCTTGATCAGCTGTGCCAGGCTGGCATTCAGGAACTGATTGGAATCGATGAATTGAATAGTGAAATAGAGCGGCTTGATCTTGCCCTCACTCTCATATTCATCGATTTTGAATTCAATCTTCATAGCGAGAAACTGCTCAGGATTCTGCGGTATGACTGAAATTCTCCATCCTTCCATGAGACCCAACGCTGTTGACAACATCAGATGAATGTCATACCCTTTTAAGTTGTGCATGATGATGGGTAGAAAGCGTCTCTTTAGTCTCGCTTGCATGTTGCAGGGTGGGCAAGCGGCTCCTCGGAATATACCACTCAGGTGATCATGATCCCAGTGTTTCTGGGACTCGTTCTGAAACTGGCTTCCACAGTAGCAGCAGGCTACGGCTTCTCGAAACAGCTTTTTAGCTGCATCAGTCTTTATGGCTGCCTGCCTACTGAACTCCGTGTTCCAGCCGTATACTTCTCGAGCGAGCTGCTCCAGTGACTGCAGGAACTCGGCAATGCACTTGTTGGGATCATCGCTAACAAAAGTGCTCACTTTGTCATCAGCTCCCCGAGGTGCTAATCCTGTCATGCCTTCTCTGTGCACCACAATGTAGCCCGCGGCAACGGCAACATGCTCAGTGACCTTCTTCGTAGATGAACCTGCTGGTAGATCGTCTTGACATGGTACATTCAGTGCTTCAAAGTCGGCATAAACAACGAATGGTGGACTGATTGTTTTTTCCCATGACGAAAATTGCAAAAAATTGTGATTTACATCTGGCAACTCTTCCTTTACGTTGATCACTCCAGGTTGACAAGGAGCTCGACAGTGCTCTTCAAAGGCTGAGTCACTGTGAAAGGGCATCAAGCAGCGCTCACACCACTTTCGCTGATGCAGGGACACTTTGCTATTGAGAAGCCGGTTGATGCTTGAGACAGCGCACCAATGACCTGAGACCTCATCTTCCGATGGCGGAACGAACAAGAGCAGAACAACTCTTCGATCTTTCATTGTGGCTGCAGTAGGCACGCGGAGGACTTGAGCAGCATCATTCTCCCAGATGAAAACTGTGAAGCATAGTCCTGTGTTTTGTCTCTCAACAGCAGCAAGGTCGTTCACGTTGACTGGCAAGTTCAAACCACTCATGTCGAGTTCATCCAGCCAGTCGGTGTACGAGGATTCGCGTTGCGCTGATTTTCTTATTTTGCTGTTTTCCTTGTGTAGGAAAGCAAGGCATGCATAACGGAAACAATTTTCACCATTGCTTGGAGGACAAATAACAGCCTTCTTCCGTAGAAGCAGAGTCGGCAGTACAAATTCTGCAGCACGCCCTGTATAGTAGGGAACTCGATCGACGAGAGCAGAGTAAAGTTCAAAAAAATTGACCTTGTCAATCATCCAACCGCTACCGTTGGCGTTGTACACATCGACTTTGCGCTCCAGCTCCGTAAACTGCTGCCTCCACCAATCATCGAACTCCTCCACATCTACCAGCAATCCGAGTTGTGTGCTCATCCATTTATCCTCCGCATTTACAACTTCTAACGCCTGCACCCTGATCATGTGCAAATTCAACTTAATCTGAGCTCTCACGAAGCAATTTTCAGAGGAGTCGAGGCGAACTTCAAGACACTGCAGGACAGCGTTTTTGCTTAAATCAAGAAACTCGAAAGGCTCAGTGATAGATTTCGGAGTAAATCGATGAACTTGAAGAACATCATCGTGAGCGCTATTTTCCAACGTCAGGAAGAAAGATGGTCCTACAATTAAAGAGGAAGAGGAAGACAACAGTAATAATATTGGTTTCATTTATTTATTGCTTTAACATTCAGGCTCAAATACTTCTCTGTTTCACCTCATCCAATTTTAAGCCCAACGATTAATTTCACTCCATATCCTGTTCATATGCCCCCATTTTAACTTATTTCCCGAGAAATAATCCTAAATTTAAAACGATACCGTAGCAGAGGCATGTCTACAACGAGCTAGCAAGCAAAAACTAACATAATAAGCACATCATCCACAAGCACGTGTGCCCTTGTCAAGTAGTTCAAACAAATAAGTCAGGCATAAAATGTTTCACTTACTGCTTGACCCGAACTCGCGACTGACAGCTGGGTCCAGCAGCGCTTCCTTGAGACTCGATGAGGCCCCAGAAGACATCACAGAGAATTATGGTGAAGCTATGCGGCACCACTCAGAAAGCAAGTCAATGCTGCTGAAATTCAGTTTCAATTTCATTTTGCATGCAAATTATACATCGATATCGATAGATCAAATTCTAGTCTGGTCCACATAGAGTCAAGAGTTGAAACCAATCCTAAAAGCAAAGAGTTTGAGTGAGTGATTGAATCCTAGCTGCTATAGAACCTGATTTAAAGAAAAAATACGTAAAACCGTGAATTCATAAAAATTAATGATAACAAATGCGTCCGGAGCATCATTTCAATCCATTTTATTTCTTCCAAAAACACATGACCACAGAAAATCATGCTCTAAAAATCACTTCTCGCTCCTTATCATCATCATAATAAAAGTTACAATGTGAACTGTCTCAAGGCAAATAATATTATCATTTACTTATATATAACAGCAAAAATAGAACACGGATGCCGACTTTAAATGCTGTCACTCGAGACACAACGCTTATGGGAAATTGGAATTAACAGTAATCTATTGTTCGATCTACTGCTGAACACTACTCAATTTAATGCACACACCACCCCCAAAGTCAATGGTGTACTCGCCGACAACGCTGCTGGGAAGCACGAGCTGCATGAAGACTGGGACTGGTGCGGCTTCTACAACTTTGACTGCCTCTTGCATAACAGTAGGCTGAGCAGCTGGCTCATCCTGCTCTAGTTCATGCAGAATGTCCGTCAAGCTGATGTCCATGTTCACAATTGCTCTGGCCTGCTCCAGATTTTTTGCGGCAATTGGAGGGGGTCGTTGCTGCTGCTGCTGCTGCTGCTGCCGCTGTCCTTCTGTATTCCCGGCATCTTCCAAGTCAAACTCGAGGTCTTCGAAGAATGCTGTGTTCAGCTCCTCAGCGGGTGAATCAAGCTGAATAATTGGAATGCCATCTTCATCATCATCATTCTCATGATAGTTAATAACCTGATCAGGCCTGAATTCAGCTGCGACCAGCTCAACTACATTAGCGGAGGCAGCAGTGGCGGCTGCGGCATCGAGGACATCAGGTGCGACGGTGGCGTGGACATCAGGTGCGGCGGTGGTGTGGACATCAGGTGCGATGGTGGCGTGGACATCAGGTGCGGCGGTGGCGTGGACATCAGGTGCGGCGGTGGCGTGGACACCAGGTGCGATGGTGTGGACATCAGGTGCGGCGGTGGCGTGAACATCAGGTGCAACGGTGGCGTGGACATCAGGTGCGGTGGTGGAGTGGACATCAGGTGCGGCGGTGGCGTGGACATCAGGTGCGATGGTGGAGTGGACATCAGGTGCGGCGGTGGCGTGGACATCAGGTGCGGCGGTGGCGTGGACACCAGGTGCGATGGTGTGGACATCAGGTGCGGCGGTGGCGTGAACATCAGGTGCAACGGTGGTGGAGGGTTGAACATCGGCTGCAGCGGCGGAGGCTGCAACAACGACAAGGGCGACTCGGGTGGCAGCAGAGGAGGTATCAGACATTTCAGTGCAGATCCCTCGAATAGTCTGGCTGAGCGTGCTCACCGGCTGGCGCATTCGCTCAGACTCTTTGCGAGCTTCGTCGTGCTGAGCAGCTTCGAGGGCAGCAGATCGGGACGCATCCATGTCGCTTGGAGCACCCCAATTGATCACTAAATGGTTTCTGTGATTTTTTATTTGTGCTCGAGCGTTGAAAACTTCGACTGATTGGCACTGCATGCAAGCAAGCCAGCGACTAACTCGGCATGAGTCTTTTGACTTGTGCCATTTTAGTCCGCCCAGCTCGCACAGGCCGCAGTCGATGCACACCTCGAACACGTAGGATGGGCAGCGCGATTTGTTTTTTGCAGTCATGGCGGCTCCAGTAGGATAGTTTTTTAATCTCTGGCGACGCCACTGATTAATTCCAGGTGTAATATATAAATATCCAGGTAGCTGTTCTTCAGAAGAACATAGCACCAGTGTTTACTGTTTGGCTATGTTTGTGCAGATCGATTTTTTACTACGAAAATAGAAAATTTTTCTATTATAAGTTTATGGCTTGCTTACAAGCCATTCCACTTCACATGCATGCCGCCTTGTGTGTGTGTGTGTGTGTGTGTGTGTGTGTGTGTGTGTGTGTTGGCCAATTACAGCAGGTGAGAATAAAGTCATCCCCTGCCCACCAACCCCCAAAAAAGCACTGTACAAACCCCATTCCAGTGCGCCTGCACTCACATTTTCCCCGGCCGGCCTCTCCTCCTATCTCTGCAGAGTCAACAACCCCAATGCAAAGAGATAGACCGGCCTCTCCTCCTATCACTGCAGTGTTCCCTGTTTTCCCCAGACCAACAGTTGTTTTGTTGTTGTCTTCATATGAAAAAATAACACAGACCAGAGCAAAAGTGAAATTCCCATTGGAGGAGTGGAACTGAATAAACAATCGGTTTATCAGACTGCACTGACTGCCTCTCTCCCTCTCAGACAGATTTACCTGCGACAGAGTCCACTATGCAAACACATGGCGTTTGTTCACACACTAGGACCCCACGGAATTTCCGAGGACTTCCTTGCGGCAGAGTTTTGCTATGTAAAACATGGGCCTATGTACATGCACTGGGTCCCATGGAATTTCCGCGGATTTCCTTGCGGCAGAGTTCTGCTATGTGAAACATAGGCGCTATGTTCGCAAACTAGGGCCCCACGGAATTTCCGCGGATTTCCTTGCGGCAGAGTTCTGTTAACCCATACTACTGCCACTCCGTGCCCATCTTCCGGATTGTCAGGAATGCCTCGACCGGGTCATCTCCCTCTCCTTGGATACCGCGCTAAGCGCTTCCTTGTTCATCAAGGTCGAGTTTCGAAGGTCGTCAACAAACTGGCTGATTCGGTGCAGCTTGAGTGTCTCGCTGTCGAGGAAGGCATTCAGCGCCTCGGCCAGCTGCTGCTTCGCCGAAGACAGCTTTGCAATATTCGAGGTCGAAGTAAACACATGACTCTGCCGATGAGAATGAGAGAAAAATTGTCAGACCTAATAGAGCGATAAAATAATTTTCCATTTCAACGTATTGGAAAACACAATCCGTGAGATTTACAAGCAGCTCTTGGATATCGGGGTAGCATTAAATCTTGCTTAGCTCTGGCTTCCTGTGTCTAGCGATATTAAACAATTTAAATGTATGTTTTCTTTCTTTGTTTATTTACTGGAATATATCAGTGGTTAGCTAAAGCCTTTGACTTCAACTCACTCCAGAATTTGCAGACACGAAGGTCTTTTATTTATGAGCATTCATGGCTTAAAAAAGTAACCAATTTTTCTCACAACATTTAGCTGTATAATTTATAACAGCATTAGTTGGCGGCAACATTTTCCATGCGTTTGCATAGCGGCCAAGCAGTCAATGGACTGAGGAGCTGTATACAGCCATTGGGTGCTACGAAAGGCCGAACCAGGCCAAGCCGTTGCCCCATTCAACACCTATAAAATCCTGTATCATCTGTCCCCTAGCCGTCTCATCTCTCCCGTGTCTCATCTCTCCCGTGTATCATTTTTCCCCTGTCTCATCTCTCCCCTGTCTTATCTCTCCCGTGTCTCATCTCCCCCTAGCTGTCTCATCTCTCCCGTGTCTCATCTCCCCCTGTCTCATCTCTCCCCTGTCTCATCTCTCCCGTGTCTCATCTCCCCCTGTCTCATCTCCCCCTGTCTCATCTCTCCCGTGTCTCATCTCTCCCGTTTCTCATCTCTCCCGTGTCTCATCTCCCCCTGTCTCATCTCTCCCCTGTCTCATCTCTCCCGTGTATCATCTCTCCCGTGTATCATCTCTCCCGTGTCTCATCTCCCCCTGTCTCATCTCTCCCCTGTCTCATCTCTCCCGTGTATCATCTCCCCCTGTCTCATCTCTCCTGTGTCTCATCTCTCCCGTGTCTCATCTCCCCCTGTCTCATCTCTCCCCTATCTCATCTCTCCCGTGTATCATCTCTCCCGTGTATCATCTCTCCCGTGTCTCATCTCCCCCTGTCTCATCTCTCCCCTGTCTCATCTCTCCCGCGTCTCATCTCCCCCTGTCTCATCTCTCCCCTGTCTCATCTCTCCCGTGTATCATCTCCCCCTGTCTCATCTCTCCCGTGTCTCATCTCCCCCTGTCTCATCTCCCCCTGTCTCATCTCTCCCGTGTCTCATCTCTCCCGTTTCTCATCTCTCCCGTGTCTCATCTCCCCCTGTCTCATCTCTCCCCTGTCTCATCTCTCCCGTGTATCATCTCTCCCGTGTATCATCTCTCCCGTGTCTCATCTCCCCCTGTCTCATCTCTCCCCTGTCTCATCTCTCCCGTGTATCATCTCCCCCTGTCTCATCTCTCCTGTGTCTCATCTCTCCCGTGTCTCATCTCCCCCTGTCTCATCTCTCCCCTATCTCATCTCTCCCGTGTATCATCTCTCCCGTGTATCATCTCTCCCGTGTCTCATCTCCCCCTGTCTCATCTCTCCCCTGTCTCATCTCTCCCGCGTCTCATCTCCCCCTGTCTCATCTCTCCCCTGTCTCATCTCTCCCGTGTATCATCTCCCCCTGTCTCATCTCTCCTGTGTCTCATATGTCCTGTGTCTCATACACTATATATCATAATCGAGTGTACTAAAGTGTATCGAGTGTCATTCTATTTAAAACAGGAGTGCAAAACTATCAGTAACTTGTGCAACAGCTTTGCCACAGATTTTCAAACTAGGGGCATTTCTGATTTGACTAGCTTGTACCCTAGTATAGGTTGTGCGACGGACTCACGACTTGATGGTCTGACAGTCAATCCAACAACTTGTACTGTAATTGTCTCTAGTTCTTCTTTGCTAAATATTCCGATTCTATTCCTAAATGTCAGATATAAACGATTCTATGAATGGGATTCAGAAGATTCGCTTTATTAGCTACTGAAAGAGTGGCACAATTGTTAGGCTAATGTACGAGCATCAAGTTTTTCTTTGCATTGCTAATCTGTCTTTTTGAATATTAGAAACTATATTGCAACCTACCTGCAATTGAGTGTCAGTGTGTTTTGCAGAACAAAATATCTTGGATTCCATTGACTATCATAAACAAGAAAATACAATTTTCTACAATAGAAGGAATGCAAAGTTAGCAGAGCCTTTTATCCGCAATATCAAAGGATCAGCATGCCTATTTTGCACAAAGACTTTAATCTTCTATATATACATTGTTGAGACGAGTGAATTTCTATTAATTTGTGAGTGAAGTGCCTGCAATTGAGCAGTGGTACAAAGTTCTGGAGCAATGTTTTACATGACAATCTGCGTTCTGGTGGCCGTTGCCACTGCTAGCACAGGTGGAGCAGCTCGCATATTTTTTTGTAAAGCAAATTTACAAGAATATATGAAACTTATCACCTGCACGCATCTACTAATAACTTCAGAATTTTCTAGCGACCCGGTCGACGCGACAGTTGCGGCAGCCGACATCAGCTCGGACACTGGCCGCAGCGACATTGAGTGCGCAATGAAATGCGCGAACTCCGCGAGCGACTGCGCAGCCACCGCCAAACTGCGCGACGCCAACGTCTGCCTATTCTCAGCGCTTCGGAACGCCAATCTGAGTAGAACTCCGGTCACAACTTATCGAAAGCGCTTGAGCCTGCCAACCGCTTTGTTTTGTATGAATTTAAAATGTCTCGACACTACAAATTAGCAGTTTTTACACTAGTTACATGACATTGATGCTGAGGGTGTGAGTCGGTCAGCCGCTAATGTCGCTGCCTCACTTTCCAATGGTCGCTGGTTCGTTCCTCCCTCCAAGTCACGATTATTTCGGGGCTTAGTTGGAGGTTTGCGAAGAAGCGACTTGCGGAGATGCGCCTTATTCTGCAACCAAAGCTAATTTAAAACAGCTTAACCCCTGCCTCCTGCATGCCTGCTTGTTTGTGTTTGTGTTTGTGCGTTGGGCCGGGTGTGAGGCGGGGGTGGGGCGGGTGTGCACCAATGTGTACTCTCGTCCCTACCCTTCAGGCATGTAAGTCCTCCCCTGATTTGATCAGCTCTGTGCGTGTGCCGGCCTGGGGTGAGAGGCACTCCGGCTGCCGCCCCCTTCCCCGCTTGGCTTGCTGCTGTGTGTGAGGTGCCTGTGTCCAGGGGTCCAGATGGCGCGATGGGCGACTCCCGCCTAGTTCGCCGGCCTGGGGGCATGCCGTTCCTGCGCTTGTGCGTCAAGTGCGGCCCCCCCCCTGCAAAAAAAGGAAAAAAGGCATTGATGCTGGAAATTCTATCAAACTTTCTCACAGCTTCCGAACTGTACGTGACTATCTTCAGCAGAACATTCCGGATTATTCAACAACGATTCAGGGGCAACGTGAGTTTTGCCCGCAGCTGGGCTGATTACGAAGCTGGATTCGGTGACAGCACCGACTTCTGGCTCGGTCTGCGCTCGATTCACGAGCTCACTGCCGGCTCGCCCAAGCTGCTGAGGATCGAGGCGAGCGCCCAGTCCACAGCTCTGTTTGTGGCCGAATATTCCGGCTTCTCTGTTGGCGGTCCCGCCACCTCTTACACAATGACGTACGACTCGTATCTGTCTAGCAACGGAAACATGAGTGGCGACTCGCTCGACTATCACAAGGGCATGAAATTCTCCACGATGGATGTGGACAATGATGTTTCCTCAACCAGTTCGTGCTCTGTAGCCAGCGGCAATGGTGGCTGGTGGTATAGCCAGTGCTTCAGCGCCAATCCGAATGGAATTTACAATCCGTCCAGCGTTCCGGGCAGCAACTACATGTCTTGGACGGGTGCGGACGGCATGAACGGCTTGACCGGCATTCGACTAATGCTCCTGGTTTGAACAGAGAAACGTCTCTTTTTGTCTCCTTATAATTTTAAGAATTTTCCTTTAAGTAAACAATTGTTGTAGGGCTAAATTAAACAATACAGGCTTTATGAGAAAATCTCACTGCTGACACCAAAAGTTAAACCAGGGCTATTTTACGGGCTCGTATAATATTTAATATCTCACTGGATGCCACCAAAGTTGCTGTAGGTGTAATTAAATACTAATTTAGCTTTCATCTTATCGCTGACACCAAATTTGTTATAGGCCTTTATTTAATAACTGATCTCACTGCTGTTGTCTCAATTTAATAGATGTTTACACTGGCGGTCCTTAAATGGGCCGTTTAGCTCTTCAATCTGGTAGCGTATGTATTGCACGAGCGGTAAATTAGGCAACCGTATGTGTTTCCAGTCAACTAGGCGTCCCCGAGATTAGAGTTTAGCGGTTCCCTTTTAGGAATATTCTTGGTATAAATCTGAGTATAATTCTTAGTACTTCTAAAATAAAAAAAATGTTTTTTTTTCACCTAAAATTAATCTTATGCATGCTACTGTTTTCCTATCGCCTTCTTTTTTTAAATTCAAATTGTTCAGCCTCAAACATCAAATAAACACAAAAATCAGCACCCGATCGCCGTGCGCACCTCAATCTATATATATAAAAGTGAAAACTCTGTCTGTGTGTGTGTGTGTCTGTCTGTGTGTGTGCAACCTTTTGTCTTTATAGACGCCGAAACCGCTCAACCAAATTGCACCAAACTTTGCACATACCTAAAACCACCTACGCTGAGTGCAATAGGCTACTCAAATTCCCGAAAAATCATTTCCTTCCTGCTCAAAAGTGCAAAAAACTGCTCAAAAATCGTCAAAAAATCACTCAATTCGACATATCGTCGCCCCACTTTGTCAGATTTTCTCCAAATTTGATCCACTTACACTTTACATGTTTTCCAACAATGCTGTCAATTTTGAACATCTCTACTCAATCCAGAGCAAAGCTGCATCATCTCAAAGTGAGTCACTTTTTGTTTTCCGAGGACAGCCACCCCAACTCCCCTCCGCCACTCTGCGGGCCAAATTTTATTACAGCCACCCCCTCCCTTCCCCGGGCGCCGAAGCCCCAGACTGTACATTGTATTTTAAGACGTGAATGTACACAGCCCAAACCCCTAGACTGTCTACTGGCCCCCAAGCAGCACTGAGACTGAGTGCGGTGAGTGCGGTGGCGTCCCAGTGCGCAGGGCTCTCCAGCCAGCCTGGGATAGAAGAAAGAGAGAGGCTGGCGATCAACTGATGGGTGGTGTCACTCTGCTGCTGTCTGGAGACTTTAGACAGACGCTGCCTGTGATTCCGCGTGGCACTCCTGCTGATGAGATTAATGCTTGCCTAAAATCATCTCACCTGTGGCCATCGGTTGTGAAGTTGCACCTACGAACAAACATGAGAGCTACAATTCAAGGAGACGAAACAGCTCATGAGTTCTCTGCCAATCTATTGCGAATCGGCAATGGTCTGCTGGAGATTAGCACCGAGGATGGGCAGTCATCGATCGCTACAATCGGAACCATTGTGCAGTCAGTGCAGGAGCTCAAGGCAAAAGTTTACCCGAACCTGATGGTTCGATATGCTGACGTTGACTGGCTGTCAGAGAGGGCAATTCTGTGTCCTAGAAATGATGCCGCCAACGAAATTAACTACCAACTGCTTCAGGAGTTGCCAGGTGCAGTTTTCACCTACAAGTCAATTGATACAACGTTGACTGATGACACCGCTGTGGAGTATCCTGTTGAGTTTCTGAACTCTCTAGATCCTCCTGCAACTCCATCGCACAACTTGCAGCTGAAAGTTGGGGCACCAATTATGCTCCTCCGCAACCTGAATGCGCCAAGGCTGTGTAACGGCACCCGACTGATAGTCAGGCGGCTCTTCCCACACGTGATTGAGGCCACGATAATGACTGGATCTGGCAGAGGAGAGTCTGTGTTCATTCCCCGGATTCCAATTATCCCCACGGACCTGCCATTTCAGTTCAAGCGACTGCAGTTCCCTGTGAGAGTGTGCTTTGCGATGACTATTAACAAGGCTCAGGGACAGTCGCTGAAGGTGGCTGGCATCAACCTGGAGACTCCTTGCTTCTCGCATGGGCAGCTTTATGTCGCCTGCTCCCGTGTTGGAACTCCAGCTGGCCTATTCATTTTCGCACCAAGGGGAAGAACGAAGAATGTGGTATATCCCCAGGCCTTGAGGTGACTCGCAAGCAATTAATAGAAAAGTAGTCACGAATTGACCTTGACCTGTCTAACTCTGAACTCTGAAACAGTTTAATTTTGTTTCTTTGACATTGTTATTGTTATGCCACGTGGCTATTTTCCTTATGTATACGCGTGTACATGCATACTGTATACAGAGGCAGATTTAGGGGGGAGGGGCGGGGGGGCAGTCGCCCCCCTCAATTTTAATCATGGAAATAAGATGCCCCTTTTCGGCCGCTGGCGCCCCTTTTTCAGCCGCTGGCTCCCGTTTTTCAGCCGCTGGCGCCCTTTCTTGGCTCCTGGCGCCCTTTTTCGGCCGCTGGCACCCCCTCTGTGATTCTCATGGCGCTCCCCTGACAGACCGCCCCAAAACAAAATTCCTGGATCTGCCATTGACTGTATAGAGGCTAAGAGACATGTTTCTAAAGAAGTAATCAAGAGGGGGCTGTTTGGACAAACTTTTCACTTATTTTTTACTTAAAACGCCCTTAAACAAACTCTTCACTTTTCATTAATGCAGTAAATAAATAAATGGTGACCTTCACTATAAAGTTAATACAGAGACGTGAATTGCTTACTGCTTTGCTTTAAATTTCTGCCCCAAAAACAACGGGCAAAAAAAGCTAGTAATAATAATAATAGTACAATTCTTAGTATAGTTCTTAGTATAGTTCTTAGAACAGTTCTTAGTAAGGTTCTTTGTATGATTCTGAGTATATTTCTCAATATTCTCCTCTCTTAAAATTAAAACTGACACAAAAACGTATCTACACTGTCACACAATAAAGATGATTTAGTGTGTGAAGAATGATTACAATTGAGGCTATCAACTTCGGTTGAAATGCATATTAGATTGTGCAGCTACATTTAAAGCATGCCCAATTAGTTCCATTGAATGTGTACACATTTACCTTACAAGCCACGTAATTTAGTGGATTTTCTATTTTTTAACCATTATCGATAGAGGTTTATCGATGCTGACGTCAGATAATTTAGATTCATATGCCGGACGTTCGCTTCACGAAAAGCGGTCATTCGGTTTTGAAATCTTGCAGTGCGTATTTGAAATTCCCCCTGCAATCTTCCCAAACAGTCTTTCGACTGCTAAGGCTGATTTTTGTACGCCTTGAATGTCTATGGCCACGACTTGCTTAATCTGTCTTGCTAAACTACCTACTAGTATAACTTTAAACCATAGACATTAGTAGCGTGTATGGCAACACACACGCACTCGCGTCGGAGAATAGCGGGTCGATCGTCCATGTACGCGTCTGCGCGGTCCCTGCGGAGTACACAGAAGCACGTCCAGCAGCGGCTGAGGGCAGTAGGCTTCAGCCATGATCACGTGCCCAGCAAGCCGCAGGCGCTGCTGTCTCAGCAGGTCGGAAGGCCGAGTCGGTCGTCTCGCTTCCTTGTCCGTGGCGGACGCCAAACGCAGCGCAAAGTAGGGCCGCAGGCGCCGCGATGAGCTGCCCCTCGAGTGCCTCCGTCAGAGTCCAGGTCTCTGCATCGTAGAGCAGCATTGTCTCAACGACCGCCTGAAATAGCTTTCTAGAGAGTTTTGGAGACCTGAGCAGCCTTTCGGTGAGGTGCATTCATTGCCCGCTGACTCGACAGAGGCAAAATTCTTAATTCTTGATTCAGTTTTGGCCCTGGATTGAAAGAGTATTCATTTATTGGAAACAAAAGAAGTTTAGTATTTTAAAGCACTAAAATAAATAAATAAATAACTTTACCATTAAAAACTAAAATCCTTTGAATTTGGATAAAGAGACAGACTAGCAGTGAAAACAAGAGCTTAGATTTTTAGGACACAAAAGATAACTATGACAAAAAGTTCTCTGATTGAGTTGCAGCAAGGAAAAGTACCAGCTTTGGTGTGGAGGCTTGTTGTGAAATTTACCAATGTCTACTAAAAGCAGAAGAACAAAGTATCATTGGATCGTGGAAAAAGAACTACCGAAGGCCGATTTCAAACAACAAAAATAATTCATTGCACCTGGGTGAACTGAAGCAACGTAGAGTTAAGTGTCTTGCTAAAAGATGCCAATTGTTCCGGTGCAGTTGGGAATCGAACCCCCGACCTTAAAGTCGTGAGTCAGACGCTTAAACAACTAGGCTGCAAACGAAATGTTGAGGCTAAGTTTTTTCCTGACTTTGTCGACAATGGTCAAGAAAGTCTAAACCAGAAGCAGGAGCCGAACGCTTTTCAGGGCGACGTGTGTATTCAGCACGCCGTACCAGTTCATGGAGCTAGTGTCGCTCACACCGGAGAGTCGATAGAGCCCGTTCGGATTCGAACTGTAACAGCTGAAGAACCACCAGCCGCCGTTGCCGAATGTGGTGGAACACGAGCGAAAAGCATCGGCGTCATTGTCCCTGTCCATTGTGGAGAATTTCATGCCTTTGTGCGAGGACAGAGAGTCGCTAGTTGTGTTAGAACTACCAGTCAGGTAAGAATTGAAAGTCATTGTATAGTTCGTGCTGGCGTTGTTGACAACGAAGCCGGAGTATTCGCTAACGTACAGAACGTTTGACCACGTGACAAGTTCGACTCGCAATAGTTTCGGCGAGTCGACAGTCAGCTCGTTCATTGTGTGCAGGCCTGTTGTCATTAGGGTGATTTAATTTAATTATTCATTTTTCATTTAGGTTAATTTAACGAAAGGTGGGCAAAATGTGCAATCTATCTTGCGTGCCAAGGGGGAGACATACAAAAGTCGACAGCGAACAGATATGAGACAGGGGAGATTTGAGACAGGGACAGGGGAGAGATGAGACTCGGGAGATTTGAGACAGGTAGCGATGAGACAGGGAGAGATGAGACAGGAGAGAGATGAGACAGGAGAGAGATGAGATAGGGGAGAGATGAGACAGGAGAGAGATGAGACAGGAGAGAGATGAGACAGGAGAGAGATGAGACAGGGGAGAGATGAGACAGGGTAGATTTGAGACAGGAGAGAGATGAGACAGGGGAGAAATGAGACAGGTAGAGATGAGACAGGTAGAGATGAGACAGGGGAGATGAGACAGGGAGAGATGAGACAGGGTAGAGATATAAAAGGTGAGAGATGTTCCCAACGATCGTGACTCACCGATCCAGAAGTCGTCTTCATCACCGAATCCGAGCTCGTATTCCTCCCAGGTGCGTGCAAAACTCTGCGAGCCTTTCACGCGCTGTTCAATGACTCGATACTTGGAACTGCCAATGTAGCTGTAGAACTCTGAAACTTGTTTCAATAATTTACGTATATTATTGAGTGACGGCAATGTATCAACTCTGCTTGAGCACGGCCTACAGTGTCATAAGTGTCGACTCACCGAAGACTCCTGGCTTCAATCTGTAGACTGTGCTGCCCGGAGCAGCTGCTGAAAAGTCGGCGCGCCAGAGCCCGGCGTGCAGACAGAGCCGCTTCTCTGGCACAAAGGCGACCGCTGAGCAGCTAGTTCTACCCAGCGAATCGCATTTTAGGGCGCAGTCGGTGTCACTGCGGCCCGCAGTCGATGCCAGAGCGGCTGCTCCCGACGTAATTGTCGGAGCACTGGAGAACTCTGGTAAAGTTAGTAATAGTAATTGCAAGAGAACTGCGGGCAATGGCACATCATTTGGTGACACTAGACCCGCAGCCAGCGAGGAGGCAATTCTGCCCATTTCGCTGACTCCTCAGCACACACGCACAGATACTGTACGCAGGCACAGGCTCACACAGGTGTGTACATCTGCCCTGACTTTCTCATCGTCAGGCAGTGTACACTCTCACTGTGCCTTGGAGGTTGGCCCTCAAGGGCCTAAATTGCACGACAAGCCCCCCAAGCCTTCTCTCAGCTGCACCCCAAATAAATTTGGCCTCTCCGTTAGACCGCTCTGCCGCACACTCTCTCTTGACAAGTTAACACCGAGGTCCCTGAGTTCGATTCCCAGCTGGCCAACCCGCTTCCCCAAAATGGCACAATGCCTAAATGAATAACTCTGGACAGATGTTTACACTCCTGTGTGCGTGTGTGCTCGGGAGTCACTCTACTGCGACCAACTGATGCAGCAGTACCCAGCTGCCCTTCCGAAAAAGTTGTATTATCTTATGAGTGCACGCACCTGTATTACCGAGTGTCTTAGACACTAAAATGCCCATAACGAGCAGCACAGTTCTAGTCGGAGTCATCCGCGACATCCGGAGTAATCTGATAAACAGAAAAGGCTCAAGTTTACGCTATTTCCATGCCACCTGCAGAGCAGAAAAACAATTGCTTTTAAACAAAGAATCCGCCAATTTGTTTGCTTGAAAATTGTCATGTCAACCATGAAGGCTTTTCATCCTGTGGCCAGTCTTGAGTAAGGAGCTGGCTTTAACTCACTCTTTTCTGATTGACGCTTCAGTTTGGGGCTCTAGAGCTGTGGGTCGGTGGATGAGCTGAGCTTAAAATCGATTTTCTGAAAGCCACGTTGAGTCGCTTAAGCATGTTTACTCGTAGTTGCTCATAAAGGCTCAGGATCGTAAATACTTTACTGCCATTGATTTAGACACAAAAATTTGTCTTCTGGCTCTGCGGGCTTAAATAAAAGAATTAGCAAGTGCATTTGTCTGTCATAGCGAACTGTAATTGTCATAAGGAACTGTTATACACTGTCGTAACGTACTGGTAATAACGCTTCAGTAATAAATAATGTGTCATCTGCGATTTTTAAAGATTGTGTCATTTAAGTTAAAACTTTTTAGCTGAACTTCATCTTTTAAATCATATTTTAAACAACACGCAGACACACAGACTTTAGCTAAAACATCGAGAATTTATTTTACTTTCATGTAAAATAAAAAACTATTTGTAAGAATGAGGCGATAGTAATTTTCTGTTGTATCACAAGGCTTATCAGAGTTCCCTTTCCGATCTGATTTCATAAGTTCTGTGACATTGTCGTTACGTTCACTTGCTTTATTTGAGTTTATTTCATAGTTTTAATGAAATCAAGCCTGTTAAAGTTAACAAGATGGGGCAGGGTGAACTGCGCGCATTCAACCAATCAGAACGCGCTATTGGGGTAGAAATTCCTTGGTGAGGGTTGAGAAATACGCCGAGGTTGCGGTTTAGCCAATCAGAAACAAGAGTTAAAAATAGAAATCTCTGTAAGGCTAAGCAGTAGGGTGGAGTCACAGGCGAGAAAAAAATAATGGTGTTAGTCTGGTGGTTAAGCGAGGTTAGTTTAACGCAAATAATTCCATTAACGGATCCAATTAAATCGAATTTTCAGGACTCGAATTCTCGCGAAAAAGTTTAGCTGCGCCGTCTAGATCAGCAGCATAAGTCGAATGCTTTTCAGAGCCATCACGCCATTCCCAGCTCCGTACCAAACCATCGCCGTGACATCTGACGCAGCTGACAGCTTGTAGACTCCATTAGGATTCGACCAGTAACAGTTAAAGAACCACCAGCCGCCGTTGCCGTTATTGCGAGAACACGATCCGCTAGTGACGTCATTGTCCCGGTCCAAGGTAGAGAACTTCATTCCATTGTGGCTAGCCAGGGAGTCGCTAGTCGTGTTGGAGCTGTTGCTCAGGTACAGGTCGTACTTCATGATGTAATTCGTGCTGGCGTTGGCCACAGAGAAGCCCGCGTATTCGCTGACATAAAAGAGACCCGACCACGTGCCTGCTTCGACTCTCAGCTTTCTGGGCGAGCTGCCCGTCAGCTCGTTGATTGCTTTTAGACCTGAAATTCAATCTCTCATCTCTTATCAATCGACGAAATCTATTTTTTGCAAAAAAATGAAAAAAAACTGGACCTATTCAAAGGTGAACTGGACCTATTCAAAGACAATTTGAAACTATTGAAAGCCTTATCTAATCAGAGGAAACATTCAACCTACCTAGCCAAAAGTCGTAATCATCTCCGAATCCAGACTCATACTCAGGCCAGCTGCGAGCGAAGCTCTGAGTACCCAGCAGTCGCTGCTGAATTATGCGGTAAGTTTCGTTGCCAACGTTCCTAAATGACTCTGAAACTGTCAGTTGGTAGCTGTGAGTTGTCGGCAATGCTCAAGCAAAAGAATCAAGTCTAGCTCCTAAGACGTGTATAAAATTGGCCTCACAAAATGGCAAAATCTTCTTCCGATAGACAGGACTACCAGGCGGTACAAAACTAGCGAAGCTCGCAGTCAAAGCGGCCGAGAACAGGCAGATATTCTTTTGTACGTTGAAGACGGTCGCTGAGCAGCCGGCAGGGTGCAGCTGCAGCTGCTCGCACTTCAGAGCACAGTCCGACTCGCTTCGACCAGATGACCAGGTCGGAGCAGGCGCCACGACTGTTGAAGCCATCGGCTCGCTGGAGAATTCTGCGGCGCGGTTGATTTTAGATTATGGTCAAATGATGTTAACATGTGTATGTGCAATAATGTATTCTCCACTTTATACCTGCATCCGCATGCACCATTGTCCATATATTAAACACAATGAATACTACAAGGCACCAATGAGACATTTGTCAGTGTTCAGACAGACAGGGACTCGTGTGACTTCTCAGTTATAGTTTAGCTCTTGTTATATTAGGCTTTACAACTGCTGTATTTATCTGCAGATGGTTTAAGCACAAGTGAAGAGACTCATAAGTGAAGTTCAAGACAGGTTTTGTCAAGAGCGCGTCACAATTCTTTGTCAGGAAGCTGAAGAGCATTCGAAGGGGAGCTTCAATGATCTATTGTGCTTCAAGAAAGTCAAATAAGCCTGTAGAAGAAGTGTCTATAGCCTCCTGGAAGAATTGGAAGCTCCCAATGAGAGAGAGGCTTTGACTTAGCTGAGTAAGATTTGCATAGCTGCATTCTCCAACATGTCAGTCTTAACAGACTGGAAACTAGAGATTTCCCTAACTTGTGTCACACTAATTCCCAAAGGACCACTAGGAGAAGAAGGACGGGAAACTGCATTTCTTAGAAAAAAATTCTAAGAAACTGCAGTTTTCTAGAAAAATACACTACAACAGAGATAGGAATCTTTTTTCATAAATTTGAATGCTGACAGCTTTTGATTGGCAGCAGATAAAAAGCTGTTCTTTAGACATAACTCGCCTAACATGTTGATTGCTCTACCCAATTTTATAAGGTTTTAAACATGAAAATTTGATCCTCATACGTTTTTTTACGAAATACGAGCCTAACCTACAAAAGTCAGAAATTTAATACGCTACATACTAGTAGAACTATTATTGTGTTCCTCTTTCATATTTTTTAATGAATATAATAGTTTTTTGTATTAGTTATTTTTTTCTTGGCTTTAAAAGGAAGCAATACCTTTTTATTAAATTAAGTTAATTAGTTTTCTTATACAAAATTAAATACTTCACAAAAGCTTCACTTAGCTAAATGATGAAAATTAATTATGCTAGTAAAAAACTGCAAGACCATTTTCAGTTATTTGCATCTTTATAAGTAAGGAAAATCGTATGAAGATCTAATTGTAATGTACACAACTTTATAACATTCGGTGAAGCAACAGGTTAGTAAAGTTACATCAAACGAACAGCTTTGTATCTGCTTCCAGTCAAAAGCTGTCACGAATAAAATCTGAAAATGTGAAAATTTCCTATCTCAGTAGTGTATTTTCCGCGAAAACCAGCCTTCAATTTTTGTTTATAAGAAATGCAGTTTCCCGTCCTCCTCCTAGTGGTCCGTGTTAATACCGCCATTTACACGTGCCGCATCTTCCGAGAGTAGCGACCGCCGACCGCTCACGGTGTCAATCAAGGGCTTACTTTTGTTCTGATGCGTGACAGGGTCGATATAAATAAGAAGTTGTCTTATAATCCTTCCCAGTACATTATCCCGGTTGATAGACACGACTGCACAGCATTAGAGCCTCTGTCCGAATGTTTGAATAGCATGTCGACATTCTCGTGTTCATCAGAAACTTTTGGTCTTCGCTTGTCTCTCTCTCCTCTCGCCGCCTTGTGATTGGTTCGTCACCGTATTCTCGTAAGCCTATCCCAACCCGACAATCTTACCGCCAACAGCCACCTAAGATGGAACTCGTATTAGTATCAGGTAATAACAGTAAAACTAACAGTAGAACAATTATTTACTGCACCCGAACGGAGCAACGCAAGCACACAAAACTCTAGAACACTGGCCAATTTTTTGTTGCGCATCTTCTGAAGCAAGAATCAAGTCGCCAGCTCTTCAGACCGTCGAGACATTCAATGTTTCTGGCCGAAAGTGTATTTCATATACCCCTATACACGAATTAGCACTGCGCCTCTGTGCGGCCTTGCCAGGCCTCGAAAACTTATCAGCATGTCACACCGGTAAGGCCTGCATCATTTCCGTCTTTGGTGGTCACCAACCTTTTGTAGAGAGTAGTAAAATATGCCATTTGCTTAAAGCGCTACTTAAAGTAATATCAAAAGGAAACCCAAGCTATAACTTTTAATCTATTTAAAAAAATGAGTCATGATGACTCATATGCAAACAAAGTCATGTGACTTGAAGCCGGAAAACTGGTTCTCGACAGCTGTATTGCTCATAATCCTGTGTATAGTAATGCTCACCTTAAAAAACCCAAAAACGCAGCTGAACAAACAAGTTTGACCTAGCTGTGCAAACATGTATGCCCTTTGCAAACACCCGGTCCTAATCCGGTTCTCCCCAAAATTTTACTATAAATAAAAAGCAAAAATCCGAGCTGAAAATTCAGACTCGGAGCGATCCACCGGACTTCAAAACAGCTTTATGAAGAAGAGGACTCATCTCTGAGGGAAGACAAGTGGTAAGCGCTTTACTAGACAGAGTTATTCATTGCTAGCAATAGTTGTTGTCTTGTTGAATTGAACTGAGTTTACGAGAGCCACATATCGTCGATACATTTGAGAAAGGCCTCCTTGTTTCCTAGAATACATTCCTAGAGGAGTATTGATTGATTGATTTGAGTTATCCGTTATCTGTCGGAGGTAACGAAGAAGACGCCCTTCAGGAGGACCTATTAAAGAAGACACAAGAGAGATTTCAATTGTTCACCAGGGCGCACGTTTCTATTGTGAATTCCGAGCTCGATGAAACCGACAAGTAATCTGATTCGCTCTCGTCCGTTATTGGCCAACAGACAGGATCGACTAGCAGCTGCCAGGAAGACAAGAAGACTACAAAGACTCAAGAAGCAACAGACCCGAAACTTCACGATCCATGCAGAAGACTACGAACTACTCACTACCAAGGAAGAAGCAACTGCCGTAAGTGTCACGTGACTGTTATAAACTCCTAGGCAATTGTTCCCCATTGTCTAGAAGTGGTAGTTTTTGTGTGCCTGATCAACACACAATTCTTCACTTTATCTAAAAATTAGGCGCAGCTCAACCACCGGACACCCTCGCCTAGTCTGTCAACCAATCAGTCACCAACCAACGCTGTTAGAATTCTGGCACTGCCAAAAAATGTCAGGCGGGAATTCCCCTTTGGAAATGGCCTGGAAGTCCTACTGTTAATGGTATTAATGTTCGGGAGTATGTGCCTAAAAGACAGTAGCTTTAGACGTTTACCCAAGATCGGTATCTGTCTGTAGCCAATTTTTCCTATTAGTCCACGGACTGAATTCTGTGCTAAACACAACTGATTTTAATGTCGGCATTTTTATCAGGAACAATTGCAGTAGGTAGGCAGACGGGCGAGACTGATTGGATCAGATAACTCGCAAGTTCATTTAGAATTTATTTATTCATAATTAAAAATCAACATAAAGTTGACACAAAATGATTTAAGGATTTAGATTTCAAATTATAGCCAGTATATAGCATGCAACAGGCATTATTCGGATAAGACAAGCACATTACAAATCCACATTCCTAGATGGTTGAAAAGCAAAATAATCTGGAGGGTCTTAAATTTGAAGCCAAAGAAAGCAAGCTATTGGGTCTCGGTGGATCATTGACAATGTTTCTAAAATAAATTATGAAAGGGAAAACTGTTTGTTCTACATTATAAATATTAAAATATTAAAATATTACTAAAATATTATTTACTAAAATAAAAGATCTGAGAAGAGACAAAATTTAACAAAAACATTTTTTCCATAAACAGATATCTCATGCGATTAACTCAATTCAGTATAACAAACGATTAAAAACGCTTTTAGGCGCGAATTCAAATTTGGAAATATGTAAGTTTTAACGAAACGTAACAAACAGATTAGCAAGAGACTTGCGGCTTCTGGATAGAAATATACTCAACAACACAATGTGGCGAACTCAAGTTTAACCGGTATTGTGTAGCTTCATGCAATCGCAGGTATATCAAAATTAAAAAAAGACAACAGTTAAAAAATTGCTATTTTATTTGTTATATTATCTAATTATCTAAAACATACGATGCTAATTGTTCAAAACTGATAATAAGATGACGAGGCACTAGACTACAGTAAGCGTGAGCATAGTTACTCACGCTTTCTACCAACTAGAAGCACCAAAACCCACTAATTAGATGACGAGTCAATAACTGCTAATAACTTAAACATACGAGGTAGTTACGCCCGCCCATTTTCTATTAACGACTCCGCTTTCGATCCTTCGTAGAATTCAGCGCCTCAATAAACTGGTCCAGCTTCTCTTCGACTAGGCGCATCCGTTGAATGTCCTCGGCTAGTTGAACACTGCGACCGCGTAGAGTCTCGCGCAGCTTAGCAGAATCGTCTGCCCAGGCGTCTAGGACAGACTTCACAGCCTTCTCCAGTCTGTGAGCCTCGTTGTTGACAATTTGCTGCCTGAGTGCCGAGCTGGTGGCATCCAGCATGCGGCCCACGCGGTAGAAGAATGGCACGGCTACGCAATCGGCAACTGCGCTGCCCATCCGTTGCTGATAGTGATAATAGAGCTTGGCACACTGGGTGCAAGTGTCTAGACCGGAGCGAAGGGCGAACTGTCGGTATACTAGAGGCCAGGCTGACCGAAGCTCTTCGTCTGTGACGCCTTCGACTCCCTGAAAGGGTTTTTTGAGGCTCGAATCTACAGCTGCGATCTACCCGCCAACCTACTTTCTCTCTACTATCCAGCCTACTTACAATCTACCCTCCAAGCTACTTCGCTCGATTCATACCGAAAGTTTTGCTCTACCCCACTTTACGTCTCGCTCTACCCCACGGTAATTTTCGCTCTACACATCTACACCCACCGTAGGTGTCTCTACCCTATCTGAACAAGTTCCATTAGTAAACAATCAGCCACGCCAGCAAGCCCACCTGAGCCATCAGGTTTCGCCTGACAGCGATGGCGTCCTCGTCCGTCAGCTCCGAGGTGGTTCGTCGGCCGCCGGCAGCGGAGTAGGCCAGCAAGCAGTTGCGCAGCTCCCCAGAAACCTTCACCAGCCGCTGCTGAGCCTCAGTCCGGCCGCGCCATCGCGTCCATCGCTCCCAGGCTCCCGGACCGCAGGCCTTGGCCAGTTCGGTTTCAACTTCGCCTAGGCGACGCTGTAGAACTCGGCGAAGCAAAGCGACTGCGGCGTCCCAGTCGGTCCGCGTTGGCACGGCGCGTTCGTCAAGGGCCGCAGTCTGCAGCACCCTGAGTGCGCCTTCAGCTTTGGGATCCCAGCGATGGCCTTTGCGAGCTTCGGCGCGCACCGCAGCCTGCAGCGGCTCCAGCACGGGGTCGTGATCCGGCTGCTGGGGCAGGCCGTCTAGCTGCGAGTACAGCTCCTCCCAGGCGGTCTGGACGCACTGGCTGGGCAGCTCGCTGTCCGCCCATTTGCGCAACCAAATGTCCAGCCGGGACTGCAGCTCGGCTGCCGAGTTCAAACTGTTGGAATAGTCGGCAGCGCTGCCTCCGCCGCTGACTGCTGCGATGTCTAGGAGGGCGTCCAGCGCCCGCGGCGTCAGACTGGCCTCTAGACGGGACTGGAGGGAATCCTCCCAGTGCTGCGAGGAGAGGTGTTTGAAACGCGTTCGGCCCCACTAGTCAGGCAGTGATGCGACTCTCTAATTGGTGAGCAAAAAACTGAGCCCTCTCTAAAACTATCGTCTGATTGGCTAAAAAGTTTGCAGCTCTCTAATTGGTCAGTCAAAAATCAAGCCATCTGATTGGCTAGCAATGATTCGGCTCTCTAATTGGTCAGTCAAAAATCAAGCCATCTAATTGGCTAGCAATGATTCGGCTCTCTAATTGGTCAGTCGAAAATCAAGCGATCTGATTGGCTAGCAATGATTCGGCTCTCTAATTGGTCAGAGTTAAAAAAACCAAGCCCTCTGAGTAAATTGCTAAAAGTCTGTCCTCTACGCTCCATTAACCCTGTAAGAGCCGTCTCACCTTTGACGGCAGGGCGCTAAGCGCGATAACCTCATCCAGCAGGTCTGACCGGGCCCGCTCGAATAGCTCGGCGCGCGAGTACTGCCGCCTGCCGGGAAACAGATGCTTCCACTCAGTCTCTAGGTTGAAACGCGACGCTTTGAATGCGTCCGCCTGGGCCTCCACGGACTCCTGAACCAGGGCCCAGAAGCGACGGCTCACAGCCTAGTGGACAGGGAAACAGATTCAGGCTGCGCAATGTGATGTGTCATTGAAAAAATTGAATGCCATTTTGGAGACAGCAGACACCCAGAACTGTGAACAGATAACCAGAACTGTTAACAGACACCCAGAACTGTGAACAGACACCAAGAACTGTGAACAGACACCCAGAAATGTGAACAGACACCCAGAACTGTGAACAGACACCCAGAACTGTGAACAGACACCAAGAACTGTGAACAGACACCCAGAAATGTGAACAGACACCCTGAACTGTGAACAGACACCCAGAACTGTGAACAGACACCAAGAACTGTGAACAGACACCCAGAACTGTGAACAGATACCCAGAACTGTGAACAGACACCCAGAACTGTTAACAGACACCCAGAACTGTTAACAGACACCCAGAACTGTTAACAGACACACAGAACTGTGAACAGATACCCAGAACTGTGAACAGACACCCAGAACTGTACACAGACAGCCAGAACAGTACACAGGTAGCCAGACTTGTACACAGACACCCAGAACTGTACACAGACAGCCAGAAATGTACAGGCAGGCAGACGTTACCAACCTGAGCCATATTAGCGGCGGTCATCTGAGACAGGCTGAGCACGCCCTCACGAAAGAATTTTGAAGTTCGAAAGAATTCCTCCTCGTAGCGCTGAATAGCTGGGATAGATTCGTCTGAGCCGCCGCTGCCGGTGACCACCGCGAAGTAGCCGAGGGCCTTCAATGGCAGCAGTCGGCCGGCCAGCAGGCGCCCGATTCGATCCGGCGAGATTCGATCGCGCTCGGCCAGGTCCAGCTTAGTGAGAACGAAAATTGTCCGCCGGCCGGAGGGGTCGTGCTTGGCGACGAGGTCGAAAGCGTTGGACCTGCGAGAGCGAGGATTTGTTAGCTGGTGAATCACTGCGATTCCTGCTGCGATTCTTGCTGCGATTCTTTCTAAGATTCTTGCTGCGATTCTTTCTAAGATTCTTGCTGCGATTCTTTCTAAGATTCTTGCTGCGATTCTTTCTAAGATTCTTGCTGCGATTCTTTCTAAGATTCTTGCTGCGATTCTTTTTAAGATTCTTGCTGCGATTCTTTCTAAGATTCTTGCTGCGATTCTTTCTATAATCTTGCTGCGATTCTTTCTAAGATTCTTGCTGCGATTCTTTCTAAGATTCTTACTGCGATTCTTTCTAAGATTCTTGCTGCGATTCTTTCTAAGATTCTTGCTGCGATTCTTTCTAAGATTCTTGCTGCGATTCTTTCTAAGATTCTTGATGCGGCTCTTTTTTTAAAGATTCTTTCAAAGATTCTTACTGCGATTCTTACTGCGATTCTTACTGCGATTCTAGCTAAGATTCTGAGTTTAGCTTTTATCATGATCGAGTGTTATTTAGACTGCAATCCTAGTTACGATTCTCGCTGCGATTCTGATAAAAATTCTACGAGTAGCTACGATTCTCGCTAACATTCTTGCTGCGATTCCTGCTACGATTTCAAGTGCGATTCTGATCGCGATTCTTGCAAAAATTCTTACTTCGATTCCTGCTAATATTCTTGCTGCGATTCCTACTGCGATTCTTGATAATATTCTTGCTGCGATTCCTGCTAATATTCTTGCTGCGATTCCTACTGCGATTCTTGATCATATTCTTGCTGCGATTACTACTGCGATTCTTGCTAATATTCTTGCTGCGATTCCTACTGCGATTCCTGCTAATATTCTTGCTGCGATTCCTACTGCGATTCCTGCTAATATTCTTGCTGCGATTCCTGCTAATATTCTTGCTGCGATTCCTACTGAGATTCTTGCTAATATTCTTATTGCGATTTTTCTTAACGCATTCTAGCGAACCTATTGGCAATGCTGGCAAAGTATCACATAATAAAGATTGCAAAAAAAGTAAAAAGGTACTCACCTCTCCGGATCAACGCAGGCGTCAGCAACGCACAGTATTATAGAATTGGGATTTCTCATATGCTGACTGGCCAGATGACGGATGGCTTCTCTGGTCTGAGAGGCCATGCCGCGCGTCTCCGTGCTGATGATGCCGGGCAGGTCCACCAGTACCATGCGGGGCAGGCCCGGGCCCTGCACTGACAGCGAGATGGTCTCGGCTGACACCGTGCCTCCTGACTGCACTACGGAGCGCATTCGACGCTCGATGGTGTCTCGCAGGGCCGCCAGTTCCGACTCCTGGGTTAGGTCGTACTCTCTGAGGACAGAACGACAGGATTTCGAATGAAGTGAGGAAGCAAAATAAAAAAACTTTGAAATTTAATAAATAAAAGCGTAGATCATAGAGAAATGCTTTCAAATCAAAGGGTGGAAGACTTGGATGGAAGGATCGGAGATTTGTAATAAAGGGATGGGGATTTAGAATGAATGGATAGGGGATTTAGAATGAAGGGATGGGGTATTCGGAATGAAGGGATGGGGATTTAGAATGAAGGGATGGGGTATTCGGAATGAAGGGATGGGGATTTAGAATGAAAGGATGGGGTATTCGGAATGAAGGGATGGGGATTTAGAATGAAAGGATGGGGTATTCGGAATGAAGGGATGGGGATTTAGAATGAAAGGATGGGGTATTCAGAATGAAGGGATGGGGATTTGTAAAGAAGGGATGTGGGATTTAGAATGGACGTGTGCAAGAGTAAGAAGGTCGAACCTGCTCGGGTTGTCCTTAAACCTGGCCACATGGTAGGGTCCCTCAGCGAGGGTGACTTGCACTGGCGCCCTGGTCATCATCTCGCCGGCGCCCCTAGGAAAGATTCTAGCCTTGGCGATCATCTCCAGCACGGAGGTCTTGCCGGCGCTCTGATCGCCGACAACGACAACTCGCGGCAGGTGGTCGGCGACGGAGAACTTGGCGTCATGCTCCGACAGAGCGTCCAGCACTTCGCTGTAAAGTTCAACTAAGGATTTGTGCAACTGGCGATCGCTGCCAGCGGCGATGCGGGCGGAGCCTCCACCGACCCGCTTCGCTTCGGCAAGCTGGGCTCGCAGGGCGCGAACCTCTGACTCCAGAGACTCTAGCTCGCGCTGATATTTGGCTTGAAGATCTAGCATCTGCTGGCGAAGGTTATCATCAGACGAATGTTGCTGCTGCTGTTGCTGGGCTGCATCACCACTGCTTGAGTCAAATGGAAACCAACTAGCAGCAGCTGCAGACGCTCGCTTGCTGGTGTCTGTGGGATTTTCGGTGTTAGGAAAATCGGGTGGCTGTGTAATGCCAGTACTTGTGTCTGTGTAATGCCAGTGTTTGTGTCTCTGTAATGCCAGTACTTGTGTCTGTGTAATGCCAGTGTTTGTGTCTGTGTCATGCCAGTGTTTGTGTCTGTGTCATGCCAGTGTTTGTGTCTGTGTAATGCCAGTGTTTGTGTCTGTGTAATGCCTGTGTTTGTGTCTGTGTAATGCCAGTGTTTGTGTCTGTGTAATGACAGTGTTTGTGTCTGTGTAATGCAAGTGTTTGTGTCTGTGTAATGCCAGTGTTTGTGGCTGTGTAATGCAAGTGTTTGTGTCTGTGTAATGCCAGTGTTTGTGTCTGTGTAATGTGTGTGTGCCTGTCTGGCCTTAGCCATCACGTGTTTCGTCTCACGTGATTGGCCTCTCTCTTAATCTCTAAAAGTACAGTAAAAATGTTTCCTGCACTTGGTGCTTCGATTATTAGTCAGGGCCTACGTAGGAGTGACGTTTCGCGCGTCACCGACGTCAGTTGCTATTTTTAGAAACAACGTGATTCCATCACGTGCTTTCTAACTTAGCACTGGCCCTATAGGTCCCTATAAAAGAATCATCACTTCATTATTTCTCCTCATGGGGTTTTTCGTATTTAAAATTTGAATTTGAAGTTCGCTAGTTCGTTTGTATTTCTGACGCGTGATGCCTCAGTTCAGTTTGTCTTTATTATAGCTATCCATTGCGCTACGTTTAAATTCTAAGACTTCACATTGGAGTCTACCGGATCCCGCTGTGTTCAGCAGGACAGCTGGTACAACATCAATCTATAAAAAAACTTTGAGAAGAGGCCAGTCACCAGTTTGAGAAAATGACTCGAAAAGAAAAATGTTTAGTAATAACACATTCATTCACTTACCACTGGAAACCAGACTAGAGTGTACATGTGAGCTGCGAGCGATGATCCAGGATTGAAAGTCACGCATTGAAGACTGCATCCAGTCCTGCATGGATAAGATAGCAATGGGTGGGATGAGAATCTGCGCTATTCCACAAACCGCAAACCTGAGATATGAAAGACAGTGAGATATGATAAGACATTTAGCCTCACCCTTCTATCAGCCAGGCGCATTTCGCTGACAGCCCCGTTGCCGGCATCGGCAGCCAGTCTCGCCCACCTGCGCATTCGTTCGCCCAGCCAATCAACATCCGGCAAGGCGTTGGTAAACTCCCGATAGCGCCGATTGGCTTCGAGAGCTCCGGCGGCGGCGCCGACAACCAGCAGGTGGCGGAGGCGAATGGCACGCAGCAGGGAGGTGTGGCGAATCAGCCAGCGCAGCCGCTGTCGACGCTGCTTATCGTGGCCAGACTGACTGGACTCTGCTGACTCAGTAGATAAGCCGCGATGTGAAACATGTTTTAGAAAATTACTACTCCAAACTCCAAACTCCAAAATCGACTGCATCATTAGAGCGGCGACGACGGCGACGGTCAGAGCTCTGAGCTGCTATTTTTATTCCTTTTTTATTACAGACGGCACTTTACGATGTATTATCGAACGGATAAACGATTGGTTTGTGGAAATATGTATTCGTTTCCAAGAAAACGGACTTCTTTTACAATTTTTCGATTCTGAAATCAATTTGCCATTCAACTATGAGACTTCTGTATTAGCTCAATAAATAACAGAATTAGCGATACGAAATTACCGAGTTAGCACCCAATATTAAAATATTTGCGACCATGCAACTGACTGGATTAACAACTCTAAGTGACTTGATTAGCCTTGTAAATGACTGGATTAACCCCGTAATTGACTGGATTAGACCTGTAACTGACTGAATTAGCCATGTAAGTGACTGGATTAGCCCCTGTAACTGATTGGATTAGCCCTGTAAGTGACTGGATTAGCCCTGTAAGTGACTGGATTAGCCCCTGTAACTGACTGGATTAGCCCCTGTAACTGATTGGATTAGCCCCTGTAACTGATTGGATTAGCCCCTGTAACTGATTGGATTAGCCCCTGTAACTGACTGGATTAGCCCTGTAACTGACTGGATTAGCCCTGTAAGTGACTGGATTAGCCCCTGTAACTGACTGGATTAGCCCTGTAACTGACTGGATTAGCCCTGTAACTGACTGGATTAGCCCTGTAACTGACTGGATTAGCCCTGTAACTGACTGGATTAGCCCTGTAACTGACTGGATTAGCCCCTGTAACTGACTGGATTAGCCCTGTAACTGACTGGATTAGCCCTGTAAGTGACTGGATTAGCCCCTGTAACTGATTGGATTTGCCCTGTAAGTGACTGGATTAGCCCTGTAAGTGACTGGATTAGCCCCTGTAACTGACTGGATTAGCCCCTGTAACTGATTGGATTAGCCCCTGTAAGTGACTAGATTAGCCCCTGTAACTGATTGGATTAGCCCCTGTAACTGACTGGATTAGCCCTGTAACTGATTGGATTAGCCCTGTAAGTGACTGGATTAGCCCCTGTAACTGACTGAATTAGCCCTGTAACTGATTGGATTAGCCCTGTAAGTGACTGGATTAGCCCCTGTAACTGACTGGATTAGCCCTGTAACTGACTGGATTAGCCCTGTAACTGACTGGATTAGCCCCTGTAACTGACTGGATTAGCCCTGTAACTGACTGGATTAGCCCTGTAACTGACTGGATTAGCCCCAGTAACTGACTGGATTAGCCCCTGTAACTGACTGGATTAGCCCCTGTAACTGACTGGATTAGCCCTTGTAACTGATTGGATTAGCCCCTGTAACTGACTGGATTAGCCCCTGTAACTGACTGGATTAGCCCCTGTAACTGACTGGATTAGCCCCTGTAAGTGACTGGATTAGCCCCTGTAACTGACTGGATTAGCCCTTGTAACTGATTGGATTAGCCCCTGTAACTGATTGGATTAGCCCCTGTAAGTGACTAGATTAGCCCCTGTAACTGATTGGATTAGCCCCTGTAACTGATTGGATTAGCCCCTGTAACTGACTGGATTAGCCCTGTAACTGACTGGATTAGCCCTGTAAGTGACTGGATTAGCCCCTGTAACTGATTGGATTTGCCCTGTAAGTGACTGGATTAGCCCCTGTAACTGACTGGATTAGCCCCTGTAACTGATTGGATTAGCCCCTGTAAGTGACTAGATTAGCCCCTGTAACTGATTGGATTAGCCCCTGTAACTGACTGGATTAGCCCTGTAACTGATTGGATTAGCCCTGTAAGTGACTGGATTAGCCCCTGTAACTGACTGGATTAGCCCTGTAACTGATTGGATTAGCCCTGTAAGTGACTGGATTAGCCCCTGTAACTGACTGGATTAGCCCTGTAACTGACTGGATTAGCCCTGTAACTGACTGGATTAGCCCCTGTAACTGACTGGATTAGCCCTGTAACTGACTGGATTAGCCCTGTAACTGACTGGATTAGCCCCTGTAACTGACTGGATTAGCCCCTGTAACTGACTGGATTAGCCCCTGTAACTGACTGGATTAGCCCTTGTAACTGATTGGATTAGCCCCTGTAACTGACTGGATTAGCCCCTGTAACTGACTGGATTAGCCCCTGTAACTGACTGGATTAGCCCCTGTAAGTGACTGGATTAGCCCCTGTAACTGACTGGATTAGCCCTTGTAACTGATTGGATTAGCCCCTGTAACTGATTGGATTAGCCCCTGTAACTGATTGGATTAGCCCCTGTAACTGATTGGATTAGCCCCTGTAACTGATTGGATTAGCCCCTGTAACTGATTGGATTAGCCCCTGTAACTGACTGGATTAGCCCTGTAAGTGACTGGATTAGCCCCTGTAACTGACTGGATTAGCCCTGTAACTGACTGGATTAGCCCCTGTAACTGACTGGATTAGCCCCTGTAAGTGACTGGATTAGCCCCTGTAACTGACTGGATTAGCCCTTGTAACTGATTGGATTAGCCCCTGTAACTGATTGGATTAGCCCCTGTAACTGATTAGATTAGCCCCTGTAACTGATTGGATTAGCCCCTGTAACTGACTGGATTAGCCCTGTAACTGACTGGATTAGCCCCTGTAACTGATTGGATTAGCCCTGTAACTGACTGGATTAGCCCTGCAAGTGACTGGATTAGCCTTGTAAGTGACTGGATTAGCCCTGCAAGTGACTGGATTAGCCCTGTAAGTGACTGACTGTATTACAGTCATAAATAAATTAGCTCTCAATGACTAAATAAACTAAAAAATGCCTTAAAAGGCACACAGTTAAGATCACCATACACTACTCTAAATAATGTTTGAAATTATTTAAAAAACAAAATTTAGGAATACTTAAAAATGAATTAATATTGTTGCGAATAATATTTTTAAGTATATGCTCACGCACTCTTAAACATTTCCAGGCTGCAATGAGGTAATGAAAGCAATTAAATTATTAACAAAAAGTTCTATAACTTTCATGTCAGTGTGTTTGTACAATGAGTTAACATATTAATAATCTTAAGCAAATACAAAAATATAATAAAACAGTAAATATGAACATGATAACCTAAAAAAGAATTCTCGGAAAGATAATAGACTTTCTTAACCTCGAAAAAATTGAGAAATAGTAGGAAATAATTTTTTGCAGTTAAAAAATTTTCTAGCTAAAATTTTAACCTACATAAGAAGTCTTTATTTGTGGTTAAATGATAAGAAGTCTGTAGTTTTATAACTTATTGGCGCCAATTTAAATTTACATTTTGAAACCTCCAGAATTATTTTAATTGCATCAACGCTTCAAAGACGATGGAAACTGTGAAGGCTTTGACGAAGCGGGCATTCTGGACGTTGACACTGTTGACGTTGTTGACGTCGCGGCGGTGTGAACCGAAGCGCTGGAGCTGGCGGCCATCTTGCTGATTGTCTCCTTGCCAGTCTCCAAGGCTACTAGTTTCAATGCGCCGCGCACTCCAAGGCTGTTGGTGACCCAGGCGACGCGGGCGATATTACCGCCGGCGTGCAGAGCGTCGCCAGTTACGGCGCCGACCCGCTGGCCCCAACGGTGCGCGGCCAGAGCCTGGCCGTTGTCGGCGAAGCAGTTCGCCAAGTGGCTACCGGCGTCACCCAGACTGTCCCAGACGGTGGCAGCGCCGACAACGGCAGCTCCTGCTACGCGAGCTGCGCCAGCTAATCGACTATTCTCGTCTCTATTGGTAGTTGTAGAAACGCCGACTGCGTTTAGAGCAGGCTCCACGGCGTGCGGATACACTACACGGGTGGCTAGGAAGCTGGCGCCGGTGACTAAGCCAGAAACTAGACGCCTGGACACGCGCACACCGATGGCGCTGCCCTGACGAAGCAGGCTAAAACCTGAGGCTACGTTGTCTAAATGGCCTATTTCTACGTTCGAATTTCTGGCGGAATTTCCAGTGAGATTTTCCGCGGGATTTCCGACACTATTTCTCGCAGGATTTTCCGCGGAATTTCCGTAGCTAGCGGCTGAAGCCGATTCAGCGGCAGGTCTGATTCGCTTTTGAGCTGACACGCGAGCTTTGGTGATCAAATCGCCGGCTAGGCGGCCGCCAACAATGGCGCCTTCAGAGAGGCGGGCGGTGGTCCAACTGATGCCGGACACCAGACGGTCGGAGGTGCGTCGAGATGGCGGCTTTCGCTCTTCTAGGGTAGCCCCGGATGGTTCGGGGATATATGGAGGCGGCTTCTCAGCGCGTGTCACCGTGGGAGCAGAACCAGCTGGCGGCCGCTCGATGCCTGGATGATGTAACAAAAATACTTTCTAAAACAAATCTCACACATGAAGCTGCAGCACTAGCTACCAAATGGTTACGCACCCAGTCGCGATAAGCAGGACAGCAAATCCAGCAGCAGCATCCGACTATCATAGTCCAAATGCTCCGGCAGAATCAAACCAACAGACGAAGATTCATCAGCGGCGTCAACATCGGGAAAGATGAGCGCACCGCTAGCTGAGGCAAGCACCGGCGTGACGCTCGGTATCAGGGGGCATTGCCATTGGTCGCCAACTGAGATGAAAGCAGGCGGTCGGCCAGATTCAGAAGCTGTCGGCGTCACTGAAGCGTCTTCAAATACGCACAGTCTGAGGCTATTATTTGAGCCCGACTGACGCACGCGACCGTCAGCTGAGACAAAGTACAGCCGGACACCGCAGGGTAGGCGAAACAGCTGCAGAAAAGGAAGAGAGAGCACTGATAAACTAGATGATAGGTTAGAGATCTAGTGGATATTGGATAGAGATGCAGCCGAGAGATTACAGATCTAGTAGCGATCAAGATAAAAGATTCACCCATAAGCAATGAAGATTCAAATGGGGTCAGTGGCAGAGCGGTTCGCCTCTCGCACCAAGGTCCCTAAGCTCGATTTGGGGCGCAGACGCGGAGAGAAGGCTTTGGGACTTTTGGTGCAATTTATGCCCTTCAGGGCCAACCTTGAAGACACATTAAAAGTGTACATGGCCTGACGATGAGAAAGTCAGGGCCTATGTACAAACATTTGTGAGTGGGTGTACGATATCAGTGTCGTGTGTGCACAGAAGTCAGTACAATGGGCAGAATTGCCACTTCGCTGGCTGCGGGTCGAAAGTCACCAAATAATGTGCGATTGATTGCAGCCCTCCTGCAATTATTATTTTAATTATGATTTTTGTGAAGATTCGAACCTCAGTGGCTGCAACAGTTTGCGCATCCGAAGCTTCGCTGTTTCCAGTGGTCGGCAGTTCGACTCCGAGACTACTCAGCCTGGAGTCCACCTTATCCAGTAGGCTGGTGGACAGCTGTTGAAGAGCATCATCGGCTCCACTGCAGCTCCTGGCTGCTAGCAGTTCGTGCCTGGCGCTCAGGTAACCGTCGATCACCTCCCTGCCGCCGAGTCCGCCGTTAGCTTCGTCGGCATCGAGAGCGGCTCGAACCAGGCTGCGGAGTCTGCGCGACTGGCTGACAGCAGACGAAAGCGGAGGAGACGAAGGCGGCGGAGCTGATGGCTCTAAGCTGTTGTCAGGACTACGCTGCATTTCAGCCATTATTCAGATTAATTACTGGAACAATATTTACACGCTTTCAGATAAATAATGCAGATTTTTTTCGTTAACAGAAAAATACAATCGGAGGAGTTTTAAATAGCCACATTTTTCGATATTCTGTATCTCCTAAAATATTCAACCAATCACAAAAGCTGCAAAAAATCGACATCGTTTAGATATTTAAAACGATTCAACGCAAAGGGTGGAAACTTTTGATCTAAATGTTTAACTACCCATAGACCCATAGTATTTCTCCAGGGGTGCAATAGTGTGTTCTTTCTACTGTTAATTTAGTTGTCTAAACATGTAATGAAAATAACAAAAATTACCATTTACAGTTTTTTATATCATTTTACCGATATATTTACACATTTTTGCTTTTGTATTTCACAAAGCTTGGCCTAGTTAGTGACGGAGCGACTTTAAACTAAGGATTCAAATACTCGAAAGTTACGTTACTCGTAAATGATACACACCTAGTAGAAATGTGCGCATTGTAATTGAACTACATTGTGCAACATTCGCTTGGGATCTAAAAATTGTTGGGCCCTACATTTGGAATTTGGGAAATTTTAGATATACATTTGGGATCTGTGAAAACTGGGGATTAAATGGGTGGGAGTATTTGGGATCTGAAAATTTTGGGGATCCGTTAATTGCTATTTAGGAAATGAATAATGGGGATTAATTTGGGATCTGGGTAATGAATGTCTTGGATTTATTTTGGGGTCTGGGAAGTGTGAAAAATTCCACTAGAGATCTAGGGATTTTACGTGGGACAATTATAAAGAGTACATGTATGCTCAAACGAGGATCAAGAAAATGCTTTTAAAATGGATTAGAAATTTTTTCAGCAGCAGCATCAGCTCCTAATCAAATCCGCCAGGCCCCAGTAGAGAGTCCAAGTCGTCCAAGACGCTGCAAGGCAGGCCGTCGCCAGATTCAAGATCGGCAGCGTCTGGCTGGGAAGCATCCATTGTCTCCGCCGCCGCCGTAGCCGCAGCTGAACCTTCGGCACTCTCGTCGTTGATACCAGGCTCTGAGTCATCGCCAAGCTGCCCTTCTTGGCCTTTTTTATCTTCTTCATCGTCGTTTTCCGTTTCATCTGAGTCAGCCTCCAATTCGATGTCTTCGATATCACCAGCAGCCGCCGCAGATGCAGCATAATAGTTTTCATCGTTGTCATCGTGTTGAAGTTCGTCGGAAACGCCATCGTTCTCATCTCCGATGTCGACGAGGAAATCTAAGTCAGCTTTTTCTTCATAGTCGTCCTACAAGTTAAAAAAACATAATCTAAATTATTATTTAAACACTCTACTGTTAGTAGAAATGATTGCAAAACTGTGGAGTGAGTGGCAGAGCGGTCAAACGAGTTGGCCTCTCGCACCAATGTCCCTGAGCGAGGTTCCGCAGCGAGGCCACATTTATTTGTGGCAGCATTGATTGTCAATATACTCACCTGTTGAGCAGCGGCAGTTGCCAACTGACTCAACTCAGTCGATAATCGATCAATATCGCTTAACAATGCCTGCGACAATCTGGCATCTCCACCGCCGCGTCCTTCATCTTCATCGTCGTCATCGTTGTAATGCCCGACGGTGGCTTTGCCAACAATTGCGTCGGCTCTAGCCAGGTAGCGCGATGCCATTTCAACAGTCTGGCTAGTGACGCTGCTCTGCAGTGCCAGCATCTCAATCAGGGTGTCCCTGGCCTGCGATGGTGGGGCAACGAACGAATAACAGGCCGAATTTCGCGAACTTTGGCAATATTAACAAACGGTAGGGGATATTTTACGAACTGTGGGGATAATTTAGAAACGGTAGGGGATAGTTTGCCTACCCCAACGCTGCCCGCAAAAAAAGTGGTTACGAAAGTTAAGAACTGTGGGGACATTTTTTAACGGTAGGGGATATTTTACGAACTATGGGGACAAAGATAATTAGCAAATCGCGGGTATAAATTTCTTGCCGTGGGATGGAATAATTTGCGAACTGAACTGTGGGGATAACTCGCGAGCTCTTGTAATACGTTGCTGAATTATGTAGATTTTTTATCAGTCGTTATTTAGTGTTAGTCTCGGACTCCTGACTAGAGGCTTTCGGCTAGACAAGACACTGAATCGAGTTAAGTGTGGCGGGCGCAACTTACTTTGTCTATAGACAAATATTCCTATACAATCTGTTTTCAAGAGTTCTGATAAAGAAGCTTAATTATTATTAGAAAGAATGCTACAAACAAACCTGCAAAGGTCTGTACTCATTGATGAGATGATGCATATTGATAAAGAGCAGCTTCATATGCTCAAGCTTTTGAAGTCGGTCGGGTGAATCCGGACACTTGACAACAATATCCATCAGATCCAAATAGTTAGCCAATATGGAGAAGTTCAACTTTTTCAATTCTCGCTTATGATCATAAAGTGCCGGGTAGAGTCGTCTGATATTTTGACTCTCCAGCGAGTGAATAACAGCGTCTTCCTTAGCGCAAGGCACACCAAACATGGAGTAGCTAGAGTCCAGAGGACGAGGCGGAGGGGGAACTGTGCCACTCTGCACACGCTCGTCTGTGTAGCAGCTTACATATTGCATTGGCGGCAAAGGAAATGTGCTAATACGACTGCCGTCTGACATCACTGATTAGGGCTGCAGAGTGAGTAAGATTTGAGTAGTTAGCCATGACTTAAAACTACAAAGAACACACTAACTTTCCCCTCCTAAATTTCAGCAATTCAACAATTTCCGAGATATTTAGCAATTTTTGTCTAAAACGCTAGTGTTAAGGACACTAACATCACACTGTATCAACCTTTATGGCGAATACATATTGGTTCTGTAATATAAAAATAATAATGTAGGTGAAATTTCGATGGATAAACATGGATACAATGGAAGCTTCTGCCACCCCAGAAAGAATTGTTGAATATCTCAATGAATCCATGTTCTGTGATTCTGCAAGTTGTTTCATTGGATGGAGGGGAAATTTTATCCTGTGTTTTGGACTTTCATGGCGTTGAGTGTTTTGGGAGATCCATCTGTCTATTATAAAGGATTATCTATGAGGTTTTCATGGGCTAGCAAGACAGACAATGGCATGACATATTTGACTTAGAGCATTTAACTTATTGTTTTTACATTTGATAATAGTCTCGGAGGTTTTAATAGTTTGTTTAACAAATCAATAATTGTCTTACTGTCCAACATTGAAATAATTTCGAGCGGAGCGAAGCGGAGCGAGTCTTTAGGTTTATGATGCCCCGGTAGGTCTGATGTGCCAAACCCCCCCCCCCTTTTTCTCAGCTCGTACCCTACCGATTTTCTTGGGACTTGCGCCATTCGATTCGTCGTCGAAAATTAGTTTGGGATCACCAAAACAGACTTGCAACATTTCCATTGCTTCCTGCTCAAAATTGAGTATTTCCCTTTCTGAGCTATTTTTAGCATCAAGGTCAGAAGTCAGAGCCTTTTTAACTTTCCTTTCCTTCCTTCCTTAAGGAAGGCAGGCTCCACGCAGCAGGGGGGCAGTTAATGTACATTGAATTCACTGGCCTAGCACAGCAGCGGGCATCAGCCAGCCAGCCACACTAAGGCTCCCGACCTCCCCTTCGCCCCTTAACCAATTGGCCTGCACTTGCCAAAGCCACACACCACTGACACTAAGGAAGGAAGGCTGGCTGCTATTCAATTGTGCAGCACACACCAACCCCAAATCCTTTCGGGCCAGTTAATGTGCATGTGAAGACAGAAAACACAAAACAACCCCACACCACACCACACAGCACGAAGCAGCCCACATAAGGACCACCACCACTACTGCAGCGACATTGTTAGCTGATATTGTTGTACTGACTTAGTATTATAAAATAATAAATTAGTCTATTAAAATGTAAAAATTAAATTAGAAACAAAATGAGCCCTCCGAAGTTTCCAGCTAGTTGTCCAAAATGTGGACTGTTTTGGAAGAAAGGTCGGCAGTCATGCTGTAGGAGAAGCTGCAATTTCAATTTACTCGGAGGGCTGAAGGGTCCAGAGTTTGGTGCACGAGGAAAGCAATTTGGCGTTCAAGGAAAACAATTTGGTGAAAAAGGGCGTCGTCAATTTGGACACGAAGGACGTGACTTCGGATTGCTCGTCGGTCGTCGGGTTGCAAGTAAGTTTGTGTTTTTATACTTTCACCACACAAGAGATTAGGGTCCGAGACCCGATGATATATTTAATTTCTCTATAACGTTCTACACATGCTCCAGGGAATTCTTCTTCTGCTTCACCTCTGCCTATTTCGCGGCCAAACACGCGTTACGTTTGCTTTGCAAACAGTGCGCTCACCAGTCTGATATCCGGCACTGTCCTGGGCCAGTTGGCATCTGACATCGGAGAGCAAGCTACTGCCACGAATGTCGAGTTATTATTGGCGAATTGTAGCAGATCAGGACAAGAGCAGAATGTGCATCGACTCATCAATGCAGTGGCTGCGGTAGGTGCAGCGGGTCCGCAATTCGTTGTTGGTGAGTTTGATGATTGTGCAGAATTTTTGTCGGCTTTGTTGCAGCATCTGGCTGTTGGAACTAGGAGTGATGCTGTACGCCATTTGTTTGAGCTGCCAATTTTTATCAGGTGTGATACCTGCTTATCAGTGCTATATGAAGGCCGACATTTACTGCTTTCATTGCCAGTGCCTTCGACAGCGAATAGTATGACACTGCAGGATTTAATTGCCAGATGGATGACGATTTCTGTCGCACAGCAATGTTGCCCCAAAGCCCAGCCAAATTTGGAATTTAACCAAGCACCTAAGCACATAGTAGTTGAGCTGTCGCGCATTACTGAGTCATTAGAGCCCGTGCGGTCATTAGTAAACTTAGTCGCTGAATTTAGAATTGGAAATCGAGTCTATTATCCTACAGCAGTAGTGCATCAAACCGGAAGCCAGCAGCTTGGTACATCACACTTTTTCTGTGATGTGTACAACAACGATTCCTGGTATCGATGTAATGATTTCTCTGTCACATCCACCAGCAAGGAAGAAGTTGGCCTCGGCGGCAGAACCTGCTGTCTTTTGATTCTCACAGCTGATCTACACTCATCTCCTTTCTCTGCTAACGTTCAGCAAGTGCGTTTTAGTAATGCCGCTACTACAAGTGTTCACGCAGATCCACCGGATGCTGCTTCAGCCTCTACGAGTGTTCCCGTGGATTCACCATATGCTGCTTCTGGTGAAGCTGGTAATGCCTCGCAAGATGCAGCTCCTTTTTGCTCACAGATTTACGACGATGCGCAGCTTCCGTCACGGGCACAACATGCAGCCAACGACAACGAAGAGGTTGGTACCAACTCCACCCCCCAGAGGCCTTCTGTGTATGATGAATGGATGATGCAGAAATCGCTACAACCGACATTCAATGATTTCATAGAATATCGGCAAATGGAGTTCGACGCGATGCGGTTGCATGCTGATGCTGTCGATTTTAAGAGCTACTTACCAGACTTCAACCCATTTTTGGGCTTAGGAATTAAATTTGACGCCAATATTGCCGAATACGCGACTTGGAAAAAGTGCAAAGTTTGTGAACGACAGTGGCCCAATCTTGATGTAGACAATAATGGAAAGTGTAAACATTGCAGAGTTCCAGACACCCCACTATTTTCACCAGCCAATGGATTCAGTCTGGAAGATGTGCCCCCTGACCTGAATGATCTGACATGCGTGGAGCAAGCTTTGATCTCGCGGCTGCATATTGTGAAAACGGTATATCTACTGCGTGGATCTTCATGTAACTTAAGCCGTGGTCATTCTATTGCATTTGAGCAGGATGTGCAAGGGTTTATTAATCGCTTGCCCTGCAGTGCAGCCAACCTGCCTTTCCTCGTGGTGCGGATGCCTGGAACCTGTGTAACCAAGGTTAAAGACTTTCGAGTAAGGCGACATCGTGTGCTACGAGCACTAAATTGGTTGCGCTTAAATAACCCAGAGTATAAATCTATCGAAATTGACGACCACTTACTTAACACCCTTCCCGAAGATGGCTGCATTGATGAAGTGCCGCACATTGATATTGGAGTTGAAAATTCAGCCGACTCCGGTCCCAAAGACAGTTCCGACGATATTCATATCGATCGGAGTGCCGCTCAGCCAGGTGGGGATTTCTCGGGTCTACGTCAAGAGAAGTTGATTCTAAGAGCTTTGCAGAACATTTCCGTTCCGTACCCAGCTGTCGGATCACATGCAGTGCAAGAGAAAACCCCTGGCTACTTTACTTGTGCTTTTCCTTGCCTCTTTCCTTACGGCCGATGCGACATCACTCGCAGTGGGCGCTTGAAACAGCCACAGCTGACAACAGGCACTTATCAGAAATACTTTCAGTTTCTTGTACAGCTCGACAGAAGATTTGCACAGCATCACCTGTTTCCGTTTGTGGCTGCAAACATGCTGCAGCGTCATCAGGCAATGCAGATCGGTGGAGTGTTCTGCGATCGTGCTGTTGCTGGACTTTCGGCTGAGGAACTGGCTCGACGTTATCAAAATGGAGACCGAAGTATCATTAACAAGCTGTCACATTTTGCATCTGTAATAAAAGGTAGTCCATCTTACTTTCAACAGATGGCTCGGAAATCTCTTTCGTACTGTGCCTACAATAGAATTCGTGGCGATCAAATGTTCAACGTTTTCATGACTTTGTCGGCTGCAGATCTGCAGTGGAAGGATTTACATCTTATTTTAGACAGGGAAAATAATTATGTAGATAAGAACGTGATCCGTCTCGGCGTGGGTGACACGCTGCCTCATGGCAGTCTGGATGCTAAGTCGGATATGGCGATGCGCATGAAGAATCTGCGAAACAATTCTGATGTGGCTGACTGGTTTTTCTGCGAAAAAGTGCGACACTTCATGAAGCACGTGATTCGTCCTGCATTCGGCGTCATTGATTTTATTATTCGGTACGAGTATCAATTCAGGGGATCTGTGCATGCTCATATCCTGCTGCAGGTCCCAAATGCTGTGACCGCTGCGGATCTCAAACTGGCATCGTTACTTTGGAAGCAGCATGCTGGCATGGTAAATTATAACGACGATGAGTCTACGGCCATTCATGAAAGCAAATTGCGATACGAAAAATTCACGATGTTGATGGGGGTCAGAGCGGTTCATCCGGAGTGCAATGTGAAGCAGTGGCCGCCTCCATTGGGAGAAAATTTTCAGTAACCTCCAGTCAATTGCCTTCGAATGCGCTATTCAGATGTCGCTGCCAGTGCCAAGGAGCGTTCTGCACTAAAAGACGTTTTGCGTCATGACTACACTCTCTTAACAAACCGAACCCTGCTTCATGACTGCCGGAAGGGCAAGTCGTCCTGCTTTAAACATAATAGTGATAAGTGCCGTTTTCAGTTTCCTCGTGATTTGGTCGATTATTTTCTTTGGCCCTGCAATTCTGGCGTTCGTGAAGGAGAATCCAAACCAGAAACTTTTTATCGTAGAGGAGGTACGCACAGTAACATAGTTTTTGACCGGAGTGGGATGCTTGTAATTCGTAATCACCCTTTCGTTGTTTCACACGTGCCAGAATTAGCGCAAATTTTCAGAAGCAACGTTGATGTCCAGTTGGTGCAATCTTATTCGTCGCTGCTAAAGTACCTCATGAAGTACACCCTGAAAGGCGAAGGAAGCTCAGATGCATTTTCCGTTATTACTGCCGACGTGCTGAAAAGTTCAAGTAGTGCACTGGATAAAACACGCGCATCTGTGTACCAGAAGCTGCTGATTCAGTGGACTGGAAAGCGCGACTACTCAATGCAAGAAGCATTTCACCTAATATTTAACCAACACTTTGTTGAATTCGGACGCGAATTTCGTACGGTCAGCTTGGGTGGTAAGAAACTTCTAGCAAAGAACTCAATTGATTGGGCAGAACTTTACTGGAGCAAAGACGAAGACCCAAACTTTTTTAATCTCTTGCAAGCTTTTATCAGTGGAGATGTTACTACGGACCCTCGGCTTGTCACATTGTATGAATTTGTGAGTAGCTACAGTTCCAAGTGGAGGCCACTAGGCAGTGGTGAACGAGGTTCGCACAACACTGCCTACATTCCACATGTGGTGCCTTCAATTGTCAAAGCACCCGTGAAAGGCTCGCCACAGTATAAACAATTCTGCTGGCAGCAGCTGATTCTGCACCTACCGGGTGCCAAGCCAAGCGAATTAGAAATCGATACAGCCGATGTGATGCTCGCTGAATTCGTCAAAAACAACTCGAGGTGTCCATCTTATGTTAAGGAACAGTTCTATCAACTTCAGCTGCCGCAGAGGGGACCTAAGAAGGTTGTCGACGACATTGCAGAAAGAATTATCAATTGTCGTGACGACTCCAATGAAGCTGAACTCGTTCCCGATGATCTTCCCGTGCCAAATAATCTGATTTTCCAGGCGGACTGGACTGGTGTGCATAGGAATAATCCAAACGAAGAGCTTCAGGTTGACTCCGACGATGAACAAGAGGAGCTGGAAAAAATGGCTCGAGCATCTGATTACGCTTGCTGCAATAGAAGGCTCTCTCTTCAGCAAATTGAAGCTGGTGTTCATTGGTTGAAGAATACAACTAAACAGTATAACCAGATTGGTGATAAAGCAAAAGTTACCGATGATGTCCACATGATTGACCCAAATTCGCTTAACGTAAAGCAGAGACAGATTTTTACATATATTACACAAAAACTCGATGAATATGTCCGTTGCATTGTTGATCTGCAGAGTGAATGGCCTAAACCTATTTATGTTGACATTTCTGGAGCTGCTGGTTGTGGCAAGTCATTCACATTGAAGTGCATTCTTCAACATCTTGCAGAAAGTTTGCGTCAGAGAAGCTCTGCTTCCTTGAATGACAGCTCTGTGGCTCAAGTTGCTGCCTACTCAGGCTGCGCAGCAAATCTTATTGGTGGTTGCACGCTTCATAGCCTGTTGAGCTTGCCACTGAAGCCTAAAAATATCCAACCGTTATCAGCAGAGCAGCTAGTGCGTTTGCAAGCGCAGCATAAAAATTTGCGCATGCTGTTCATTGACGAGAAAAGCATGATGGGTAAATTAGCTTTTGCATGCATTGATCATCGGTTGAGAGAGCTTTTTCCAGCCAATGCAACAAAGCCTTTTGGTGGGATTTCCATCGTTCTGTTGGGTGACTGGTGTCAACTACCGCCTGTGAAGGACACTCCGTTGTTTGCTGAAAACCCAAAATACGCCACCAAGATGCACTCTGATGCTACTATTCTCTTCGAGCTTTTCACAGACTGTTTTGAATTAGCTGTCAATGAGAGACAAACGGGCCAGTCAGAGTTGCAGTTTCGCGATGAATTACAGCGGCTTCGTGATGGCACGTTTACAATTGCCGACTACAGGCATTGGCAGGAGAGACTATTCAACTCTGTTGCTGTAGATGAGCAGCTGGAATTTGCTGGAGCCACGCACATTTGCATGGTGAATTCTGTCAAGAATGTATGCAATCGAACAGCACTGATTTCAATGCAGGAGCCTATCATTGGAATTCATTCATTTAACAGCCGAGGAACTGTGCGCATCGAAGGACTAAGTAATAAACTTTATCTGGCAGTTGGAGCCCAGGTCATGTTGACACGCAACATCTGGGTTACTGCTGGTCTGACGAATGGAAGTGAAGGCATAGTGTACGACATCTGTTATCTTCCTGGACGCAGCCCTCCCGATCTGCCTGATGTCATTGTCGTGTGTTTTCCTGGATTCTCTGGACCTCCATTCCTGCCTGAAATTGCTCACTCTGTCGCTCTAGTCCCAGTGACGAGCGTGGCAGACGATGACACCAACGTCAGATATAGGAAGCAGTTTCCTCTAAAGCTTTCCTTTGCAATGTCAGTACACAAGGCTCAGGGAAAAACGTTGGAGAAGGCAATTTTACACCTGGATCGCAGAGAGTTCACACCCGGTCTGTTGTACACTGCCTGCACTCGGACTCGCAGAATACAGGATCTGCTGTTCATGTCTCTGCCGCCTTTCATAGTATTCCAGCAAATGGCCCAATCGTCTTCGTTCAGGCTTCGACGAATGGTGTTCGAGCAATTTCACCAACGTTGCAGGATTACAGCGGAACGTCTGCAACAGCTTTAAAGTGAGCATTTTTATTCCTTTTGAACGCTGTCCAGGATTTTAGCTTTTGAGGCGCTCATGGAATGTGGGGTCGGGTCGCCATGAATTCAGTTAACTCACGAATTACTACCTTGGCTTCCTCATACTTCTCTCGTATTTATTTCAATTGGTGAAACTACTGTAGTCGTCATTCCTCGCGAACTACAGGCACTCATCAGCAGCAGCAGCAGCATCACTATGGTCAGCCGAACAAACAGCACCCGACAGTTGCACGGTGTTAAGCAGGACTCTGAACTGATTCTCAGACAGTGCTTTCGACCAGCTAATAAGGCCCGACTGACTGACTTGCAATTTGACCTGATGACCAAGGCTCTGGATAGCTGGATGTCTATGTCTATGACTATGACTAAATTACTATGAAAATGACACTGACTTTGACTATTAACGCTGACTATGACTATGGCCATGTATTATACACAACTCTAAACCTATTTGCACTATTTGCAATCTTTATGATAGGTGGCTAATGAGATTATTGAGTCCATCCCATTCCCAAATGGGGAAAGATCTGTCACTTCTGTCATAGCTGTCAGGGGAACTATCGTAATGCAGTTCCTCACGCTCCGCTCGTTTTTTTATTTCAATTGGTGAAACAATTGAAATAACTTCAGTGTATGCTATTTATCAACTTAAAGTGATCTGCTTCACTGCGAATCTCGCTCCACTCCAAATCAGTGGGCCACCCAAATCATATTTAGCCTTTTTAGTTTTGTCATGCCTTGACCTTAATGAGACTGTAAAAAATTACATGTCACATTATTTATGACAACAATAGTGACATCATAAAATCACCATTTGAGTAAACTACCTAGTTGAATGACTAATTACTAGTAGTTAAAATTTTAAAGTTTAGAGTTGAAATTTACACAAATTTTATTTTTGGGACATTCACCAGATAATTTTCAGTCAAATGCAATTACATAGCATATTTTGACCATGTAAAAATTATTGTGTTTGAATTACGTTTGTGTTACAAAATGTATTGGAATCATAAATTTCACCTGATTTATTTGTTATAACATATCTCAATTGACAATTGATTCACCTCTTATTCAGACTCATTTTTCTATATGATAGTCACCCAGTTATTGTATTTGTTATTAGGCAAGTTATAGGTATAGATGAATTTGATTATGGAATTGATTCATTTCAGATTAAAACAAGATTTTTCACACAATAATGGTTGAGTTATCAGATTTGTCATTGCGTGAGGTAAACTAACTTCTGATACAAATGCAATTTTCACTTGATAATGGCGCAGGTAGGGTAATTAATCATCAACCAAACAAGAATGTGTATTTTTTTAACTTCAAACCTAGCTCTATAGATTTTCTATTTAAGATATGATGATAAATCAAAAGCCAAGTTATAGAAAACAGTTACATCTTTCTAAGAAGTATCTGCTTTTGCTATTTTTTCAAATATAAAAAAGTTATTCCTGATTTTCATCTAAAACGGAACAATGATTTTCATGTATCTTTAAACCAAATGGAGAATTTGATGTTCGGTTTTAGGCCTACAATTTGAGTGAGTAGTAAGTAGTTTAATCTTATTTTAAGGAGTGAATTATCACGAATTATGTTATTTGAAAGCATTTTTCATGCTCTATAATACATTTATGGTCATTTAATTGGCAAGCAACTACATACAATCTTCGTCTAAAGTACTTGGGTGGTTCTCACAGAGTTGCCACTTTTAGTGTCCAAAGTGTTTTTTTGCCAATTTTGATTGTTTTTTCATCTATTACTGAAATATCAAAAAAATCTGTTTTATTACATTTTAGTTTTTTGGTAGTTGAATAGAGATAGTATGTAGTGTGCCTATAGTTTTATGAAAGCACATAAATATATATTTCGTTTGCAAGAGGATTTAGCACTGAATATGCTACCACTAATTTTTTACTGACGAATTTAGGTCAAGATGTCTGACATAGATCCGATGAGTTAAGTTTTGTGAGACACTTATAAAAGCCACAAAGTAAGTAGATATAGCTGAATTATAATAGAAATTATGTTTCCTAATGCTTATTTTAGTTATATATTGCCATATAAAAGAACAATGACGTCTTGAACACAAACACTTTTGACAAGGGAAAGTCTTAATCTTTGACTAACATGTGTGAGACACGGTGCTTTTACAGACTCATGATTTCTAGTGATTTAAAAATATGTAAACAAATGGAATTTATAACAAAGCTTTAGTGCCCCACATAGGGAAACATCGATAGAACACAAATGGTTCAACAGGACAGCTTCAAATTACATTATAAAATATATTTTTTGAAAAGACACATTTTTTCAGTACTGTGGCAATCCCGTGAGAATCACCCACTTACTGAAAATTTTTTGTCTTGCACGAGACCAAGGAAGAAGTCAAAATTCTTGTTCGGTTTTGAAGATACACTGTTCGGTTGATGATACATTACCCTACATGTTGAGATGCATGTCTTTTAAGTAATATTATGTAGATGCCCATGCCTATCCACAGGTGTCCATTAAATTAGACGTCTATACTATGACGAAGTTTCGGTTTCAACGAATAAGCGTAGCAGTTTCGGTTTATTTTAATAGCAAGGTAAATTATCAATCGTTACAAAAACTTCGTAGCGGAAAGCACTCTCATGCAATAAATTGGGCCGTCGAATTGAGAAATCGACTTTACGGCGAATGCTGGCTATATCTTAGATGGGTTACAGAGCTACTAAATGGATTCACTTGAAATACAGCTACGGCTAGAGTTCAAATTAGTCAATGACAAAATAACAACCAGCACTCAGTCGTAGAACAAGCCCGGGGAGGGTGGGAGCCTTCCTGGAAAGGCCTAATTAGCACATTTGAATACGAACTACGACTATGTAGTACACTAAAACAAAACCATTATAAATATTAATGGAAAACCGAAGAAATATCCTTAAAAAATATAGCTAACGAAAATAATGCACATATTTCGAACTAGAATATCAAAATTACATTCAATTAGAGAGACAACGTCACAATACTTTTAGTACCAGAACCACGTATAAATCTTTCACCGCATTGTTTTCCGCATGGTTTTCCGCATGGTTTTTTTCCTGTATTTTTGCATCATGCTGACTTGAATAAAGCACTCATGTGCTGGAATAATCCTTGGTAACATTTTTAGCAAACATACGAAAGAGATTCTAACAACTATATCATATAAGATTATATGATACTAGGTCATATCTTACCAGATCATGCCATATCATACCATAACATGCCATATTATACCATATCATGCCATATAATACAAAATCATGCCATATCATACCAGATTATGCCATATCATACCACATCATACCAGATCATGTCATATGCTAACATACAGACTACTTCATCATACAAAGATTAATACTATACCAGGTCATATCATACCATCCATTAAATTAAATTACAGTTTCACAGTAATTTTTACAGCATACAAAATTTTTTTAATTTTTACACGGAAAAAAAACCGTGCGGAAAACCATGCGGAAAACCATGCGGAAAACCATGCGGAAAACAATGCGGTGAAAGACCCACACCAGAACCAGTACCAGAAAAAATTATGTTATTGCCAAAAAAATGAGCCCTCCTCTTTTTGAAACCAGGCTTGGGACTGGCTTCGGCAGAGAATTTCACAAAGTCTTTAATATATTTTTAGTTAGTTTTTGTAAGATTTTTGTTTATTTTTCAAGCTGTTCATTCGCTTTGTTCGTTTTAGTGTTTTTGTGTCACACAAAGACCAATATTTTGCAGCTTAGATTATTCGCAGTTTTACATTCAAAACAAGAATAGAATTATTTACAGAACTACAGTTTGTTATTTAAAAAATACAGAATTGACATTTAATTTTTAAGCAAGAAGCTTTTAGTAATTAGTTTATTTTTACGCTGCACTTCTTGGTGCATCCATCCAGCTATCGCGTTGCTGCGTACTCGGCACAGCAGCAGACGTAGCCGTTGGACGCCTGGCGCTGGTGCATATCTTTCGATGCATACTCATGGTGCAGCCACGAATCACAAAGATCACATTGCAGCCAAGTTCCAGTCGCACTGCAGGGTTCAGCTTCATGACAGCGAACGCACGAGTTGGTGGATTCTTCATTTTCTCTTTCCAAGTCTTTCCAGATGCAGATTCGAGCTCTGTTAAGAAATCCCTCCGTCGTTGGAAAGCACAAAGCTCGGAACTTTGGATGTTACTATGTTACTAACATCAACGGATGTTACTATATATAGAACTTTCGCATACAGACAGACAAATACACCACAGCTATGACCATCAGACTGCAATGATCTCAACATTGATTTATTTTTATACGTACCTAAAATTTCTGGCATGTCTTCGCGAATACTGGTGGTGCTTTTGATTAAGTTTTGCCATAGTTTTATAGAATGTTTTGGTATCGACTTATCTAAGATAGGTTTTGTGTCTAGGACAGCTAGTTCTTTGCGTGTTGTGTCTGCAATATACACTAAGTAGAAGTGGTCGTTCTGAAGAATCAGACAGATTAAACGGGTGCATTTGTTTGAAACTGTCGCTCTTAGCAAGTCAATCGCAGCGCTCGAATCTCCATTGCGAATGCAGCTAAAGAAGCTGGATGGTAGGTGGCCCGCTTTGCTGCTTGGGTTGCATACGCAAAGTAGATGTATGAATGAATTTACTATTCCGACAGAAAGCCACTTTCCGGGTTCCAATGATTCTCTATCAAACTCAGTAGGAAGTCTCCAGCGCGGGTGCACCACACCTGTTCCCGTTCTGCTGTGCCTTGCTGCTTTCTATTCTTTGTCGCTGATTCTGTTCTCTGTCGCTTGTACTTTGAACGACTAACCCGCTCGGCCCTTCGCCACTCCTCGCGAGAAAAGGAAATATCTTCGTGCTTTCTCTTCCTTCCAGATAACGTTGCTTTCCCTACTTTGTTGATTATGTCGAAAGCTGTTAATCTTGTTTTTAAATATTTTAACCGTCCGCAAATAAAACTCGACACGTTCACCCTGGAAGCTTTGCCAAACCTTGTTTTTCGAGATTTAACGTCTGAAAAGTACGATTCAACGTAAGAGCTTGAAAACCAACTTTTATTCTTTCTGAAGCTCTTGATACTCCCGATGAAATGGCAGAAGTAAAGTAAACCAGCAGTTTTGGTGAGTAATAGCTTTTAAATGGCCCGGCTGGCTCGTCGGTAGCATCAATACTTGCCTGTCGGGACTTGAAAAGAAAAATGTATGGAGAGCTTTCGCGCTGAGAACCAAATCGAGAACTTTCGGCCTGCTCTTCCTTATCGTTATTTATTTCATCGTCGTTGTAGATCGAATATTCTTCGTCCACGGGCTGTTTCCCAATTGTTAATCGCTGATCTTAATTCTTTCGGATCTCGCTGCCCTAAAAATGTACGAGTATCTACAGTGAGACTCAAGGTAGTTTCAAACGCTTCAAAAGTCTCCTGATGCAATAAAAGGACAAATGCGCTAATAAATAATTCCCGCATAGCTTTACCTTCCGCAGTCTTAGACTTTAGTTGTATGCCATTAATGAACGCACGGATTACGTGATTTGTGCAAATGAATGGAATCGTGTACTTGATTTGTTTCCCCCTTCGTATCGCACAATGCGTATCAATAAGGTATTGTTCTAAAGCTGGCATACCGAGTGTAACACAGCCCAAGAGAAGTCCGTGACGATGACTGCAGGTAAATAGTCATGCGAATAGTACTGCTTGCCAGTGTGCCCAAATCTGCGCGGACAGAAAACAAATTAAAGTGTTGGATTGATTTGGTCCTATGCTCACTTGTTATCATTTCGGCCACAGGCACACCACGCGTCTGACCGTTATCGGAGGGCAGCGTCAGCGAGTAAAGATATATTTGGCTGCCTGTGAAATTCATTCTCTTGAAAATGCTTCCAGTGGCATCTACAAAAAAAACAAATTAATGCCAAACAATTAACTCGTAGATGTAATAGAAAACAAACTCGTAGATGTAATAGAAAACAAACTCGTAGATGTAATAGAAAACAAACTCGTAGATGTAATAGAAAACAAACTCGTAGATGTAATAGAAAACAAAGTCGAAGTCGAAGCTGTCTTTCGAGGTACAGATGTACATGAAATGGATGGCGAGACACAGCTTGAATGTATCCGCGTATACTCTTACTCTCTGTGTCAGTTTCGCTCAGTATCCTTTGCAAAGCAGCAATTTCGACTTTAACTTTTTTATGCAGCCGTTCTTCTGCGGCAACCAACCGCTTCGCGTTTACCCGCCGAATGGCATTGTGACGATTAAATGACGAAGACAGAGTCCGTGGCGGCGGCAATTAAAGTTCACTTCAGTCTAGAGTCAGTTCAATTATGTGGTGTAGCGGTAGCACTTTATTATCTTAGTGCACTGGGATGCACCACAAGCAGGGCGAAGAAAGTAGGTGCAGAAGCTCAATAATAGTAATAGCAATGACAGCACGGCGAGGCGAAGTGGACAACAAGTGGACAAAGATAAGGCGAGACAACAAGAACTAGAACCAGACAGGACAGGACAATACAGGACAGGACAAGAACGAGAACCAGAACCAGAACCAGTGGGGCGCGAGCGGGCCTAAAGCCCTTAGTTAAATAAGCTTAGTAAACTGCAGAACAGGGCGATCGATAACTCTGGAAACTGGCTCCAGCCAATGAGCGTGTAAGTACACTGGTCTGGGCAGACGACAATTTAAACATTAGCAAAACCAAGCTGTGGCAGCGCGATGTGCACTAACGCCTACTAACAGTAACACTCTAAGAATTACAGCTTAACCATACGAACTGAGAAATGGATGAAAGTTAGTACACACGTAAATTAGCTATGTAAATTAACACGTAAATTAAATTGCTAGGGGCGCTCTCAACAAGTGACAACGTCACAGCATCCAACTTTTTTGATCGAGAAAAATCTTTTTCCTTTATCTCTTTATCTGTCATTTCTGAGAGTAGTCTATCGTGTACATCAGTTGGTGCTTCAGTTTCAGGTAGTTCACACATTGATTCTTAAATTTAAGAACACAGTTACTTGCTTCTACATTCGGAGAACAATATTGTCGATAGTTTTCACGAATGCAGTTTAGCCACCAAAGAGCGGTTCTCTGACATAGCGAATGCATTTTTTCTCCCCGCCTGATAAAAAAGTTATTTTTCCACTGGCTCCAAGCTATTCGAAAATAAAAAACTAAATTTGTTATCGATCCGCTTGCACCACTCTCGAAATCAACAGCAACTTCAGCATTAGTACAATCCCTTACTTCTGAATCGTCACTCCCAGCATCATCACTCCCAGCATCATCACTCCCAGCTTCAACACTCCCAGCATCATTACTCCCAGCATCATCACTCCCAGCTTCAACACTCCCAGCATCATTACTCCCAGCATCATCACTCACAGCATCGCCACTCCCAGAATCACTCATATCATCACCACCAGCATCATCACTTCCATGAGCAGGCCCCACATAAGCAGCAACAGCAGGACGAGAAGGTCCAACAGAAGCAGCAACAGCACGACGAGCAGGCAAAACAGAAGCAGCAACAGCACGACGAGCAGGCACAACAGAAGCAGCAACAGCACCCTTGGCAGGCACAACAGAAGCAGCAACAGCACCCCGGGCAGGCACAACAGAAGCAGCAACAACACCCCGGGCAGGCACAACAGAAGCAGCAACAGCATGACCAGCAGGCACAACAGAAGCAGCAACAGCACCACGGGCAGGCACAACAGAAGCAGCAACAGCACCCCGGGCAGGCACAACAGAAGCAGCAACAACACCCCGGGCAGGCACAACAGAAGCAGCAACAGCACGACCAGCAGGCACAACAGAAGCAGCAACAGCACGACCAGCAGGCACAACAGAAGCAGCAACAGCACCACGGGCAGGCACAACAGAAGCAGCAACAGCACCCTTGGCAGGCACAACAGAAGCAGCAACAGCACCACGGGCAGGCACAACAGAAGCAGCAACAGCACCACGGGCAGGCACAAAAGAAGCAGCAACAACACCTCGAGTGGATCTTACAACAGCAGATTTATGAAAACGCTGTTTTCTTACTTTTCGAAACAGAAGATTTTGACTTACCGACAATTTTACGCTGATAATACAGCCAGACAACTCGACGGTTTTTAATAGTGTTCTTTGCTGAAAGCTTGCTCAGAATTTTCCCGCAAGCACCATTGGGACAACGAAATGATTTGCGAAGGCACTCATCACTATAGTCTTCAAAATACTCAGGCGATAGTTCAAAAAAAGAAATGCGTCGATTGTGAATTGCGGATAGGACTATGAGATAGCAAGCAAGAAGCAGATACGAGCAGCTGATATTCCTCATAGCAGCTGATTGGATATTCCAGCTACTAGTGTAAAACAGAGCACGGTACGCACCCCAGAACACCTATTTTGTCAGGCATTAGCGATAAAACGTAAGGACAAAGCACTAAGAACTAATTGCAATAGAGGATACGCAATCGTCACTATAAAATGCGAAGACTATAAAACACGAGGCTTGAAATCTCAACACTCAACTTCAAACGCTAAAGCCTCAAAAGCCGACAAACATAAGAGGGCATTAGTACTTCAAATAATAAAAAACAAATAGCAAAAAATCAGATCCAACATGCAAAAACTGAGACCCATGTGCACGACAAGGCAAAAATATTACCCTGTATTACCAATTGCGCATTACATCCCTACATGTTACGCAACTCAACGCTAACAATACGCAGGCATCCAGAGTGAGGGTGTTGTGTTGTGCCCACTTTTAAAATGGGAGATATCAGAGTGGGGGGAACTCGAGGGTCTACAACTCCGAGACGCGACTAGTCAGGGCTCTGAAATTTTACAGCCGTGTTCACAGATAATGTTTCCTTTCATATCTTTGCTCTCAGCTGTATATGATGTAATAATCCTGCGAAGCGCAATGGAAGGCTAAGGTTATATTTTTAGTTTTGTTTGCTGAAGTTTACGATGATAATAAAAATAAGAAATAATACAAGCACATTCAGTGAGGCGAGTTTTGAGTTGTGATTTTATTAGTCGTGATTTTTAATAAACCGCTCTTTGTATGTGTTTACTTGCTTGGATTATCAAATTTGTTATATTTTATGAAAAAAATGATTAGAAAACTTTTTGTGAAAATTAACGATTTTTGTGCGCTAATTTTGTGCGTGTGTGTTGTGCGCAAGTCCATCGATATTTTTTAATTTTATTCGCAATAAGCCAAAAATGATTTTTTCGGACCGATATACAAGTATTTCATCTGTTAGAAGTATTTTTATTAGTTGCTTGTCGATTTTTTGTTGGCTATAACATACCTTTTTTTCTGGCACAGGTAACTGGTACTGGTTATGGTACAGGAAGTATAGACGTGATTTAGATATGGACTCACTGTGGTGGATAAAATCAGTGCACAAAGTCTGGAAAGCTTTTATCGAGAACAGAGTAGCATTCATCCGAACGACAGTTCCACCGGAGCAATGGAGACACTGTCCCGGAAAGGACAACCCGGCGGACGTTGCGACCCGACCAGTCGACCCGGGAGCATTTGATGGTCGATCAGAATGGTTTCGTGGGCCTTCGTGGCTGAAAACCAACTTTTCAACATGGCCCGTCCAGCCAGAGTTCATTGAGAAGTCGAGCAGCGAAAATATCGTCTGTGCAACGGTGACAAGCAATGCTCTCCTGAGTCAAAGTAGGCGCATTGATAACATCATTGAGCTGCAGAGGTTCAGCACACTGGAAAAGTTGCTCCGTGTCACTGCGTGGGTCCTCCGCGCAGTCCAAATGCAAGGACCACTGTAGTATAACAGGACGGGAAACTCAAAGATCGTGTAAATTTTTAGAAGGCCGATTTCCTGGAAAAAATACACTGCGGAGATAGGAAAAAGTCATTTTTTCAGCACATAATCAATTATTGCTTTTGATCTGGAGCAAGTTCAAATCCGTTAATCTTAGTACAGCATGCCCAACATTAAGTTCCGTTGTTTTTATATAGCTTCGTTTATAAAAGTCTTATTTTCACATATATATACTATATAATAGTGTCTTGAATCTATATAGACTATAGACTAGCACATTTAATGGCTCAAAATATGATAGCTAAATATTCTTAATTTGGCCTAAATTGTTTGAATTAACAAATTAGCTAAATAGTTTGGCAAAACTAACAGCCAAAAAAGTTAACTAATATAACAGTAGCAACTATATAGCTATAAAGGTACAACAAATTTCAAAATGATTTTAATGCAACCAAGTAAGTTAATTAATTTTTGGCTGTTAGTTTTGCTAAAGTATTTAGCTAATTTGTTAATTCAAACAATTTAGGCCAAATTAAGAATATTTAGCTATCATATTTTGAGCCATTAAATGTGCTAGTCTATAGTCTATATAGATTCAAGACACTATTATATAGTATATATATGTGAAAATAAGACTTTTATAAACGAAGCTATATAAAAACAACGGAGCTTAATGTTGGGCATGCTGTACTAAGATTAACGGATTTGAACTTGCTCCAGATCAAAAGCAATAATTGATTATGTGCTGAAAAATGACTTTTTCCTATCTCCGCAGTGTATTTTTTCCAGGAAATCGGCCTTCTAAAAATTTACACGATCTTTGAGTTTCCCGTCCTGTTATACTACAGTGGTCCTTGTCCAAATGTTGAAATGTCGAACACGATTTCTGGCCAGTTCTCTTACCTCCGAGGAACTACAGGCAGCCGAACACCTCTGGGTTGGCTCTCTGCAGGCAAAGTCCTTTACTGCTGAGATTAAATGCATCACGTATCAAACTGCTAAGACACCGTTGCATCAGAATCTGCGCTTGTTTATAGACCAGGATAACGTCCTACGCTGCACTGGACGTCTAGGAGAGTCCGATCTTTCGCCAGACCATAAGTCACCGATTCTGTGCCCGACAGACGACAACTTTCAACGGCTGCTTATCAGACATGCTCACAGGAAAGTAGCATGTCATCGGCTGCCCACGGAGGGGTAACGGCCACATTGGTACAGATTCGCGAGAAGTATTGGATGCTGAAGGCGCGACAGTAGATCAAATCGGTGCTTAGGCGGCGTAACACATGCATTAGGTTGCAAGGTTTGCCATACAAAGTTCGACAGCAGTCTCAGTTACCGTCTTTTCGAATCGAGTCGCTCAGAGCATTTCAGCACGTTGGCCTCGACTACTGCGGTCCACTACTCTACCGCAGGGGGGAGGGTGACGGCCAGCACAAAGCCTATATTCTGCTATTCGTGTGTACCAGTACCAGAGCAGTCCACCTTGAAGTCGTGTCAGAATTGACCACTCAATCATTTCTACAAAGCCTTCGCCGTTTCTGTGCTCGCCGTGGAATACCCTCCATTATTTCCGACAACTTTAAGACGTTCCACGCTGCAGCGCGTCTGCTTGATACCCGACCAGCACCGCTACAGACTACAGATGGTCAAGAGTTCCTGACAACCAAGAGAATCAGCTGGTCATTCATTCCAGAGAGAGCCCCATGGATGGGAGGGTTCTACGAGCGTCCAGTGGGCGTTGTGAAAGCAGCACTCAAGAAGACCATTGGCAAGGCATTCCTGACTCTGGAAGAATTATCGACAGTGGCGTGTGAGATGGAAGCTGTTGTCAACTCACGCCCGCTCGGCTTTGTCGCGTCCGAAGCTCATTCAGAAGTGATCACCCCGAGCCACTTCCTCGTGCTCAACCGGCTAACTAAAGATCCAGAGGCTACTTCTGAGACGTTGACAATATTGCCACTGCCAGAGAGATTGAGTCGAGTTCGGCAGACACTCAACAAATTCTGGCGAGAATTCAAGAATGAATACGTCCTAGCTCTGCGCGAGCGCTCCATTAGAGAAAGTCGAACGTCTACTCGCGAAGTCATGCTCGGTGACGTTGTGTTGGTCATGGACTCCGGCGTGCCGAGGCTGCAGTGGAAGTTAGCTGTTGTGGAAGCGGTTCACCATGGTCGAGATGGTTTGGCGAGATCATGTCTTCTCCGGTTAGCGAATCCACAGCGTCGTTTCTCATCACATTTTCGTCGTCGGCCGGTTGCATTGCTGGTTCCTATTGAAGTCTAAGCGCGCGCTGTCTCGCTCTTTCTCATCTTGTCTATCGCGTTTTTTTCCGTTCTTCGTTCATTTCCCTCTAGTGCTTCTTTTCCTGCGTGCCGCTCTTTGTTTTTATTAGGAAGCTCACGTTAGCGATCTTATATTCACGTCTATATTTATATTTGTTGTTATTCTGGTAAAGGCTCTTTAAACCGTGTCTCAATATTGCTTTTCAGTTTTCAGTGTCCTTTTTCTTGAGAGCTAAAAGTTTTCTCTTTTGGTGTTGGTTATACAGTATCCTATCCCGTTGCGCCTATTGGCTACACTATTATCTTGTTTCGTTTGTTCTGTGCACGGGTCCAAAACTTTCGCGGCTTCGACTCCTCCTGCGTAGGCTTGTACTATTCCATTCACTTAGTCTTTAAGCTGATAATCTCTACGTATGCTCCCGATGCTATGATTTCTCGAACAGTTACTTCACTCGCTCGTGTGCATTATCCCTTTCCTCTTTTGAGCCAGTGACTCGAGCATCGGTCACTGGCGGGGGAGTGTGGCGGAAAGTGCAAATTTCGATGTCTGTATTCTACATTTACTTGTTATTTAATGTCTATTTTCTTCACTAATATTCAGCTTGAATTCTCAGACCATTATCTAATGTACGCTTATGTTTTCTTCGCTGCACCGCTCTAACTTACGTGCATGGACTCGTCTCGATCTCTCCCCTCCCAATGTGCGTGCGATTTCTCTCTTAATTTAAGCCTCTCAATTCAGTCCTCTGGACCCTTAATAAACGCAGGTGGTAAGGCGCAGGTGGAGAGAGTTTCACTGAACAGTCAAACCACACTTGTGACTTCATTCAACTACAGGGTTGTTGTTGCTGCTGCTGCTGATGTTTCTGTAATGGATGCTGATAGGGTTGTTGTTGCTGCTGCTGCTGATGTTTCTGTAATGGATGCTGATAGGGTTGTTGTTGCTGCTGCTGCTGATGTTTCTGTAATGGATGCTGATAGGGTTGTTGTTGCTGCTGCTGCTGCTGTTTCTGAAATGGATGCTGATAGGGTTGTTGCTGCTGCTGCTGATGTTTCTGTAATGGATGCTGATAGGGTTGTTGTTGCTGCTGCTGTTTCTGAAATGGATGCTGATAGGGTTGTTGTTGCTGCTGCTGCTGATGTTTCTGTAATGGATGCTGATAGGGTTGTTGTTGCTGCTGCTGCTGATGTTTCTGTAATGGATGCTGATAGGGTTGTTGTTGCTGCTGCTGCTGCTGTTTCTGAAATGGATGCTGATAGGGTTGTTGCTGCTGCTGCTGATGTTTCTGTAATGGATGCTGATAGGGTTGTTGTTGCTGCTGCTGTTTCTGAAATGGATGCAGATAGGGTTGTAGTTGCTGCTGCTGCTGATGTTTCTGTAATGGATGCTGATAGGGTTGTTGTTGCTGCTGCTGTTTCTGAAATGGATGCTGATAAGGTTGTTGTTGCTGCTGCTGCTGTTTCTGTAATGGATGCTGATAGGGTTGTTGTTGCTGCTGCTGCTGATGTTTCTGTAATGGATGCTGATAGGGTTGTTGTTGCTGCTGCTGCTGATGTTTCTGTAATGGATGCTGATAGGGTTGTTGTTGCTGCTGCTGCTGCTGTTTCTGAAATGGATGCTGATAGGGTTGTTGCTGCTGCTGCTGATGTTTCTGTAATGGATGCTGATAGGGTTGTTGTTGCTGCTGCTGTTTCTGAAATGGATGCAGATAGGGTTGTAGTTGCTGCTGCTGCTGATGTTTCTGTAATGGATGCTGATAGGGTTGTTGTTGCTGCTGCTGTTTCTGAAATGGATGCTGATAAGGTTGTTGTTGCTGCTGCTGCTGTTTCTGTAATGGATGCTGATAGGGTTGTTGTTGCTGCTGCTGTTTCTGTAATGGATGCTGATAAGGTTGTTGTTGCTGCTGCTGCTGTTTCTGTAATGGATGCTGATAGGGTTGTTGTTGCTGCTGCTGTTTCTGTAATGGATGCTGATAGGGTTGTTGTTGCTGCTGCTGCTGTTTCTGTAATGGATGCTGATAGGGTTGTTGTTGCTGCTGCTGTTTCTGTAATGGATGCTGATAGGGTTGTTGTTGCTGCTGCTGTTTCTGAAATGGATGCTGATAAGGTTGTTGTTGCTGCTGCTGCTGTTTCTGTAATGGATGCTGATAGGGTTGTTGTTGCTGCTGCTGTTTCTGTAATGGATGCTGATAAGGTTGTTGTTGCTGCTGCTGCTGTTTCTGTAATGGATGCTGATAGGGTTGTTGTTGCTGCTGCTGTTTCTGTAATGGATGCTGATAGGGTTGTTGTTGCTGCTGCTGCTGTTTCTGTAATGGATGCTGATAGGGTTGTTGTTGCTGCTGCTGTTTCTGTAATGGATGCTGATAGGGTTGTTGTTGCTGCTGCTGCTGTTTCTGTAATGGATGCTGATAGGGTTGTTGTTGCTGCTGCTGTTTCTGTAATGGATGCTGATAGGGTTGTTGTTGCTGCTGCTGCTGTTTCTGTAATGGATGCTGATAGGGTTGTTGTTGCTGCTGCTGTTTCTGTAATGGATGCTGATAGGGTTGTTGTTGCTGCTGCTGCTGCTGTTTCTGTAATGGATGCTGATAGGGTTGTTGCTGCTGCTGTTGCTGTTTCTGTAATGGATGCTGATAGGGTTGTTGTTGCTGCTGCTGTTTCTGTAATGGATGCTGATAGGGTTGTTGTTTCTTTCTTTCTTTCTTCTTCAGACCGCGCCCAAGTCAGAACAGCGGTTCTGATAGGGGCGGGGGCGGCCAGCGCCCCATGCTCCGCAGGAGGGAAATGGCCTTGCCGGGCTGGCGCAGGAGCTCCTGGTGGTCTGTGCCAACCAGGGCAAGGCGCTTTGCGTCGCCCCGAGGGCAGTAGAATATGGCGTGTTGCGGCGTGTCCACGGCTCCGCAGTCGGCGCAGAGTTCGTGTTCCGCGAGGCCGAAGCGGTGCAGCGTCTCGCGGCAGAGGGTTGTCGCGTTCGCACGCAGTTGGTTAGCAAACACGGTTTCAGCACGGTTGCGAGCATCCCCGAAGGTCGGCCAGGTGGCGCTAGGGAGGCTGCGCGCGTCAAGCCTTTGCCGCTCTCGTCGAATGGCGGCTTTGGCCGTGTCCAGCGGGATGCCTACGTCGAATTGCTCGAGGAGTACCGCCTCGTTTGCCAGCCCGTCCGCGACCTCGTTGAGCTCGAGACCGCAGTGGGCTGGCACCCAGCACAGTTCGACCCTTCTCGAAGTGCGGAGGAGATGGTGCCAGCAGGAGCGGCCGAGATCTGTCCGCTGCAGCAGGGGGCCAGCTTGGAGGGCCTGCAGAGCGCTGAGGCTGTCCGAGTGCACTCGTGCAGTTGCCCCTAGCTCTGGCGGCAGGTCGGCGATGGTGGAGAGGGCCTCACGGAGGGCGCAGAGCTCGGCCTGGAAGCTGCTGCATAGTTGCCCCGCAGCGGTGCGGCGTATGAGGCTCTGGGTCCGGCTGATAACGACGGCGGCGCCCCCGCCCGGGCCGGTGCCGTCCCGCACCGATCCGTCGGTCCAGGCCTCGATGTCGGTCGGTTGGCGGTCTGCAAGGGCCCGACGCGCTGCCTCCGCCCGGGCCTCCGGTCCGTCGGACCGGGTGGCTGCTCTGGCGACGTCCAGGTCGAAGGTGACGTGGTCATTCCGGGCGTCCCAGGGTGCACACCCCAGCTGCGTGTCGATGCGAGGGAGGCCGTCCAGGACCTGGCATACGTCGAGCTCGGTGGCTGCGCGGCGCCAGCAGCCTCGGAATGGGCGCGTGAGGTCGCGCACGTCGACTAGGGCCCCCGACGTGTAGGCGGTAGTGTCCGCACCGCGCTCAGCTTGATTGCGGAGGTAGGCCTCATGGCAGCGGCTTTTAAGTCGGGGCTGGGTGTCGCGGCTAAGGCTGATGCGGGCTGGCGTATCGGCGGGGAGGCGTAGGACCCTCTCGCGCAGGCAGGCGGCCCTTTCGGTGACCAGGTGGCTGAACGGCGTTAGGTCAGCCAGCTTGAGGACTGCTCTAGAATCCGATGGGAGGATGCAGCCCGTGATGGCCCGGGCGCAGGCCAGCTGCTGGCGCTCGATGGCGAGGCGTGTGGACGGCGCAGCGCCTGCAGCCCAGACTGCACATCCGTACTCAGCGACCGGGCGGATTGTGCTGACATACGCGGTGCGTAGGGTACGCATGTCTGCCCCGGTTGTGCGGTGGCTAATCGCGACCAGGGCTCGGCGGCGGCTGGCCATTCGGCTCTTGACGGCGGCTGCGTGTCGGCCGAAGGTGAGCTGATCGTCGAGCTTGACGCCCAGGAAGGTGGGGGCGTCTTCGAAGGCGAGGGGCGCGCCGTTAATACTGAGGTTTACACGCTTTTTCCCCCTGGTCTCACGTGCATCTAGGCTGAAAGTGCCATAGACGCATTTGCTTGTGCTCAGTACGACCTTCCAGGTGCGGCACCAGTCTGCCGCGGCGTCCAGGGCTGGCTGGAGGAGGCGAGCACAATCGTCGAGGCTGCGGGCGGTGGCCAGCAGAGCCGAGTCGTCGGCGAAAAGACTCGAAGCGCAAAGTGGGGCTGCCCGCGTGATGCAATCCTCGAGATCGTTAACAAAGGCGATCCACAGGAGCGGGGCAATCACGCTGCCTTGTGGGAGGCCCTCGCGGAAAATGCGTTCTTTGCTTATGCAGCGCCCCCAGCGGACCTGGGCCCGCCGGTCGGTCAGGAAACCGCGGATCCACCGGATGGTGCAGGTTGGGACGCCCAACCGGGCGAGTTTGGCGAGCAGGGCTTTGCGCCACACCTTATCGTAGGCGCACTTAAAGTCCAGCAGGCATAGGATCGCTCGGTGGGCTGGGTGGTGCTCCAGGGCGTCCAAGATGTCCTGGCAGACTCGGCCGATCTGCTCTTCCGTGGAGCGTCTTTGGCGGAAGCCTGCCTGGCTGTTGCATAGTAGATTGTTAGACTCCAGGAAGTGGCGCAGTCGCAGCATGACCATACGCTCCGCTACTTTGGCTACCGTGCTGGTTAGTGCAACGGGGCGGTAGGAGTCCGGCTTGTTGGCGTCCTTGCCGCGTTTTGGGATCGGGACAATGAGGCTGCGTCGCCACTGAGTTGGGCAGGCGCCTTCCAGCCACGACTTGTTGATGAGGTTGAGCGCTCTGTCTTGGGTAGATGGCGGCAGGTGCTTAAGCATGCTGTTGTGGATAGAGTCTTGGCCTGGTGATTTGCCGGGCTTGAGGGCCCGGAGTGCCGTTTGGAGCTCCACCAACGTGAAGGGTGCGCACATGCCTGCCCTTTGGCAGTGGCACTCGGCATGCGTGGCCGCGTGCGCCTCCCGGTTAATCGGGCGGTCCTGTGTGCTGCGTTCAACGCGTGATACGCTGCTGTACAGTTGGCAGAAGAGTTCTGCTTTTTCCAAGTCGGTCCGGGCTGGGCGGCTAGGCGGGTGTCCGCCTATTTGCGTCCGCTCGATGGCGACGCTTGAGCGTGGTGGTGGCCTGTCGCCGTACATGTTTCGGAGGAGTCCGAATAGGTCGCTGTTGACGTCGAGCTCTGCCGTCAGATCCTGCCAGGCGGTCTTTTTAGCCTCCCGGATGGTGCGGCGGTAGTGGGCTCTAGCGGTGCTGTAAGTTGCGATTTTGGCCTCGATTGGGTCTGATTCCGCGTCGAGGCGGGCACGCGCGCAGCTGCTTTTGGCGGCCTCGCAGTCCGCCGTCCAGAAAGGTTTGCGTGGGCCACGGCGGGCGCCGCGTGGGATGTTGTGTCCTGCGGCTCGCAGGATGTCGTGGCCGAGCTCGCTATGGAGCTGGTCGAGACCCGCAGTTTCACTGCGGGTTGCCGCCCTTTCGAGGTCCAGCTGTGTTAGTTCGTCCTTGAAAGCTGCCCAGTCTGCTTTGGCGAAGCTCCAGCGAGGGGCGCCGCGGCTCTGGCGGTTTCCGCTGGGGCGTAGCAGTGGGAAACTGATGGGCAGGTGGTCAGATCCGGCCTCCCCCTCAGTGCGCCAGTCGCTCGCGACAGTGCGGTGCATCGCGGCGGAGCACCAGGTGAGGTCCGGGGCGGATCGGCCCCCGGTGGCCGGGTTAGTCCTGGTGTGCTTGCCGTCGTTGGCGATGGTGAGCTGGTTGAGACCTGCCCAGGCCTCCAGGATCCGTCCGCGTTCATCTTCTTCTTGGTACGCGTCCCAGGTGCCGTGCCCGTTAAAGTCCCCTCCGATTACCGAACGGTGGTGCTGCGGGATCAGGTGGAGTGGCGGTTGCCAGTTGTCCTGGCGTTGGGCACTGGTTGGTGGCGCGTAGACCGACGAGAGCATGATGTCGTGGTCCTTTCTGGGCGATATGATGGTCGTGGCAATGTCAAGGAGGCCGCGGGAGCTATCGTCCGGTTTTGGTGTCTCTTGGCACGGGATATCGCAGCGGACCAGAATGAGGGTGCCCCCCCTCCCCGCGCCTGCGCCTGGTTGTTTGTTGCGGCGGGTGGCGGCTTGGCGTTCGGGCGCCGCTGCGGTCGCGGCTGCAAGGGCAACGACGGGCTGCTGCTGTGGCATTGGTGTAGGCCGTGTGGTCGGCCACGGCTCGTTGCGGCGGTTGCAGGCTGAGCGGCCTGAGCGGCAGCCTGCACACCACTCAGTGGCCCTGCCGTCCGGCCACCGAAGGCGGCACCGTGGGCGGGTTTGCTGGCGCCTGTGCACGGCTTCTGGGGCAATGCTTGACTGGTCTAACGGTAGTGGTTGGTCCGGTGTGGTGGCTGGCTGGAGCAGGTCCGGCTTGGGTAGGCCATCGCAGCGTGCGGCGACGCAGTACCCTTCCGGTGGGTGGTAGGTTTGCCCCGGCTTGAGCTTGGTTTCCTGCAGGAGAGCCGCTGCTGGTTTGTGACGGTGGAGCCACGCGGCCAACTCCGTGGAACGGGCTTTGATGCCGTTGCAGTTGAACTGCAGAACACGAAGTAGATGGCCGGGCTCCTCCCCGTCACTGGGTCGCTGGCGGCAGTGGGGGCGGCGGCGCCGTGGGCGGCGGCGGCTGGCTTGTGGCGCCTCGCCACCGCGAAGGCGCAGCACGAGGTGCAATTCGTCCCCCTCGGCAGGTAATGTTAATGGAAGTGTCCGGTATTTGTTGCGGAGGCTTGTCTGAGTGGTAGAGCAATTAGTCATCTGGAGCTTGCTCCAGTTGTTCAGGGACCCGGCGTGAACGGTGCTCCTTTGTCCCCAGGGTTGTTGTTGCTGCTGCTGCTGTTTCTGTAATGGATGCTGATAGGGTTGTTGTTGCTGCTGCTGTTTCTGTAATGGATGCTGATAGGGTTGTTGTTGCTGCTGCTGCTGCTGTTTCTGTAATAGATGCTGATAGGGTTGTTGTTGCTGCTGCTGCTGTTGTTGTTGTTGTTGTTGTTGTTGCTAATCTGCACGTCGCATCAAAGCTGTTCCTTCTTGTTCCACTCCTTCTTCAGCCACTCCCAGTACCTGAGGGCCCCGGACTCGTTAGCCCAGAGGTCCGAGAGTGACATGACGTCCAGGTTCTGCCGGATCTGCCAGGTGGCTGGGCAGTCCACCAGATGGGTGACCGTCTCCTCAGCCGTGCCGCAACTGCGGCAGGTGTCGACCTCGGCCTTGCCTATTCGCACTCTGTAGCTGTTACGTTCTAGCGAGTGGCCGCTGCGGAATCTCTGGAAGCTCACCGCTTCGGCCCTGCTGCTGAAGCTGACTTTGCTACGGTTCGTGGCCGTCCCATAGGTGCGCTTGGACCCGTCATGCGTCCAGGTCGGGGCAGCTAGGGCCTGGTTCACCATGTAGCGAACGGTGCTAGCAGGTATCGGCTGCTGGTCCTGGTTGCCACTTGCTGCTTCCGCAGCGGCTTTATCCGCCGCCTCATTTCCAGCGTGACCGCAGTGCGCTGGGATCCAGGCTAAGCTGATCTCCTTGCCTTTTTCCTTCAGCGTCGTGACCTGCTCCCGGATCTGCCTGGCGAGAGGGTGGCCGCTGTCCCCCCCGAGTGCTTTCAGCGCACTTTGGCTCTCCGTGAGGATGGCGGCCCGGCTCCATTGGGCTTCCGTGCCGAGCAGCCACCTGGTAGCCTCCCGCAGTGCCGTCAGCTCCACCATCATGGAGCTGCATGGGCTGCCCGCGGGCGCGCGGAGCGTGATCAGTGGTATATTGGCCTGATCCTTGGCGTAAATTACGGCACTTCCGCCTCCTCTCCCCTCTCTCACTGATCCGTCGGTGTAGATGATCAGATCCGCATTGCTAGACCTCCTGGCCGTCTCGTCCGCCTTGGCTCTGTCCTCTTCAATGTTGCCGCATCTGCTGCCTTGTGCCCGGACCTCGGTCTCGTGCCAAGCGCTCCAAGGGGCCGTCGGCAGTTCGTCCGCAAGCCGGGTGATGCCATCAGCCTTTGCCTGGCGGAGCCCAGCTAGCGCCTGGGCCCGCCAGCCGAGGCGGCGCAGGCGTTGTCTGGGCGCTTCATGGGCCAGCTGCCAGCGCTTAGAGTGGGGGTCGGTGCGGCTGAGTCTGTCCCACTTGATCGCCCAGATGCTCCGGCAGACTTCTTGCACCGGTTGGAGCTCGCTCTCCGCTTTCAGCGCATCGATCGGGGTGGTGGCCATCAGCCCGGTGATGATGCGCTGCGCTGCTCTTTGGACGATCTCGATACGTTGCCATAGTTCCTGGCTGATCCAGGGCGACCAAGCCGCGCTTCCGTATAGGAGCTTGGTTCTGATGACCGCTATGTACGTTTGCCGGAGGAGCTTGGCATCCCAGCCCCAGTCGGAGCCCGCTAGCTTGCGCAGCAGGTTTAGGCGGCGTCTGCAGGCTTCCGTGATTTCGTTCAAGTGCGGCCGGAAAGAGAGTTTTCTGTCAAAAGTGACTCCCAGGAATTTGGGCGTGTCTACCCACTGAAGCGGCGAGTCGTTGAGGAGGACTGGTTCCAGCGGGGGGCGGGCCGCCGGGTCGCTGGAGAAAAGCGTGAGCGAACACTTTCCTGTCGCCACCGGCATCTTCCAGCGTCTGCTCCATTCTGCAATGATGTCTATCGCTCTGCGGTTGATGTCCGTTGCTCTTTGCACGCCAGCGTCGCTGGCCCAGGTAGCGAGGTCGTCGGCGAATCCGCTGGTGTTGAGGCCTGGTACCTGATCAAGCTCCTCTAGCAGGTCGTCCATATACACCACGAAGAGAATGGGGGACAGCAACGAGCCTTGCGGCAGCCCTTGGTAGAAGATACGCTTCCTACTGTCCACCCCCCCCCGACCCGGACCGTCGCCAGTCTGTTGCACAGCCAGCCTCGCAGCCAGCGTATGATGGTTGCACAGATACCTTTCTGCTGGAGCTTCCAGAGCAGACCGTCCCTCCAGACCTTGTCGAAGACCCTCTGGTGCTGCTGCTGCTGCTGCTGTTTCTGTTATGGATGCTTATAGGGTTGTTGTTGCTGCTGCTGCTGCTGTTGTTGTTGTTGTTGCTGATGTCGTCAACATTCTTGCTTCTTTTTACACCTTCTCCACCACTCCCAATACCTCAGAGCTTCCTTGGGGTTCTCGCTAACAATCTACATTCCTCATTCCACGTCTCTCAGCGCTCTGCTCATCGGGTGCTTACCCCCTGCTTCCAGCGCCTGCAGGCTGCTTTTGCTGTCGGTTGCCACCACCGCATTCTTCCATCCCTCCTTTTCGCTCAACCACTTGGCCGCCGCCAGCAGTGCGTACATCTCCGCTTGCATTGACGAGGCCATCCGCCCTGCAGGTACTCTCAGCTCATCGACTCGTTTTTCGTCCAGCTTCTTGTATATCGCTACTCCTCCTCCACCGTTTCCCTGCTTCGCGACCGAGCCATCCGTGAAGAGCACCCAGTCGGCGTCTCTTGCTGCTTCTCTCAGTCTCTCCATGCCCATTCTTCTGCAAGCCGTCAGATCTTCCCCTCTCAGCCCTTTTGCCACCACTTTCATTCCTTTTGTTGTCTGCCATGGTGGCTCCCCTCCGACGTCCTCAAACAGGCTGACCTCCAGCTCCCATTGCCTCATCAGTTTCCATGCCATACTCCTCCAGCTCTCTCTCTTGAGTCTCGTTGTCTCCGTTTCTTTCGACAATTTCCCTCTCAGCGATTCTTCTGGGCACCTGAGCATCCTATCCAGCTTCACCAACGCCCTCCATCTGGCCATTTCCTGCAGCTCTTCCAGCCCGCTTTCTTCCCTCACTCCGTCGATTGGGGTGGTAGCCACCAGCCCCGCAATGATTCTCGCCGCTCTTCTCTGAAGCACCTCCAATCTCTCCCAGTTCCTTTAATTCAGCGATGGCATCCACGCAGGGGCCCCATACATGATCTTTGAGGCTATTAACGCAGTTTACGTTTGCCTGAGGATGTTACTCGGCCAGCCCCAGTCGCTGCCTGCTAGTCTTCTGAGCAATTGTATCCGGTTCTTGCAGGCCGCCAGAATCTCTTGCACGTGCTTGTCAAACCTTAGCGTTTTATCGTTAGTTAACCCAAGGAACTTCCGGTTTTGGCACCATTTGATAGGAGTGTCTCCGATCTTAACCATCCGGCTCCCTTCTATCCTGCTTTTCCTGCCAAGGCTGAACAGCGTCAACGTGCATATCCCTGCAGAGACCGGCATTAGCCACCTGCTGCTCCACTCCTCCACCAGCTTCACCACCTTCTCCACCTTTTTACCGCCTCCTCCTCCTCTTTGCTGCAGATCAATGAAGATCAAAAACAGCACCGGCGATAACACTGAGCATTGTGGCAAACCCTGTTTCATACGGACAACCTTGCTCAATTTACCTTCGTATCGCACTTGCGCCAGCCTGTTGGTTAACCAGCTCCGCAGCCATCTCACCATCCTCTTGCTTAGGCCTTTTCCAACGCCTTCCACAGGAGTCCGCTTCTCCAGACCTTGTCAAGGGCTCTCTCGAAATCAAACAACGCGAGCACTCCTTTTTCTCCCCTCTGAAGGGCATTCTCCATCGCTTGGGTCAGCCGGAGCAGTTGGTCTTCAGTGGAGCGTCCTGCCCTGAACCCTGCTTGGCTGTCACTAAGCAGCCCTCGACTCTCCAGGTGGTGTTGGACTCGATTCGTTAAAATTCTTTCCATCCATTTATTTAGGCAGGATGTGAGACTGACCGGTCTGTAGGCACTAACCTGCGCCGCGTCCTTGCCCAGCTTGAGCAGGGGCACGATCACTGCCCGTCTCCAGTTCTGTGGCACCTCCGCTTTGTAGAAGGAGGACTGGAAGAGGACGTGCACCACTTCCACCATCTTTTCCGGCAGCTCCTTGAGCAATTTTGGGTGTATGCCGTCTCCTCCCGCCGCCTTGCTTCCATCCTTGTCCGCAAGCATCTTCCGCACCTCCTCCATACTGATCTCCTGCTCATCCGACCAATCCGGACCCACCTCCTTCAGCCGGCGGCTCACCTCCTTCTTAGCCCAGTTTTGGTTCTTCGGCTCCTTGTTGTTACTGACCGCTCTGTACTCTTTCGCAAAGGCTCCTGCTTTGGCTCAGTCACTCCGGTATTGTGACCGCATGCGTGACCGACTCTTCCTCGCCGTGGCTCCACGGGCAGGTGGCAGGCGACTCCTGGTCGAGGCGGTGCTTGTAACTGGCCAGGTGAAGGCAGAAACCCGACTGGAGTTGGGCTAGCGTGGCCCGGGCGAAGCGCGGCAACTGCGTCTCGGAAGCGTCAATCACAGGCGGTGGCGCTCCGAGGACCCGGTTAGGCAGCTCCACTCTGCTTCTTCTTTCTTCTTCCTTCTTCTTTGTAGAAAATACCCTCCTTGACCAGGAACGCCAGCCCTCCGCCTCTGGCCTTCCATCCTCCTCCCTGACTTTCTCTGTCTTGCCGAATCAACGCGTACCCAGGCACTGCTCTGAAATCATCCTCTTCTCTGAGTTTCGTTTCTTGCACCATCGCCACATCCACCTGCTGCGCTTGCTGCTGTTTCTGGAATGGACGCTGATAGGGTTGTTTTTTTGCTACTGCTGCTCTTGCCGTTGCAATGGTTGCTGGTTCTGCGGCCGATGCTATCGATTCTGCTGATGCTGCTGATGCAACAAACGCTGGTTCTGCTGCGGCTGCGGCTTCGGCTGCTGCTGATGCTGCAGCGATTGCCGTGGCTGCTGTCACTGTACAGACAGCTGGGCAAGAGATCCAACGCCGCTGCCGATGCTGGCGGGACTGCAGCTGCCAATTCCGCTGGTCGAGGCCGACGTAAACGAGGCCCCAGAGTCAACAGGCGGTCTCGCGTCGGCATCCTCGCCGAAAGTTTCAGCAAAGCCACAATTGTTATAGAAGCCAACCCCGATGGGTACGACAGACGCTGAATTGCTAGTTGTCGCTGGTGCAACGACCGGCTCGTCTGGCAGCTCAGGCACGGCCGAGTACCTGCTGGTCGGCCGGATGCCCAGTCGGGCGCACTGAATCAGGCGGACCTCGTCTACTCGCTTCTTGACCAAGCGGAAGTGCACGCCGAAGACGATCATTAGTGCGGCCCCGATAACAAGCAGAGCCACTCCAACGTAGTTGGCCGCTTTTGCTCCCACGGCTCCACTGCGATTGACCGAGTACACTGAACTGTTGTCGTTAGCCTCTCCGACCATCACGCAGACGAGGCCTATGATAATGCAGGCCAAACTGGCCGCGAACTCAATCCAACAGGGCCGGGTGGCCGGCGTGCAGATTGACTCGTGAGTGCCAGAACTGCTGCTGCTTACCGACTGACAGTCGGAAGACATGCTCAAGCTGTGCTCAAACTGTTCTAGACTTATTTAACACCGGTTAAATCATCTTTAGATAATCTAAAGTCGAAAATACTGAAGACTCTGACTGTCAGCAGGTAAATATTAATGAAGTAGGAATTGACTGTGCTCGGCAGAAGTACTCTCAGTCGGCTAAATATGGCGACCTCTCCAGGGGTCGGAGTCGATCGAAGCCAATAGCCTGGGATCTGGAGGAGGGGGAGAGCTGGGGAGAATGGCAGAAAGTGAAGGAATTCAGCTGTGTGAGCTCCGCTGAGTTTAAACCTTCTCTTCCTTCTACTGTCTCTTCTTGTACACCTATTTCTCAACCTAACAAACAACAACAAAGTACGCTGTCAAGATCAAATTGCAGCGTCAGAAGGCGTGCCTCAGGGCCTGGGCGTGAATGTGCGCGGGGCCGCCGGCAGTGTCCGGGGCGCGGGCGTCTGCTAGCAGGCAGTCGACGAAGCGCCGGATGCGCGCCTGCCCTCGCCGGTAGGGTGCCTGCAGCGTGAGCTTCGGCGCGAATGAGGTGGCCCGCCAGCTGAAGTCGCCTGCGGCACAGCAACTCGTTTGGACGAGCAAGCAATAACAAGCAATACTGTTAGACACCCAATACTGTTAGACACCCAATACTGTTAGACATCCAATACTGTTAGACACCCAATACTGTTAGACACCCGATACTGTTAGACACCCAATACTGTTAGACACCCAATTCTGTTAGACACCCAATACTGTTAGACACCCAATACTGTTAGACACCCAATACTGTTAGACACCCAATACTGTTAGACACCCAAGACTGTTAGAGAACCAAGACAAGAAATCTTATCTAAGACGGTGTCTCATGTCTCATCAATATATTTTTCCACTCTCATGCCCCTCTCATTTCTCCCCTTTACTCTTTTGTCCGTCTCACCTCTCCCCTGTGTCTTCTAAGCGTGTCTCAATGTCTTGTTGCCAAGGCCTCAATGTCCAATCTTTTTCTTTGTGCCTCTTCAGTCTTTTCAGTCGTTGCTTCCAGAGCATCGTTTTGCAAAGTGGTGGTAAGAACAGTGTGTAGACAATCCCATGAGCACGACTCATTGTGAGGCCCCACCCAGACACTTCAAAATCCTGTCCCTCCGCTCTCTATTATTATTCGGGTTGATTGGAACTTGAAAGTGCTTTTTCAATCACGATTCGGAATGTGCGATTCAGGATCTGCGATTTGGGATCTGAGATCTGTCGAATGAGATATAGGATCTCGGATGTAGGATCAGCGTATCCCATATTGGATGTATTTTCTGGGATCTGGGATCTGTGGTATAGGATGTGGGATCTGAGGTGCGGAGGAATCTGAGAAAGAACGATTTGATGTGATTGAAGAAAGTTAACTTGTTTTCGTTAACCTGGCTCTGTCTAAAAAGTCTGTCAAATATGGGCCCATGGGAAGCATTCATTCGATGCATGTAAAGTGCAATACTTCTTTGTTAGAGAGAAACTCCAACAAGCTAGAGAGATTTCTAATATAATAGTACAACAGAAAAGTTCATCTCAGAAAAGTCATGCACGAAAAAAGCAAAGTAGAGCTGAAATTTGACATAGACAAAAGGCGGGCACCCCTGTGTCAGCCAGCGCTGCCATAGACCGAGCCGGCTCGGACCTGCATTTTCTGCAGCATATTGAAGGGGCAGCGGCCCGAAACGAAGAATCAAATCCAACAACTGACAACACTCGACTGAGCATTCTGGCCGATTCTACTCAGCCGCTGCAAATCGGATCAAGAATTGACTGCAGTTCAACTGCCACCTGCCAGCTAATCGACCAAATCTAACTGGGCTATTCGGAATCGAAGCTGGCAATCATGACGACTATGAAGCTGGTTATTGTTTGCGTGTTTCTTGCACTTGGAGGCATTCAGCTGGCTGATTGTATTAAATGTATCTGGTCGAAAAATAGAAGAGTATCATTTTCTGACTATAAGAATGACGATACTGCTACAGATTGTACTCCTGCCAGCGTCACCAAGTGTAAAGTGGAATATCAACCTGAAGGTTCAGCAAAATTTTTTCGTCGCGAAGTGGTGAGCAACCGAATGAATTAAACAAATTTAATTTGCATATCAATTCAAAATCATAAAGCAACAGTTTGCCCTATAAATTTTGCCCTATGCGGAAACTTTTTTAGCTACTGAAATATGGTTGCGGTGCCTGTCCTGCTACAAAATATTGCAAAGACTGCACGGGTGATAACTGCAATAAAGCGAGTGTATTTAACTTGATCAATGATCTAGAACGTGATCTGGTACCATGCCTTGACTACAAGAAATGGCTGCCGGATGACAATAATCCTGATCAACGCGAAGGAGTGCAAGGTCCAACCGAAATTTTTTGCCCTCCATCAGAAAAGTGCTTTAAAATTGTTGTTAAAAGGTCTGTACCTCAATGGCATTTAAAAACCGCCATCGGCTGTGAAAAATGGATTACAAGATTTCAATACTTGTCTTTAGAGTCTCAAAGTTATGTTTTTAGAAAATATTCAATGCTTGAACGCTACGAATGCAGACCAAACGCAGAAAAATCAGATTGTATCCCATTAGGAATGTACACTCCGACTACAACCCCGACTACAACCCCGACTGCTGTGGATGCTTCGCACCAAAATTTGCTGTTCGTATCCGTAGTGCTCGGCTGCACGACGCTGCTAACGATGCTGCTTGCACAGTTTATTTGGTTTTGTTGTTGAATTTTTTTATTTTATTTTGAATCTTCTTTTCATTTTTTATGTACTGAATGTACTGAATGTACTGAAAGCTCTGCCTGAAAATGTGCTGAAAAATCTAGGCGCCAAAAGTCTCCTCTCAATAATAACAAATAATCTTAATAACAAAAACTGACCGATTTCCGTTGCAAATCCCAAGCATGCCAGGCTTGTCATATTTTATGACAAAATATACATATATATCTGTTCCGAATTATTTTATATATATATATGAGAACACTAATCTGAGATTGCTCAGGTGAGATTAAGAACACTCAGATCAAAGACTGATCAGGTGAGATTGAGAACACTCAAATCAAAGACTGATCAGGTGAGATTGAGAACACTCAGATCAAAGACTGATCAGGTGAGATTGAGAACACTCAAATCAAAGACTGATCAGGTGAGATTGAGAACACTCAAATCAAAGACTGATCAGGTGAGATTGAGAACACTCAAATCAAAGACTGATCAGGTGAGATTGAGAACACTCAAATCAAAGACTGATCAGGTGAGATTGAGAACACTCAAATCAAAGACTGATCAGGTGAGATTGAGAACACTCAAATCAAAGACTGATCAGGTGAGATTGAGAACACTCAGATCAAAGACTGATCAGGTGAGATTGAGAACACTCAAATCAAAGACTGATCAGGTGAGATTGAGAACACTTAAATCAAAGACTGATCAGGTGAGATTGAGAACACTCAAATCAAAGACTGATCAGGTGAGATTGAGAACACTCAGATCAAAGACTGATCAGGTGAGATTGAGAACACTCAAATCAAAGACTGATCAGGTGAGATTGAGAACACTCAAATCAAAGACTGATCAGGTGAGATTGAGAACACTCAAATCAAAGACTGATCAGGTGAGATTGAGAACACTCAAATCAAAGACTGATCAGGTGAGATTGAGAACACTCAAATCAAAGACTGATCAGGTGAGATTGAGAACACTCAAATCAAAGACTGATCAGGTGAGATTGAGAACACTCAAATCAAAGACTGATCAGGTGAGATTGAGAACACTCAAATCAAAGACTCATAAGGTGAGATGGAGAATCACATAATAGAAAATGAAAAATGAAATTTAAGTTTCAATAAAATTTAAATTTAGGTCGGCTCGCTTAAAAAACAGAGGTCTGACCACAGTGCCGCCATGCCTGTAAGCCCGGTGAAACAGGGTGTACAGGTGCGGATTAAGCCTGTATCGCTGTCGAACGACCCGAACCATTTGTTGGACACACTGGGGACACACCTGCTGATACACAGCCGGGTCCTGATCCTGCGGTGTTGTAGGTCAAGTCTTTGACATTACTATCAGCTGCTTGGCAAAATAGCTGCCGCGTGTGTTGTAAATACGGTGGAAACCTACTAAAGGAGCTAATACACCTGTTACCTTGACAGCTAGTACACCTGTTACTTTGACAGCTAATACACCTGTTACTTTGACAGCTAGTACACCTGTTACTTTGACAGCTAGTACACCTGTTACTTTGACAGCTAGTACACCTGTTACTTTGACAGCTAGTACACCTGTTACTTTGACAGCTAATACACCTGTTACTTTGACAGCTAGTACACCTGTTACTTTGACAGCTAATACACCTGTTACTTTGACAGCTAGTACACCTGTTGCTTTGACAGCTAGTACACCTGTTGCTTTGACAGCTAGTACACCTGTTACTTTGACAGCTAATACACCTGTTACTTTGACAGCTAATACACCTGTTACTTTGACAGCTAATACACCTTTTACTTTGACAGCTACCGTATTTCGCGTAAATACGGTGGAAACCTACTAAAGGAGCTAATAATTGCCGGGATAATTCGACCGGCTGACGATCGGTTTCCGACGGCCTGGCGCTGATTGGCTCAGGGCCCGTCGAGTCGCCGATTCCATGGCGTAGCCGTAGAGACTGTGGATATTGTAGTGCAACTGCTGCTGCTGCCTAACCCAGACGTCACTATCCAGTGTGTGCTGAGCGTACATGCAGATTGATTTGTCTGACAGTTGGGCAATTTTTGAGTCGCGCTCCGAGTCCCAAAAATATGCGGCGCCTTTTAATGGAAATTTCGTTCTTGGAATTTTTAATCGGCGAAATTCAAAAGCGACGACTTAAGAAAATCAGCGATTCAAATATGCTCACTAGGCCTGTACGGCGGCATCTCAAGCAATGAGCTGTTGTCGCACTTCAGACTCCAGTAGGGCGTCTCATGCTCCGGCCAATTCCACGGCTTCTTGTTTGTACCAAAGTTGGCCGGCTCGTTCATGTCCTGGGCGGAGGGAGAAAGAATAAATTTTATTGTAATTTTGAATCTGAACTTGTTTATCGTAACTTGCTACTTAGAAGTAGCTTATGCGCTAACCAGCCAGATTCCGTCAAATGGCACGCCACCGCTCTGGTGCTCCTGAATTAGCTGGGTCCAGTACTCCACCGAGGAGTTCTTGAAGAAGTCGACGAAAGCAACTTTTCCACTGGGCCACACCTGAAAATAAATAGAATTTTACTCACGAGCCTTGGCGCAGTAACGGAAGAAAGTTACTGAAGGTTTAAAAGCAAAGGAAAATATCGATGTTATAGAAGACTTAAAGTAATCGAGAAAAAGCAACGTAAACTATAAAGTAACGGAATCTATGACAGTAACAAAATACTTCAAGCAACGGAGGATTTCAGAGTAACAGAAGACTGAAGACAACTATAAGAAGATATCATGGTACCTAAAATATGAAAAATAAAGGAATACATAGAAGTAACTGACGACATCAAAGTAACGGTAGGCAACAAAGTAACGAAAGGCACCAAAGTAACTGAAGGCATCTATGTAACGAAAGGCACCAAAGTACCGGAAGGCATCAAATTAACGGAAAACATCAAAGTAACGGTTAGACAAAAAATAACGAAAGGCATTAAAGTAACGGAAGGCATCTATGTAACGAAAGGCATCAAAGTAACGGATGGCATCAAAGAAATTAAAAGAAAGAAATTAAAAAACACACAAAATAACCAGAACATAAAACAGAACGGAAGACATCAAAGTAACGGAAGACATCAAAGTAACGGAAGGCATCTAAGGAACGAAAGGAATGAAAATAACGGAAAGAATCTAATAAACGGATGGCACCAAATTAACGGATACTTTTTTAGGTTGATTTCCCTAAAGTAGGTAACGAAATGCGTTAATTAAAAGCTAAAACTCACGTAACCCAGCAGCACAGTGTCGTTAAGAAAGTCGGAATCTCCCGGCGGCATTTCGTCAGCCGATTGCCAACGCACAAAAGTGTCCATTTGGCGGCTCGAAGGGCCGATAGCCGGAGGAGTTGATGACAACCACCGGATTCTTCGAATGCGAATAAAGCGGAGAAAGAATGTCAACTTGGCCCTCGAAGCTCCCAAATCCGGCCCGTTGCCTCTCCAACTCCTATAGTCCTGTCTTATCTTTCCCCTGTCTCATCTCTCTCATATGGAGATTGAGATTCTCATCTCTCCCGTGTCTCCTGTCTCATCTTTCCTGTCTCTCATCTGGTTTATAGTTTATCCCATGTCTCATCTCTCGCCTATCTCATCTCATCCCTGTCTCATCTCTTCCCTGTCTCATCTCATCCCTGTCTCATCTCTCCCCTGTCTCATCTCATCCCTGTCTCATCTCTCCCCTGTCTCATCTCTCCCCTGTCTCATCTCTCCCCTGTCTCATCTCTCCCCTGTCTCATCTCCTCCCTGTCTCATCTCTCCCCTGTCTCATCTCCTCCCTGTCTCATCTCTCCCCTGTCTCATCTCCTCCCTGTCTCATCTCTCCCCTGTCTCATCTCTCCCGTGTCTCCCGTCTCATCTTTCCTGTCTCATCTCTCTCTCATCTGGTTTATAGTTTATCCCTTGTCTTATCCATCCTGTGTCTCATCTCTCCCTGTCTCATCTCTCTACTGTCTCATCTCTCCCCTGTCTCATCTCTCCCCTGTCTCATTTCTCCCCTGTCTCATCTCTCCCCTGTCTTTTCTATCCCCTTTCTCATATTCCTACAGATAATGCGGCCCGCTGTCGTCTTTTAGGTTCTCTCCGTGGCCCGTACGCTAATAAGTTTGCCGACCCCTGTTGTAACGTTTTAAGGCTAAAATCCATCTATTCCATCAATCTCCTCTCTCACTTCCCAATCTCCTCTCTCACTTCCCAATCTCCTCTCTCACTTCCCAATCTCCTCTCTCACTTCCCAATCTCCTCTCTCACTTCCCAATCTCCTCTCTCACTCCCCAATCTCCTCTCTCCCTTCCCAATCTCCCCTCTCCCTTCCCAATCTCCCCTCTCACTTCCCAATCTCCCCTCTCACTTCCCAATCTCCTCTCTCACTTCCCAATCTCCCCTCTCACTTCTCAATCTCCTCTTTCACTTCCCAATCTCCCTTCTCACTTCTCAATCTCCTCTTTCACTTCCCAATCTCCCTTCTCACTTCTCAATCTCTCCTCTCACTTCCCAATCTGCTCTCTCACTTCCTAATCTCCTCTCTCACTTCCCAATCTCCTCTCTCACTTCCCAATCTCCTCTCTTACTTCGTCAACTCTAACCTTCAATTATTCATTCTATATATTTTCTTATATTCAAATCTCTGCAACAGTTCTTTTCCTTTGTTTTTTCATCCTTTTTTCTAAGAAAGAGTAGAAGTAGGAACAGACTGACGCACCAAAATGGCTATATTCCTCAATCCGTATTGATTTCTCTGATCAACCAGATAGCTGTACAGGCCGGCATAGTTGATTGGATCAAGGGTGAACACTCGCCTCTGGTCCAGGTGATCAATATCTAGGTGTACAGCGTCGATCGGCAGGCCGATTGCGCGATTCCTAGAAAGCGTTTCGTTAATCTGGCTAAGGCTGCGGTAACCATAGCGACTAATGTGAAATCCCAGACTCCAGTAGGGTGGCAAATTTGGCTTCCCAATCAGCTGATGGTATTGCGTAGCAACTGACTCCGGGTCCGGGCCAAGGAACATGAACAGGTCCAGGACACCTCCGGTGGTTCGATACACCAGGCGTGGACCAGGGCTGGTCACAAACTCTGCAAGGATTGGGATGAAAGCTCTGTCACCTGTCTGACTGATTCTGTCACCTGTCTGACTGATTCTGTCACCTGTCTGACTGATTCTGTCACCTGTCTGACTGATTCTGTCACCTGTCTGACTGATTCTGTCACCTGTCTGACTGATTCTGTCACCTGTCTGATTGATTCTGTCACCTGTCTGACTGATTCTGTCACCTGTCTGACTGATTCTGTCACCTGTCTGACTGATTCTGTCACCTGTCTGACTGATTCTGTCACCTGTCTGACTGATTCTGTCACCTGTCTGATTGATTCTGTCACCTGTCTGACTGATTCTGTCACCTGTCTGACTGATTCTGTCACCTGTCTGATTGATTCTGTCACCTGTCTGATTGATTCTGTCACCTGTCTGACTGATTCTGTCACCTGTCTGACTGATTCTGTCACCTGTCTGACTGATTCTGTCACCTGTCTGATTGATTCTGTCACCTGTCTGATTGATTCTGTCACCTGTCTGACTGATTCTGTCACCTGTCTGACTGATTCTGTCACCTGTCTGACTGATTCTGTCACCTGTCTGACTGATTCTGTCACCTGTCTGACTGATTCTGTCACCTGTCTGACTGATTCTGTCACCTGTCTGACTGATTCTGTCACCTGTCTGACTGATTCTGTCACCTGTCTGACTGATTCTGTCACCTGTCTGACTGATTCTGTCACCTGTCTGACTGATTCTGTCACCTGTCTGACTGATTCTGTCACCTGTCTGACTGATTCTGTCACCTGTCTGACTGATTCTGTCACCTGTCTGACTGATTCTGTCACCTGTCTGACTGATTCTGTCACCTGTCTGACTGATACATTCGTTAACCTGTTGTTTTCCAAACCTTTTTCAGTGACCCATCAGTGAAGAATACAGATAGCCACCAGTTAAACCATCAATAAGAAGCAGTGAACTCTGACTTCAATGCTCACCCATGGCGTTGCTGTTCCAGAGTAGTGCACCGTGAGCACTGTTATCTTGTTCAAGACTCATGTAGAACGGGTGCACTCCGTAGTGATTGCGCTGCTCCTGTTAGTTAGGTAGGACGGGTCAGGTCAGGGACTGGTCAGATTATCACATTTGGATGTCGGATTAGTCAGGGATGGGTCAAGATGTGTCAGGATGAGTCAAGATGTGTCAGGATGGGTCAAGATGTGTTAAAGTGGGTCAACTTGTGTCAGAATGGGTTAAGATGTGTCAGGATGGGTCAAGATGTGTAAGTATTGGTCAAGATGTGTCAGGGTGCGTCAAGATGTCTCATGATGGTTCAGGGTATGTCAAGATTAGTCAAGATGTGTCAGGATAGGTTAATGTGTTTCCGGATGGGTCAAGATGTGTCAGGATGAGTCAATATGTGTCAGGATGAGTCAAGATGTGTCAGGATGAGTCAAGATGTGTCAGGATGGGTCAAGATGTGTTAGAGTGGGTCAACTTGTGTCAGAATGGGTTAAGATGTGTCAGGATGGGTCAAGATGTGTAAGTATTGGTCAAGATGTGTCAGGGTGCGTCAAGATGTCTCAGGATGGTTCAGGGTATGTCAAGATTAGTCAAGATGTGTCAGGATAGGTTAATGTGTTTCCGGATGGGTCAAGATGTGTCAGGATGAGTCAAGATGTGTCAGGATGAGTCAAGATGTGTCAGGATGAGTCAGGATGTGTCAGGATGGGTCAAGATGTGTTAGAGTGGGTCAACTTGTGTCAGAATGGGTTAAGATGTGTCAGGATGGGTCAAGATGTGTAAGTATTGGTCAAGATGTGTCAGGGTGCGTCAAGATGTCTCAGGATGGTTCAGGGTATGTCAAGATTAGTCAAGATGTGTCAGGATAGGTTAAGGTGTTTCCGGATGGGTCAAGGTGTGTCAGGGTGGGTCAAGATGTGTCAGGATATGTCAAGATGTGTCAGGGTATGTCAAGATGGGTCAACATGTGTCAGGGTGGGTTAATGGGTGTCAGGGTGGGTCAAGATGTGTCAGGGTGCGTCAAGATGTGTCAGTGTGCGTCAAGATGCGTCAGGGTGGGTCAAGATGTGTCACGGTGGGTCAATATGTGTCAGGGTGCGTCAAGATGCGTCAGGGTGGGTCAAGATGCGTCAGGGTGCGTCAATATGGGTCAGGGTGCGTCAAGATGCGTCAGGGTGGGTCAAGATGTGTCACGGTGGGTCAATATGTGTCAGGGTGCGTCAAGATGTGTCAGGGTGCGTCAAGATGTGTCAGGGTGGGTCAGTATAGGTTAAAGTATTTCAGGATGGGTCAAATTGTGTCAGGATGGGTATATGTGTCAGGGTGTGTCACTGTGTGTCAGGATCGGTCCAAGCTTAAATTTGAATGCCGATTTGCCTCACATTAAACACAGGTTCATCTCGGGCAAAGAGGGCCCAGGTTCGAAATTTGTCCAGTTGGATTAGCAAGCGGGGCTTCACAGTCTCGCCAAAACCGAGCAGCTTTTTGCTGGGCAGGTCGGTGGCTAGCTGGATTAGCTGATCAGCGTAGATGAAGGCTGCCGGCACCAGGTTGAACCTGAGAATGGAGACACTTCTGAGCTCAATTTGGCGTGCTCAAATAGAAACTATAGATAGCATACTTGGGGAGGCGGAGGGAGTGGTACACTGGGGAGAGGGGGTGTACATTGTGAAGAGGAAGGGAGTGGTACACTGGGGAGAGGGGGTGTACATTGGGAAGAGGAAGGGAGGGGAACATTGGGGAGAGGGGATGTACATTGGGAAGAGGAAGGGAGATAAACATTGGGGAGAGGGGGTGTACATTGTTGTGGTGCCGGTGTCTCTGGCCTTGTGGTTTTGTTAGGCCTTCCTCACCCAGCGCCGTCTTGGCTCAGAGTGCCCGGTGCCGCCATCTGATTGGCTGGGCGCGGGCATTGTGTGCCTATCCTACCCCAGCCCTGCGTGGCTTTGCCCTCACGCCAATCAGCTCTGCGTAGCTTTGCCCGTCCACCCGTCCAGCGCGTACAACCCTACCCCCCCCCCAGCGCGCTGTAGGCTTTGTTTGTGCTCCGCCCCTGTCTGCCCCCTTGTCAGCCCTTAAGGTATCGTTTTCTGCCCGGGCCAAGGCTACCTCTCTCCCCCCTTGCGTACTTTAAAAGATCGTGCCGTAAAGACGGTCTCTTACGGCGAAGGCTCAATTTATTGCATAGCGAAGTGAATATTGAATAGTGATTCCGAGTGCATGGTTTATTAAAGTGCAAAAATTGCCGACAAATACATACAGCGTCATCCTGCCATCCTATCGTGCGTCCCGACCGGTAAGCACTGTATTTGTGTCTGTCCTTTCGGGGTGCCAGGTCCGCACGGAGTACTGTAATAATCTTAGAAGTACTGTGTGAGCGTCCTAACGCCATCAGTCCCTGACTGCAACAGAGCGTCCTAACGCCTGGTTCAGTGATCGATAATATTTTACTTAATAGGGCTGTGGGCCGGGGATCTCAAACCGACCACTGTCACTACAAATTGGCGCCCGAACGGGGACACGGTCCCTCATTACCGATAGCAACTATTTGTCTCAGCGAGCATCAAGCGGCCTCATTCAGCATCAACTGGGTCAACGAGAGTGCCAGCTATTGTTCTCTGTCTAGACTCACCTACGCCTAGCCTGACAGAACTTTAAGTCATGGGAGATCAAGCAATGGACGATCTGATCAACGCGCTGGCCACGCGCCTTAGGGCCAACGCGGAACGCACAGCGCCGAGAATTCCGAAGCCGCCCAAGTACGTCCCATCGATGAACTTCAACTTGTGGCTGCAAAATTTCAACGAGTACTGCGGGATGGTCGACATTGAAGAAGGAGACCGAAGGCCACACCTAATCAGCCTCCTTGATCTCACAACGGCATACGCCGCAGTAGACAAATTGGACCTCCCGGACGATCTTGAATACGGAGAATTTACGGCGAGGCTCGTAGCCCGATTCACCATGAACAGGACGGTGCAGGACTACCGCTTCGAGCTTTCGAACCGTGACCAGCTAGATAAAGAGGCTGTCGAAACCTACGGAGACGAGCTGTTGGAGCTGGCCCGCAACGCCTTCCCCACTGCAGACGCAGACACCAGGACCGAGCTGGCAAAGGACAGATTCTTGAAGGGTGTCCGAGTGTCCGACACCGTGCGAGAGAGGCTCTACCTGCAACAGCCGACCGACCTCGCGGAGGCCATTCGGACAGTACGACAGCTGGAGGCCGCGCAGAGGGCATCTTCAGCACAGTCTAGAACAAGACCCAGAGCCGGACTGAATGTTCTGGCTGCAGAGACACCGGCCACCGCTCTGGACAAAGAAGAGGAGCTGCGCCTGCTGCGTCATCAGGTGAAGACAATGGAGGAGAAAATACAACGCATGGAAAGAAACCAGGCGCAGTCAACTCAAGCGGCACGACCCGAGGCGCGATTAAACGAGACCGGCCCTTCGAATCCAAAACAACGCAACGGCGTCACGTGCTACCGTTGCGGCGAGGTCGGACACCTGTCGTTCCAGTGCCAGAATTCGGGAAAAGACAGGAGGGGCCCACGTCCTGGAGGCAACTGAGCCCCTGCTATTCGCCAGCCTCAAACCAGCATCATCAGCAAGCACTGCCTGGCAATCAGCATCATCAGCAAGCACTGCCTGGCAACCAGCATCATCAGCAACCCCAGCCTCACATTCAGCATCATCAGCAAGCACTGCCTGGCAACCAGCATCATCAGCAAGCCCTGCCTGGCAACCAGCATCATCAGCAAGCACTGCCTGGCAACCAGCATCATCAGCAAGCACTGCCTGGCAACCAGCATCATCAGCAACCCCAGCCTCACATTCAGCATCATCAGCAAGCACTGCCTGGCAATCAGCATCATCAGCAAGCACTGCCTGGCAACCAGCATCATCAGCAAGCACTGCCTGGCAACCAGCATCATCAGCAAGCACTGCCTGGCAATCAGCATCATCAGCAAGCACAGCCTGGCAACCAGCATCATCAGCAAGCACTGCCTGGCAACCAGCATCATCAGCAACCCCAGCCTCACATTCAGCATCATCAGCAAGCACTGCCTGGCAACCAGCATCATCAGCAAGCACTGCCTGGCAATCAGCATCATCAGCAAGCACTGCCTGGCAACCAGCATCATCAGCAAGCACTGCCTGGCAATCAGCATCATCAGCAACCCCAGCCAGTCATCCAGCATCATCATCAACCCCAGCCTGGCAACCAGCAACATCAGCAACCACAGCCTGGCACCCAGCGTCATCGCAGATCGAGGCGCAAGAAGACAAAAGCGGGGCTGTCTACACCGCTAAGGCAACCATCGAGCCCACCTATTCAGATCAATCCGGTATCAATTTTTGTCACCATTAATGTAGCCGGAAAGAAGCTAGACGCTTTAGTGGACTCTGGAGCATCGTGCTCTATCATGTCTACGGAGACCTACGAAAGCTTGCCGAACTCTAGAATCCAAGTCCTGGCAGGAGCAGAAGGTCATGTCAGCTTGGCAAACGGGAGTCCGATCTCTATCGAGAAGACAGTACAGTTGCCTGTGGCCATAGCGGGAAAACTCATCAGCACACCGGTACTGGTGGTCAGTGGAATCAAATACCAGCTGGTCCTAGGATCGGACTTCTGTAGGGACAACAGCTGTGTCATCGACTACCAGCATGCAGCGTTTAGAGTGGGCGAAAGCTCCATCCCGATCCGATGGCAGGCAGAACGACCGCTAGTGTGCAGGATCCTGTCACAAAGGTCACGAACTCTAAAACCAGGTCAGCAGATCGTCCTCCCTGGAAGGCTCGAAAGGAAAGGCCAGCGAAATAGCGGCTGTCTTGGCATCACCGAGAACCTGAGTCAGCTCAACCTCGAGTCCGGACGCTGCCTGGCCAAGGCTCTCGTAATACCATCAGAAAAAGCGCTGGTGCCTGCGAGACTCGTTAATCTAACAGAGGAGCCAGTACGAATTAGGAGAGGTAGCACGCTGGGTTGGTTCTGCCCACTTGAAGTCGCGGAACCGTTTAACACAGTCGAGCTACTTGCCATGGAATCTGATCCGTCTCGAAGTGCGGGTCTCAGCAAAGGCGATCCAAACGAACTAGAAATTTCGGAGCTGCTGCCCAACTCCTATGGGTCCTGTGGGCTGACCAGTGATGAAAACTCTGCCTTTCAAGATCTAATCTGGAAATACCGAGACGTGTTTGCGACCAAGCAGTCCGCGCCAAAAGTCACCACAGTGGTACAGCACGGAATTGACACGACGAACGCGCGGCCCATCAAGATTCCACCGCGCCGATTGCCTCCGCACCTCCAGCCAGAAGTGGACCACCAAATTGACGAGCTGCTGGAAAAAGGCCAAATAGAAGTGGCACAGTCGCCTTGGTGCTCGCCACTCGTTTGCGTCCGTAAGAAGAGCGGAGAAATGAGGATGTGTGTGGATTATCGCAAGCTTAACGATGTCACCGTCAAAGACGCAGTGCCTATGCCGAGAGTCGATGATGCATTGGAGGCCCTTCATGGGGCACAGATCTTCTCGACTATGGACCTGCACAGTGGGTTTTGGCAGGTCGGCATGTCTCCGAAGGACAAGGACAAGACAGCTTTTTCAGTGCCACACCGGGGACAATTCCGATGGAAAGTCATGCCGTTTGGCTTGGTGAACAGCCCGGCGACCTTTACCAGGTTGATGGCAGCGGTGTTGGACAAGCAGATGTGGAGAACTTGTTTGGTCTACATTGACGACCTGCTAGTGTGGTCTGCCGACGTCGCGGAACATCTGCGTCGATTGGAGGAAATCTTTGAAAAGCTTCAACTGGCTAATCTTAGCTTGAAGCCACAAAAATGCCACTTTCTGCAAAAAGAAGTTGAGTTCCTGGGGCACAAGGTCTCCGCCACAGGTATCAGCACGGAAGAGTCCAAAGTCCAGGAAGTGAGAGACTGGCCAACGCCAAAGAACCTGTCGGAGCTGCAGTCTTTCTTAGGGTTGTGTGGCTACTACCGGAGATTCATCAGAAATTTTTCCGAGATCGCCGCACCATTGACTCTGTTGACAACTAAAGGCGCAAAGTTCCGATGGGAGGAGGAGCAGGAGACTGCCTTCGAAGCATTAAAACAGAATTTGACGAGCTCTGAAGTCATGGCACATCCGGACTTTTCGCCTACGGCTGGTGAGTTCGTGCTCGACACCGATGGAAGCTCAAAGGTTGGAATCGGGGCCGTACTCTCGCAAGTCCAGACCGATGGTTCGGAGCGAGTGATCGCGTATGCCTCAAAGTCGCTGAATCAAGCAGAGCGCAATTACTGCACGACACGACTAGAGCTGCTGGCAGTGGTGACGTTCGTTGCCAAGTTCAAATACTACCTTCTCGGCAAAGAATTCTGCCTGCGCACTGACCACAGCAGCCTCCAGTGGCTAAAGAACTTCAAGGATGCTGAGGGACAGGTGGCACGTTGGCTGGAGAAGCTGGCACCGTTCCAGTACAGGATCGTCCACCGGCCAGGTCGAGCCCACGTCAATGCGGATGCAATGTCCCGAAAGCCGGTTGTAAGAAAGCATTTTGGCGCCGACTCATGCCCTGTCTGTGCAAGTGGGTATAGCAACAGGATCAACAGCATCGAACTGGGAGGCTTTTCAGCAGCAGATCTCAAGCGCGAACAGGATGAGGACGGTGACCTACGGGCTGTCAAGAATGCACTGATCCTTATTACTCAGTCGCTAAATGCGGGAGAGATCGACACCACGGCCTGGAGTCCACTGGCAAGAGGAATTTGGGCGCGACGAGATGATTTGCTGCTCCAAGAAGAGACGCTGTTCATACGTGACATGAACAAGAGCGACAAGCAACTCATCGTGCTCCCACAAAGCTGTCTTCCAAGGACGTTGAAAAGCTTGCACCAGGGTGTCGGAGGCGGCCACATTGGCTTCGCGAAGACGAAACACAAGATGTTGCAGCGTTTCTGGCGGCCAGGTCTGGCCCGGGCGATTGAGGAGTTTATCCGAGGATGCGCTGTCTGCTGCAAAGCGAAAGCAGGGAAGAAGAATCGCGCCCCTCTAAAACCTCTCACATTTGCCGCACCATTCGACTGCATCATGGTGGACATTGTTGGGCCACTGCCGCGAAGCAAAGCCGGAAACTCGTACATTCTGACTGTCCAAGACTCCTTCACTAAGTGGCCAGACGCCTACCCATTGCGCAATCAGAAAGCGAAGACGGTTGCAAAAGTCCTGTTTGACAGATGGATTAGTCAGCATGGTTGTCCGAACACGCTGCACAGTGACCAAGGAAGAAACTTCGAGTCCAAAATCGTGCGAGAGATGTGCCGGATGCTCGAGATCAGGAAGTCGCGGACTACAGCCTACCATCCAAGTGGAAATGGACAGGTTGAAAACTTCAACAAGAGCTTGAAGTCCATGCTCAAGTGCTGCCTAGAAGACGCCGGACGGAACGACTGGGAGGAGTTCGTGAGTTCAGCGTTGATGGCGTACCGATCGAGCGTCCACAGAGGCACAGGCTACACGCCCCACTACATGGTCTACGGTACGGAGATGCGCCTGCCTATCGATCTGTCCGACCAGCCGCCCCAGCGCGTGAGCTCGCATGTGGAATTCGTCAAAGACCTGGAGATCAAATTGCAGACGGCTCATCGCGCTGCGCGGATGCAGCTAAACACGTATCAGAGAAGGCAGAAGGACCACTACGACAAAAAAACTCGTGGTTCCGACATCAAGGAGGGCGACCACGTCTTTATCTACAGTCCCGCACTGAAGCCTGACGAAGCAGCGAAGTTTCACATCAGTTGGCGAGGACCTGTCCGTGTACTCTGCAAAATCTCAGAGGTTCTGTTCAAGGTAGAGAATCCGTCGAACCGCAGGAAAACGAAAGTCGTCCACTTCAACAACCTCCGGAAGTTCCAAGTACAGGAGGTGAAAGGGCCGGAGACCGAGCCGGACGACGTACAGTCCGAAGCCGAAGAACCCGAGCAAGATCAGGAAGAGGAAGACTGGCATCCTGGACACCAGAGGAAAGACCCAGTTAGACCTAACCCGGAGGTTCAGGCCGAACTGCCGCCGGAGCATGAGGAACCGGAGGAGGCGGAATTCGAACCACGAAGGTCCGGCAGAACACGCCGACAACCTGATCGATATGGTCAGCCTGTGCTGTACTGAGGCCCGCGAGTCGAGCAAAGCGACATCAAACTGCACGTTTCGTCGCATCATCTGATGTTCAGTAGCGGCATTTCGATAAACAAGACTTTATTTTACTAACTTTCTAGGCCAACTCCTTTAAATGCGATTTGCGTAGCGGTCGGCTCGGGTTCTCGAAACACTCTCCAGGGACGCTCTAGCAGTGAAGGAAGCTTTCACGGTTCGTTACGTGTACGGGTTGGATCTAACGCGCAAGCGGTATTTTGCAGATGGATCTGTATGCCAGGCTGGAAGCTGAGCCTTCCACAGATCTCGTGCAGCTTCGGCGGAATTATCATCGGCTTGCTCTCACCTGGCACCCAGACAAGCACCCGGACAAAGAAGTGGCGGTTCGCCGGTTTCAAGAGATCGAGACAGCTTGGCGCATTCTGTCCTGTCCATATCGACGAGCGATGTACGACCGATTCGGAGAGAAGTCAATTCCGTTCGACAGTGCTGTGTCGCTGTCAGCATTGTTCGTGCCACCAACAGACGTAGAAATGCCGGCGGACATGGAGGACAGTGTCCGGCAGGCTCAGGAGGTGCAAGAAACTCTGCGAAGAGAGGAAAGCCGCAGGCGTCAGGAGCAGGACGGCTATGAGTTTTTGGTCATCTCGGAAGAGGAAGATGAACTGCTGGAGACAGACGAGTCGAGTACGGGACACCAGCACGAGAGCCTGAACTTCGAGGAAGATGGCGAGACCAAGATGAGCGTGGACTCATGCAGCAAGGACGTTGTCCTACACCATGGTTCGAGAGGGTGGTGGAGCTGCAAGGAGCTGCCTACATCTGAGGACGCCAAGAGACTGCGAGCTAAGCTCCTTAAGGCGGTGTTGAACGGGCAACAGGAAGCAACGATGTCGACATTGGCGGCGTGGCGCCGATTGTTGATTACCTATGGGCGCGAACCACGGGCCGCGTTAGTCTCGGTGCTCCAACAGTGCCTACGGTTTATTCAACGTGATGTTTCGGTGACTCGCCGCCGCGGCCGCAGCCGTAGGTTCTGGGATAGAGACAACTTCGACACGTTTGCTCTGCAGCTAAAGAATGAGATCATCCCGACGTTTAAACTGCGCCAAGGTGGATCTCTGCTAAAGATACTATCAGATTGCGTCATGCTCCCCGGTGTGAGTGGTCGGAGGGGACCCCGGCCTTCCTAGCCGCGTATTATTTAGCACGTACTTTACTGTATGTTCGTCTGGTGTAGGGTTTACTTGTACTGTATGTTTTCGTATTTACTAAACCTGGCATTCTGGGAGGGTGGACACGGGCCGCCTCTGCCGGCAGGTACAAGGCATCATCGCAGCCCCATGCCTGGTGACATCACTTCCCTGGCTGCAACGCCGCTCGGCCTGCGACGTCAACACCTTGCCTGCGATGCCATCGGACTGCCTGCGACGTCAGCGCACTGCCGGCGACGCCATCGTACTGGCTGCGGAGCCAGCGCCCTGCCTGCGACGTCAGCGCAATGCCTGCGACTCTAGCAATCCTGCGACGACAGCGTATGCCCGCGAGGTCAGTGCTCTGCCGAGGTCGCCTGCGCCGGTAGCGACGGCTGCTCGGCCTGTGACGTCAACACCTTGCCTGCGATGCCATCGGCCTGCCTGCGATGTTAGCGCACTGCCGGCGACGTCAGCGCACTGTCTGCGACGCCACCGCCCTGCCTGGGACGCCAGCGTGCGCCTGCGATGTCAGTGCTCTGCCGAAGTCGCCTGCGACGGCTTCCCTGGCTGCGACCACAGCGCTCTGCTATCAGCGCCGAGGCCGGTGACGTCAGTGCCCGGTCCGCGACGTCGGTACATAGCCTAGACGTGCGTCCCTACAGTCTTGCCGCGCTCTGCCAACCCCAGTGCCTCCCTGTCCAGTGCCAGTAACTTTCGTTTCGTTCCTTGTGTTTACATTTAAATTTCGGTCGGTCGACGTCGTTTATCCCAGTGTCTTCTTTTCCCAGTTTCATCCTTATGCGTGTATTTTGCTTTTTTAGGAGGGGAGGATGTGGTGCCGGTGTCTCTGGCCTTGTGGTTTTGTTAGGCCTTCCTCACCCAGCGCCGTCTTGGCTCAGAGTGCCCGGTGCCGCCATCTGATTGGCTGGGCGCGGGCATTGTGTGCCTATCCTACCCCAGCCCTGCGTGGCTTTGCCCTCACGCCAATCAGCTCTGCGTAGCTTTGCCCGTCCACCCGTCCAGCGCGTACAACCCTACCCCCCCCCCAGCGCGCTGTAGGCTTTGTTTGTGCTCCGCCCCTGTCTGCCCCCTTGTCAGCCCTTAAGGTATCGTTTTCTGCCCGGGCCAAGGCTACCTCTCTCCCCCCTTGCGTACTTTAAAAGATCGTGCCGTAAAGACGGTCTCTTACGGCGAAGGCTCAATTTATTGCATAGCGAAGTGAATATTGAATAGTGATTCCGAGTGCATGGTTTATTAAAGTGCAAAAATTGCCGACAAATACATACAGCGTCATCCTGCCATCCTATCGTGCGTCCCGACCGGTAAGCACTGTATTTGTGTCTGTCCTTTCGGGGTGCCAGGTCCGCACGGAGTACTGTAATAATCTTAGAAGTACTGTGTGAGCGTCCTAACGCCATCAGTCCCTGACTGCAACAGAGCGTCCTAACGCCTGGTTCAGTGATCGATAATATTTTACTTAATAGGGCTGTGGGCCGGGGATCTCAAACCGACCACTGTCACTACATTGTGAAGAGGAAGGGAGTGGTACACTGGGGAGAGGGGGTGTACATTGGGAAGAGGAAGGGAGAGAAACATTGGGGAGAGGGGGATGTACATTGGGAAGAGGAAGGGAGGGGAACATTGGGGAGAGGGGGGTGTACATTGGGAAGAGGAAGGGAGGGGAACATTGGGGAGAGGAGGGATGTACAATTTGAAGAGGAAGGGAGGGGAACATTGGGGAGAGGGGGATGTACATTGGGAAGAGGAAGGGAGGGGAACATTGGGGAGAGGAGGGATGTACATTGTGAAGAGGAAGGGAGGGGAACATTGGGGAGAGGGGGATGTACATTGGGAAGAGGAAGGGAGGGGAACAGTGAGAGGTGAAGTTTGAGACCCAAAGAAAAAGCATTCAAGCTCACAAAACCGCGCCGGTGGATCTCCGTGTAACCCGAAAGCTGAAGGGCTGCTTCTGGACGGTGACTCGATAGCGCGGCCTCTCCGTTCCCGACTGTGGCAGATGTAGCGGCACCGGGACTTCGTAGCGACTGGAGTTGGCGCTCACAATCTGGCCAATGTTTAGACGCGAATAGGGTTTTGGCCATAGACTAACTGATACCATTGGATACTGCGAAATTAACTGCGCCAACCTTAATTCGAACTGTAGAATCGGACAGATGAGTCACCAGCAGCCGGAGATACGGCAGGCCGCCTCTAAACAGCTGCCCGTCGGAGTCGCCATCCCGCAGTTGCAACGTAGCCGTCAGGCCGTCTCGGTTCTCAACCATTTCGACAAGCTCGTAGCCCAGCAGATCAGATTGTTCCGGATAAAAGCAGCGGGGCGCGTTCAGATCGTTAGCTCCGATATCGTCAAAGTGGCAGCCGCGTCGTTCGCAATTTGCTCGACTGGCACCGCCGGGCAGTTGTCGATAGTCGAACAGGCAGTCGATTCGCTGCTCCGCCGGCGCTGGACGTTGAGTAGGCCGCGGGGTGCTCAGCATCGGCGGAGGCGTCGGCCGCGGAGCTGAGGCCAGCTGAGCGATGAGTACAGAGAGGGAAATCAGAATTCCCAGCAGAGCCAAGAAGGTTGCGGTCAGCAGGCCGAGCTTCAGCCTCCGGGATGTTGTTGACGCCTCGGCAGACTGGCGTGGGGTGGCGCGAGTGTTTTTTGCACAATTATGGCGTCACTGGTAGCTAATCTCTTCAGGCTTTCCTTCAGAACCTTCAGTTCTCCGGTAGCTGTCTCTTCAGGCTTTCCTTCAGAGCCTTCAGTTCTTAGGTAGCTGTCTCTTCAGGCTTTCTTTCAGAGCCTTCAGTTGTTAGGTAGCTGTCTCTTTAGGCTATCCTTCAGAACCTTCAGTTCTTAGGTAGCTGTCTCTTCAGGCTTTCTTTCAGAGCCTTCAGTTGTTAGGTAGCTGTCTCTTTAGGCTATCCTTCAGAACATTCAGTTCTTAGGTAGCTGTCTCTTCAGGCTATCCTTCAGAACCTTCAGTTCTTAGGTAGCTGTCTCTTCAGGCTTTCCTTCAGAGCCTTCAGTTCTTAGGTAGCTGTCTCTTCAGGCTATCCTTCAGAACCTTCAGTTCTTAGGTAGCTGTCTCTTCAGGCTATCCTTCAGAACCTTCAGTTCTCCGGTAGCTGTCTCTTCAGGCTTTCCTTCAGAGCCTTCAGTTGTTAGGTAGCTGTCTCTTCAGGCTATCCTTCAGAACCTTCAGTTCTTAGGTAGCTGTCTCTTCAGGCTATCCTTCAGAACCTTCAGTTCTTAGGTAGCTGTCTCTTCAGGCTTTCCTTCAGAGCCTTCAGTTCTTAGGTAGCTGTCTCTTCAGGCTTTCCTTCAGAGCCTTCAGTTCTTAGGTAGCTGTCTCTTCAGGCTATCCTTCAGAACATTCAGTTCTTAGGTAGCTGTCTCTTCAGGCTATCCTTCAGAGCCTTCAGTTCTCAGGTAGCTGTCTCTTCAGGCTATCCTTCAGAGCCTTCAGTTCTTAGGTAGCTGTCTCTTCAGGCTATCCTTCAGAACCTTTAGTTCTTAGGTAGCTGTCTCTTCAGGCTATCCTTCAGAACCTTCAGTTCTCAGGTAGCTGTCTCTTCAGGCTATCCTTCAGAACATTCAGTTCTTAGGTAGCTGTCTCTTCAGGCTATCCTTCAGAACATTCAGTTCTTAGGTAGCTGTCTCTTCAGGCTATCCTTCAGAACATTCAGTTCTTAGGTAGCTGTCTCTTCAGGCTATCCTTCAGAACCTTCAGTTCTTAGGTAGCTGTCTCTTCAGGCTTTCCTTCAGAGCCTTCAGTTCTGAATTGAGAACAAATTTAAAACTAAAACTAAAAATTTAATTGACTTGTGTGCAAAATTTATAAATCCGTCACTACTGAATGCAATCTTATCGGGCTGTTGCAGAGCCTGATTGCGCCTGTATAGACATGTAGCTAGACTGCCTAAATTAATTTCAGATTGAGATTGACGAAAAAGTTAAGTAATAAAAAACAACTAACAAATGAAGAGTTGGTTCACAAGGCACTGTTAAGGTGTTTGATAATAAAACTGCTGCCCAGAAAACACTCTAAGACGACAAGTCTTACAAAACAATTTCTTTTATTTTATTCCGATTTTTTGCTGCGTTTATAGATCATTGCTTTGAAAGTCTGTTTCGATAACAACAAATAATCAAATGTGTTTGGGATCTAGTGGGATTGGATCTAATAGGGATCTAGTAGGGATGGGATCTAGTAGGGATCTAGTATGGATCTAATAGGGATCTAGTAGGGATGAAATCTAGTAGGCATGAAATCTAGTAGGGATGGGATCTAGTAGGGATGGGATCTAGTAGGGATCTAGTAGGGGTGGGATCTAGTAGGGATGAAATCTAGTAGGGATGAAATCTAGTAGGGATGAAATCTAGTAGGGATGGGATCTAGTAGGGATGGGATCTAGTAGGGATCTAGTAGGGGTGGGATCTAGTAGGGATGAAATCTAGTAGGGATGAAATCTAGTAGGGATGAAATCTAGTAGGGATGAAATCTAGTAGGGATGAAATCTAGTAGGGATGAAATCTAGTAGGGATGAAATCTAGTAGGGATGAAATCTAGTAGGGATGAAATCTAGTAGGGATGAAATCTAGTAGGGATGAAATCTAGTAGGGATGAAATCTAGTAGGGATGCGATCTAGTAGGGATCTAGTAGGGATCTAGTAGGGATGGGATCTAGTAGGGATGGGATCTAGTAGGGATGGGATCTAGTAGGGATGGGATCTAGTAGGGATGGGATCTAGTAGGGATGAAATCTAGTAGGGATGCGATCTAGTAGGGATCTAGTAGGGATCTAGTAGGGATGGGATCTAGTAGGGATGGGATCAACAAGGAATAGGATCAAGTTGGGATGTTATTTTGTCTCAGAGCTGGGTTCTCAGGACCTCAACCAGGTGATCACGCATTTCGCGTCCGTCATTTGAAAATCCGATCGAGCCGTGATAACAAGCGAAATTGCGCAAGTGGATTCGAACCCCTGATCGCTGAAGCCGATCGGCGTAGAGTATAGCGTCGCTTAGCAACGGGTCGAACTCGCAGGCCAGAATGTGGGCCGGCGGCAAGCCCATCTTATCGAGGTCATCGCCAAGCAACGGTGAAATGCGGAAGTCGGCAATCGAAGCTGCGACCTGAAAATTTTAGGAACATATCTTTAGGGTAGCTGTACACAGGCCAGCTGTACACAGGCTAGCTGTACACAGGCTAGCTGTACACAGGCTAGCTGTACACAGGCTAGCTGTACACAGGCTAGCTGTACACAGGCTAGCTGTACACAGGCTAGCTGTACACAGGCTAGCTGTACACAGGCTAGCTGTACACAGGCTAGCTGTACACAGGCTAGCTGTACACAGGCTAGTTGTACACAGGCTAGCTGTACACAGGCTAGCCGTACACAGGATAGAAGTTCACAAGCCCCCTGTACACAGACTTATCCCAGCAGTACGCAGAAATTACAGTTTCAACCAACCTTAGCTGCCACATCCGGGTTGATAATGACAAATCGCCCTTGGCCTCACTACACGGTTCATGCCGAACTTATCTGCCGAGCTGGCATCGCTGCACCGCCTACTAGACCAGAGCGCCGAGTGGTGTTGGGGTGCCCCGCAAGACGCCGCGTTCAACAAGTGCAAGAAGCTCCTCAGTAAGGCGCCGGTCCTGGTGCATTTTGACGGCAGCAAGCCATTGGTCCTGGAGTGCGACGCCTCGCCGTACGGCTTCGGCGCTGTCATCAGCCACCGGATTAGCGGCATCGACCAGCCGATCGCTTTCGCTTCACGCTCGTTGCACTACGCCGAGACAAGGTATTCCCAGTTGGACAAGGAAGCCCTAGCAATAATCTTCGGCGAAAAACGCTTTCACTCGTACCTGTACGGCCGGAAATTCACACTTATCAGCGACCTCAAGCCGCTGCTGGGGCTGCTGCATGAAGGCAAGCCGATTCCTGCGATGGCATCGGGCAGGATCCAGCGGTGTGCGCTTCTCCTGTCCACCTACAGTTACACGATGGAGCACCGGTCCGGCCGATCGCTGCTGCGAGCGGACGCGCTGAGCCGGCTGCCGCTTCCCGAGAGACCGCGGGACGCACCAGTACCAGCAGACGTGGTTCTCGTCATGGACATGCTGGACGAAGGACACAGCCGGAGACATTCGAGTCTGGACCCGGAAGGACCCGGTCCTTTCCAGAGCGCTGCACTTCACCGAATGCGGCTGCTGGCCGGAGCAGACGAGCCCAGAACTGCAGCCGTATCGATCCCGACGCGACCAGCTCAGCGTGCAGGACGGCTGTCTGCTCTGGGGCACTCGAGTCGTGGTGCCGCACGCCGGCCGGTCTGCGCTGCTACAGTGTCTGCACCAAGGACACCAGGGTGCGTCCAGAATGAAGGCGCTCGCTCGAAGTTTCTTTTGGTGGCCCAAGTTGGATGAGGCGATCGAGCAGCTTGCCAGTGACTGCGCGGACTGTCCAGAGCTGCAGAAGTCACCGCCACCGGTTCCGCTGCACCCATGGGCGTGGCCGGACAGGCCGTGGTCGCGCCTCCATATTGATTTTGCAGGCCCAGTCGAGGGCAAGATGCTGCTGGTGTTAGTCGATGCCCACTCCAAGTGGATGGACGTGCATGTCATGACGTCCACAACTTCGGCGGCGACCATCCAGAGGCTGCGGGAGAGCTTCTGCACTCATGGGCTGCCAGATATCATCGTGACGGACAACGGCCCCAACCTGGTCAGCGAGGAGATGGAGAAATTCCTGCAGCAGAACGGGATCCGGCACGTGCGGATCGCGCCCTACCACCCGGCGTCCAACGGGCAGGTGGAGCGAGCGGTCCAAACGCTAAAGAAGTCGCTGGCGAAGCAGTAGAGCGGCTCGCTGGAGGGCCGGGTGGCGCGCTTCCTACTGACCTACCGCGTGACGCCTCACGCCACGACTGGCGCCCCGCCGTGTGAACTGCTGATGGGAAGGCGGCTGCGGTCCCTACTCGATCGAGTGCGGCCGGATCTTCCGGCGAGGGTGGCTCTCCAGCAAGCGATACAGAAACAGCAACACGACGCCAACGCCCGTGATCGCCACAGTGATCGAGATCGGTGGCGAGAGATTTCGCGGCCGATGGCAAATGGAAGTAGCGTTTGGTAGTAGAGTTCGTTCTACAATCTTAAGTGAAGTCTTTAAACATTGAGTTCATGGGATCATGGAGTTCATGTGATCATTGAGTTCATGGGCTCATGGAGTTCATGGGATCATTGAGTTCATTGGATCATGGAGTTCATGTGATCATTGAGTTCATGGGATCATTGAGTTCATGGGCTCATTGATTTCATGGGATCATGGAGTTCATGTGATCATTGAGTTCATGAGTCATTGAGTTCATGAGTCATTGAGTTCATGAGTCATTGAGTTCATGAGTCATTGAGTTCATGAGTCATTGAGTTTATAATATCATTGAGTTCATGGGATCATTGGGTTCATGGGATCATTGATTTCATGGGAATTATTAGGAACTTCAAGGGATCATGGGATAAGTTTCCTCTCTGCCCAGCTGGGATGTCGTGCTTAGCTGCTTGAAGGACAGCTTGCCTGAAGGCTTTCTCTCCAGGATGAGGATGCCTGGGAGCAGGAAGTTTCTCAAACAGGTCTTCACATTCAGTGGTGAGTTTCTCCCAATTTGCCTTCTTGAAGTTGACAAAGGATCGAGCGTTGAGTAGCTGGCGTCGGGGACTCCACGGTGCTGATGGTAAGCAGAATGGGCAGGTGGTCCGAGCCCTCACAGGTCGCCCACTCACAGGACAAGAAGATGTCGAGGGTGGCGAGGCTGATGTCCGGGGAGGTTGGCTGCCCGGACTGGGGTAGCCGCGTGGGAGCATCTTCGTTGAGGAGAGCGATGCCTTGTTACAAGAGGAATTCCGCCAAAAGATCTTCCCTGGAGTCGGAGAGGGGCGAGTGCCAGAGAACATTGTGCGCATTGAAGTCGCCAACGACAAGGTGAGTCCCGTGCGAGGTGTCTTCCGAACTGTGCAAGCTGCTCCTGGACCTGCGCGTTGACGTGGCCTGTCTTCAAGAGACCCACACCGCCGAAGGAAGGGAACCACGTCTGCCGGGCTTCAATGCAGTCTGGCGCCACAGACAGAGCGGCCGGCGCTCAGGTGGCCCCACCCGCGGCGGAGGGGTCGCGATCCTTATCCGCGAGGGGCTGCGCTACGAGGTGCTGCATGAGCGGCCCTGCGCCCCCGAGGACGTCTCCACCGAGTGGGCCGGCATCCGGGTTTTCCCATCTGAGAAGACGGTCGAGAGCCTGGACATTCACTGCCTGTACGTGCCGCCCATCAGAAACGCCGAAGGCGACGACCGCGTGCAGCGTTTCAACCCCCAGTGGCTCCCGTCAGGCGCCAGCACGGTGATCCTGGGGGACCTCAACGCGCACCACCCGGCCTGGGACCCCGAATCGGAAGAGACGGACCTGGGCACGGCCGCCTTTGAATGGTCCGTTATTTCCGGCATGCGCATCCTGAATGACGGCAGCCACACCCACATGCCGCGCCGCGCCGATGCTCGGCAGACGGCGCCCGACGTCAGCCTGTGCCACAAGTCGCTCGCCAGCCGGGCTGAGTGGCAGGTGCGGAGGGACGTCGGATCGGACCACCTGCCGATCAGCGTCATCATTCATGGCAGCCGAGGCGCAGCCAAGAGAGCGGGCGCCGCCCGGCGGGCCTGGGCCAAAGCGGACTGGGCCGGCTTCCGCGCGCAGACCGAGGAGGCCCTGGCTGGCTGGGACGCCCTACCGCCCGCGACGGCCACCGAAGCCAACCGGCTGCTGACCGAGGCCATCATGACGGCCGACAAGGCGTTCATCCCGCGAGGGGCCCGGCCGTCCCCGAAGGCCTGGTGGACCCCGGAGGTCGAGGACGCCGTGAAGAGCCGTCGGGCCGCGCGGGCCGCCGCCGCTGCCGATCCGAACGAGCGGCCGGCCTGGAACAAGGCCAGCGCAGACGCCAAGAAGATCATCGCCGACGCCAAGCGCGACAGCTGGAGGGCCTTCGCCGGCGAGGTGGCAGCGGACACAGACCACTCCAAGATCTGGAGAGTCGTTCGCTCCCTTGACGGCAGAAGCAAAAACCTGCAGCGGGATGCAGCGCTCCGTGTGGGCCAGAAGCTCTACGTCCGACCAAAGGACATCGCCGAGGCTTACGCCAAGGAGTACGCCGCTGTGAGCCGCCTTCCGCAAGACCGCAGGACGCGCATCCTCCGCCGCGAGAACCACCGCAGCCGCGCCGCCGCACAAGCTGACAGCCCGGAGGCAGGAGACTTTAGCAAGCAATTCTCGTCTCGCGAGCTGGACAGAGTCCTTCGCTCCCTCCCGGCCAGGAAAGCCCCAGGACCAGACGGCATCTGTGCCGAGCACCTGCAGCACCTCGGCCCCGCCGGTCGCCGGGCGGCTCTGCACGTGATCAACCAGTCCTGGGCAAAGGGGGAGGTCCCGTCTGCGTGGCGACGCGCCCACGTCGTGCCGATCCTGAAGAAGGGCAAGCCGGCCGACGTGATTGGCTCCTACCGGCCGATCGCCCTGACCTCCGCCATGGCCAAGCTGGCCGAGCGCCTGGTCCAAGCGCGGCTCTACTGGTGGGCCGAGTCCCGGCAGCTGCTGCACCCGGCTCAGGCCGGCTTCCGCAAGCGGCGCTGCACCGAGGACCAGATCGCCAGGCTCACCCAGCTCATCAGTGATGGTCACCAGGCCAGCCCTGCCCGGCGGACTGTCGTCGTTCTGTTCGACTTCCGCAGGGCGTACGACACCGTCTGGAAGCAGGGCCTGCTGCACAAGCTCCACGCCGCGGGCATCCCGGCTGCCGGGGTCCGCTGGCTCAGCAGCTTCCTGGCCGACCGAAGGGCCGCCGTCAGGGTCGACGGCGCGACGAGCAGCTGGCGGCTCTTCCGCGAGGGCTTACCACAGGGGAGCGTTCTTGCCCCGCTGCTCTTCGCGCTTTTCATTAACGACCTGCCGGACCAGCTGCCGCCCGACTGCACGCCGCTCCTCTACGCGGACGACCTGGCCATTGCAGTGCAAGGCCTGACTGTGGAGGAGGCCGAGGCGAAAGCGCAGCGGGCCATCGATGCGACGGCCGAGTGGGCAAACAAGTGGCGGCTGCAGCTGGCGCCGGAGAAGTGCGCCGCATCCCTGTTTTCCACCACCGCAGGTGAGGCCAGCCGGGAGCTGCGGCTGCAGCTGAACGACGCCCCCCTCGCGACGGACCGCCAGCCCCGGTTTCTCGGCGTCATCCTGGACCGCCTGCTGAGCTTCACCGCGCACGCCGCCAACGTCGCAGGCCGCGCCCGCGCCCGGTGCGGCGTCCTGGCCGCGCTCTCCGGTAGCAGCTGGGGCGCCAAGCAGACCGACGTGCGCCGGCTCTACACTGCCTACGTGCGGCCGGTGCTGGAGTACGCGGCCGGCGCCTGGATGCCGTCGGCCTGCAAGACGGCCATTGAGCAGCTGGACCGAGCCCAGCGCCTGTGCGCGCGCGTCATCACCGGGTGCCCTCGGAACACCAGGTCGGAGGTGCTAGAACGAGAGGCCGGCCTGCCCCCGATGGCGGTCCGCGCCGAGATGCACGCCGGCCTTCTCCTCGAGCGCGCCCTCAGGCTCCCGCCCGACAACCCGCTGCTCGCCTGCGCGGCCGCCGAGGGCCCACGCCGCCGCCTCCAGAGCGCCCGAGGCTGGCGGGAAACGGCGACCAGAGTCAGCACCGACGCGGGCCTGAGCGGCTACCCGCGCGAGCCCGTTTGCGCTGTCCCCGCGACGCCTCCCTGGGCCAACCTGGACACCGTCACCTTTGGTCTGCAGCTGTCCGCCCCCTCCTCCCGGTGCGACCCGCCTGAGGCACGGAGAGCGGCGGCTGAGCTAACGCTGGCAGGCCTGCCGCCCGCCCGCACGGCCATCTGGACCGACGGAGCGGCAAAGGATGGCGTCTCGGCCGGCGGCAGCGGCGCCCTGGTCGAGCCCGACACGGCACTGTGCGTCCCAGCCGGTCACGTGACGTCCAGCTTCCACGCTGAGCTGGTGGCCATCGCCGAGGCCCTCCAGTGGGTGTTGGCGGCACCGGACCCGGCCGAGCTGTCGCCGGTCCGCGTGTGCTCGGACTCCCTGAGTGCGCTGGCTGCGCTCGAGTCCGGCCCCGGCTCGACGGGCGTCACCACTGCCGATGCCATCTGGGCCAGCCTCTCCCACCTCGCAGCCGGAGGCGTCGCTGTCCACCTGCAGTGGGTCCCGGGCCACGCGGGCATCCCTGGCAACGAGGCGGTCGATGCCATTGCCAAGCGCGGCTCCGCGCTGCCGCAGGCTGAGGCCCACATCCCGCTGGCTGCGGCCCTGGCCGCCATTCGCCGCCACTGCCTTGCCCGCTGGCACCAGCTGTACCGCGCGGCGGCCGCCGACGCTGCGGGCACGAGCTCGCTGCCCTGGCACGCCGCCTGCACCTCGGGCCACCTGCCGCCTCCTCCGCCGACTGACCTCTCGCGGCGGCACGAGCGGCTGATCTGCCAGCTGCGCGCCGACCGCTGCCATGCCCTCCGGGGCTTCCAGGCCACGATTGGCGCCCCGGTGGCCCCCACCTGTCGACTCTGTGGCGAGGGCGACGAGACGGCGGCCCACGTGCTCCTCGCCTGCCCCGCCCTGACCGCCCACCGCTGCCGCCTCTGGGGCCCCTGCCCGGAGCCCGCTGCGGTCTTTGAATGCTGTGCTTCCGTGCTGGCCCTGCTTGGGAAGGCGGGCATCATCTGATGCCCGGTGCCATGGGCCCTGGCCCGCGCACGCCCGAAGAAGAAGAAGAAGAAGAAGGTGTCTTCCAGCAAGGACGAAGGGTCAAGCTGGTGGTCGGCAGGACAGGAGCTGGCTGGTGGGACGTAGCAGTTAGGGACGGGGACGGGACTGAGGAAAGGTTGGGAGGGGGCGGGGGAGGGGAGGAAAGGAAGGGGCCGAGGGGGAGGGAGGGGGAGGGGAGGAGGAAGGAGGGGGAGGCTGCGTGTGGGAGAGGGGATGGGAGGGAGGGGAGGGAGGGGGGAGGGGGGGACCCAATACTATTAGACACCCAATACTGTTAGACACCCAATACTGTTAGACACCCAATACTGTTAGACACCCAATACTGTTAGACCCCCAATACTGTTAGACACCCAATACTGTTAGACACCCAATACTGTTAGACACCCAATACTGTTAGACACCCGATACTGTTAGACACCCGATACTGTTAGACACCCAATTCTGTTAGACACCCAATACTGTTAGACACTCAATACTGTTAGACACCCAATACTGTTAGACACCCAATACTGTTAGACACCCAAGACTGTTAGACAACCAAGACAAGAAATCTTATCTAAGACGGTGTCTCATGTCTCATCAATATATTTTTCCACTCTCATGCCCCTCTCATTTCTCCCCTTTACTCTTTTGTCCGTCTCACCTCTCCCCTGTGTCTTCTAAGCGTGTCTCAATGTCTTGTTGCCAAGGCCTCAATGTCCAATCTTTTTCTTTGTGCCTCTTCAGTCTTGTCAGTCGTTGCTTCCGCAGCATCGTTTTGCAAAGTGGTGGTAAGAACAGTGTGTAGACAATCCCATGAGCACGGCTCATTGTGAGGCCCCACCCAGACACTTCAAAATCCTGTCCCTCCGCTCTCTATTATTATTCGGGTTGATTGGAACTTGAAAGTGCTTTTTCAATCACGATTCGGAATGTGCGATTCAGGATCTGCGATTTGGGATCTGAGGTCTGTCGAATGAGATAAAGGATCTCGGATGTAGGATCAGCGGCATCCCATATTGGATGTATTTTCTGGGATATGGGATCTGTGGTATAGGATGTGGGATCTGAGGTGCGGAGGAATCTGAGAAAGAACGATTTGATGTGATTGAAGAAAAGTCACTTGTTTTCGTTAACCTGGCTCTGTCTAAAAAGCCTGTCAAATATGGGCCCATGGGAAACATTCATTCGATGCTTGTAAAGTGCAATACTTCTTTGTTAGAGAAACTCCAATAAGATAGAAAGATTTCTAATAGTACAACAGAAAAGTTCATCTCAGAAAAGTCATGCGTGAAAAAAGCAAAGTAGAGCTGAAATTTGCCATAGACAAAAGGCGGGCACCCCTGTGTCAGCCAGCGCTGCCTTAGACCGAGCTGGCTCGCACCTGTACTTTCTGCAGCATATTGAAGGGGCAGCGGCCCGAAACGAAGAATCAAATCCAACAACTGACAACACTCGACTCAGCATTCTGGCCGATTCTACTCAGCCGTTGCAAATCGGATCAAGAATTGACTGCAGTTCAACTGCCACCTGCCAGCTAATCGACCAAATCTAACTGGGCTATTCGGAATCGAAGCTGGCAATCATGACGACTATGAAGCTGGTTATTGTTTGCGTGTTTCTTGCACTTGGAGGCATTCAGCTGGCTGATTGTATTAAATGTATCTGGTCGAAAAATGAAAGAGTATCATTTTCTGAATATAAGAATGACGATACTGCTACAGATTGTACTCCTGCCAGCGTCACCAAGTGTTTCGTGGAATATCAACCTGAAGGTTCAGCAAAATTTTTTCGTCGCGAAGTGGTGAGCAACCGAATGAATTAAACAAATTTAATTTGCATATCAATTCAAAATCATAAAGCAACAGTTTGCCCTATAAATTTTGCCCTATGCGGAAACTTTTTTAGCTACTGAAATATGGTTGCGGTGCCTGTCCTGCTACAAAATATTGCAAAGACTGCACGGGTGATAACTGCAATAAAGCGAGTGTATTTAACTTGATCAATGATCTAGAACGTGATCTGGTACCATGCCTTCACTACAAGAAATGGCTGCCGGATGACAATAATCCTGATCAACGCGAAGTAGTGATAGGTCCAGATGAAATTTTTTGCCCTCCATCAGAAAAGTGCTTTAAAATTGTTGTTAAAAGGTCTGTACCTCAATGGCATTTAAAAACCGCCATCGGCTGTGAAAAATGGATTACAATATTTCAATACTTGTCTTTAGAGTCTCAAAGTTATGTTTTTAGAAAATATTTAATGCTTGAACGCTACGAATGCAGACCAAACGCAGAAAAATCAGATTGTATCCCATTAGGAATGTACACTCCGACTGCAACCCCGACTACAACCCCGACTGCTGTGGATGCTTCGCACCAAAATTTGCTGTTCGTATCCGTAGTGCTCGGCTGCACGACGCTGCTAACGATGCTGCTTGCACAGTTTATTTGGTTTTGTTGTTGAATTTTTTTATTTTATTTTGAATCTTCTTTTCATTTTTTATGTACTGAATGTACTGAATGTACTGAAAGCTGTCTGAAAATGTGCTGAAAAATCTAGGCGCCAAAAGTCTCCTCTCAATAATAACAAATAATCTCAATAACAAAAACTGACCGATTTCCGTTGCAAATCCCAAGCATGCCAGGCTTGTCATATTTTATGACAAAATATACATATATATCTGTTCCGAATTATTTATATATATATATGAGAACACTAATCTGAGATTGCTCAGGTGAGATTAAGAACACTCAGATCAAAGACTGATCAGGTGAGATTGAGAACACTCAGATCTGAGATTGATCAGGTGAGATTGAGAACACTCAGATCAAAGACTGATCAGGTGAGATTGAGAACACTCAGATCAAAGACTGATCAGGTGAGATTAAGAACACTCAGATCTGAGATTGATCAGGTGAGATTGAGAACACTCAGATCAAAGACTGATCAGGTGAGATTGAGAACACTCAGATCTGAGATTGATCAGGTGAGATTGAGAACACTCAAATCAAAGACTGATCAGGTGAGATTGAGAACACTCAAATCAAAGACTGATCAGGTGAGATTGAGAACACTCAGATCAAAGACTGATCAGGTGAGATTAAGAACACTCAGATCAAAGACTGATCAGGTGAGATTGAGAACACTCAAATCAAAGACTGATCAGGTGAGATTGAGAACACTCAAATCAAAGACTGATCAGGTGAGATTGAGAACACTCAAATCAAAGACTGATCAGGTGAGATTGAGAACACTCAAATCAAAGACTCATAAGGTGAGATGGAGAATCACATAATAGAATATGAAAAATGAAATTTAAGTTTCAATAAAATTTAAATTTAGGTCGGCTCGCTTAAAAAACAGGAGTCTGACCACAGTGCCGCCATGCCTGTGAGCCCGGTGAAACAGGGTGTACAGGTGCGGATTAAGCCTGTATCGCTGTCGAACGACCCGAACCATTTGTTGGACACACTGGGGACACACCTGCTGATACACAGCCGGGTCCTGATCCTGCGGTGTTGTAGGTCAAGTCTTTGACATTACTATCAGCTGCTTGGCAAAATAGCTGCCGCGTGTGTTGTAAATACGGTGGAAACCTACTAAAGGAGCTAATACGCCTGTTACTTTGACAGCTAGTACACCTGTTACTTTGACAGCTAATACACCTGTTACTTTGACAGCTAGTACACCTGTTACTTTGACAGCTAATACACCTGTTACTTTGACAGCTAATACACCTGTTACTTTGACAGCTAATACACCTTTTACTTTGACAGCTACCGTATTTCGCGTAAATACGGTGGAAACCTACTAAAGGAGCTAATAATTGCCGGGATAATTCGACCGGCTGACGATCGGTTTCCGACGGCCTGGCGCTGATTGGCTCAGGGCCCGTCGAGTCGCCGACTCCATGGCGTAGCCGTAGAGACTGTGGACATTGTAGTGCAACTGCTGCTGCTGCCTAACCCAGACGTCACTATCCAGTGTGTGCTGAGCGTACATGCAGATTGATTTGTCTGACAGTTGGGCAATTTTTGAGTCGCGCTCCGAGTCCCAAAAATATGCGGCGCCTTTTAATGGAAATTTCGTTCTTGGAATTTTTAATCGGCGAAATTCAAAAGCGACGACTTAAGAAAATCAGCGATTCAAATATGCTCACTAGGCCTGTACGGCGGCATCTCAAGCAATGAGCTGTTGTCGCACTTCAGACTCCAGTAGGGCGTCTCATGCTCCGGCCAATTCCACGGCTTCTTCTCGTTTGTACCAAAGTTGGCCGGCTCGTTCATGTCCTGGGCGGAGGGAGAAAGAATAAATTTTATTGTAATTTTGAATCTGAACTTGTTTATCGTAACTTGCTACTTAGAAGTAGCTTATGCGCTAACCAGCCAGATTCCGTCAAATGGCACGCCACCGCTCTGGTGCTCCTGAATTAGCTGGGTCCAGTACTCCACCGAGGAGTTCTTGAAGAAGTCGACGAAAGCAACTTTTCCACTGGGCCACACCTGAAAATAAATAGAATTTTACTCACGAGCATTGGCGCAGTAACGGAAGAAAGTTACTGAAGGTTTAAAAGCAAAGGAAAATATCGATGTTATGGAAGACTTAAAATAATCGAGAAAAAGCAACGTAAACCATAAAGTAACGGAATCTATGACAGTAACAAAATACTTCAAGCAACGGAGGATTTCAGAGTAACAGAAGACTGAAGACAACTATAAGAAGATATCATGGTACCTAAAATATGAAAAATAAAGGAATACATAGAAGTAACTGACGACATCAAAGTAACGCCATCAAAGCAACGAAAATAAAATAAAGAAAAAACTACAATAAAATACATAAAAAATAACGGAAGAAAAAATAGGGCAGAATGGATCAAAGTAACGAAATTCATCAGAGCAACAAAAGGAATTAAAAAATATTAAAAAACCAAAAAATAACAGAATACAAAAAAGGAACGGAAGACATTAAAGTAACGGTAGGCCAAAAAGTAACGGAAGGAATTAAAGTAACGGTATGCATCTGAGTAACGAAAGGCATCAAAGTAGCAGAAGGAATAAAAAACGGAAGTAATCAAATTAACGGAAGGCATCAAATTAATGGATGGCATCAAAGTAACGAAATGCAACAAAGTAACGAAATGAATTAAAGTAACGAAAGGCATCAAAGTAACGGAAGGCATCAAATAAATTAAAAGAAAAAAATTACAAAACACACAAAAGAACCAGAACACGAAACGGAACAGGAGACATCAAAGTAACGGAAGGTATCTAAGGAACGGATGGCTTCAAAGTAACAGAAAGCCGTCAAAGTACCAGAAGGCATCACAGTAACGAAAGGAATCAAAATAACGGAAGGAATCTAATAAACGGATGGCACCAAATTAACGGAAGGCATCAAAGTAACGGAAGGCATCAAAGTAACGGAAACTTTTTAAAGTTAATGTAGCGCAACGTTCCCTAAAGTAGGTAACGAAATGCGTTAAGTAATACTCACGTAACCCAGCAGCACAGTGTCGTTAAGAAAGTCGAAATCCCCCGGCGGCATTTCGTCAGCCGATCGCCAACGCACAAAAGTGTCCATTTGGCGGCCTAACTCGAAGGGCCGATAGCCGGTAGAGTTGATGACAACCACCGGATTCTTCGAATGCGAATGAAGTGGAGAAAGAATGTCAACTTGAAGCTTGTAACGTTTTAAGGCTAAAATCCATCTTTTCCATTAATCTCCTCTCTCACTTCCCAATCCCCTCGCACTTCTATGGCTGGAGTAACCTTGGGGTTAGTGAGTGAACATAGGAGCCTATGTAAATGCATTGATGTGCTCTGCCGCAGGGAAAGCCATGGAAATCCCATGGAGGTCAGAAAGAAAATATGGCTTTTTATAAAAAAGCAACCAATTTGTTCAAATTCTAGCCCGTCCCAGTTTTACAAGACACAACACTGCAGCAATAATATAGGCGGGTTGGACTTAGAAGGTAGTGAATCTGCTTCCGATGTCTGGGTATTTAAACTATGGTAATGGGAATACATGGACCTATGCTTTCGGAAAGCTGCTTTCTGATGAGGAATGCGTGCATAGAGAAAAGTAAAAATCTAATTAATTTACCACTGAAATCTTTCATTAAGGAGCTGTGCAGGAAACAATTGATAAGTTCATTGTTAACTAGAAGTTAATCAGTGTCGGCTTTTGGGTTTCTGTCTGCAAATGCCTGACAAATTAAAATCAAACATTTAATAGATTATCGAAACACCATATACGAGCGTAGAGAGCTATAGAGAACAATATCTTGAATGCCACAGTAAGATAAATATGTGGTTTTGTGGTAAAAGTGCCGGCGCACTTGATTTGCAATAGTCCCATTCCATGCGGATCAATATTCGCGAGGTTGTTTTTGTTTGTACCAAAACACCGCGGGAACAGTTATCAGTTTCTTATCAGCTAATTTCGCCCACAAAACTCAGTAACAATCGGTTGCTGGGCCAATTCACTGCATGAACAAAGCAGTTTGTGCGATGTGTGACTGGCTACCTGGTAATATTAATAATTTTCTGACCCTCTGTATGGCATAACAGTGTACACATTCCAAACAAAATGTGAAAAAAAAACAAAGCTGTAAACATAGCCGCTATGTGTTCTGCAAGATAAGGGGATGGGAATAGATATAAAGAGATTAAACTGGACTTGAAAATTTGAAATTTTCACAAGAGGCACTTTGAATAAATGTTAAGTCCATGAAAGCTATGAGTCGTCCCCGGTGCCCATCCTACGTTCATGAAGTGTGTGCCACCTGCAACACTAGTATGCTCGGTGGACTTAAGCATCATGTTGTGAAACAAGGCTGCAATGTCACCCGATGGCTACTATGTCACCAATGTCAGTCGGTTGAGCTCTTTACTGTTAGAGGCCAAATAAAGCGGCATAAAAATCATGCTACTGTTAACTGGAGCTCTGCTGAGGATCGCGAGCGGGCGCGCATTACTGCTCTGGAAGTGGCGCATCAAGAGGAAGGCAAAAAGGCGGCAGAGCCGGAGAGCTCATTGAGTCAAGTAATAGCTAATTTATGCGGTCGAGTCACCAGCACTGGCGCTCGGCTCAACGCCCAGCCTACTGCTGCTGCTGCTGATGCTGCTGCTATAGACATCGGCACTCCCTCTCTGCCCGGCACCGCTACTGCAACAGCAGATTCTTCGACCCCTGGCGTTCTTTCAGCAGCCGCTGCAGCTGCTGATGCTGATGCTGCTGTTGCTGCTTCTGCTGCTGCTGCTGCTCTACTTGACGGCGATGTCGGAGCTCCCCTGCTTGACGCTGACACTCCTAACTTCGAGCTGCCTGAGCTGGACACCGCATTTTTCGAGAACCTTGATGAGCACGAAGTAATCGAACAGCAGCAGCTGCAGCAGCAACATGCAATCCCTGTTTCCGGGAAAAATATGGAGCGTGCCAGGATGCTAGCAGAAGTCAGTCTGTCTGACGTGATCCGCGACCTTGAGTCGGGTCCTGTGCCTCCACCACCACCACCAACACCACCACCACCGACTGAGGTTCAGCCTGCGGCCGCGACCGCTAATGAAGCACTGCAGCAGCCGGCACCCATCTGCATCCAGCTGGTTCTGCCTAGCAGTGTTAACGGTGAATATTGGATTGGCTTGGGGGGGACTTTCCGAATTCGCCTGAGCAACTCTTAATTTTATAATAGTACCAAGTTTGAAATAAGTGGAAGAAAATAGAGTGACTTTACTGATACCAACGGCACTTTTTTACCTAGGAGGATTGGAGGATCTTATTTTTTATTAACGTATTGCTTTATGAGCGCCGATTGATGGCATCTCATGGTGATTGTAGGAGTTAATAATTGTGTATCTGGAAATATTTTTTGTAAATTAAGTCAAGACCCATAAATTATTTTCAAACGCGAATTTCAAATTTCATAATTTTTAACATCTAACGATCTAATGTCTATAAAGTAAAAGTTTATGCATCTATGTAGTGCTGATTGATCAACCTGTGCTAGGTGTCATGTGTTTAATGCAAGGATGAGGATTGGGATTGATTCTGGTTGGCTCTGCGTTATTTTTTATAATCTCCGTCTCTAATTAACTTCTGTTTCCAATGTTTTCGCATCGCATATTTTTAATAAAAGTAAAAACTGATACCTATTTTGTATCAGTTAATAATGCTGAAAGAATACGGAAGCGCTGCATTTTGGAAAAGTTCGCGGCTTTGAGTTATTTAATTTTGATTTATCGATTTAGAGAGAACAAATGTATGCACACTATAAAAGTTTTGGACCCGAAATTTTAGTATGTAACGACCAGACCCGATTAGCAACTTTCGATAATATGAATGTTTAGTATATTCACAAATTATGTTACTGATATTAGCTTTTCCAAATAAAATCATCACAAAAATATGCGTTTCAGCAAATTCCCCCATCTGATCTAAAATGCTTCCAACTGTGTAATAAAAGGAACCGAGATAATGTCGAGAGACACTTCACCAGCCACCACATCAGCAGTAGCAGCAAGTGATCTGTCGCATGAGTCCACCAATTTCACTTTCGAGCTCGAGCCAACCGGTGAGTTCATGCAATTTTTATTCAAATGAGTTCAGCATAGCCAGCGAAGTAGACTTATCCCTCTAAAAGTACACGCTAAGTAGTCATAACAAACCCATCCGCTGATTCACTGATTCCCGGTTCACTGATTCCCGGTTCACTGATTCCCGGTTCACTGATTCCCGGTTCACCGATTCTTGATTCACCGATTCCTGATTCACCGATTCCTGATTCACCGATTCCTGATTCACTGATTCCCAGTTCACTGATTCCCAATTCACTGATTCCCAGTTCACCGATTCCTGGTTCACTGATTCCCGATTCACTGATTACGGTTCAATGATTCCTGATTCACCGATTTCGTTGATTGACACTATGAGGAGATAGAATTAGAGGAAATAACTTATTTTTAACTGTCCATGGAAATGCGAATATTAAAAAACATGATCAATTCACGCAGGCATTCAATTCAGCTCGGCTGTTCAGGCCAGTGCGCATGATGACATACTGCAGGTCAGACGCTTCACTCCAACTTCACTTCACTTCACTCAAGAGGTCTCGATCCATTTCACTTTTTAACATCTACTTAGTTCGCAGTGCTACAGGTTGTTGAGATGAGATTCGATTCATCCGAGAACAATTCTGTTCGAGCGCAGCTTAAGTTCAACATTAGAATGGTGAGAATCAAAGAAGCAATGGTAGTTAATGCGGAGGATAAGTGGTTCGCATGCAGTCTCGAGCTTCTTACTGATCTTAGAGACTTTGAATTGTGGTGGCTGCAGCAGTTTTCTGAGCTGGAACGCAAGATTGACACCTACAATGCAAATGGGAGTGGTTGGATAGTTGAGCAAATCAACTATTTTGATCTGAGCACTGCCCTCACTGATCGCATTCGCTACTATCGAGGACGATGTGCTAATTTTACTGTGCCCAATCGGCTAGTAGTTAAGAAGGCCATCATGAACCCACCGAGCAATGGAAATGATTGCTTTCTATTTGCCTGTCTTGCTTACCTGCACAGCAGTGATCCTGGTGTGATGAAGTCCTGTCATCGACTAACAACTTACAGCAGATGGCTGGGTGAAATCGATCTGAGCGGCATCAGTTTACCAATCGCAATTTCCGATTTAGAAGTTATAGAAGAAAAGAATCCCGAAATCTGTTTCACAGTTTTTACCTGGGAGCATGATGAGGCCTATGTCATTCGCCAGCCACTTCCTGGGCTTTGTGCCTCTCGCAAGGTTATTCCTCTACTCTTGCTTCGCAACTCATGCTCCGATGATGCTAATGATGATGATAATGATGCTGAGAATTGTGGGACTGGACACTGGTGTGCAGTTTCGAACCTGGACCGGCTCCTGAACAGCAAAAAAGGTCTGAGGAATCGCAAATGGTGTGAGAAGTGCATTTCTCCGTTTCGATCCCAGGAGGAGTTAGAGCAGCATCGAGACAGCTGCAATCCTCAGCTGAAACCCAGCATCATGGAGCGCATGCCTGATGCAAATAGCAACACAATGCAATTCATGGCTTGGGAAAAGACTATCAGTCCCCCATTTGTTGTCTACGCAGATTTTGAAGCTCTGAACACCCCGTGTGAACTAATGGAGCCTGACAGAGCAGTTGGTATCACCAAGTTAACTGAGCATCTGCCTGTAGCTGCTGGCTACCTTGTTATTCCAAGAGAGGGTATGAGCAGCGACATTCGGAGGCCGAGTGAGGATGTTTTCCTCTGCAGCGGTCCCAATCCGAATTCTGTCGTGAAGCAGTTTTTGGCCTCACTCGAACAACTTGCTCGTGGAATCTATGGGTGGAATACGGAGTTCAGCCACCAAAAAGCAGACAGGAGCAAGGAAGAAGATAGGCGCAACTTTGCTGAATCCGTTCAGTGCCACTATTGCAGTGCAGCTCTTACCTCATCATCTGACAAACATTGGGATCATGACCATTTGAGCGGAGATTTTAGAGGAGCTGCCTGTGCTTCATGCAACAAGCTTGCTAAACTGCGGCGGCGCTTCTTGCCCATCGTCATGCATAATCTTCGTGGTTATGACCTGCACCTGATTTTTTCGAGCGCCCTAGGCGACATGCCAGGTTGGAAAGTAAGTGTTATACCACAAACTGCTGAATCTTATCTCTCAATGAGAGTGGAATTCCTAATTGATGAGTACGAAAAAGATGGTAAGAAGAAGCCCCTGTTCTTCACGATGCAGTTCATCGATTCACTGCAATTCCTACACAGCAGTCTTTCTCAGCTTATCAAGAACTTGCCGGAGGACAACTGTCCCATCACTAATGCGATGCGATCAAAGTATCCAAATCTTTCAAGGGATGTACTGCTCAGTAAGGGAGTTTTCCCTTATGATTATCTCTCAAATTTGAATGTGCTCGATGATCGCCAACTACCAAAAGTAGACAGTTTTTTTAATCGACTCACCAACAGCCACTGTACCGAGGCGGAGTATCGGCATGCGCAGAAGGCATGGACTGAGTTCGAATCCACAACATTGCGCGATTACATGCAATGCTACTTGGAGCTGGACATCAGGCAACTTGCAGATATCTTTGAAGGGTTTCGAAGGCTGAGTTTGCAGGAAGACAAGCTAGATCCGGTGCATTTTGTGTCAACCCCAGGCCTGTCATTTGCTTCAGCGCTAAAGTCTTCTCAAGTCAAGATTGAACTGCTAACCGATCTCGAGATGTACAAAATGTTTAAGAAAGGAATTCGGGGCGGAATGTCTTTTGTCAATGTACATCATGCCCAGAGCGAAAGCAGTGATGATGATGAAACAGCAGGTAGGAGTTTACTGGCTGTTGATGCTAATAACCTTTACGGTCATGCGCTCACAATGCCCCTACCTGTTGGTGGCTTTCGCTGGCTTAGTCAAGAGGAGCTGTGCTCATGGTCTGAGCGCCGCTTTCTCGCCCTGGACGATGACGCTCCAATCGGCTACCTTGTCAAAGCGGATTTGCTCTACCCTGCCGAAATCCACTCGGCAACGGAGGATCTTCCATTCGCCCCAGAGAAAAGGTGTCCGGATTTCGATGAATTTCCACAGTACATGCGAGAATTATGGACACTGCTTCAGCACGACAATTATCATCGTCATCAGCAGCCCGACGCGAACACCACTGTAGATCCTACCGCTGCGCACTACCGTGGAGTACAAAAGTTAATGCTCACATGCCACAACAAATTTTCCTATGTACTGCACTCTTCAGCCCTCCGATTCTATCTATCGCACGGGATGAAGTTGCACAAGCTCCAAAGGATGATCGAATTCAGGCAAGAACCTGTCTTCGCGGACTACATTAAGATGAATAGTGAGAAGCGCTCTATGGCGAAAAATGATTTCGAGAAGGATTTCTACAAGCTGAAAAATAATTCCCTGTTTGGCAAAACAATGGAGAACGTACGCAAGCGGCGAGACATCAGAGTGTGCAATAACAAGAAAAAGGTGAAGACTGTTTCTTCGCAACCAAATGTCACATCATTCACCATCATTACACCGTCACTCAGCATCTTCGAGCTTCAAAAGCGTGAAGTAACTCTTGATCGCCCAATTTTCATGGGGCAGTGTGTTCTAGATCGCTCCAAGATCATCATGTATCGACTTTACTACGACAGAATAAAACCCATGCTAGAATTCCGTGATGGAGCGAGAGTTCGTGTTTGTGGTGGCGATACAGACTCGCTGTTTTTGAGCTTAGACAATCTTAACTTGCAGAGAGAAGTGCTGCCAATCCTGCATGCCGAAAGCCTCTTGGACACATCCAATTTTTTATCTAATCACCCACTCTTCTCGAATCAACTGAAGGCCAGGCTAGGCTGCATTAAAGATGAAGCTGGTGGAGTGCGGCAGATTGAGTGGGTGCTGCTGAGGCCCAAGCTCTATTCTTTCCTCGCCGAAAGCTCGACGGCTAGCAAAGCAAAAGCAAAAGGTATCCAACGAAGCGTGCTGAAGAATGAAGTCTCCCACGATGACTACGTAAAGATTTTCAGGGACGCTTCAAAGCTGTCGCTCACTGTTCGTCGAATTGGAAGTGAGAAACATCGCGTTTTCACCATGGAGCAACGCAAGCTCGCTCTCAGTATCTGGGAGGACAAGCGAGCGTGGACTGGCTCGAACACAAGTCTTCCGTTCGGCCACTTTCAGCTAACGATCAGGGGTAGACCGAAAAGGGCAGCTGATTGCTTAGAGTGATGCTTTACACATCTGAGTAACTTTGAATTTGTAATTTCTTGACTTCTTACTTATTCTAATAATTGTTTCCGCGGTTTACCTCATCTGAACAATGATGGTGATGCTGATGAATAGAGTTATTCATTTAGTTACATCTTTGTAGTCTCTAAGCAAATCACGAGCGTAACATTTTCAGGTAGAGGTTTTCCTTTTTCTATTTCAATACAAACTTGCCAAAGTCATGTTGGAATCAGTTGCATCACATTAGTCAGGCTTTTCTATTTTGTTTCAACGCACCTTATTTTAGCACTGCAGAATGAATGAAGCGACAGTTGTTATTTTCTTTTTTGCTAATTTAGCTACTCGTTTTTATCCATTATCCATTAATTATCTAAATAATATTCACTTTTCTAATTTCTGTTTGCTCGTGTTCGTTTTATTTGTTTAGGAGTACATAATCTGGGTGGTGGTGGTAGGTGTGCTTTTCCCATGCTTTTAGTGGTGATCTGTTTAAATTTGCTATGCTCAAGCAATTGCTATTTCAGTTTAGAAAATAAAGAAAGACCAATCCAAGTCAGGTTTTCAAAATAAAATTGGTTAAAATGCACACATTTTAAACAAGTGGCAGATTGCATGAAAAACGTTACACTTTGTTCAGCCGTCGTCGTCTTCTTATTTAACTGTTGAAACATAAGTTTATTACTGGGACAGAAAACGGTGAAGCTTGGAAAAATCGGCAATCAGCATGTTCATTGTCTTCGCACCACTGAGAACGAATGAGCCATTGTGAAAAAGCAGGCACTTACAGAAGTCCAGTTTGCAAATCAAAGCAGAAAAGGACTCTGGCTCATATCTAGCATTCGGTAGCACATCACGGAGGCTTGTCAAGCATTGGGGGTTGGGCAAGTCAATCTTTCCATGTGCACTAATAGTTTTAATTCGTACACAAATGGACTGATGAGGCAGCAGTTGAGCAGGCACTCTGCGATGCAGCATAGCCACGAAGCGACGGGCAGCCCTGACTGAGTCCGAGTAGCTCCGGGCGCCACAGATGCTCAGTTGACCGGTGGGATAGAGCAGCAGAGTGACTCCCGGATCCCGCATCCTCTTGATGAGCACTCGGGGCCAAACGGGTCGGTAGATGACATGAGCCATGCTGAGAGCCAGTTCCCGTAGAGGAAGTTGGGCGCCCCTGCCTCCAGCCAGTCTCAGATCCACGCCACCGACCAGGTTGGTCACTCTCAGAGTTGTCAAAGGTGTACTCATTTCCGATATTTTTTCTGCTTGCGGTAGTGTAGTTGCTGATTTCGTTGAAAGTGCTGATGCCTTTTGAATGGTGCTGACACACCTCGCTTCTTAAGCTTATGGAAAACTTGGGCTTCAACCAGCTGTAGTACATTAATGTATTTTTTAATGCGCAGCCGGTATCAGATTGTTCGACTAAAGGTCCTCCCAGGTCCTCAAGGTTGTACACCTGTTGGCCAAGAAGTTCAGTTAGAAAAGCGGACTTCCTCGCTCCGCTAGTCCAAGTTGGGCCATAAGAAATATTAGGAATGTCAGTTTTGAATTTCTTGTAAGATCGGGTTCCATCGTTCCATTTGAGCCGGTGCAGATTCCTTGAGAGTTTTCTGTAGTGCACTTGCATCTCAGGCGAGATCATTTCCCATGCATATGGTGAAGAATAAACATGATGAGTGATATTGTAACTGCCTGCTCGGACTTCAACAACCGCCAGCTCCTTCACAATGAAACCACTACTTGATCTCTCACATGGAAAGCCTTGGAAGTCAATATAGTTCATTATCGGCGATATCGAATATCGAAAGAAAATACAGACAGCTGATTTAATTTCCTTTCTTAAATAGTTTCTTTCTGCCCAGCTGTAACCAGGCTCTCTCGCTTCCAAGTCCCTTGACTGTATGATGAGCACAGTCTAGAGCTTCCGCCTCTAGAGAGGCTGCTGGCTTGGAAATAAGCTTTCTCACTGATTTCCCTATCGCTGAAGCTGGAATGTTTAGCTTGCTGTCTTGAAGCAATGAAACAAACTCACTCCAGCCCACCGGCTCGCTGTCGCATTTTGAATCCCTCACTGCAGTATGAAACAGATCCATGATGTTTGAGGATGGTATTCTCTGCCCAGCCATTTGCACCTCGCCGTTTTCGAACACCTGGATGAGGGAGGGATTATCAGATAGGATGGCCCATAGACTGCGAGCCCTGGTTTTGAATTTCTGGGGCACGGACTGGGCAATCTTTTCAGCCCAGCTGCTCGGCAGCATCTCTGCTTTCTGTTTCTTTGCCGCTTGACTCTCTCCTGCTACACTCTCCTTTCCAACTTGCTTGCGCTTGGACAACAAACTTTTCATAGCGTTCTGGTACATGGCTGTCTTTACATTGTCTGGGCAATCGTCGGCATACAATATATCATCACATTTAATCTGTGCCTGCTTTACCGCAATGTCTCCTGCAGACTCATTGGGTTTCACATTAATCATTAGCATGTCATACTCAGACTTGGGAATCAGAACCATCTCAGAGAACTTGTTCATTTTCCTTCTTTCTTCTATGCACAAGCTTCAGCAGAGTGGGGAGAATTTTTATGAAATTATGATTTAGCAAGTCAGCTTCTTTTCTTTGTGCTGGGATTTTTCGAATAATCTGCTTGGACTTTGCCAGCTCAGCCTTTTCAATAAGAGAGAAAGTCAGGTTGTTTTCCAATAGGTTGTAACAGGCTTCAACAAGGAATTTTCGCACTTCTTTCGGACCGTGCTTGATTAGCAAGCGCTTGAAGCTGACAGTGTATTTCGCTGATGCAAGAATTGCAAAGATGCTTTCATGAAAACAAAGCGTGTCCATTGTTGAGTATAGATATGGAAAACAGCGTATTTGCCATTCTTAGGTATAAACCAGGTGGGGGCGCTGGTTGGGCAGGATCCGCGCTCGCACTCGCAGCTCATCGGGAGTGGATGGGTGGAAATCCAGAAGCAGGTAAGCTGCCCTGCCTTGAGCGGTCACATGCTTAAACACAGACAGCAGAAAGCCGGGCTTCTCTGCAAAGCACTGCCTGCCCAGTGCTGCAATCTGCAGCTGGTCTCTGGGGTTCTTCATGATGACAAAGTACATCGCATTCAGACTCATCGTTCGCAACTCTCTTCCTTTAAAAAATACATTTTGGGTCAGCATTACCAGAAAGCAGGGTAAGTGATGAGCGATTCCGGTGAATACATTTCGCATCGCAGCAGAGCTAGAAGTCTCTTCAATCAAATCATCAAAAACAATCAGGTCATTGGGTCTTAGAGCCGCCTCAATGTTGCTGGGGAATCCCTGCTGCAGGTGCACTCCCAGGCTGCTCAGCTCAGTGTGCACTGTCTGCGCAACCCCATAGTACCACAGGACTCTCTCAGGCATCAAACATGACATCCCTGTACTGAATTAGCTGCTTCACGAAGGTTGTCTTGCCAGCATTGGTTGGCCCGCTGACAATCATGCAGCTTCCCTGCCGCAGGCGGGCATCATAGCAGGTTCTATTCGCACTGGTTTCCATAGTCGGATTTAGCCAATTTGTAGAGCTGACTTTCATAACTTTCTCTTTCTTAGGCTGGCTTCGAACTGCCGAAGCATTCTGTCATTCAGGTGGCTCTTTTCCTTTGCATGCAGTTGTCGCAGAACCCACTTAAATGACCGTTTGAATTGAAACTTCTGATAAGTAAAATAAAGACAGAAAAGACCGCATTTGACAGAGTCACAGCTTTGAATTCGATCCACATTGCTGCTCAAACGAAGCGGGGAACCCAAGGCTACTTGCAGTAAATCATGAATAATCATTAAAGTTTTCGAGTCCCAGCCAAGGGAATTGAAAAGCTCCACAGAATTCCCGTAAGTGACGTCGCAAACCACCCAGTGGCCTGACAAGGAGCTGTGATGCAACAAAAGGAAAATAAATTTGCTCTTATATGTTTTCTCATTCAGGTAACTCCGCAAATGAAATTCTAATTCAGCATTATTAGAACTATTCAAATTTAGAGACACTATACAAACGTTTCTAATGGGCAAAAAGCTTCTGGCAAGTTTAAACATCTGAAAAGTGTTCATAATTATTATGAAAAATCTAGCAAAATTTCCCTATGCTTGGTGACTTCAATCAGAGAGTCATACAGGCACATGACAATCAGAGTCACGGCCTCGTCAAGCGCCTGTCGGAACCGAATCTCCAGCCGCAGGTTTCCTTCTTTCTGTCCGTACCACAGGGCTGCTCCCTCGGGTGTGAGGTCGAACGCTAACACGGTGTTGTCGTTGGAGAAGATCTGATAGGGGATCCAAGGGACCGAGTTGGTGGGGCTGGCAGACTGGCAGCTTTTCAGGTAATGCAAGTACTCTCGCACAAATGAGTTGTTTTCGGGTGTGAATGCACCGTGGCACATGGTTTCCCCACCTTTCTTTAGAGCTAGCTGGCTGAGGTTGAAGCTCTGGAACTCGAAGGGGCTGGTGTGATGATTCCCGTTGAAGGCTCGGTGGCTCACGAAAGCCAGCATGATGAACTTAGGGAGTTTTCCGTGGGTAAAGCCTTCAATGTTCTTCGACTGGATTCCCTGGGGCAGAATAAAGTTCTGCATTTCGGCTCGCTCCATAGGATAGAGCGCATTCTGGTTGATCAGTCCCTGCTCATGGGCTAGGCTGATGTGAGAAGCCACCTTGACTCGGCAGAGATGCAGGATGCAGTGGGAGATTTCCATGCGGTAGGCTGTGTTGTTTGTGACCGGGGTTCTGATGGCAAATGCAGCGTCGCTGGGCACCAACTTGATGTGCAGGTGTAGGTTGTTCAGCAGCAACATGGGGCACTGGAAGATGTCGCTGAGCAACGGTCCGGCATACTCCACCCAGCGGGACTGCCTGTGGCTCTCCATGTGCGCCTCTGCAGCGGAGTCAGGTTGCAGGAATCCAGCGGGGTAGAACTTCAGCTGCTGGGCGTCTGAGGAACTGATGAGAGCTTTGAAATAGGCATGATAGGGATAGAGTTGGTCTCCCCCGGACACAACTCGCTGGTTAATGCTCACAATGACATCAGAGAAGAGCGTAGACAGGACAAAGTTTTCAGGGTGCACATCACTGTCTCGGCGCTCTGTCAGCTCTCCTTCAGCGTTCAGAACATTCTCCCTCAGCAAGCACCCATCCAGTCGGACTAGGCGGCAGCGAATGTACAGAAAAGAATTCAATAGATCGGTGTATTCGTCAGCTGATGGGTGGCAATCGAATTCGATGGGTGCATTTGCAGCAGTTGAGTTCACGGGGTGAATATCGACATAGGAGGATTTGTCAATGGCAGTCTGCAGCGCAGGAGCCTTGAACAAATCGAGCCTTGGGTTGAATCCATAAGCCATTTCTACGACAAAGAGTCCAGCACGCGCTTCACCGTTTTCCTGCTGACTTTTCGCTTCCTCTTGCTTACCGTTTTGCCCTTTGCTTTGCTCTCTCCTTTCTTAGGTTTCTTTCTACCTGCATTTTTCCGTTTCCTTGATTTTTTCCCCTTCTTGCCATTTTGGCGAGGTGTCTTCTGTATTCTCTTTTTCCTAGAAACTTTAGCATTCAACTGTCTTCTTTTGCTAACGCTTTTGCCAGCCGAGGCCAACTGAGATGCATGTGCTGGTGAAGTTGCTGGAGGAGGTTGATATGTCATGATCCCTGGAAAACTTCCGCACCCATAGGGCGCAGATTTATCGCTTCCATTTCGAGTTCCAGAGTACTGCCGGATCAGCTGCTGATAGTTCATCGAATAAGTTTCTCCCGGATCTGAATCGTGAGCAAAACAGGACTGCAGCTCTGAGCAGTCAGAGAGTGACCAAATGTATCCCGCAGTTGAATTCGAATGCTGTGTAGAAAATTTGCTTTCTGGATTGGGAAGAACAATGTTTTCTTAAACACTTTGCTGAAGTAGCAGCCCCATTCAGCATTAGAACTGATGTTCACAGTTCGCAGCAGGGAGTCCCAGTTGCAGCTTGTTGACTCAACAAGGCTGCAGTGCACATTGACCAGGTTGGTGGGCGGACAGCCGATGCAACAGCTTGACACGTGGCGCCCAGGTGGGATTTTGATTGACTGGTTTCCAAATCCCAACCACTGCAGGATTTTGCTTGGAGGAAAATACAACTCTGCTCGTGCGGTATTGTTGTGCATCACTGTTCTTTGATTCTGAATTTCAAACTTTATCCCAAAATCTTTATTGCTGCGAGCCATCAGGCCCGATTCATCAGCCTCCATCTCAGACTCTCTATCGCTCATGGCATCAAAGAACAGTGACTCAGAGTTGACTAGTAGCTCGTTCAACCGCTCCACCAGCTCCTCCACTCTGTCAAAGCGTCCGGGTTGAAGAACCAGGGCCTCATGCTCTCTTCCATCTGAGACTGTGAAGCAGTAAGGCTCGTCAACATTGAGCCATGCAGTAGGCATATGGATTTCTGCCAGACCTGCCTCATAATCCACATTTCGATCCAAGTATATAGGTGCAGACAGGCGAAAATTAAAGTCACTAGAAGAACCTTCTGCATGCTCACTGTTTATTACGATGCTGCTCATTCCTCAAAATCAAAATATTAAAATATCGAATAACTTAGATGTCTATACCTTTCTTAAGTCCTTCTCATCCACCCAGCCAGTCGAGTTGTAGTCGGCCCACTTTACGAGATAGCGAATCTTTCCCTTCCGCTTCTCAGTCTTTAGAATCTTTTCAATCACATACAGCCGCTGGGAGTCCGGAACAGCTTGCAGCTCATGCTCATGAAAGAGGCCTCGAATATCTTCACCCTTCATGTCTCGAATCTGGTACATATACGGATAATGCTTTGGAGCTCTAGACACTACAGTATACACTTCTTCACTCCAGTTAGCCATGTATCCCTTTCTGAAGAGTCTGGGAGCATTTGAAATTCGTACAGACTGGTTTTCACTGAACTTCGGTTTTCTCAGATTCTTAACTGTCTCAATCGCTTTCCCATCGTAAAGATTCATCCAGATGTCAGTCTCATTTTCTTTGCAAACATTCATTGGTGTAGTCTTGATGCTTCTGTGGAATGTATTGTTATAGGACTTGACCAGTTTAGGTAGCACATCAAGCCATTGTAGAGTGCTGTTGTGAGTAAAATAACGCCACATCTTGCTTTTTAAAGTTCGATTCCATCTTTCTATTACAGCAGCTTTGTGCTCACTGTTTGTTGGAAACGCCAGAATCCCGCGGTCTATGCAGAACTGGCGAAATATTGTGTTAATAAACTTTCACTGATCCGTGCGGACGGTGCGTGGCTGCCGCTTTGAGCTCTTCAGCATGCTCTCAAACGCTGATTGCACTTCTGCTGCGCTTTTAGACCTCAGAGCTCTGGCCATAGCGAATTTAGATAAAACATCTATACATGTAAGAATGTATTTATGCCCGCGATTATATTTGGCAAACGGAATCATTTCCACCAGATCCAACTCCCACTGATCATCAATGGCTCTTACTATTATTGGCGCCCTTTGAAATCGAACTCTAGCCGGCTTATGTAGAGTATGCACTGGCTGCTGACTTAGCCATTGCTCAATCACCTTAACCCCGATGTGATAATCTCTTTTTCTCAGTTCATGTTGAAGCTTTGAAGAACTGCAATAACTCGCTGGCTGATTCGGGTTAAAGTAAATTTTTTCCATTTTCAGAAACAATGAGGCGAAAATTTTCATAATTTATTTATTCTTAAGATGTTGGAACGCACAAGCAGCACATCTTTTTTTTTTTAAATTGGAAAAAAAGTATGGATAAAAATGTTGCTTTTAGTGTCAGAGGGTCCGCATTCAGTCGAAGCGCAGTTTGGGCAGCTTCATGGCATCCAATCTACGCAGAGCAAACGACGGCTGCTTGCGCTTCCTAGCATTCTCAGCTGCAGCCGCTTGAGCTCGGAATTGGTACCAGACTGGGTCCTCCTGTAGATCAGTGTCTTGCTGAGGAATGGCTCCAGCTACAGCCTTTGAAAGTGGCAAAGGCGTTGAAGTGGCGAACTCCGTATCAATTTGCAGATTGGATGACATTGCAGCTTCATCAGCAGCAGCAGCACCGTCCGAATCTTCCATCTTCAGGGCAGGTTTGGTTTCGTCTGCGTTGTCACCAGCACCGTCTTCGCCTTTGATGCTGTCCGAGGAAGATCCTGGCTCCAGCTCGTACATATCTGACATCTCACGTTGAGCCGATAGCTGCCCGTCAATCCAATCCGCGTACTGCCACAGCTTCCGCCACAGCGGTGGTGTCAGCGGCACTGTGTTCCGCTTAAGAAACTCTTCGCAGCAGTCCTCGGGCAGTCGCTTTAGCCAGATGATGCTGTCCTTCACCTCGATGAATTTATCAAAGCCAAGTTGTACAACTTTCGGCTGGTTGTCCAAGGCAGCCTTGACAAGCGATCTCTTCAGTTCCTTGAGCTTCTGCCATTGCCGGATTTTCAAATTGAAACCGGGGACTCCAGGTTTCAAACTCGCAGTGCTGCCATGTCGGTAAAATTTTCTGATAGCAATGAATTTCACTCCTTCATATTCCTGTATTTGCAGCTTATATCCTTCGCAGATGTCCATGACAAACTTAAACTGAATTAATTATCTCGTTTAAACAAAATTTCGGCTCCACGTGAATCAATCAATTTTTTGGTACTTATATATAGACTAAACCATTGCCGCAAACATACAGCTATAGTAAAACATGGTCCGCGAGTTCCCACTAACCCACATTTTTTACAAATCAGCCCCGGACCTCCCCACCCCACCCCGGAACTCCCACGGCTTTCCCTGCGGCAGAGCACATCAATGCATTTACATAGGCTCCTATGTTCACTCACTAACCCCAAGGTTACTCCAGCCATAGAAACGCACGATATGAAATTTCAGGTCTCTATGCATTAAAATTATTGTGCGGAATGTGAATATACGTGAATATACAGCGAACAGTGAATATACTTGTGGCATGCTTTGTAAAGTGGGTCAGTAATGTACACTTCCCTTGTTTCTATTTTTAGCAAATCCACCTGGGCCTCCCCGGAACTGCCACGGCTTTCCCTGCGGCAGAATCCACCAATGCATTTACATGGGCGCCTATGTTTACTCACTGGGCCCGTGGCTTTTCCGCGGAAAATCCTGCGGCAGAGTGCACATAACCCCTACTACTCACTCAAATCAAAGACTGATCAGGTGAGATTGAGAACACTCAAATCAAAGACTGATCAGGTGAGATTGAGAACACTCAAATCAAAGACTCATAAGGTGAGATGGAGAATCACATAATAGAATATGAAAAATGAAATTTAAGTTTCAATAAAATTTAAATTTAAGTCGGCTTACTTAAAAAACAGAGGTCTGACCACAGTGCCGCCATGCCTGTGAGTCCGGTGAAACAGGGTGTACAGGTGCGGATTAAGCCTGTATCGCTGTCGGACGACCCGAACCATTTGTTGGACACACTGGGGACACACCTGCTGATACACAGCCGGGTCCTGATCCTGCGGTGTTGTAGGTCAAGTCTTTGACATTACTATCAGCTGCTTGGCAAAATAGCTGCCGCGTGTGTTGTAAATACGGTGGAAACCTACTAAAGGAGCTAATACACCTGTTACTTTGACAGCTAGTACACCTGTTACTTTGACAGCTAATACACCTGTTACTTTGACAGCTAATACACCTGTTGCTTTGACAGCTAACACACCTGTTGCTTTGACAGCTAATACACCTGTTACTTTGACAGCTAATACACATGTTACTTTGACAGCAAATAAACATGTTACTTTGACAGCTAAATCATATGTTACAACAACAACAACAACAACAAACAACAAAATACGCAAGCCCCAAACGTCAGGGGGGCGGCGTCAAATGATGCGCCGCAGAGCCAGCGCGCGAACATGGTCCGCGCCGGAGGCAGTGTCGGGCGCCCTGGCGTCGCTCAGCAGGCAGTCGACGTAGCGGCGGGTCCGAGCCTGGCCGCGCCTGAACGGGCCCTGCAGGGTGAGCAGAAGGACGTCCTGGGCGGGCTGGCGGCAGTAGCTTTCGGCCCGAATGACGTGGCCCGCTAGTCGAAGTCGTCGCTGGCGCAGGATGGTGGACGGGCGTTGCAGCTGAGCTCTCTCGTACAGAGCCTCCGTCCCGACGCTCTCGTCAGCTTGAAAGGCCGCACGGAGCAGCCCCGAGTGCGCCGAGTCCAGCTGCCGCTCCAGCGTAGCCGTCAGCGTCCACGACTCGGCGTTGTACAGCAGGACGGTCTCGATCACCGCCTGCCACAGCCGAGCCCTCTGGCGGTCAGGCAGCGCTGTGGACTGGAGGACGGCCCGGATCGAACGGTAGGCCGCCCATGCGAGTCCTCTGCGCCGCCGGATGTCGTCTTCCACGTTGGGCACCAGACCGCCGAGGTAAGTGAAGCGCTGGCAGCGTGCGAGCGAGATGATCTGCCCGTCTGCGCCGCGGCACGTCAGGTCCGCTGGGATGTCGGCCGGCACGGTCAGCACCTCGGTCTTAAGCGTGTTGATCATATGTTACATTGACAGCTAATACACATGTTACTTTGAAAGCTTAAACACCTGTTATATTGACAGACTAACACGTGTTTTTTGACAGTCCAGGTGGACCTGGGGGAGAGAGGGGAAGCCTGAGGTTGTCTGGGGTAGAGGGGGGAAGCCTGAGGTGGACCTGGGGAGAGAGGGGAAGCCTGAGGTGGACCGGGGGGGAGAGAGGAGAAGCCTGAGGTGGACCTGGGGAGAGAGGGGAAGCCTGAGGTGGACCGGGGGGAGAGAGGGGAAGCCTGAGGTGGACCTGGGGGAGAGAGGGGAAGCCTGAGGTGGACCTGGGGAGAGAGGGGAAGCCTGAGGTGGACCGGGGGGAGAGAGGGGAAGCCTGAGGTGGACCGGGGGGAGAGAGGGGAAGCCTGAGGTGGACTGGGGGGGAGAGAGGGGAAGCCTGAGGTGGACCTGGGGGAGAGAGGGGAAGCCTGAGTTGGACCTGGGGAGAGAGGGGAAGCCTTAGGAAGTATAGTGCGTTGTTGTTGCGCTTGCAGTTCAACAAATTTATGAATTGAGTAGCCAAAGCCTACTCGTGAATGTATGGTCTTTGCCCAGGCCTACTGTAAAGCGCAACTACGCAATAGTCTATTGCTTACGTCGATCTAACGTAAGCCACTTCGATCTTCTTCGCTGCTGGACATTCTGGGACTGGGGCCTCATTTCATATATTTTTATAATCCTTAGTCCAGGTGGGAAGTCAATGCAACTTCCTTATTGGTCCCAGCCAATAGGATTTAGGCCTAGTCGCTGAAGCAAATGTTTCCTACTGAGGCCTCCAGCCTCCTGGTAAACTTGCAGCAAAGTTCAAGTCAGAAATAAACCTTTGCTTAAGCCGAGGCCTATTTTACACAAATGAGCTCACCTTTGTGTCCTCTATATGATTGCACGATCGATCTTTAAAGGCCCATGGCGACGTAGTTCTCCACTGAAGGACCGGTGGACAGGGGTAGCGCCTTGCACTGAAGTATCAGGGGAGGGGTAGCTGACTGAAGGACCGGTGGACAGGGGTAGCGCCTTGCACTGAAGTATCAGGGGAGGGGTAGCTGACTGAAGGACCGGTGGAAGAGTAGTAGCGACTCCTATTAAAGGACCGGATTTTGACACGTACTTTTACACGTCCCAGAATAAGCGTGCTGGGGAGAAGCGCGTTTTAGGCTCAGCTGGATTTGGACCGAAAATAAAGTTGAATAAGTGATAAAAATGCTTCCCGCACAGCAAAGGGACGTATCATTTAGGTGACAGATACGTATCACCGGAAACGTTCGGAAAAAATGACTTTTTTGTCGAATGTCTTATTTTCAAAGCTGGCTTTTGCTTTACCCTGATTTGCAAAATTAAAGGAAGTCGAAAATATAAATTTTAGACCATTTTGAGCAGGCAGCAAACGTCACTTATACGTATCAATACGTATCGCTAGAACCTTCGATGTTATGCCGTATGGACCAAAAATATTTTTAACTTATATAAATGTATACTATTTACTAATAAGAACTATCTGACAGGCTCGACTTTTTAATGCATGCCTTAGCAATGCGTTTATGTACGCAATTTAAATTAGTTTAAATTAGTACTATAATTATTTTTTGAATGCAAAAACGCGCGCGTGTGTACTGTAGATCTTTCTACATATATTGCTGAACCACCTTGCATTGCACTCACCACTCGCAATCAACCAGAATCTTTGAACTTTTACGTAAGACATATAACTTGTAATTTGTAACCATAAAGTAGTCTTGTCTTAAATTAAATAAAAAAAATGAGGAAAAACACTAAATTATGTTAGTGTAGTGTATTATCAAACTGAACAATAATTTGAGATTTGTTTCAAATTTAAACAACTGCTATGAAAAATGGCATAACATTGTTTCTTTCAAAATGAAAGTGTATAGAATAGTTCTTTTTGTTTTTTTTAAAAAGTGTGACTTTAAATAAATAGATCATTAAAAATGCCATGACTATTTAATCATCAAAAACAAACATTGATTTTGGTATTGTTAGACCAAAAATAGAAATCTGTTGTCAAGTTTTCAACTTCAAACAGTCATGATAAAAGTTATTAGAGATCTAAAGTATAGCAATTGTAAAAGAAAATAGTTTAATGTTTCCTATTGAAAAATTTTTATACAAAAACAATAAAGGACCATTTCTTACTTGTAACTATAAAAATGGTTGTCTTAGATTTTTAAATTTTGTCTTAGATTCTCTACAGACAATCTTTTGCACTTATATTTGGTCAATGAAGTCTTTTTTCTAAAGAGCCTTCACCTAAGAAAATAGGTTCAATCATCTGAAGAAAAAATTATTTCAACAAGACTATTCTCATGTTTAGTTTTAATATGCTATTTGGTTTGATGATACTTTACTCTAGTATAAAATAACAATTAAATATATATTCTAGAAGACTATTGAATTGCTAACATAGTATTTGGCTCATTTATAAAATTGACAACTAATAAAAAATACTCAAACATTTTCAGCTCATGAGCAAACATAAAAAAGCAGCTGCAAGGCTAATGAAAATTAGTCACTGTTTAGTAGATAGTAGTAGTGACTCAGGATCTACTGAACACTATTTAGAACCATCTACTAAATTTCATCACCCAACTAATAGTAGTTCTGATGATTCTCAACTATTTGAACAGCAATCTCGAGCTTGTGTACAACAGTTGTGTAGAACAGTTTCTGAAAAGAAGTTGGAAATTTATAACCCAGAAAGTGAAAAGAGCTCAAGTTCAAGTATTTCTGATGACCAGTCTAGTGAGATGTCTAGTGATAGTGATGAGTTTTGGAAGTCATCATTAAGTGGCAATAGCAGCGAAGAAGAAGAAACAAAATCATTTATCGAAGATTTAAAGCAAATTTGTTTCAAGCATAACCTTACAAACGATGCAATTCGAGATCTTTTAGCAATTCTGAAACCAAAGTTCCCAGACCTACCTTTAGATCCTCGTACTCTCCTTGGTACTCCTAAAAGAGTTGAATTCGAAGTCATTGCTCCAGGCCACTATTTTCACTTTGGTATTGCACATGGCCTGAGTTACATTTTGGAGACTATGGAATCTTCTGGAGAGCCATTTGCTGCTAGACAAATAAGCTTGATTGTTTGTATTGATGGCCTACCTATTTTCAACAGTGCAGTGAAAGGATTTTGGACAATTGTGGCATCTATTGAAGGCATTCCCTCATCCTGCTTTTTAGTAGGCATTTTCTATGGTCCAGGAAAGCCTCATAGTGCACAGGACTTTCTCTCAGCTTTTGTTAAAGAGATGAAAGAGCTTGAACATGGAATGCTTATTAAAGGACAACTGCTAGATGTTCAATTGAAGTTTGTTATGTGTGACACCCCTGCTCGGTACTTTGTAAAGTGTATTAAGAACTTCAATGGATTTTATGGCTGTGACCGCTGTGAACAAAAGGGAACTAATGATTATGTTCAGACAAAAAATAAAGGTCGTGCTGTAGTCTTCTTAGAACTTGACGCCCCCTTGCGCACTAACATGTCTTTTCGACAGAAGATTCAGCCTCAACATCACCATGACCATTCGCCATTTGAAGAACTTCGAATTGATATGGTAGCAGGGTTTCCTGCTGACCCAATGCACCTTCTGTATCGTGGAATTGGTCTCATGGCCCTAACAATTTTGAAAGATGGACCACGACCTTTCAGGCTTTCTCACTTGCTGCAGAGCCAAGTTAATGAACAGCTCATTCAAGCTAGTGAATGTCTGCCTACAGACTTTGCTCGCAGACCCAGTTTGTTTCAGCATCTGAAGATGTGGAAGGCAACAGTCGTCAGGCTTTTCTTTTTGTACTTGGCACCATATGTGCTGATTCCTTTTATCTGCGATGAGAAATTTCTCTCCTGGTTGCTTTCTTTCCACATAATTGTTAATCTGCTGTCATCACCAAGGTTGTCAGATGAGTATGTGGACTACTTAAAGCAGCTGACTCGCACATTTATCACTCACACCGAAGAAATGTTTGGAAGCCAGTATGTTGTTTACAGCGTCCATTCTCTAAGCCACCTTATTGATGACTTTGTTCAACACCGGAATATTGACAGTCAATTGTTTTGCATTTGAAAATTTTTTAAGGTTTGTCAAGAAGCTTGTTCGGTCATCCCATAAGCCACTTGAGCAGGCTGTCAATCGTGTAAAAGAGAGGAATCAAACACTTGGTCAGTTTCCACCTGCAAAGCATGAGAACAAATTGTTTAGGGACCGCTCTAAAAAAATGCGGCTGCAGACACCAAAAACGCAATTTGCAACTGACCGCAGAGATGGCTACATGCTTTCTCAGGATGGAACAGCATACAAAGTGGAAGACATTGTGTCTTGCAACAACAAAATCATGTTTGTGTGCCGACCATTTTTGTCCAAGCGGCCTTTTCATCGATTTGTTTTAGATTCTGACAAGCTAAATATATTTTATTTAGAGAAGTTGTCCACCCGGCTAGTCAAGGTTCCCCTGCGAGAAGTCCAGTGCAAACTGATGGTTATTCCGTTGCTGAACAAGCACAAAAAGTGGTTTGCATGTGGACTGCAACACACATACAATGCTTTCTAGATCAGGAAAACTCTGCATTAAATAGCTTGAAGAATTCAGATAGGAAGGCATTTTTAGTGCTAATAATTAGGCAAGTTATGGTTTTTTATTGGCCTATTTCTTATATTTTTGGTAATATATTAGAAGCTAATTATAAGAGCATGACCGTCCTTAACTTGCAGATGTATCAAATTGTCGAGTTCGAAGATGGGGATATGATTGTTTCGACCAGCTGGATGACCGAAAGTGAGGTCAAACTCCCCCCTAAAGTCTCCGCGATGAACCCAACGGCATTCGTTAGGCTGTTAAGAAAGGCCGAGCCACCCCAGAGCGATTGGACAACGCATACAATTCTGTCAGTTCAGCGCGTCAGTGGTAAGTATAAAATTTTTATTGTTTTTTACGTCCAAGTTTTTGAAAGTATTTATATAATTCGCAAAATCGGTTAAGAAACGAAATTTTTGCTGCTATACGTTTCAGATGATCTAGAATATTTGCTGTATCGGATGAAGAAATCGAAATCTAAAGGAACTTACTCCGATACAGATGTCAACAGCAAAAGAAGACGCGTACCTGTTGACTACTTGCGTCTGGATGCCGAGCCGAAAAAGAAAAAACCAAAGCAGAAAGAATCTGCTAAGTTTCCAACACCCCCTAGTAAAGGTTGCCATGCTCCTTGCAAGCAGACGTCTGGGCTGCACTCGTCTAGCTTGTTCGAAAACAACGCGGATGAACCAAGGCAGACGCCTTCAGTAGCTACGCCTTCAGTAGCTACGCCTTCAGTAGCTACGCCTTCAGTAGCTACGCCTTCAGTAGCTACGCCTTCAGTAGCTACGCCTTCAGTAGCTACGCCTTCAGTAGCTACGCCTTCAGTAGCTACGCCTTCAGTAGCTACGCCTTCAGTAGCTACGCCTTCAGTAGCTGGCTTCAGCGGGGACTGCACCGATGAATTAAGGCGGCAACATACGCCTGTGCGGCACTCGTCTGGCACAAGCCGGGACTGCACTGATAAATCGGGGCGGCATCAGACACCTGTGCGGCACTCGTCTGGCACAAGCCGGGACTGCACTGATAAATCGGGGCGGCATCAGACACCTGTGCGGCACTCGTCTGGCACAAGCCGGGACTGCACTGATAAATCGGGGCGGCATCAGACACCTGTGCGGCACTCGTCTGGCACAAGCCGGGACTGCACTGATAAATCGGGGCGGCATCAGACACCTGTGCGGCACTCGTCTGGCACAAGCCGGGACTGCACTGATAAATCGGGGCGGCATCAGACACCTGTGCGGCACTCGGCTGGCGCGAGCGGGGGCTGCGAAACTGACGCTGCCGAGCACGAACCAGTTCCACCTGCTTTTTCTTGTCACTGCAAGCATTTAGAAAGTAAGTCTGCTATAAGAAGTTCACTCATGGCTTAAAAAATCTCCTTGTCTTTACATACGTTGCTGTACACAAACTGCAGAGTGGATGAAAATGATTATTGAGCGTCAGCTCGCTTTGGAAGAGGCGATTAAAAGCTCAGGCAGAAGCGTTGCGCCACCGACAAGCCTCCAAGGTCTTCCAGTGCGCTCTCTCGATGCACTGAAGCAATTTGTCAAGCAGGTGGATGAGGTTCCTACTGTGAAGGCAGCCTTCGTAAGTTTTAAAATGCTGGCCTCAAATCTGTGAAACTTGTAATTAATTTATTGATTCGTACTTATAACAGCTCCAGCAGTTAGCTCTGCGGACGGAGTCCCACCCGAAGCTGACCGACGCAATTACAACGATGCTGCTCTGTACGGCCACCCCGACAGTGCTTCAGCACTTCAGTATGGAAGGCCGAAAGGGCAAGCAAAGATTGCCACCTGCAGTGGCCGAGAGCATTGTTCGTAAGTATTCCAGTTTGAAATAATATATTTGAATGCAGCTTTCTGGACTAAGGATTCACATTTGGGCTTTATGTAAAAAACTTTTCAGATATTCTTGTTGGATCTAAAGTTTACCGCCGACAGTTGGGTAACAATAAACCGCGTAGCTGCATTGGTGAAGTCCTCAAGAGAATGAAAAGGCGGGCTGCTGGGGAGGTTCAGGAAGAGGCAAGCGTTCGTGAGGCAAGTGATCAGGAGACAAGCGATCGGGTGGCGAGCGATCGAGAGGCGAGCGATCATGAGGCGAGCGATCATGAGGCGAGCGATCTAGAGGCGAGCGATCTAGAGGCGAGCGATCATGAGGCGAGCGATCATGAGGCGAGCGATCATGAGGCGAGCGATCGAGAGGCGAGCGATCGAGAGGCGAGCGATCGGGAGGCAAGCGATTGGGAGGAGGGTAGCGATTATTGATTGTTCCTTCTCGATTATGCAATTATGTCAGTTATTACCCCCCTTCTATTGGACTCCTAACCTGTTGCTGTGTTGTGCAACTATTGTTCTTTACACTATTCTGTCCACTATTTCGTAACCGCATACCAGGAGGCCATGATTAACAGCCTCCCCTGAGCGAAACTACCGGCTACCCCCTCTCCGAACCGTCATTTTTCTCTCTTATCATGCGCTTCTCACATTATCGATTATGTGTCGGTGTCGGAAACAGTGTCGAATCAGAGAGCGAGAGAGTGGCCTCAATGACCTCAATTTGCGACTCTTTTAAATATAATCTTTTAAATCGCGCCTTAAACTCTTGACTCACTTCACGCCTGCGGATTGCGACCATGGATTTCTCCCATGCTTTTATCTTGCCCCGGGACTGTACTGGAAGACTCATCCCCTTTCGTGATTGTCCTGCCCCGCAACCGTACTGGCCAAAAGAGAACTGTCCCGACCCTGCCCGCCGGCACTGCTCTAGAGGCCAGCACGACAGCAGCAATCCCCACCTTTCGTTGTCTACCACTCTCTCAATTTGTCACTGGTCCCCTGTCATTGCTAAGCTCCGCTACCCGTCATTGCTTATTTCGTAAGCCTTACTTCCACTCCTTGTTTAAAATATGCACTTAATCAATAATGCCCTTATCAATGCAACACTTTTGTTTTTTATTCAAAATTTATTTTTGTTAGTTGATTTAAAAGACATTTATTGCATCCTGTACGCATTTGAGTACTTTAATGTATATAAGAATAAAAAACATTAAATAAATATAACGGTACCCTTTAACACCAAAAGTAGCAAAAAAAATAAGTTTATCTCATTATAGTCAGTATAAAAAATATTTTTTTGAAGACTATCTTATAAATGTTTATTTTTCTATTGGGTGCTGCTATATAATTATGATCTAAAAATTATATTTTTGCGATCCACGGAGCGTCTTGAAATTGTTGCAAATACGCAAATGCAGCTGGTAATTTTCATCACAAACATTTCTGCTATATAATCCTGCACATTTGACGCCAAATGCGACGTATCTGTTACGTATCTTGGGAACGTTTCAGAAACGAGATAGATACGTAACTGCAACCACGAAAAACACGTATCCGATACGTTGCATGGATACCTAAAACTAACGTTGCACTTACGTATCCATACGTATCTTTGTTGTGCGGGCTTAAACTAAAGCGATTGTATTTCCTCCTTTTATGCTTCCATATTTATATCAAGCTGCTTGCAATAGGCCTACTTCGCCTGCTGAAGGCGCGGCGCGGCAGCACTTCTATTGGTGTGACGCTGCAGGGGCGTATAGGACAGGGGGGATATGGGGATATACCTCCCACTTCAGCCATACACAATGGCGCCCCACTCCCTCAAAGTCTGGCGCCCACCTGTTTCAGTCTCTGGCGCCCACCTGTTTCAGTCTCTGGCGCCCACCTGTTTCAGTCTCTGGTGCCCACCTGTTTCAGTCTCTGGCGCCCACCTGTTTCAGTCTCTGGCGCCCACCTGTTTCAGTCTCTGGCGCCCACCTGTTTCAGTCTCTGGCGCCCACCTGTTTCAGTCTCTGGCGCCCACCTGTTTCAGTCTCTGGCGCCCACCTGTTTCAGTCTCTGGCGCCCACCTGTTTCAGTCTCTGGCGCCCACCTGTTTCAGTCTCTGGCGCCCACCTGTTTCAGTCTCTGGCGCCCACCTGTTTCAGTCTCTGGCGCCCACCTGTTTCAGTCTCTGGCGCCCACCTGTTTCAGTCTCTGGCGCCCACCTGTTTCAGTCTCTGGCGCCCACCTGTTTCAGTCTCTGGCGCCCACCTGTTTCAGTCTCTGGTGCCCACCTGTTTCAGTCTCTGGCGCCCACCTGTTTCAGTCTCTGGCGCCCACCTGTTTCAGTCTCTGGCGTCCACCTGTTTCAGTCTCTGGCGCCCACCTGTTTCAGTCTCTGGCGCCCACCTGTTTCAGTCTCTGGCGCCCACCTGTTTCAGTCTCTGGCGCCCACCTGTTTCAGTCTCTGGCGCCCACCTGTTTCAGTCTCTGGCGCCCACCTGTTTCAGTCTCTGGCGCCCACCGCACAAATGTTTTTCTCGTGCCCCTTCAGAAATTATCCCCCACTCCGAATTTCCATGGCTACGCCCCTGTGACGCTGACTCTCAAGATAGGCTTGCGCCATCACATGCAGTTCCAAAATCTTTCTAACTGAGAAAGCAGACTGAGAGCTTCACAGAAAAGTCGCCTGTGGGGAGGCTGGATTTTTGTGGGGCGTTATGGGGTCGTAACTATAGGCTAACCACCTCAGAATCGACCCGTGCAATTTATTCATGTTGCTCAACTCAACTCAAAAATCATGCGAAAGTTGCTAAAATCACAATTCCAATGAACACCTGGCCCTGTTGCTCCTGAGCTTCAGAATGGATTCTCGTTTCGTTTTTCTCACAAAGGTGCTATAAAAGCCTTCTTTCCATCACTGACACTTAAAAGTCAAAACGTGGTGATCCTTTTTACTCTTACTTAAGTTGCTAAATCCTTAAATCTCACTGGGTTTTAAATCAATGCGACGCATTTGTGGCCTACCTTATTGCGTAAGAAAAGGCAAAACCAAAGCCATCCCTTATCATATTGTTCAAAAGCACGGATGCATTCTTCATTTCGTTTCTTAGGCCTATCTGTGTTCTCCCCAATGCTGTGAGATTCAAATTCCATTTCGCGAAATCTCCCCGCGGGCTCATGATGATATGACTCCAAAAAATGGGATCGAAGTTGAACTGCAGCTCAATATGTGTGAATTACGGACCATTAGGCATAGATAGAGCCTAGGCTTTCAGTTTCCAAATCCGTTCGCAGCGAATTTTTTGCTGGCTTAATGTCACTTGTACTAGTGCCATATGTAGGCTAGGCGGTGACTGTGTGACGATTAGGCCTAAGTCCATAGCCAATCTGAAGCCAACCAAGACTCTCATCTGCATCCTGCACTCCAGTATCTCTGATTCTCATCCACAGAGGCGGATCAAGGAGCGGAGGGAATATAGCGGCCGCAGTAGCAGATCCAGGTGGATGGGGGCGGCAGAGGGTTAGCGGGTCCAGGGAGCAGGGGGCGGCAGAGGGTTAGCGGGTTAGCACTTTTTCCAATAAACCTTCCGTTGACCATCCGCTCTCTCTTCCGCTTCCTCCAAGCCATCCGCTCTCTCTCTCCCGCTTCCTCCATGCCATCAGCTCTCTTTCCCGCTTCAGCCATCTGCTCTCTCTCCCGCTCCCTCCAAGCCATTCGCTCTCTCTCCCGCTCCCTCCAAGCCATCCGCTCTCTCTCCCGCTTCTCCTAAGCCATCTGCTCTCTCTCCCGGTCCCTCCAAGCCATTCGCTCTCTCCCGCTCCCTTCAAGCCATCCGCTCTCTCTCCCGCTTCTCCTAAGCCATCTGCTCTCTCTCCGGTCCCTCCAAGCCATTCGCTCTCTCCCGCTCCCTCCAAGCCATCCGCTCTCTCTCCCGCTTCTCCTAAGCCATCTGCTCTCTCTCCCGGTCCCTCCAAGCCATTCGCTCTCTCTCCCGCTTCTCCTAAGCCATCTGCTCTCTCTCCCGGTCCCTCCAAGCCATCCGCTCTCTCCCGCTCCCTCTCTCTCTCCCGGTCCCTCCAAGCCATCCGCTCTCTCTCCCGCTTCTCCTAAGCCATCTGCTCCCTCTCCCGGTCCCTCCAAGCCATCCGCTCTCTCTCCCGCTTCTCCTAAGCCATCTGCTCTCTCTCCCGGTCCCTCCAAGCCATTCGCTCTCTCCCGCTCCCTCTCTCTCTCCCGCTCCCTCCATGCCATCCGCTCTCTCTCCCGGTCCCTCCAAGCCAACCGCTCTCTCTCCCGCTCCCTCCATGCCATCCGCTCTCTCTCCCGCTCCCTCCATGCCATCCGCTCTCTTTCCCGCTTCAGCCATCTGCTCTCTCTCCCGCTCCCTCCAAGCCATTCGCTCTCTCTCCCGCTCCCTCCAAGCCATCCGCTCTCTCTCCCGCTTCTCCTAAGCCATCTGCTCTCTCTCCCGGTCCCTCCAAGCCATTCGCTCTCTCCCGCTCCCTTCAAGCCATCCGCTCTCTCTCCCGCTTCTCCTAAGCCATCTGCTCTCTCTCCCGGTCCCTCCAAGCCATTCGCTCTCTCCCGCTCCCTCCAAGCCATCCGCTCTCTCTCCCGCTTCTCCTAAGCCATCTGCTCTCTCTCCCGGTCCCTCCAAGCCATTCGCTCTCTCTCCCGCTTCTCCTAAGCCATCTGCTCTCTCTCCCGGTCCCTCCAAGCCATCCGCTCTCTCCCGCTCCCTCTCTCTCTCCCGGTCCCTCCAAGCCATCCGCTCTCTCTCCCGCTTCTCCTAAGCCATCTGCTCCCTCTCCCGGTCCCTCCAAGCCATCCGCTCTCTCTCCCGCTTCTCCTAAGCCATCTGCTCTCTCTCCCGGTCCCTCCAAGCCATTCGCTCTCTCCCGCTCCCTCTCTCTCTCCCGCTCCCTCCATGCCATCCGCTCTCTCTCCCGGTCCCTCCAAGCCAACCGCTCTCTCTCCCGCTCCCTCCATGCCATCCGCTCTCTCTCCCGCTCCCTCCATGCCATCCGCTCTCTCTCCCGCTCCCTCCATGCCATCCGCTCTCTCTCCCGCTCCGTCCAAGCCATCCGCCCTCTCTCCCGGTCCCTCCAAGCCAACCGCTCTCTCTCCCGCTCCCTCCAAGCCATCCGCTCTCTCTTGCGCTTCCTCCATGCCATCCGCTCTCTCTTGCGCTTCCTCCATGCCATCCGCTCTCTCTTGCGCTTCCTCCATGCCATCCGCTCTCTCTCCCGCTTCCTCCAAGCCAACCGCTCTCTCTCCCGCTCCCTCCATGCCATCCGCTCTCTCTCCCGCTCCCTCCAAGCCATCCGCCCTCTCTCCCGCTTCCTCCATGCCATCAGCTCTCTTTCCCGCTTCAGCCATCTGCTCTCTCTCCCGCTCCCTCCAAGCCATTCGCTCTCTCTCCCGCTCCCTCCAAGCCATCCGCTCTCTCTCCCGCTTCTCCTAAGCCATCTGCTCTCTCTCCCGGTCCCTCCAAGCCATTCGCTCTCTCCCGCTCCCTCCAAGCCATCCGCTCTCTCTCCCGCTTCTCCTAAGCCATCTGCTCTCTCTCCCGGTCCCTCTAAGCCATTCGCTCTCTCCCGCTCCCTCCAAGCCATCCGCTCTCTCTCCCGCTTCTCCTAAGCCATCTGCTCTCTCTCCCGGTCCCTCCAAGCCATTCGCTCTCTCTCCCGCTTCTCCTAAGCCATCTGCTCTCTCTCCCGGTCCCTCCAAGCCATCCGCTCTCTCCCGCTCCCTCTCTCTCTCCCGGTCCCTCCAAGCCATCCGCTCTCTCTCCCGCTTCTCCTAAGCCATCTGCTCTCTCTCCCGCTCCCTCCAAGCCATTCGCTCTCTCCCGCTCCCTCTCTCTCTCCCGCTCCCTCCAAGCCATCCGCTCTCTCTCCCGGTCCCTCCAAGCCAACCGCTCTCTCTCCCGCTCCCTCCATGCCATCCGCTCTCTCTCCCGCTCCCTCCATGCCATCCGCTCTCTCTCCCGCTCCCTCCAAGCCATCCGCCCTCTCTCCCGGTCCCTCCAAGCCAACCGCTCTCTCCCGCTCCCTCCATGCCATCCGCTCTCTCTCCCGCTCCCTCCAAGCCATCCGCCCTCTCTCCCGGTCCCTCCAAGCCAACCGCTCTCTCTCCCGCTCCCTCCAAGCCATCCGCTCTCTCTTGCGCTTCCTCCATGCCATCCGCTCTCTCTCTCGCTTCCTCCAAGCCATCTGCTCTCTCTCCCGCTTCCTCCAAGCCATCTGCTCTCTCTCCCGCTTCCTCCAAGCCATCTGCTTTCTCTCCCGATCCCTCCAAGCCATCCGCTTTGGCCCACTGAGACACTGTGTCGACTCTACAGGTTTCTCTTTTTTTCTAATTGGCTATTGAATTCATTCCTAAGAAAAACTTTTCCGAAAACACTTGGCAGCTGACGTGTCTTCAACGGCGTACTGGCAGTAGCATAGTTCGTACATGCATGGAGAAAAAAGCAAAATATGAACACTTATTTCAGCAAAATCTATTTTTCGAAAATGGGACAGTACTCAATTCGGCAATGCAAATGAAGCATTTAACCAAAAGAGTGAGAAACGAAATGTCTTCTTTATCTTTAATACAATATTTCCTAACTCCTCCATCAATTTGTTATGATGCCTCCAGTTCCAATCCCTTGCTTTTGAGTGTCAAAATAAAAAACCGAACATCAGATTCCTTATTCGGCTTGATGCATGGAAATAGTTGTTCGGGTTTGGTTGTACTTGTAGGCCTACATGGTTTATAACTTTTTTTCTACTGAACCAATTCGGCTCCAACAACATTGTTTCGAAAGAAAAAATGTTTTCTACAACTTTCGGTTGTTTTCACATTGATATCCAGCCTAGTTAAATTAAAAAAGGTTGAATGTGTAAAATCATAGATTTCTTGTTCGGTTGATGATGTTTTAGGCCTACCCTAGGCCCAGGAAATAGGACAAAAAATCGTGCAAAAAAAACTAGGGCTTAACATGTTTTCTAATAAAATAGCTGATTGTTATAAGTTATATATGGGCCCTGTATAATACTATTTTTTTATTTTATCTAAAGACAAAGATTGTACTTACCTTGGCTTTGGCAATTTCTTATTTTTAGGTCTATGACCTTGATCTATATTATAAGGTCAAAATAAACAACTCTAAGATTAAATTGATTAAACAAACTAATAAGAATGCAGTGATATACAATAGTCAACATATTATTTTTATTTAGTGGGGCCTTTTAGACCATAAATAATGTGGTCTAAAATAATAAAGGGTCTGTGGCAGTGGTTAATGTGTTCTCTTAATGTGTGTCTAATTTAGCCTCTTATGCCAAGGTGCCTAAGTTTGATTCTACAACAAGGCCATATTTATTTGGGGCACAGCCTCAGAAAGAAGGCTTAGGGGCTTGTGCAATTTATGCCATTTAAGGCTTAGGCCTATCTAAGGTATACTGACAATGAGAAAGTCAGGGCAGATGTACACATCTATTCAAGTAGGCCTATATACCTATGTACAGTATCTGTATGTGTGCACTCAGGAGTCAGCAAATTGGGCAGCTGCAGGTCCAGTGTCACTAAATGATGTGCTATTGCACACAACAATTCTCCTGCTGAATCATGATTATATAATAAAAGATTAGGAGCCTATTGGCCATTTAGCCTTTTTCTGGGTGGCCAAAACATAATATCTGTCATTAGTAACAGGCAGTCAGACCCACCTAGTGGACAAGTGTCCCCTTGACATTAAAAAGTAGAAGAATCCAATGCCAACCAACATGTGCAACCTCCCAAATCTTAGCCGGCCATGCAACTTAGTTTTTGCTCTATTTACGACTTAGTTTGCTCTCAGTTGCAACTTAGTTCATTTCATTGCTTTATTTACAACTTAGTTTGCTCTCATTTGCTCTATTTTTCTCTCCCATTTTCATCTTCTTCATGCCTTCCTTTTTGTCCCTTGGTCCCCCTCTGATTTTTTTGCACTTGGTTGATTGGTTTTTGCAACTTACCTTGCTTGGCCCTTGTTTCACCTGGCCAGTTTGGCCGGGTCGGCCGGGTGTTGTGCATGTATGCCAACCAATTATATCCCTATAGAAGTAGGTTGTTGTGTGAATATGGATTTGATTAGTGCACATGTACATAGCTATAATTAATTATAAGTGATAGTAGGCCTATGTACATAGTTTATAATAACCCTTAGACACAAAGAACCATGTCCCTATAGCAGCAGAAAACCTATAGGCCTATATTTCCCTTTAGCAGGCAACTAATGTCTGCATGGCAAGAAATGTCCCTTATGTAGCAAACTTATGTTCCTTTTTAGAGGATAAAACAATGTCTAAAAAAGCTCTATGCCAACTTCTTTTTCTTCAAATAAGCACTCTTCATTCGTCTTTTATTAAGTTTGTTGTTAATAGATACAGTTTTATTCATCTGGCACAATTGCTAGTTCTTGTTTTCCCCTTAGTGACATTACTTATTCACACACTCAATTAAAAAGTTTTAAATTCGAAATAGCAGCAAAAAACTAGTTTTAAACTAGATTAAAATCAAAAGTGGCACAATTGTTTGTTAGAATGATGTAATTTTAGCCTATTATTTTAGTCTGTTATTGTATAGGCAGGCAGTCTGTTGTGATCCTAATTTTGTCCATTTTGCTGCCCATTTTAGTATTAACATCAGCCAGCTGTATCTCTTAACTACTAAAATGGGCCAATAATAAATGCAGGAATACAAAGCTTCTAGTAAGTAGCCTAGTGGGGTTTGTCACACAACTGGGTGAATCTTTTTAGATAGACTAAAATCATAAAGTTACTGATTAGAGTATATTGCCAAGCTAAAGAACTACTACTGCTTTATTTAATTTCTTAGTTTTATTGGAGGCAGCCTGAGTTAGTCCTTAAGTTGCCCTTCTGTTAACTTATAGTAAATGTTCTTGGGCTGCTAAGCAATTATTTAAAAATCTCTTATATATAACATGGTTTCCAGGTAGTTTCCTAAATGGCATCGTCGGAGCAACAAATTGTCAGAGTAATTCCACCTGATGACATCCGACGCGGGCACGAGCAGCTGGGCCGCGGCACCTATGGCACGGTTTATCGCGGTCGTTGGCAAGGCTCGGATGTTGCTATTAAACTATTCGACACCCAACGCGATGTAGCCAGCCTACAGAAGGAGATGGGCCTACTAGCTCGCTGTCAGCATCCGAACATTGTGCGCTTATTTGGCGTCTGGCTAGGACCTAGCGACAGTGAGCGTCCCTCATCTGGCTCAGCCGGCGACTACACCTGCCCTTATTACGTCATGGAGTTGGCAGATTCAGGCACAGTGGCCGATGTTGTTCACAATCGACCTTCGGTTAACTATAGCATTGGCCTGGCATTCTCCTGGCTATTGCAGTGCGCCCAGGCTGTGGCCTATCTTCACTCTCACCAGCCTAGACCAATTATTCATCGCGATCTGAAGAGCATGAACCTACTATTGTTCGACTGTGGCCGGATGCTTAAAGTTTGCGATTTTGGCACCGTGCGTGAACAATCTACCGACATGACCTCTAGCAAGGGCACTGTGGCTTGGATGGCCCCCGAGATCCTTACTAACAGCAGGTAGCACTCAGTACTGTACTTTCTCATAATGCCTTGTGTTCTGGGAACTTTAGGTTGCAGATGAGTATTCTCAGGTTCTCAAGTTAATCTCTGTCTCCATTTGAAATCTCGGGGTTATGTGTGTAATCATCGCGTCAACAAAACCAATCGCAGATACTCGCCCAGCGTGGACGTCTACTCGCTCGGCATGGTGATGTGGGAAGTGCTTGCTCGCAGTCGGCCATTCAAAGACATGAACAGCTACAGTATTATGTTTCACATTCACGCTGGTCAGCGGCCGCCGCAGTTTCGCGACTGTCCGGAGACTCTGCGCAGCCTACTCGCGGCCTGCCTACACCAGGATCCCGGGCATCGGCCGCCCATCTTCAGCTTAGTGGAACTCTTCCAGCTAATGGCTCCTCGCCTGCCAGGCTATTTTGACAGCCTCATGGAGCCTGAGTCCGCCGCCTCATTCTCTGCCGGCGATGGCGAAGCCAACGATCGCGATGCTGCCGGCATTGCCGACAAGGCTGACGCTGCCGACGATCTGTTAGACATCGATGTCGAGGTGACGGAGGATCCGCCGCCGCCGATTTTCATTTCGTCGGCTTCTTCAGCTACAGCGGCGTCTGCGCTGCGGCTGTTGCCGAAACCGAGGTCTCGTTCAGGATCAAAGTCGCCGACTCCACCGTCTCTTCAGCAGCAGCAGCAGCAGCAGCAAATACCGCTCCAGGTAACTAACGAGCCGCATCTAATGCCCAGCCTAGCAACTCCGCAGGATGGCAGCGATCAGCTACAATTAATGCGCGTCATCTGGGAGGAGCTGCCAGTTGAATTGCTGCCGCCACAGGCGTTGCCGGGCAACCGTGAATCCGAAGGCTTGTTTGCTGAGCATCAGCGACTGCTGGCTGAGTATACTAATGAGCAGGTAAGGCCGATGAAATCCCAGGTGAAATTTAGTCTTCAGGCTGATGAAATCTCAGGTGAAAGCTTGACTTCAGGCTGATGAAATCTCAGGTGAAAGCTGACTTCAGGCTGATGAAATCTCAGGTGAAATTTAGTCTTCAGGCTGATGAAATCTCAGGTGAAAGCTGACTTCAGGCTGATGAAATCTCAGGTGAAATTTAGTCTTCAGGCTGATGAAATCTCAGGTGAAAGCTTGACTTCAGGCTGATGAAATCTCAGGTGAAAGCTGACTTCAGGCTGATGAAATCTCAGGTGAAAGCTGACTTCAGGCTGATGAAATCTCAGGTGAAATTTAGTCTTCAGGCTGATGAAATCTCAGGTGAAAGCTGACTTCAGGCTGATGAAATCTCAGGTGAAATTTAGTCTTCAGGCTGATGAAATCTCAGGTGAAAGCTTGACTTCAGGCTGATGAAATCTCAGGTGAAAGCTTGACTTCAGGCTGATGAAATCTCAGGTGAAAGCTGACTTCAGGCTGATGAAATCTGAGGTGAAATTTAGTCTTCAGGCTGATATAATCTCAAGTGAAAGCTTAACTTCCGGCTGGTGATCAATTCTTAGGCGAAAGTAATACTTCATACCATATGGTTAACCGTTAATTTTAATAAATAACTAAACTGCACTTCAAGCTAGATGCTTTGAACATAACAATTCTTATAATCGCTTCTCCTTCAGATGACGCTGATGCGACTCACCCAGGAGCAGAAGGATCTGGAGCAGCAGCTGTTGCAGCTAGTAAATGCTGATCAACTGCGCGACCTGCTTGAACTGAAGCAGCGCCTTGACGAACTGCGGCACAGTCAGAATAGCCTGGCTGCTGGACCAGCTGCTCAGCGATCACTGTCAGCATTGGAGCTTAACAATCGGTCCTGATCCAACCTGGTTGGTTCAGTGTGCTAATTTGAAACATTTAAACAATTGTTTTATAGTTTTCTAACGCAGGGGTCGGCAAACTTCGCCAGTATAATGCTTGAAAAGCGTTTGTGTATAGACCAAGGCCTCTTTTAATCTTGTCTCTTGTCTTGAGATAAGTTGATATTTTTCATCTCAATCTAATCATCTTATTTGAGTGCAGCGATCTTATCTCTTCCCGATTATCCTCACTTTTCCTGTCATCTCTTCTCTTCCTTGTCTCATTTCTGCCCTGTCTCATTTCTGCCCTGTCTCATTTCTCCCGTGTCTCATGTCTCCTCTGTCTCATCTCTCCCGTGTCTTATGTCTCCTCTGTCTCATCTCTCCCGTGTCTTATTTCTCCCCTGTCTCATGTCTCCTCTGTCTCATCTCTCCCGGGTCTTATGTCTCCTCTGTCTCATCTCTCCCGGGTCTTATGTCTCCTCTGTCTCATCTCTCCCGTGTCTTATGTCTCCTCTGTCTCATCTCTCCCGTGTCTTATGTCTCCTCTGTCTCATCTCTCCCGTGTCTTATGTCTCCTCTGTCTCATCTCTCCCGTGTCTTATTTCTCCCCTGTCTCATGTCTCCTCTGTCTCATCTCTCCCGGGTCTTATGTCTCCTCTGTCTCATCTCTCCCGGGTCTTATGTCTCCTCTGTCTCATCTCTCCCGTGTCTTATGTCTCCTCTGTCTCATCTCTCCCGTGTCTTATGTCTCCTCTGTCTCATCTCTCCCGGGTCTTATGTCTCCTCTGTCTCATCTCTCCCGTGTCTTATGTCTCCTCTGTCTCATCTCTCCCGTGTCTTATGTCTCCTCTGTCTCATCTCTCCCGTGTCTTATGTCTCCTCTGTCTCATCTCTCCCGTGTCTTATGTCTCCTCTGTCTCATCTCTCCCGTGTCTTATGTCTCCTCTGTCTCATCTCTCCCGTGTCTTATGTCTCCTCTGTCTCATCTCTCCCGTGTCTTATGTCTCCTCTGTCTCATCTCTCCCGTCAATCCAACTCGCTGTCGACTCCTAGATCTCTCTTTGATTGGCAAGGTCTTAAATTTTGCCGATATCTGTACGTAACAATTGGTAATGCAGAGTGTTGTGCTTGTTTTTAATTAACAATTTGAGGATTTTTTTTATGACTTGAAGTCAGGATTATCGCGTCTTCGAATTTCGATCGTCTCACTTTCTTGTTTGAGCTATAATTGTATAGTTTAAATCTATTTTTTTGCAGAGTAGTAAAGGCAGAAGCCAACTTGTTCTATCATATGAGTTTATGATAGAACTCAAACTTGTATCAAAGTATTGTCCGTTTCTTGCTACATAGACAAAATATAATGTCGACTATTTTAAATACTATAAGTACTCGTATTTATATTTCCCGTCTTAAACGATTTCTAGCTGGTTTAATACCATCTGCTGATTCCCCTTCCTCGTCATCTGCTAGAAGTTCTCCCTTTCCTCATCCACTGACCATTCTCCCTTTCCTCATCCACTGACAATTCTCCCTTTCCTCATCCACTGACAATTCTCCCTTTCCTCATCCACTGACAATTCTCCCTTTCCTCATCCACTGACCATTCTCCCTTTCCTCATCCACTGACAATTCTCCCTTTCCTCATCCACTGACAATTCTCCCTTTCCTCATCCACTGACAATTCTCCCTTTCCTCATCCACTGACAATTCTCCCTTTCCTCATCCACTGACCATTCTCCCTTTCCTCATCCACTGACAATTCTCCCTTTCCTCATCCACTGACAATTCTCCCTTTCCTCATCCACTGACAATTCTCCCTTTCCTCATCCACTGACAATTCTCCCTTTCCTCACCCACTGACAATTCTCCCTTTCCTCACCCACTGACAATTCTCCCTTTCCTCATCCACTGACCATTCTCCCTTTCCTCATCCACTGACAATTCTCCCTTTCCTCATCCACTGACCATTCTCCCTTTCCTCATCCACTGACAATTCTCCCTTTCCTCATCCACTGACCATTCTCCCTTTCCTCATCCACTGACAATTCTCCCTTTCCTCATCCACTGACCATTCTCCCTTTCCTCATCCACTGACCATTCTCCCTTTCCTCATCCACTGACCATTCTCCCTTTCCTCATCCACTGACAATCTCCCTTTCCTCATCCACTGACCATTCTCCCTTTCCTCATCCACTGACCATTCTCCCTTTCCTCATCCACTGGCAATTCTGCCTTTCCTCATCCACTGACAATCTCCCTTTCCTCATCCACTGGCAATTCTGCCTTTCCTCATCCACTGACAATTCTCCCTTTCCTCATCCACTGACAATTCTGCCTTTCCTCATCCACTGACAATTCTCCCTTTCCTCATCCACTGACCATTCTCCCTTTCCTCATCCACTGACCATTCTCCCTTTCCTCATCCACTGACCATTCTCCCTTTCCTCATCCACTGACCATTTTCCCTTTCCTCATCCACTGACAATTCTCCCTTTCCTCATCCACTGACCATTCTCCCTTTCCTCATCCACTGACCATTCTCCCTTTCCTCATCCACTGACAATTCTCACTTTCCTCATCCACTGACCATTCTCCCTTTCCTCATCCACTGACAATTCTCACTTTCCTCATCCACTGACCATTCTCCCTTTCCTCATCCACTGACCATTCTCCCTTTCCTCATCCACTGACAATTCTCCCTTTCCTCATCCACTGGCAATTCTCCCTTTCCTCATCCACTGACAATTCTCCCTTTCCTCATCCACTGACAATTCTCCCTTTCCTCATCCACTGACCATTCTCCCTATCCTCATCCACTGACCATTCTCCCTTTCCTCATCCACTGACCATTCTCCCTTTCCTCATCCACTGACCATTCTCCCTTTCCTCATCCACTGACAATTCTCCCTTTCCTCATCCACTGGCAATTCTCCCTTTCCTCATCCACTGACAATTCTCCCTTTCCTCATCCACTGACAATTCTCCCTTTCCTCATCCACTGACCATTCTCCCTTTCCTCATCCACTGACCATTCTCCCTTTCCTCATCCACTGACAATTCTCCCTTTCCTCATCCACTGACAATTCTCCCTTTCCTCATCCACTGACCATTCTCCCTTTCCTCATCCACTGACAATTCTCCCTTTCCTCATCCACTGACCATTCTCCCTTTCCTCATCCACTGACAATTCTCCCTTTCCTCATCCACTGGCAATTCTCCCTTTCCTCATCCACTTTCAATCCAGCCTTATCTACTGGTACTAGTAAACTTTTCTTATATTTCAGCCTGCTCGAATATAGTTGAAACTAATCCTAAAGTGCGGTACGAGAATACAATTTTCAAAGCAGCTTTGAATTCAGTCTAATAAAATACGCCAAAGTAGACAGCGTCAGGAAATCGAAAGCCGACTAATCAGACATGACCGACACTGAAGCTTTTCACAATCCGATCGCACCCGCCGATCACGACGATTATCATCACCATGGCGGTGCCGGAGAAGGCGATCTTTCGCCTGACGAGTCTCGCCTAAATCATCACCAGCAGCAGCAACTGCACCGTCTGACCAATGACGATTTTCGTCGGCTGTTGAATACTCCGAGATCGTCTAACGCCAGTTCGGCCACGCCAGCTGCGACTCCGGCTTCCGGGTCGCGTGGCAGCGGCGGCGGCACCTTTGCTCGACCGAAACGACCAGGTGACCCATCTTATTGGTGCTTTCTCCCATTATTAGATCCCTCAGGTTACTGACTCAATCCCTCAGGTTACTGACTCAATCCCTTATGTTACTGACTCAATCCCTCAGGTTACTGACTCAATCCCTCAGGTTACTGACTCAATCCCTCAGGTTACTGGCTCAATCCCTCAGGTTGCTGACTCAATCCCCCAGGTTACTGACTCGATCCCTTAGGACAGTAATTCAATCCCTCAGGGTACTGACTCAATCCCTCAGGTTACTGACTCGATCCCTTTGGACAGTAATTCAATCCCTCAGGGTACTGACTCAATCCCTCAGGTTACTGACTCAATCCCTCAGGTTACTGGCTCAATCCCTCAGGTTGCTGACTCAATCCCCCAGGTTACTGACTCGATCCCTTAGGACAGTAATTCAATCCCTCAGGGTACTGACTCAATCCCTCAGGTTACTGACTCGATCCCTTTGGACAGTAATTCAATCCCTCAGGGTACTGACTCAATCCCTCAGGGTACTGACTCAATCCCTCAGGTTACTGACTCAATCCCTCAGGTTACTGACTCAATCCCTCAGGTTACTGATTCAATCCCTCAGGTTACTGACTCAATCCCTCAGGTTGCTGACTCAATCCCTCAGGTTACTGACTCAATCCCTCAGGTTACTGACTCAATCCCTCAGGTTACTGGCTCAATCCCTCAGGTTGCTGACTCAATCCCCCAGGTTACTGACTCGATCCCTTAGGACAGTAATTCAATCCCTCAGGGTACTGACTCAATCCCTCAGGTTACTGACTCGATCCCTTTGGACAGTAATTCAATCCCTCAGGGTACTGACTCAATCCCTCAGGTTACTGACTCAATCCCTCAGGTTACTTGCTCAATCCCTCAGGTTGCTGACTCAATCCCCCAGGTTACTGACTCGATCCCTTAGGACAGTAATTCAATCCCTCAGGGTACTGACTCAATCCCTCAGGTTACTGACTCGATCCCTTTGGACAGTAATTCAATCCCTCAGGGTACTGACTCAATCCCTCAGGTTACTGACTCGATCCCTTTGGACAGAAATTCAATCCCTCAGGGTACTGACTCAATCCCTCAGGGTACTGACTCAATCCCTCAGGTTACTGACTCAATCCCTCAGGTTACTGACTCAATCCCTCAGGTTACCGATTCAATCCCTCAGGTTACTGACTCAATCCCTCAGGTTACTGACTCGATCCCTTTGGACAGTAATTCAATCCCTCAGGGTACTGACTCAATCCCTCAGGTTACCGATTCAATCCCTCAGGTTACTGACTCAATCCCTCAGGTTACTGACTCGATCCCTTTGGACAGTAATTCAATCCCTCAGGTTGCTGACTCAATCCCACAGGTTACTGACTCAATCCCTCAGGTTACTGACTCAATCCCTCAGGTTACTGGCTTAATCCCTCAGGTTGCTGACTCAATCCCCCAGGTTACTGACTCAATCCCTCAGGTTGCTGACTCAATCCCTCAGGTTGCTGACTCAATCCCTCAGGTTACTGACTCAATCCCTCAGGTTACTGACTCAATCCCTCAGGTTACTGGCTCAATCCCTCAGGTTGCTGACTCAATCCCCCAGGTTACTGACTCGATCCCTTAGGACAGTAATTCAATCCCTCAGGGTACTGACTCAATCCCTCAGGGTACTGACTCGATCCCTTAGGACAGTAATTCAATCCCTCAGGGTACTGACTCAATCCCTCAGGGTACTGACTCAATCCCTCAGGGTACTGACTCGATCCCTTAGGACAGTAATTCAATCCCTCAGGGTACTGACTCAATCCCTCAGGGTACTGACTCAATCCCTCAGGGTACTGACTCGATCCTTTAGGACAGTAATTCAATTCCTGAGGTACTTGATCTTTCAGGTTACTGACTCAATCCCTCAGATTGCTGATTCAATCCCTCAGGGTACTGACTTGATCTTTCATGCTAATTACTCAACCCTTCATGTTTTTTAAGCTACCCGTATAAAGCCTTCAATGCAACTTTCATTAAAACTGTTTTTTAAATTGCTCAGCTGACTCGGCCGCAGCCAGTGAGCGCAAGAAAAAGAAGGCCGCCTGGCTGGCGAAGCAGCGTGCCAAAAAGGAGGCGGCAGCCGGCGGCGGCGACGGGGCCGACGGTGAACTCGGCCCCGGCAGCGATGCCTACAGAGATCGGGCCAAAGAGAGACGAGCCGGCGGGGGCTCGGAGGTTGAAGTGTCTGCCACCACAGATTACAGGTGAGCAGGACTGCAAAGAACAATAATCTAGATTTTTACATCATCAGAGGGATACCAGTAGTTCGCTGGTTAGAGCAACGGACTCTTTATTGAGACGTCGAGAGTTCGAATCCGCTCTTGGGTCAACAGTTAGTTTGTGTGCTTAAGGTCGCGAGTTCGAATCCACAACAGTGTATAATACCGGCATTAGCTGGGGTAAAATTCTGGTGGGTCTGACAGCTTCCCACCAGCCTACGGACTGTGAAAATTTTGCATTTAGATGCTCCGCGCAATGTACATCTGGCTGAATATCTGCCACAACTATGCAAGGGAAAATTTAATTAGTGTATGTACAATTCTTTCGTCAACAGATCCGTGGCTCCGGGCGCCGGCGACGCCCAGCAGACTGCTGCCAGCGCCGAACGTCGCAAACAGCTGATTGAAGAGAGTAAATACCTTGGCGGCGATATGGATCACACTCACCTGGTCAAGGGTCTGGACTATGCATTGTTAGATAAGACTCGAGCTCGCATTCAGGCCGCCGAGCTGGCTGGTGACACGGAGGGCGTCGACGCCGGCGGCGACGTCGGTGGCGTCGGTGTTGGCGGCGGCCGAATTGCTGCCGTCGACGTCGACGAGGTCGCCGCCGCGGCTGCCGCTGCTGAAGCCGCCGCGGCTGCCTCGGCTGCTGCAGCGGCCCTAGCGGCTTCTTCAAAGTCGTCCGCAGCAGCCGCAGCCGAAGCCGCCGCCGCTGTGGCCAACGCCAAGACGGCGATGGGCCGGTCGGTGCTGCGTGTGCTACTGGACAAGGGCCGTCCGCTGCAGCGCAACGACCTGGTAAGCGAATCGAGTTCATCAGTTCATTGTAGCCCAATTGCAACCCGCATTTCTAAGAAACACGCGCCCCGCCGCCGATTTTACGATTAGTTCGCCCCCGGCCGCATGGCCTACCGCATCGATCTCGAGGAGGAATTCGCCGAATTCGACGTGCCAACCACCATCATTCGTAGCAAGGTGGAGTGCCCGTCCGGTCCAGATAGCTCCGTCACCACAAACGACATCATCATTAGCAAGCTGGCCCAAATCATTAGCTATTTGCGAGTCGGCCGAAGACAAGCAAAGAAAGCAAAACAGCAGCAGCAGCAGCAGCAGCCGCCGCCGCCGCAGCAACAGCAGCAGCAGGCCGGCAAGTCGGGCACCGGGCCGTCGACATCTGGAGCGCCTCCCGTCGGAGTTGGCTTCTCAATCTACGACGAAGACGAATTGGCTGCGAGTGCTGGCGCCGGTGGCGGACGGTCCGGCCGTGACCGCGACAGAGTCGACCGCGATTTGGCGGCTCGCCGGTGGGTGTCGCTCTGGCTCTTGTGGTTAATTACACTTGACCTTATACGGCATTAGTCAGTCAATATAGTATGACCACCCCATATTAAATATCGTCGGGGTGTCTGTTGTCTGTCCGTCCAAAAACTGGTTCGGAGCTATCGTAAAGTTCGCAGTGGGTATTTGAAATACTGCTACGTGGTATTTTCTACTGTTTATCGGTTTAAAAATTTTGCGATAATGATTAAAACCACTTGGAGTGGATTTTTATCTTCTCAATATTCAGAGACGCTCGCTCGCAGCATTACGGACGCGATCATAGAGCTGACCGCGATCATCGAGATCGTGACCGCGATCGTGACCGCGAACGAGACCGCGAACGCGACCGCGATCGTGACCGCGATCGTGACCGCGATCGAGACAGACGCGACCGCGATCGTGACCGCGAGCGATCCGAACGGACCTCAACCCTTCCGCCGCCGACTACGGCGACAACGGCGACAGCGTCTCAGTCGCAGGCGTCGTCTGGTCGCGCCTATTTCGATTCGGCCGACCCTGACCTGCAGCGCGAATCAATGTGGCGACCCCCGGCTTCAGCCGGTGCCGCAGCCGCCGTTGTCGGCGAATTAAAACGCGTCGCCGATTTGGCTGATCAGCCTGCGCAACAGCAGCAGCAGCGGAAGCAGGCCAGGTCGGCCATTCGAAACGAAGCCAGCGGCTATGACGAATGCTACCCCGGCTACATGGAGTCCTACGATGCTATGGGAGACTCGGACGATGAGACCGACTTCACCAAGATGGACGTTGGCAAAAAGAAGGGCCCGATTAATCGCTGGGACTTTGAGGATCCAGATCAGTACGCTTCCTTCATGGCCAGTAAGGAGGCTCTGCCTAAGGCCGCTTTTCAATACGGCGTTAAAATGTCTGACGGACGGAAGACGAGACGACGCGAAGCCGGCGGACAGAAGGACGAAAAATCTGAGCTCAACAAACAGTGGCTACAGATTCAGACTATGATTGGGGGCGGCGGTGGCGGCGGCAAGCGACGCAGCGGTGGTGGTGACGACAGTTCGGCGCCTCCGACGAAGGTATTCAAAGCCTGAACGTCTGCGGTGTGAAATTATTTGCTTTTAGTTTATGACTAAACTATAGCTAGCTCTTGTTTATCCGCTCTGCAAGTCTGCTTTAACAGGAAAACAAAAACTTTTAGATTCTTTTTGTCTGAGTGACAACTTTTCGGGTGAGAATGTAACTATTTGACTCAAAGTGACACCACCCGGATGTGAATGAAACTATTCGATTGAGAGTAACATCACCCAAATGCAAGAGTGACACAACCCTTAGGGGAGAGTGACACCACCCGATTGGGTAGAGTGAAACCACCTGAAGGAGAGGGTGACACCACCCGATTGGGTAGAGTGAAACCACCTGAAGGGAGGGTGACACCACCTGAAGTGGAGAGTGACACCACCTGAAGTGGAGAGTGACACCACCTGAAGGGGAGGGTGACACCACCTGAAGGGGAGGGTGACACCACCTGAAGGGGAGGGTGACACCACCTGAAGGGAGGGTGACACCACCTGAAGTGGAGAGTGACACCACCCGAAGGGGATAGTGAAACCACCCGAAAGAGAGAATGAAACCACCCGATTGGCGAGAGTGAAACCACCCGAAGGGGATAGTGAAACCACCCGAAAGAGAGAATGAAACCACGCGATTGGGGAGAGTGAAACCACCCGATTGGGGAGAGTGAAACCACCCGATTGGGGAGAGTGAAACCACCTGAAGGGGAGAGTGACATCACCCGAAAGGGAGAGTAACACCACCTGATGTGGAGAGTGAAACCACCTTACACTTATGTGTAAGTGTAAGCGAGATTTCCTAGACGGCAGTGATACCTCTATACCTTTGATACCTTTGACAATTGGGTGGGTGATGGTTGTCGTTAATCAGAATGCAGTTTGAAATAATCATCCCCTTTTAACTTTAACCGAGAGCCTGCCTGTCATTATGTCATCAGTTGTGTACATAGTTTTCCTCCAGGCACAAGGCCTTCATCACAGTCCACACAAATTTCATCCTTCATTGGTACTTTGCACTCCTCTTTTCAGTTAGTTTCCTCTCAAAGTTTTTTGTCCTTTTGCTTATCAAACCTTCTTGTATCTAAATTTGAGAATGTTAAAGAATAGCTATTGGGCCAGTTTTTAGTAAGTCGTGCATCGATTTAATAAACTTACAGAGTTGAGCTATTTCAACTGTGCTCTGAAATGCTGAAATACAAAACTATTTGTCCGTCACCACTAGTTCATTCTACTTTTATGGCTTTTCCCACTTTCTTATTTTTTCTGCTTTCTCTACCTGCATCTCACCCACACCCACTGTCCATCCCTGCATCTCACCCACACCCACTGTCCATCCCTGCATCTCACCCACACCCACTGTCCATCCCTGCATCTCACCCACACCCACTGTCCATCCCTGCATCTCACCCACACCCACTGTCTTTCCCTTCATCCCACACTGTCTCTCCCTTCATCTTATCCACACTCACTGTCTCTCCCTTCATCTCATCCATACGCACAGTCTCTCCCTTCATCTCATCCATACGCAGTCTCTCCCTTCATCTCACCCACACACAGTCTCTCCCTTCATCTCACCCACACGCAGTCTCTCCCTTCATCTCACCCACACGCACTGTCCCTCCCTTTATCTCATCCACAGCCACACCTCGCAGTCCCCCCATGTGCTCAATTTTTTATGTTTAACTATAAAGAACTTTTGTTAAAACGGTTGCAGCTGAGCGGGCATGCAGTCCTCTTCAACGGACAGCGAAGGAGATTTCAAAGCGAAATCTGATTCCGCTGCTTTGTTCCAAGATTCCGCATCTATTTTTCCTCTCAATAATAATAGTCATAGTGGCAATAGTACGTGCGAGGTCGATTCGACGGCTACGCAGACTAGATGGGCGAATTCTAGGCGACAGTCGGCGTCTAGCCTGGGTCGCCGAAATGCCTCGTTTGGCGTTGTCAATGGCGAATTGGGCAGCGTTTTAAACGATGTAGAATTAAATGACGCCTACGGTTACAGAGACGCTAACAGGCGGAAGCAGCAGCAGCAGCAGCCAACTTTCCAGTGCCCGGCTGTGGTGCCACTGAATGTTGGAGGCGTGAGCTATATCACACGTCGTAGTACTCTGCTAAAAGATTCAGAATCCATGCTGGCTGCAATGTTCTCTGGTGAGACATGTTTTATTATTGGCCGGAATCGAGGCTAGAATCGTATTACCTGGAATCGAAGCGAGAATCGGTTTAACTGGATTCTAAGCTAGAATCGTATCAACTGGAATCGAAGCTAGAATCTTATTATCCTAAAATCCAAGCTAGAATCGAAGGAAGAATCGATTACCTAGAATCGAAGCGAGAATCGGGTTAACTGGATTCTAAGCTAGAATCGTATCAACTGGAATCGAAGCTAGAATCTTATTATCCTAAAATCCAAGCTAGAATCGAAGGAAGAATCGTATTACCTGGAATCGAAGCTAGAATTGTATTACCTGGAACCACAGTAAAAGTTTATATAATTAACTAGAATATAAACTAGAATCGTATTACCTGGAATCAGAGTCTGAATCGAAGTAATTAGAATCGAAGCTAGAGTAGTATCAACTGGAATCCAAGCTAGAATAGTATCAACTGGAAATATACTCGTATTTTCAACTTCATTTTCAGGTCGTCACGAGATGCAGCGAGATCGACACGGCTATTATTTTATAGACACAAACGGAGCCTACTTTGGCTTCATTCTTGATTACCTGCGTCATGGCAAGCTGCCGCCGAACGAGGCGGCCCTGCCGGTGTACCAGGAGGCCGGCTACTTCGGCCTGGCGGGTCTCCAGGAGGCGCTGTCAGTATCGCCTGCCGTAGCCAAACAGATCGTGCGCCAGAGGCACGAGGAACAATTCGCTGACTATGCGGGACTTCGAGCTAGAGTTATCGCGACAGCCATTGAACTTGGCGTAACCACCAGATGCGCCGACCTGCTCATCTGGCCGCATCGGGTTCAGGTGAGGGTGGAATCGCACCAAGAACCGGAGCTAGAATCGCACTATAAACCTTAGCTAGAATCACACTATGAACCGTAGCTAGAATCACACTAGGAACCGTAACTAGAATCACACTATGAACCGTAGCTAGAATCACACTGAACCGTAGCTAGAATCACACTATGAACCGTAGCTAGAATCACACTATGAACCGTAGCTACAATCACACTATGAACCGTAGCTAGAATCACACTATGAACCGTAGCTAGAATCACACTATGAACCGTAGCTAGAATCACACTATGAACCGTAGCTAGAATCACACTATGAACCGTAGCTAGAATCACACTATGAACCGTAGCTAGAATCACACTATGAACCGTAGCTAGAATCACACTATGAACCGTAGCTAGAATCACACTATAAACCTTAGCTAGAATCACACTATGAACCGTAGCTAGAATCACACTATGAACCGTAGCTAGAATCACACTATGAACCGTAGCTAGAATCACACTATGAACCGTAGCTAGAATCACACTATGAACCGTAGCTAGAATCACACTATGAACCGTAGCTAGAATCACACTATGAACCGTAGCTAGAATCACACTATGAACCGTAGCTAGAATCACACTATGAACCGTAGCTAGAATCACACTATGAACCGTAGCTAGAATCACACTATGAACCGTAGCTAGAATCACACTATGAACCGTAGCTAGAATCACACTATGAACCGTAGCTAGAATCACACTATGAACCGTAGCTAGAATCACACTATGAACCGTAGCTAGAATCACACTATGAACCGTAGCTAGAATCACACTATGAACCGTAGCTAGAATCACACTATGAACCGTAGCTAGAATCACACTAGGAACCGTAACTAGAATCACACTATGAACCGTAGCTAGAATCACACTGAACCGTAGCTAGAATCACACTATGAACCGTAGCTAGAATCACACTATGAACCTTAGCTAGAATCACACTATGAACCGTAGCTAGAATCACACTAGGAACCGTAACTAGAATCACACTATGAACCGTAGCTAGAATCACACTGAACCGTAGCTAGAATCACACTATGAACCGTAGCTAGAATCACACTATGAACCGTAGCTACAATCACACTATGAACCGTAGCTAGAATCACACTATGAACCGTAGCTAGAATCACACTATGAACCGTAGCTAGAATCACACTATGAACCGTAGCTAGAATCACACTATGAACCGTAGCTAGAATCACACTATGAACCGTAGCTAGAATCACACTATAAACCTTAGCTAGAATCACACTATGAACCGTAGCTAGAATCACACTATGAACCGTAGCTAGAATCACACTATGAACCGTAGCTAGAATCACACTATGAACCGTAGCTAGAATCACACTATGAACCGTAGCTAGAATCACACTATGAACCGTAGCTAGAATCACACTATGAACCGTAGCTAGAATCACACTATGAACCTTAGCTAGAATCACACTATGAACCGTAGCTAGAATCATACCAGGAACCGTAGCTAGAATCACACTATGAACCGTAACTAGAATCACACTATGAACCGTAGCTAGAATCATACCAGGAACCGTAGCTAGAATCACACTATGAACCGTAACTAGAATCACACTATGAACCGTAGCTAGAATCACACTATGAACCGTAGCTAGAATCACACTATGAACCGTAGCTAGAATCACACTATGAACCGTAGCTAGAATCACACTATGAACCGTAGCTAGAATCACACTATGAACCGTAGCTAGAATCACACTATGAACCGTAGCTAGAATCACACTATGAACCGTAGCTAGAATCATACCAAAAACCGTAGCTAGAATCGTACCAAGAACCGTAGCTAGAATCGTACCAAGAACCGTAGCTAGAATCGCACCAGGAACCGTAGCAAGAACCGAAGCAGGCCTTGATATATTTTTATCACCTCTCAATGACTCTTAGGCTAGCCCGCAGCACACCAGCTGTGTGGCGGAGACTGCTCACATCAAATTCGGTCCCTGGTCGGGCCAGGCAGACGAGGATACCCTGATGCGAACTCTGCACGCCGACCTGACCGACTCTGGCTACAATTTAGCCCAGCTAGAGAAGAAGCGTTGCAAATTCTTTGTCTCCGGCCAAACCTGCACCCGTCAGGCTTACAAGCTGACTTTCCGATTTGCCTGAGCTGCAGTCTGTCTGTCACATCGCTGGACTCTTATATCCTCACCGCTTTATCACTGGTTTCCTAGCTCAGATTTAATACACCAGTTTGGCTATCTGTGCTTTTTACTTGTAGCATCAGACAAAGCTAGCATCTTGCACCCATGCATCAGGATACCTAAATGAATCGCAGCTGGATCCGTAGTCAAATATTCTAAGGATCTTAGGTAGCTAAAATCGAAGCTGGAACTAAAATCGAATGCCAGTCTGGTCTATAAATAGAATAGCAAATTCAACTATAAATAGAATCGCAGCGTGAACTATAAATAGAATCGCAGCGTGAACTATAAATAGAATCGCAGCGTGAACTATAAATAGAATCGCAGCGTGAACTATAAATAGAATCGCAGCGTGAACTATAAATAGAATCGCAGCGTGAACTATAAATAGAATCGCAGCGTGAACTATAAATAGAATCGCAGCTTGAACTAGAAATAGAATCGCAGCGTGAACTATAAATAGAATCGCAGCGTGAACTAGAAATTGAATCGCAGCGTGAACTAGAAATAGAATCGCAGCGTGAACTAGAAATAGAATCGCAGCTTGAACTAGAAATAGAATCGCAGCTTGAACTAGAAATAGAATCGCAGCGTGAACTAGAAATAGAATCGCAGCGTGAACTAGAAATAGAATCGCAGCGTGAACTAGAAATAGAATCGCAGCGTGAACTAGAAATAGAATCGCAGCTTGAACTAGAAATAGAATCGCAGCTTGAACTAGAAATTGAATCGCAGCGTGAACTAGAAATTGAATCGCAGCGTGAACTAGAAATAGAATCGCAGCGTGAACTAGAAATAGAATCGCAGCTTGAACTAGAAATAGAATCGCAGCTTGAACTATAAATAGAATCGCAGCGTGAACTAGAAATAGAATCGCAGCTTGAACTAGAAATAGAATCGCAGCTTGAACTAGAAATAGAATCGCAGCGTGAACTATAAATAGAATCGCAGCTTGAACTAGAAATAGAATCGCAGCGTGAACTATAAATAGAATCGCAGCGTGAACTATAAATAGAATCGCAGCGTGAACTATAAATAGAATCGCAGCTTGAACTAGAAATAGAATCGCAGCGTGAACTAGAAATTGAATCGCAGCGTGAACTAGAAATAGAATCGCAGCGTGAACTAGAAATAGAATCGCAGCGTGAACTAGAAATAGAATCGCAGCTTGAACTAGAAATAGAATCGCAGCTTGAACTATAAATAGAATCGCAGCGTGAACTAGAAATAGAATCGCAGCTTGAACTAGAAATAGAATCGCAGCGTGAACTATAAATAGAATCGCAGCTTGAACTAGAAATAGAATCGCAGCGTGAACTATAAATAGAATCGCAGCGTGAACTAGAAATAGAATCGCAGCGTGAACTATAAATAGAATCACTGGTTAAATTATAAATAGAATCGCAACTTATACTATAAATAAAATCGCAGTTTAACTATAAATAGATATAGACTCCTAATTAACATGCCATTTGTTATACTGTTGTTGTATAACGAATGTTGTTGTGTAAAACCATATTGTTATATCCTTTATCTAGTCTGATCTAGTCTGCTGCAAATCTAACATGGTTTCGCATTTTCCCATTATGTTTTGTCATTGAAGTATGCTTTCGTGTGAAATATGCAATCGTTTCTATTCAGTGCCCTGATGAAATTACGTAGTACTTTTTTGTTATGAAAGCAATCTCCATATTAAAAAAGCATAATCACGTTTTCTTACGAATTCAAGGCGAAAACTGTCCACTAAGTACAATGTCCTGATTTCATAAATGCATCATTTTCACCCTATTAAAGCCATCTTCCTGATTTTCTTAGCTCCGGGCGCTTTCTATGTTAGTTTTTGTCTCTCAACTGTGATAATAAAATTGACTATTTATTTTTCACGCGCACAGTTTCCTACTATCGATGCCGGCAGCAGTAGTGCTGTTTGTTTACACCTGTCTAAATAGAAGGTAAATTCTTTAAAGTTAAAGTAAAGCTGTGGATTGAAAATATAGCCAGCTTCAAATGTTGCCTTGGTTTGTTCGATCAAATCTAGGTATATATACATTTTTAGGTATGACAAATAGAAATTATATGATTATTAGGTCTATACATATTATAAATAGGTCTATAGATATGATCGCTTGTAGCCCAGTTTTTAGAGCTTTGGACTTCTGACCGGGAGTGGTCAGGTGTTCGAATCTCATTCGGTGCAAGCTGCTTTGCCACTTGCTTGCTTAATTGCGCAAGGTAAAATTATCAAAATTAATATTTTTCAGCCTTCAAAAGCCCAGTTATTTGTGTAACTTACTAACAACAGCAAGAGCGGCACAATGACAAGCACCTTACTGTCCGGCATCCCTAGCAACCTGCTGGTTGAGCTGGAATGCCAGTTCTCATCCAGTGGCCAGCTGCAACTAGCCGAATTAGCCACCCAGCGGCATAAACTGTTCGACGTTGCTCTAGATCGTCGCCTAGTAGACCAGCTGACTAGTACAAGCTCTTTCGCGTTCAATGCGGCCGAGGTGAAGCCGGTCACTGACCAGAAGCACAGCGGCCGCTGTTGGCTATTCGCCGCTCTTAATCTAGTCCGCATTCCACTGGCTAAAAAGCTGGGGTTAGCCGAACTAGAACTGTCACAGAGTCACCTGTTCTTCTGGGACAAACTGGAGCGCGGCTATTATTTTCTGCACTGCTATCTGGACTGCGCACTGCGCGGCGAGCCTTTGGAAGGCCGACTGTGGCAGCATCTGTTGCACAATCCTGCTGAGGACGGCGGACAATGGGATATGATTGTTAACCTGGTGAGTTTCTTTGTCGGGTCTTGCTTCCTGGTCCTTCAAGACTGTCTTTCCTGCACCTTCAGGACTGTCTTTCCTGTTCATTCAGGACTGTCTTTCCTGCTCCTTCAGGACTGTCTTTCCTGTTCATTCAGGACTGTCTTTCCTGCTCCTTCAGGACTGTCTCTCCTGTTCATTCAGGACTGTCATTTCTGATCCAATTCAATACTGTTTTACTAGTTTTATCATACTTTAGAGTCGTTTTGGTATTTTTGCAGTCAAGCGCTGTCATTTAGTTATTTTAGTCAGAACCCCCATTTTCGTTTTTTAAAAAAACGCTTATGTTTTTAGCTACTATAAGTAGAGCATTTTTGCAAAAAACGCTATATTTAATATTTTACGAAAAAAATACGAAAAATTCATAATAAATTTACAACAGTTAAAAAATAAATTTATTTGTATTTTCGTTTTAGATCGTTTGTGACCCTGTATGAAAAAAAAATAAAAAATATACGCCCGAACGGGGACTCGAACCCCGGACCCTCAGATTAAAAGTCTGATGCTCTACCGACTGAGCTATCCGGGCTCCAGGGTTAGGTAGTGCTTTCTGTCGTTTTTATATATTTGGGCCAGTTTTAGCCAATTTCGAGCGATTTGTTAGGTGAAGTCGGGTAAATTGGTAGTAAAACTGCTCGATTAGCAACAAATTATTTGATCACCTACTGCCTGCTGTACTTATCATTATTTTTATGGCTATCTTACTACCGACAAAGTTCATGAAATTTACTAGCTCCTTTATTACCGGATCCGGGTCATTTCGTATACTTCCATTTCGTCAAATAGACACTTCGTCAACTTATAGGCTTTCCATAAAGTATCCGATTTCTTGGGTCACATCGTCAAAATATGCACTCGTTCATTCGCCATTTCGTCAAATCAAATATTTGATTATATTTTATTTGCTATTAACCTCTTCCTAAACCCCTTATGGCCATTACGTAAGTCTTATAACCATTTTCGTAGGTCCTTTATGACCATCTTCTTAGGTCCTTTATGACCATTTTCTTAGGTCCTTTATGACCCTCTTCTTATGTCCTTTATGACCCTCTTCTTAGGTCCTTTATGACCCTCTTCTTAGGTCCTTTATGACCAATTTCTTAGGTCCTTTATGACCATCTTCTTAGGTCCTTTATGACCATTTTCTTAGGTCCTTTATGACCCTCTTCTTATGTCCTTTATGACCCTCTTCTTAGGTCTTTTATGACCCTCTTCTTAGGTCCTTTATGACCAATTTCTTAGGTCCTTTATGACCCTCTTCTTAGGTCCTTTATGACCCTCTTCTTAGGTCCTTTATGGCCACCTTCTTAGGTTCTTTATGGCCACCTTCTTAGGTCCTTTATGACCATTTTCTTAGGTCCTTAATGACCAATTTTCTTAGGTCCTTTATGACCATTTTCTTAGGTCGTTTATGGCCACCTTCTTAGGTCTTTTATGGCCACCTTCTTAGGTCCTTTGTGGCCACCTTCTTAGGTCCTTTATGGCCACCTTCTTAGGTCCTTTATGACCTTCTTAGGTCCTTTATGGCCATCTGCCTAGACCCTTTATGACCATCTACGTAAATCCTCCATTCCGGGGTGATTTCGTGCCCTGAATTTATCTTTCGGCATTCCGTCAGGTCGAGAAGCACGGCATTGTGCCGAAGCAGTGCTGGACAGAGCCGCTCGCCTCGCAGGAGTCGATGCAATTCAACTTCTGGCTAAACACCTGGCACAGGCAGAGCGCCAAGCGCATCCGAGATCTGCACATCGCCGGCCAGACTGCCGACCAAATTCGGGCCTACATCGACGCTGAACTTCTGCCGGAGTTGTACCGCTTCTGTTGCGCCTGCATCGGCCGTCCCCCGGCTCGCTTCACCTTCGAGTACGCCGCCAACAACGACAGCGCCGGCGACGCCGCTGTCGCCGCCACCTCTTCTTCGGCTGGTGCCGAAAGGGCCGGAGCTGCTAATAAATACCGACGCATTGGGCCAGTGACGCCTGTGCAGTTCTATCAGGAGCAAGTCAAGCCTCTGGTTAATCTGGGCGCTCAGGTGTGCAACATCTTCAGTATCCGTAGCTTTGATTTGAAGTTATAACCTATCACTGACCTGCTTCCACTCTTTGACCCACCATTGACCTACCACTGACCTGCTTCCACTCTTTGACCCACCATTGACCTACCACTGACCAGCTTCCACTCTTTGATGCCCATTGACCTACCACTGACCTGCTTCCACTCTTTGACCCACCATTGACCTACCACTGACCTGCTTCCACTCTTTGATGCCCATTGACCTACCACTGAACTGCTTACACTCTTTGATGCCCATTGACCTATCACTGACCAGCTTCCACTCTTTGACCCACCATTGACCTACCACTGACCTGCTTCCACTCTTTGATGCCCATTGACCTACCACTGAACTGCTTACACTCTTTGATGCCCATTGACCTATCACTGACCAGCTTCCACTCTTTGACCCACCATTGACCTACCACTGACCTGCTTCCACTCTTTGACCCACCATTGACCTACCACTGACCTGCTTCCACTCTTTGACCCACCATTGACCTACCACTGACCAGCTTCCACTCTTTGATGCCCATTGACCTACCAATGACCTGCTTCCACTCTTTGACCTACCCTTGACCTACCACTGACCTGCTTCCACTCTTTGACCCACCATTGACCTACCATGGCCTCCTGAGTTTTCTAATGCTTTAAGTGATTTGTATTTGTGTAAATGTTTGAGCCAGTGAGAAGGCTAACCAACCAATAATCAATAGTATAATAAAAACCGTACAGGTGTGCCTAGTTAACGATCCGCGCAATCCCTACTATCGCCTGATGACTGTGGACATGCTCAACAACATGCAAGGCGCTAGGCGCGTTCTCTACATCAACCTGCCATCTGAAGAGCTTCGTCGCTTTGCAACCGATGCCCTGCGAGACCGTCTGCCGGTTTGGTTCGGCTCGCATGTGAGCAAGGGCCACAGCCGAACCGCCGGACTGGCTGATCCCGGCCTGCACCGGCTGGATCTGCTGTGCGACTTGCCGCTGAACATCATGGACAAAAGAGAGCGGCTGCTGTACGGCGACTCACTCATGACCCACGCCATGCTGCTGACGGGTGGGGCGCGTTGATTGCGAGTTATTTGGGATTTCATAGATTCCATTAGTTCATAGATATAGATTTAACAGGTCACATTCTTATCACTTTGACCGGAATCTATTTTTTGTTATTTCCCGATTCCCCAAATAAATCCAGGTGTGACCCCGCCAGACCCGGCCGCTGGCAGTGTCGGCAAGTGGCGCGTTGAGAACTCCTGGAGCCAAGACTACGGCCTCAAGGGCTACCTGACTGTCACGGACGCCTGGTTCGATGAGTTCGTCTACGAGGTCGCCATCGATCGGGCCCGTCTGACTGACCAGGTGCGAGCCGTGCTAGACCAGGAGCCAATTATGCTGCCCGCCTGGGACCCGATGGGCGCCCTGGCCCACTGAGATAGCTTGTAGCCCGACATTTTGATTTCAGTAGTCTCTAGTGAGTGTGTTTAGTTAATTTCGTTTTCTTTTCAAATAAATCGCTTTCTTGTTTATTTAATTCTCGTATTGGCAATTCAACTTCGCTAATTTTCTCATAAAGTCTTTAATTTTAGTTTCTACTGTCTGATTTTGCATTAATAACTTTATAATATTAAACAATATATTAGGATAAAATATATTCACTTTCACTTCTTCTCATTTGGTTTCCTTAGTTTACTGTTGAATTTTAATTTTAATTTACTGTGTGGTTCCAGAAAAAAACAAAATACTTTTTGTACTTTTATTTTAGCCTCTTCACTTTACGACTTTTTTATTTAAATTACAGACAGACGGGAGTGAATGGCAGACAGGCGGGAGTGAATGGCAGACAGACGGGAGTGAATGGCAGGCAGACGGGAGTGAATGACAGACAGGCGGGAGTGAATGACAGACAGGCGGGAGTGAATGGCAGACAGGCGGGAGTGAATGGCAGACAGACGGGAGTGAATGGCAGACAGACGGGAGTGATGGCAGACAGACGGGAGTGAATGACAGACAGACGGGAGTGAATGGCAGACAGACGGGAGTGAATGGCAGGCAGACGGGAGTGAATGGCAAGCAGACGGGAGTGAATGGCTGACAGATGGAAGAGGACGATGGACAGACAGACAGCCAAAATAAGTTGACATGCTTGGCGAAGGATCATGCCCACCTTCTGTGGTGACAAGCGGGCAGGCGCAAGCCTGGCAAAGAGGCCGAGATCCAGGAACTCTGGCCGGGACCTTCTAGCACCGTCCCAGAGGAGAATCCGCAGCCGACAGAGTGGTCCTGGACCACCCAGGACACCTCTGTAAACAACAAAACGGTGAAGCGTCATACCGCACGCGGCAGGCCCGGTCAGAAGTGCCAAAACTGACCGGACCGGCCCGACGCGGAGCGACGCGCCCATGCCGGAAGGTGAAAAGAGGGCAAGAAGAAGAATAAGTTGATGTGCAGTCTCTCGGGATTGTTTTGCTAGCACTTAGTATTAGTATTATTTAATAATTTTAGTAGTAGGGGATTAGCAGAACACGGCCGCAGGAAATTCCGTGGAAATTCCATGGCATGCAATGTAGTTTCATGGAATTGGTGAGCAGTCAAGGTAAACGGTATGTATCTATATGTCTGTATATACTATCTAGCTCATATAATATATAAAATGTGTATATCCGGAAAACATTGGGGATTTGTGAGTATAGTCCTGAATCTTGAGTCTGAAGAGATAGAGCTGTAGTATGACTTTATGCAACTCTGCCGCACTTGTACTCAGGAGACAAGCGACAATGCAAATTGATAGTAGGGGTTGGGTCTATGCTGCTGGGATGGCTGAGCCAATCAGGTAAGAGAGTTGTGCCCCACCTGCAGTGGAGCGCAGGCCGAGCCAGGTAAGAGATTTTATGATTCTATGGTGATATGGCTGTGGCAAGCGGGAAGGCAGACAATTAGATGTTAGGTGTTAGATAACCAATCGCGCTGCGGAGAGTGCGCCTAGTGCACACAGTGACTATGAGTTGCTGGGGGTGTGGGGGCGAAGCCCCCACATTGTTTTCCTTGTTAAAAACAACACTTTGTTCACTGTTGAGATAAGAGAAATGGCGGGCTAGCTATCTCTTTGCATTGGGAGGAGAGGCTGGTAAATCTCCTTGTTAACTTGAGACCACCCCATGCACTACGCGTCAAGGATATATAAAGGGGGCACCTGATGATGAGTTGGTCATGGCATCACTCTTTTAAATTCTCATCGCTACTCATCAGATTGTTGAGCATGGATCTCTGCGACGGCTTTAAAGTGCAAGTGCAAGATTATGAAGGTCATCATTTTATAGCGATTCGGCGCAATTCTATTCTAGTGAAGGAGAACTGAAGCCAGGCGTGCCCGGATTCAATCTCAACGCGTATCAATGGGAAAAACTAAAGCAAGTGAAGCAACAACTTGTGCACCGACACAAAGTCACGATCAAGCTGGGTTTTGAGAAGATCGCGATGGTCAGCCGAGGAACCATCTGGCTCAAGCGTCTTCCCGAAGATTGTACGGAAGAATACCTAAGGCGCAATTCCGTGGCCCTGTCACCCCGTCTATGGAATGAGCTATGGAAAAAAGCGAGCTGGATTGACTCGGAGCTACAAGGAAAATCACCAGAAGGTGAATATATGAGCTTAGAGCAAGCTGCAGGAAGGAACGGCCACGGACCTCCCTGACTGGCCCCGCGCCATCGGCCGATTGCGGGTCTTTCAGGGATTAGCGGAATGGGCGACCCCCGCCTCCCCGCTGTGTCCATCGGACCGCCCTGCAGATAAGTCAAGTAAGTCAAGAATATGAGCTTGGCACTCAAGACGGCAAACGTGAGGTGGACTTGAGTACCTTGAGTGCAAGAGTACTTGCACTACCTGAAAAGCTGCCAGTCTGCCAGCCCTACTCGGACTCAGTCAGGGCTGCCCATCGCTTCGTGGCTATGCTGCATCGCAGAGTGCCTGCTCAGCTGCTGCCTCATCAACCCGTTTGTGTTCGAATTAAGACAATTACTGCGCATGGACAGCTATCTGCTTGTTCTGCTCTGTATTTGTCAGACTTGTCTTTGAGAATTCCAAAGGCATTTTATCAACCTGAGTCATTTTCCGCACTGGTTTTCAAACTTAACTTTTGCAAATGCCTATTGTTTCACAATGGCTCCTTTGTTCTAAGTGGAGCTCGTTCTTTATTTCAACTACAATCTGACTTTGTGCACCTACAAAATTTGATCTCGAATGCAGAATAAAACACGCACACACAAAAGCCTATCACGGTTATGTCTGCGATTGATGCTATGGATATGAAGACAAATCATGTTTTTATTTTTATTTTTACTGACATGAAAAGTTGACGTAAGCATAAAACAAAATGATTTTAGAAAAAAGATTGTACAAAAGCAAAAACAGAGAACAGGGCACCACCACCATGAAAACAAATAATTTAATAATAATAATTGATTACACCTGCCCCAATCGGGCCAGATGTGCAGCCGACACTAGGCTACAACCTCTACCACTAGGCTACAACCTCTACCACTAGGCTACAACCTCTACCACTAGGCTACAACCTCTACCACTAGGCTACAACCTCTACCACTAGGCTACAACATCTACCACTAGGCTACAACCTCTTCCACTAGGCTACAACCTCTACCACTAGGCTACAACCTCTACCACTAGGCTACAACCTCTACCACTAGGCTACAACCTCTACCACTAGGCTACAACCTCTACCACTAGGCTACAACCTCTACCACTAGGCTACAACCTCTACCACTAGGCTACAACCTCTACCACTAGGCTACAACCTCTACCACTAGGCTACAACCTCTACCACTAGGCTACAACCTCTACCACTAGGCTACAACCTCTACCACTAGGCTACAACCTCTACCACTAGGCTACAACCTCTACCACTAGGCTACAACCTCTACCACTAGGCTACAACCTCTACCACTAGGCTACAACCTCTACCACTAGGCTACAACCTCTTCCACTAGGCTACAACCTCTTCCACTAGGCTACAACCTCTACCACTAGGCTACAACATCTACCACTAGGCTACAACCTCTACCACTAGGCTACAACATCTACCACTAGGCTACAACCTCTACCACTAGGCTACAACCTCTACCACTAGGCTACAACCTCTACCACTAGGCTACAACCTCTACCACTAGGCTACAACCTCTACCACTAGGCTACAACCTCTACCACTAGGCTACAACCTCTACCACTAGACTACAACCTCTACCACTAGGCTACAACCTCTACCACTAGGCTACAACCTCTACCACTAGGCTACAACCTCTACCACTAGGCTACAACCTCTACCACTAGGCTACAACCTCTACCACTAGGCTACAACCTCTACCACTAGGCTACAACCTCTTCCACTAGGCTACAACCTCTACCACTAGGCTACAACCTCTACCACTAGGCTACAACCTCTACCACTAGGCTACAACCTCTACCACTAGGCTACAACCTCTACCACTAGGCTACAACCTCTTCCACTAGGCTACAACCTCTACCACTAGGCTACAACCTCTACCACTAGGCTACAACCTCTACCACTAGGCTACAACCTCTACCACTAGGCTACAACCTCTACCACTAGGCTACAACCTCTTCCACTAGGCTACAACCTCTACCACTAGGCTACAACCTCTACCACTAGGCTACAACCTCTACCACTAGGCTACAACCTCTTCCACTAGGCTACAACCTCTACCACTAGGCTACAACCTCTACCACTAGGCTACAACCTCTACCACTAGGCTACAACCTCTACCACTAGGCTACAACATCTACCACTAGGCTACAACCTCTTCCACTAGGCTACAACCTCTACCACTAGGCTACAACCTCTACCACTAGGCTACAACCTCTACCACTAGGCTACAACCTCTACCACTATAGGCTACAACCTCTACCACTAGGCTACAACCTCTACCACTAGGCTACAACCTCTACCACTAGGCTACAACCTCTACCACTAGGCTACAACCTCTACCACTAGGCTACAACCTCTACCACTAGGCTACAACCTCTACCACTAGGCTACAACCTCTACCACTAGGCTACAACCTCTCAAAACAAAGCATCCCAACAAAAGCAATACAAAATTAAATCGGAAATAGCATTGCGCATTTAGGGTCTGACAGCAAATATAGCTGAAATATAACTTGGAAAACAATTTAAAGAAATTTGATATAAGGTCTACGCGTGATGTTATTAAAACGCATAAAAAATAGCAACAGCTTAAAGGGGTTAACAACAAATAATATTTTCAATGTAATAAAGTCAGTCACTGAACAAATGATTCAAAGGGATTAAAAACAAAAAGGTAATTTTTAAATCGTGTCTGTCACTAAACTAACGATTCTTGTCGCAAGTTTTCTACAGTTAAGAAATTTGCGAGTTCAGATTTTTATTCTGCGAAAACTGGGGCACGTCTCCTCTTCCTTGACGGCTCAGCAGCAGCAGCAGCATCATCAGCAGCAACATCATGCCGAAGACGATAGTGGCCGAACGGAAGACTTTCGTTGGAACTAATCCAAGCTCGCTTATCTTCCCACGTTTTCAAAGCTCGCTTGCGCTGCTGAATAGTATAAATCTCGTGATGATGACTACCGATACGATGAGTGACAACATCATGAGTTTTGAGTGAGTCAAATGCAGCGACGTAATCCGCATGGCTAATGTCTTGCTTGAGCACTGCTTTCTGAACTCCTTTCGCAGCCTTTTTACTCGCATTAGTAACAGTGCTTTGGAAGCTGTAGAGCTTTGGTCGGAGAAGAATCCACTCATCGAATTCAATCCCGCAGGATTCGTCCTTAATGCAACCAAGCTTTGCTTTAAAATTGTTAAACTTCAACGGGTGGTTGTCAACATAGTTATCTAGAATGCCTCGTTGAATCAGAGCAGGCAAGAAGTCTCGCAGAAGGTCGATGTTCCTAACACATAGGAAAAATGAATCAGTATCACCGCCACAGAGCTCCAGACGCACATTTTCTTTTTCAAACCATGGTTTTAATTTGGTGAACAGTAGTGAGTACATGTAAAGCTTAGATAGGTCAAGAACACATTGGCCAATTTAGATGGGTCTTTCCAGCTTCACTGTTGTTTTACTCAACTCAAAGATGGTCAAATCTTCATTGATCACGATTACCTCCTTCAGATTTGGCTTTGACGCAAGCATCTTCGCTTTTACTTCGTTGTTGCAAATTCGGATTGTTCTCCTTTTCCTGACATTTTCCATAGTCTTTCCAAAGACTGAATTGATCTTGAGCTTGTAGAAGAATTTCTCAAAGTCTGACGTGGATGCCATCCTTCGCTCAGTATTTTTTTAATGTAAGGGTTCCAAGATGCTTTCTTGTGAAAACTGGATAGCTCGTTTGAATTCAACTACTTTCACTCCCTGTTCCAGATAGAACTTCAACATTCTGCTATGCACAATATAGCCCTGCTTGTCATAGCAATTGGGTAGCAGCTTTCTGTTGCCCTTGTACACTCGACCGTCTGGATTGAGACTGTACCAGAGCTGCTGCATGAATTCTGCATGGGAGCTCTTCAAATTCGATTGAACACTTTTTAGGTGCCAGAGGTAGTTCGCTAGTTTGATCATGAAGTTCTGGAGGGTAATGTAAATCAACCTCAATCAGAAATGCTTCAGGTGAATCGTCCTGCTGACTTAGAATGGTAGCCTCAGTCCAGGTTCTGAGAACTTCCGGCTCGACCCATCGGAAATCCTTACAGGGTAGCGGCATAGAAAGTGCGACTCCATATAAATTATTAACATCAAGCGGAATATGTGAAGCTGATTCAACATCTGACTTGATTGTTGCTGCTTGGTGCACATCCGCCGCGCACGCCTTCTTCAAACGTCCTGTACATAGTGTTGTCAGTCAAAAGTTCAAGCTTACTTGTGGTGCTCTTCATGGCCGATGCAAACGACAATCCAGGAGTAGAAATGAAATGGACGGGATCAAGACCATCGTCCTGAATGCTTAGTCGTCTAAAATATTCAAATAAGTCTGCAAGCTGTCTGACGTCCATTTGAAGATAGGCGAGCATGTAGTCATTCAAAGTTTCGGCTCCGAATTGTTCCAAAGCTCTTCTCGCTCGGTCATGCTGTGTCGGGGAGCACTCAGTCTTTGAGAGGGTGTTGAAGAATGCTTCCCGAGGTGGCAGCTCTCTCAACTCTAAGTCTGCAGCACTTTTAACGAACTCGTATGGAACTCGAGAGTACAGTTGCTGAGTTTCGGATAGAATTCTTTCAAGCGACCTGTGTGGGTTCGCTCGGTTGCTGGAAAATCCCTGACAAGGCAATCCAAGCTGCTGCTTAGAAACTGCAAAGAATCCAAAAATTGAATCGTCACGTAAAGTGGCACATTCTTTCCTTGAATTGTAACTGTTACAGACTCAGAATCTGAAAGCCTGCTTTGATCTATCAAATCAGACCAGTTAGTGCCAGTTGAATCCGACAAGTCTGTGTCTGTGGACTCTGACAAATCAGTGCCTGCTGACTCCGACAAGTCTGTGTCTGTGGACTCTGACAAATCAGTACCTGCTGACTCCGACAAGTCTTTGTCTGTGGGCTCAGACAAATCAGTGCCTGCTGACTCCGACAAGTCTGTGTCTGTGGACTCTGAAAAAATAATGTGCCTGCTGACTCCGACAAATCAGTGCCTGCTGACTCCGACAAGTCTGTGTCTGTGGGCTCAGACAAATCAGTGCCTGCTGACTCCGACAAGTCTGTGTCTGTGGACTCTGACAAATCAGTACCTGCTGACTCCGACAAGTCTGTGTCTGTGGACTCTGACAAATCAGTGCCTGCTGACTCCGACAAGTCTGTGTCTGTGGACTCTGACAAATCAGTGCCTGCTGACTCCGACAAGTCTGTGTCTGTGGACTCTGACAAATCAGTGCCTGCTGACTATGAAATATGAACTATGAAAGTATTACACTTTTTAAAAAGCCCAGGAAATGGACATTTTGTGTTTCAAAATTAATTATTTTGTATGACGCTTAAAAAATAATTTTCCTTTCGAAAATATTTCGATCAAATCGAATCCAAGAGTGAAACATGGAGTTGTGTGCGTTTGTGTGTGTCTGTGTGTGTGTGTGTGTGTCTGTGTGTGTGTGTGTGTGTGTGTGTGTGTGTGTGTGTGTCTGTGTGTGTGTGTGTGTGTGTGTGTGTGTGCGTGAATGCATGCAGGAAAAGAGTTAAATGGGAGTGAGCGTAACTTTGTTACCTTCAATCAGAACATTATAGCCAGCACCAGTTACGCATGGAAGCACAATATTCACTGTCACATTGTTAGCAGTAGCAGCTTCACTAGTCGGGCTGTTGCTGTTGTTGTCCTTGTTTGTTTCCATAGCAATCAGAGGCGGCACTTCAAAGCCCGCCAGCATCGATGGCAGTCAAAGCTGGGATCCCAAGCTGGCGGCAGCCGCCGCCAACAGGTCGCCATGATCATTGCTAGCGTTTGGAGCAGCCAAGGCAGCAGCAGAACTAATAGTGCCAGTAGTAGCACTGGCAACAGCTTGATCACCAGTCGAAGCTGACGATGTCACATCACCAATCAGAGCGAAGACATCAGGTTCAATATCCATGGATTCACTACCATCTTCTTCATCAATCATCGGGCTGGGGGTTGAAGCGACTGCTTGCCCCTGATGACTGGTGCATGAAGTACAGCTGGCGCTACAGCTTGCATAGCAGCTTGAGTCTCTCGCCCCTCACCATTATCATCATCAGCAGCAGCATTGCTGATGTCTTTGTCGTGGCGACGACCACTAATTGGAGTCACAAAGTCCTCACTAGGGCTGGTGCTGCTGGCTCTGGATCTGATGACTCCATTGATGACTTGACTGAGCACACTCATTCGTTGCATTGCTGCATCTTTCTCCTTCTTGCAGCGCTTTGCTGCTCCCATGACAATTCGCCGAAACGAGCGCTCAGCTTCTTCATTACCGGGGAGCAGCTGATGATTTCGATGAGCCTTGGTATTTTTTGCAGCACCTTGTTCGTTGAACACCTCCCACTCACACCTCACACCTCACCCACCCTGATTGGCTCAGCCATCCCAGCAGCATAGACCCAACCCCTACTATCAATTTGCATTGTCGCTTGTCTCCTGAGTACAAGTGCGGCAGAGTTGCATAAAGTCATACTACAGCTCTATCTCTTCAGACTCAAGATTCAGGACTATACTCACAAATCCCCAATGTTTTCCGGATATACACATTTTATATATTATATGAGCTAGATAGTATATACAGACATAGATACCGTTTACCTTGACTGCTCACCAATTCCATGAAACTACATTGCATGCCATGGAATTTCCACGGAATTTCCTGCGGCCGTGTTCTGCTAACCCCCTACTACTAATTTTATAAAAAAATAATAAAGTAAAGTATAATTTTATATCCTGTTTATATCCTGACTAATCTATGGCAATCAATTGTAAAATGAGTAATCAATTAATAATGATTAGCGAGCGTAATTTTATTTTATGATAATAAGAAATCAAAATTGAAAATTGTCACATTCTTATAGTGGCACAAAACACAGTTAGATAATTTTTTGCCTTCATTAACTTTGATCTGACACTCTGGTTCCTTACTTAGAAATCGCTTTTCTTAAAAAGATTTATGACTTCTGAAAGTCAGGTTTATGTGATTGTGCAATAGTTAAAGGTTAATAGTTGTTCAGATTTCGTTTTAGCTTCGCAGAATTTCTCAGTTGCTAAGCACCAAAGTGCATCTGCCGCTGCTGGCTCCGATTGCAAGGTCGACGCGAACTCCCGACAGCTTGACATTCTGGAAATGATTCAAAAAAACTTTTCTACAGAGTCCCTACTCATAATCTCTCATGTGGTACTCCCATGACTCAAAATCACTCATGTGGTACTCACATGACTCAAAATCACTCATGTGGTACTCCCATGACTCAAAATCACTCATGTGGTACTCCTATGACTCAAAATCTCTCATGTGGTACTCACATGACTCAAAATCACTCATGTGGTACTCCCATGACTCAAAATCACTCATGTGGTACTCCTATGACTCAAAATCTCTCATGTGGTACTCCTATGACTCAAAATCTCTCATGTTGTACTCCCATGACTCAAAATCTCTCATGTTGTACTCCTATGACTCATAATCTCTCATGTTGTACTCCTATGACTCAAAATCTCTCATGTGGTACACCTATGATTCAAAATCTCTCATGTGGTACTCCCATGACTCAAAATCTCTCATGTTGTACTCCTATGACTCAAAATCTCTCATGTTGTACTCCTATGACTCAAAATCTCTCATGTTGTACTCCTATGACTCAAAATCTCTCATGTTGTACTCCTATGACTCAAAATCACTCATGTGGTACACCTATGATTCAAAATCTCTCATGTGGTACTCCCATGACTCAAAATCTCTCATGTTGTACTCCTATGACTCAAAATCTCTCATGTGGTACTCTAATGACTCTAAGGTTATCATGTAATTCTATGAATATAACTCTCACATGATACTCATTTGACTCAAAATCTCGCGTGACGCACTTCCATGACTAAAAATCGGTAACATAAATAATGTTTCAAAATAATCTAACGCCACAGCTTCATATGACTCAAAATCTTAATTCGAAGACTTTCTGTGTCTAACACTCGGTGAATTCTAGGGGTTAGTGGAGATAAAAGTCGTAAGAAACTAGCCCGTTGCCAGACGGTTGCCACTCACTCGCCATCTCTGGTCGACAACAAACTCGCCGCCACCGCCGCTGTTGCCGCAGTCGCCGGCGACGCTTAGCCGGGACCAATGGCCGCTGCCAGCAGCCGCGGGCACCCCGTACAGCACCGCCGACTGGATCTCCGGGCGCAGGTAGGAGGAGCTAATTGAGCCGTTCCACCGGACCGCCAGCTCTACGGCCCCGCTGCGCGCTGTGACTGCGAAACTGATCTGAGATCCTTCGGAGTCTGCGAGTACCAGGGTAGATGTCTGGTCACTAGACTTCACTCCAGTCTGCCTGTCATTCACTCCAGTCTGCCTGTCATTCACTCCCGTCTGCCTGTCATTCACTCCAGTCTGCCTGTCATTCACTCCCGTCTGCCTGTCATTCACTCCAGTCTGCCTGTCATTCACTCCAGTCTGCCTGTCATTCACTCCAGTCTGCCTGTCATTCACTCCAGTCTGCCTGTCATTCACTCCAGTCTGCTGTCATTCACTCCAGTCTGCCTGTCATTCTCTCCAGTCTGCCTGTCATTCCCTCCAGTCTGCCTGTCATTCACGATCCAGTTTGCCTGTCATTCACTCCCGTCTGCCTGTCATTTACTCCAGTCTGCCTGTCATTCACTCCAGTCTGCCTGTCATTCACTCCAGTCTGCCTGTCATTCACTCCAGTCTGCCTGTCATTCACTCCAGTCTGCCTGTCATTCACTCCAGTCTGCCTGTCATTCACTCCAGTTTGCCTGTCATTCACTCCCGTCTGCCTGTCATTCACTTCAGTCTGCCTGTCATTCACTCCAGTCTGCCTGTCATTCACTCCAGTCTGCCTGTCATTCACTCCCGTCTGCCTGTCATTCACTCCAGTCTGCCTGTCATTCACTCCAGTCTGCCTGTCATTCACTCCAGTCTGCCTGTCATTCACTCCAGTCTGCCTGTCATTCACTCCAGTCTGCCTGTCATTCACTCCAGTCTGCCTGTCATTCACGATCCAGTCTGCCTGTCATTCACTCCAGTTTGCCTGTCATTCACTCCAGTCTGCCTGTCATTCACGATCCAGTCTGCCTGCCATTCACGATCCAGTCTGCCTGTCATTCACTCCAGTTTGCTTGTCATTCTCTCCAGTCTGTCTGCCATTCACTCCCGTCTGTCTCTCCCCTATTTCTCCATACTCCAGTCGACCCACCAATAGACTCTCCATCGTCTATGTACAATTCGCCGCTGGCTGCGCCGGTGTTGCTGAATGAGACGATCAGCTCGATGCCTCGATTGCGACTGAAGTGTAGAAATTCATGTTAACAAAGAAGTTGATTCACTATTAATCGTCACCGAAATTTATCAAATCGAGAACCTACAGCAAGTCCGTGTTGAAGAATTTCCCGCTCGTGTACAGGTCCGAGAATCCGCTATAGGCCGGGATGACCCGACCACCGGCTAGACAGATTGCGATTCGATCCTCCGGCGTGTCGAAACGATGAGCCAATCCGCCAGATGATGAGATTGGCGCACCCTGCCCATGCCCACGTATAAGTAGTATTTTTAGCGTTTTTCGATACTTTTTAATGTGTTCAATTAAAAAATCTGCAACTCACCGAATAGTAGTCGTACCAGTTTGTTCCAGTTGGCAGATAGCCAGTGGTGGTCACCGTATGCTGAAACACGTTTTGTAGTGGGGATAGGATAGAGTGGGCTGGCAGAGGATAGAGTGGGATGGCAGAGGATAGAGTGGGATGGCAGAGGACAGAGTGGGATGGCAGAGGATAGAGTGGGATGGCAGAGGACAGAGTGGGGTGGCAGAGGACAGAGTGGGGTGGCAGAGGATTGAGTGGGGTGGCAGAGGATAGAGTGGGGTGGCAGAGGATAGAGTGGGATGGCAGAGGATAGAGTGGGGTGGCAGAGGATAGAGTGGGCTGGCAGAGGACAGAGTGGGGTGGCAGAGGATAGAGTGGGATGGCAGAGGATAGAGTGGGGTGGCAGAGGATAGAGTGGGCTGGCAGAGGATGGGGGAAAGAAGATTGAAGTGTTGGGTTTAGCCAGTTATTCCCGTCACAGGTAGGCACTCACTGGCAGCAGATTAGGTATAAGCATGAGTCCCGAGCCCCACATAAACTGCGAGTCGATATCCAAGGTCAGCGGATCATTGGGGAAACTGGAAAGCGGAATGCAGCATGGAATTGGCTCGGATCATTGCTAGATAACCCTGATCATCAGTGAAACAGAAACTCACTCCTGAAACAGGGTTCGCACCGGCGGCACACCGGTAGTCTGCGCGGCTCTCATTTGGGTGTACAGGTATGGCAGCAGCCGGTACCTGTCAATCAGGCTCTCCCTGATGGCGGAGGTCGCTCGGGAGTCGAATGCCGCCGGATCTTGAGGCGCGCCGTTCAGACCGTTGTGACTGCGGCTGAATGGGTACCAGGCGCCCACCTGGGACCAGCGAATGCACAGGTCGCGATCCACCGAGTCTCCGAAGTAGCCGCAGATGTCAGCGCCCACCTTTATGAAGATTTGATGAGTCACTCTGTCTAGGATGTCACTCTGTCTAGGGTGTCACTCTGTCTAGGGTGTCACTCTGTCTAGAACGTCACTCTGTCTAGAATGTCACTCTGTCTAGAATGTCACTCTGTCTAGGATGTCACTCTGTCTAGAATGTCACTCTGTCTAGGGTGTCACTCTGTCCGAATGTCACTCTGTCTGGGGTGTCACTCTGTCTAGAATGTCACTCTGTCTAGAATGTCACTCTGTCTAGAATGTCACTCTGTCTAGAATGTCACTCTGTCTAGAATGTCACTCTGTCTAGAATGTCACTCTGTCTAGAATGTCACTCTGTCTAGAATGTCACTCTGTCTAGGATGTCACTCTGTCTAGAATGTCACTCTGTCTAGGATGTCACTCTGTCTAGGATGTCACTCTGTCTAGGGTGTCACTCTGTCCGAATGTCACTCTGTCTAGGGTGTCACTCTGTCTAGAATGTCACTCTGTCTAGAATGTCACTCTGTCTAGAATGTCACTCTGTCTAGAATGTCACTCTGTCTAGGGTGTCACTCTGTCTATAATGTCACTCTGTCTATAATGTCACTCTGTCTAGGGTGTCACTCTGTCAAAATGTCACTCTCTCAGGATGTCACTCTGTCTAGGGTGTCACTCTGTCTATGATGTCACTCTGTCTAGAATGTCACTCTGTCTAGAATGTCACTCTGTCTAGGATGTCACTCTGTCTAGGGTGTCACTCTGTCAGAATGTCACTCTGTCTAGGTTGTCACTCTGTCAGAATGTCACTCTGTCTAGTGTGTCACTCTGTCTAGGATGTCACTCTGTCTAGGATGTCACTCTGTCTAGAATGTCACTCTGTCTAGGATGTCACTCTGTCAGAATGTCACTCTGTCTAGGATGTCACTCTGTCTAGGATGTCACTCTGTCTAGAATGTCACTCTGTCTAGGATGTCACTCTGTCTAGGATGTCACTCTGTCTAGGATGTCACTCTGTCTAGAATGTCACTCTGTCTAGGATGTCACTCTGTCTAGGATGTCACTCTGTCTAGAATGTCACTCTGTCTAGGGTGTCACTCTGTCCGAATGTCACTCTGTCTAGGGTGTCACTCTGTCAGAATGTCACTCTGTCTAGGGTGTCACTCTGTCTAGGATGTCACTCTGTCTAGAATGTCACTCTGTCTAGGGTGTCACTCTGTCTAGAATGTCACTCTGTCTAGGATGTCACTCTGTCTAGAATGTCACTCTGTCTAGGATGTCACTCTGTCTAGGATGTCACTCTGTCTAGAATGTCACTCTGTCTAGAATGTCACTCTGTCTAGAATGTCACTCTGTCTAGGGTGTCACTCTGTCTAGAATGTCACTCTGTCTAGAATGTCACTCTGTCTAGGATGTCACTCTGTCTAGAATGTCACTCTGTCTAGAATGTCACTCTGTCTAGGGTGTCACTCTGTCTAGAATGTCACTCTGTCTAGAATGTCACTCTGTCTAGGATGTCACTCTGTCTAGAATGTCACTCTGTCTAGGATGTCACTCTGTCTAGAATGTCACTCTGTCTAGGGTGTCACTCTGTCTAGGGTGTCATTCATTATAGGGTGTCACTCTGTATAGGGTGTCATTCATTATAGGGTGTCACTCTGTATAGGGTGTCACTCTGTGTAGGATTTCTCTCTGTCAGAATGTCACTCTTTCCTTGGATGTAACTATATTTAGTGACATATAGCGACATTTACTGTCTAGAAATTTACTCCATCCGCAATCTCTGTCTGAAAGCCGGCACTCTCACAAAAGGAATGCCAAACATTCCGTGCTCCAGCATCCCGATGATTGAGTCGCGCATGTGTGACCAGGACTTGCCGTTGTCGCCAAGCCAGGTGCCGCCGAATTTTCCGTCGCCAGGAAAGGTGGCTCGAGTGATCACCAGGCCGCGCTTGCCCGTGACTTGCTTGACAGCTCTACGTTTGAGTTTAGGACCCGTCAAAATGACATATTTCCAGACTAACATGTCAATAACACGTCTAATACAAGTCATCAATGACCCATCTAACAGGTCTATGACCCATCTAACAGGTATATGACCCATCTAACAGGTATATGACCCATCTAACAGGTATATGACCCATCTAACAGGTTTATGACCCATCTAACAGGTATAAGACCCATCTAACAGGTATAAGACCCATCTAACAGGTAAATGACCCATCTAACAGGTATATGACCCATCTAACAGGTATATGACCCATCTAACAGGTATATGACCCATCTAACAGGTATATGACCCATCTAACAGGTTTATGACCCATCTAACAGGTATATGACCCATCTAACAGGTATAAGACCCATCTAACAGGTATATGACCCATCTAACAGGTATATGACCCATCTAACAGGTATATGACCCATCTAACAGGTATATGACCCATCTAACAGGTATATGACCCATCTAACAGGTTTATGACCCATCTAACAGGTATATGACCCATCTAACAGGTATATGACCCATCTAACAGGTATATGACCCATCTAACAGGTATATGACCCATCTAACAGGTATATGACCCATCTAACAGGTATATGACCCATCTAACAGGTATATGACCCATCTAACAGGTATATGACCCATCTAACAGGTATATGACCCATCTAACAGGTCTATGACCCATCTAACAGGTATATGACCCATCTAACAGGTATATGACCCATCTAACAGGTCTATGACCCATCTAACAGGTATATGACCCATCTAACAGGTATATGACCCATCTAACAGGTATATGACCCATCTAACAGGTATATGACCCATCTAACAGGTATATGACCCATCTAACAGGTCTATGACCCATCTAACAGGTCTATGACCTCTCTAACAGGTATATGACCCATCTAACAGGTCTATGACCTTTCTAACAGGTATATGACCCATCTAACAGGTATATGACCCATCTAACAGGTATATGACTTTGTCTGCCAGGTTTATGACCCATCTAGCTGGTCTATGATCCGTCTAGAAGATGCTTCTCAGACAATTATGAGCCGCTCAAAACCTGTAATAATAAAGCTTTCTAAGGCAGAAATTTTCTAATCTCACCGATCAGTGGCAATTGTCTGCATCCTGCCGTAGAGGCTGTGTACATCGTAGTGTCTGTATTTTCCGTCGTCATGCAGCGCGTTCATACAGATTGTCTTGTCCGATATCCATGGGCCCCACATCTCTAAACAAGTGTTTATTTTTAGTTAACGAATTAATTTAACGATTTAAGTTAACGGAAAAAGTAACGAATTGAAATAAAAAGACTCACTAGTTTTGTATGGCGGCGTCTCCAATGGGTCCCTGAGGTCGCATTTCAGGCTCCAGTAGGGTCGATCTTTCTCTGGCCAGTTCCACGGCTTCAGCTCATTGGTGCCAAAGTTGGCCGGCTCGTTCATGTCTAGCCAGAGACCGTCGAAGCTCAGGCCGGAGTCGCGGGTGTAATTGGCGATGGCCGCCACCCAATAGTCTTGGGCGCGTTGGCTGAAGAAGTCCGGAAACACAATGCGACCCTGCGGCCAGGCCTGGGGATTGGATCTTGTCAATGTCAATCTGACCTGTCAAACTAACTCGTCAATCTGGCCTGTCAGTCTAACTTGTCAATAGGACCTGTCAATCTAACTTGTCAATAGGACCTGTCAGTCTAACTTGTCAATAGGACCTGTCAATCTAACTTTTTAATCTGACCTGTCAATCTAACTTGTCAATCTAATCTATCAATTTAACTCGTCAATCTCACCTGTCAATCTAACTTTTTAATCTGACCTGTCAATCTAACTTGTCAATCTGACCTGTCAATCTAACTTGTCAATCTGACCTGTCAATCTAACTTGTCAATCTGACCTGTCAATCTAACTTGTCAATCTGACCTGTCAATCTAACTTGTCAATCTGACCTGTCAATCTAACTTGTCAATCTGACCTGTCAATCTAACTTGTCAATCTGACCTGTCAATCTAACTTGTCAATCTGACCTGTCAATCTAACTTGTCAATCTGACCTGTCAATCTAACTTGTCAATCTGACCTGTCAGTCTGACGTAAAAATCCGAGAGAAAAACTTAGATACTCCGAAAACACCCCGCACAAACAAAAAACGCTAAACATCTTTAATCCTTAAGCATACTTAATTAAAAACTTATTTTTCTTACTACTCAGTATTTTGCATCAAACACAATTCTCCCACTTCTTACATAGCCCAGCAGATTGTCGTTTCCGTAGGTGTCCCTATCCGGACTTTTTCCAACCGGCCATTTGACGAAGACGTCCAATTCTAGGCCGCGATCGTAGGCCGGATATGTGCCCCTGGTGGCGTTGGAAACCACAGTTGGATCCAGGATGTAAACAAACCTGATGGACCAGCGGGAGCGCAACTGTCTCACCAGTAGGGGCAAATTTTCGAATCTGTTCCTGTCGTAGGTGAAGATCTTATTGGCGTCGAAGTGGTCAATATCTGCGTACTGGACGTCGATTGGTACGCCGGCGTCGATGTTGCGCTGTACTGTCGACGCCATGGTTGCTAGGCTGTTGTAACCATAGCGACACAGGTGATAGCCTAGCGCCCAGACCGGTGGCAGAGACGGACGGCCGACCAGCTGCGAGATTTATGCAGATATTTTAACCTTGGGGATAATAGCAGCCTCACTAAGTGACCTTCGGATAGTAGTAACGTCACTAAATAAAATTAGGATAGTAGTGACGTCACTAAATTAAATTTGGATAGAAGTGACGTAACTAAATTAAATTTTGATAGTAGTGACGTCACTAAATTAAATTTGGATAGTAGTGACGTCACTAAATTAAATTTGGATAGTAGTGACGTCACTAAATTAAATTTGGATAGTAGTGACGTAATTAAATTAAATTTGGATAGTAGTGACGTCACTAAATTAAATTTGGATAGTAGTGACGTCACTAAATAACCTTGGGATAGTAGTGACGTCACTAAATAACCTTGGGATAGCTGTGTCGTCACAACATGACCTTGGGAGTTTAGTATGCTTTGGAATTGTTCTAGCCTCACTGATTAATCTGAAGATCATAATGGCCTTACTAAATGACTTTGTGATTGTTGCGGCCTTACCAAATGACCTTGGGATGGTTGGTGCCTGAACTAAATAACCTTGAGATGTTTGTGGCATTAACAGATGATCTTGGAACTGCAGTGTAATGACATCTTTGAATGCTCTTGAGAAGCATTACTCATCACTCACGTCAGTGTACTGGCTGACCACCTGAGCAACAGTGGGGCCGGGAAAGAAGTACACATCCAGAATGCCGCCGATAGTGCGATAGACCATTGCGGTCTCGGGCACAAATTGAACCTCTGTAATACAAGCGGACATAACGTTTCACTGTTACTGCGAGTATTCGGCCTATATTTATACCAATAGGCCAAACAATAAAAACTGACCCTGCGCGTTGCTGTTGAGAAAGAAAACACCGAAACTGTTCCCGACCGAGTCCCGGCTGATGATCAGCGGGTGGACGCCGTAAAAGTTGCCGTACATCTGTTTGAATGGGTAAGAGCTGATTTAGCTACCCTGAGAGTGTACATTCCTTCAGCTTGAAGCTCTAACTCCGAGAGTGTACATTCCTTCAGCTTGAAACTCTAACTCCGAGAGTGTACATTCCTTCAGCTTGAAACTCTAACCCCGAGAGTGTACATTCCTTCAGCTTGAAACTCTAACCCCGAGAGTGTACATTCCTTGAGCTTGAAACTCTAACCCCGAGAGTGTACATTCCTTGAGCTTGAAACTCTAACCCCGAGAGTGTACATTCCTTGAGCTTGAAACTCTAACCCCGAGAGTGTACATTCCTTCAGCTTGAAACTCCAACCCCGAGAGTGTACATTCCTTCCACTTCAAACTCTAACCCCGAGTGTGTACATTCCTTTCACTTCAAACTCTAACCCCGAGTGTGTACATTCCTTCCACTTCAAACTCTAACCCCGAGAGTGTACATTCCTTCAGCTTGAAACTCCAACCCCGAGAGTGTACATTCCTTCCACTTCAAACTCTAACCCCGAGTGTGTACATTCCTTTCACTTCAAACTCTAACCCCGAGTGTGTACATTCCTTCCACTTCAAACTCTAACCCCGAGTGTGTACATTCCTTCCACTTCAAACTCTAACCCCGAGTGTGTACATTCCTTCAGGTTATTTAGAGAAGTTAATCACGTGACTCACCCCACCAACCGGCTGGTCCCTGGAGAACATGGGCCAAGTTGAATAATCGAATCGGTGCCTCAAATTCGGATGGGTGTGCTCGCCGAGACCATAGACAGCGGATGTTGGCAGCGCTGCGGCCAGTTGTAGGAACTGATTCTCGTACACCAGGCCACCAGTCGGTGTCGTATCCCAGCTAAGAATTTAAAAAAAAAATTTTATTTTTGAAAATTATTTTTTACTTATAATACTCAAAAAAATCAGCATATTAGCTGCGCCCTACATGCTCTGGGTTCCTCCACTGCGGCTCACAGTGATTGCTAGGCGACCATTTGCATCGTTTTTCACTGACGCCGTCAATGGTAGACTAGTGAAAGTGGAGCTGGCTTCGGCTAGATTAAGCGATATTGGCACCTCATATCTTGCTGAGTCGGGATCAGTGATCTGAAATCAGAATTGTACAGCCATTTCTGCTTGTGATTCGCCAGAAGACCCAAATCGAGTGTACACATCCGAGCATCCGCAAGCCTTTATTACCCTCATTCTGAGTGCCCCGCTCCTGAGCTGAAGCAGCCCGATTTCCAATCGGTCAGCACCCAGCGAGTACTGGTGCATGTTGTCCACCCGATTAGCGCCATAGACAGTTCTGACGGGGTCAGAGGCGGCAACTCTGGCTGCTGAAGTGTGCACTCGATAGGAGTTGGCCCTGCGTTTTGAAAGTTCAAACTTATTCTTAACACTTTTCAATGACTTTTAACTAGAACCACACGCAGTTATTGTGGATATTTACACTAACTTTGACTGTCTAGAATTTATTATGTTCCTCTCAAGTCCTAAGAGAATTCCTATTGGTCTAACTCTCACCATCTAGCCTAATTATCTTACCCTGTGTTGCGCACTCACACCCCGCCGCCATCTGATTTGTCGACCGTATCTCACTCTCTATAGTCTCATTTTCTTACCCTCTGAGGTGCATTTCAACCCCCGCCGCATTTTGATTGGTCAACCTTATCTCACCCTCTAGCCTCATTCTCTCACCCCTGTGGCACACTTTCACAGTATAGCAAACTTTGAAAGTCGCATGTATCTTTGATAGATTCACATAATTAAAACGAAGCACCTGATTCTAGCGTCGAGAAAGCAGCGGGGCACCCAGCCGCTTAGGTGCTCCCTGGGTGTGTCGTCCAGATGACAGCCGCGGCGGCTACATTCGCTGGCGCTGATGCCCTGGCCAGCCCAGGCCTCAGGGGCGCAGTCAATGCGACCGAGCAGGCCGTACCGAGGGTCCGAGCTTGATTGCCCCATCGGGTGCGATAAATTGTGCTAATTATTATTTCGACAAAATTAAGCATGGCGTCTCACAGTTTAGGATTGTGTCTAACAGTTCAGGATTGTGTCTAACAGTTTAGGATTGTGTCTAACAGTTAAGGATTGTGTCTAACAGTTTAGGATTGTGTCTAACACTTAAGGATTGTGTCTAACAGTTTAGGATTGTGACTAACAGTTCAGGATTGTGTCTAACACTTAAGGATTGTGTCTAACACTTTAGATTGTGTCTAACAGTTTAGGATTGTGTCTAACACTTTAGGATTGTGTCTAACAGTTTAGGATTGTGTCTAACAGTTTAGGATTGTGTCTAACACTTAAGGATTGTGTCTAACAGTTTAGGATTGTGACTAACAGTTCAGGATTGTGTCTAACACTTAAGGATTGTGTCTAACACTTTAGATTGTGTCTAACAGTTTAGGATTGTGTCTAACACTTTAGGATTGTGTCTAACAGTTTAGGATTGTGTCTAACAGTTTAGGATTGTGTCTAACAGTTTAGGATTGTGTCTAACAGTTTAGGATTGTGTCTAACACTTAAGGATTGTGTCTAACAGTTTAGGATTGTGTCTAACAGTTTAGAATTGTGTCTAACAGTTTAGGATTGTGTCTAACAGTTTAGGATTGTGTCTAACAGTTGAGATTGTGTCTAACACTTTAGATTGTGTCTATCAGTTTAGGATTGTGTCTAACACTTTAGATTGTGTCTAACACTTTAGATTGTGTCTAACAGTTTAGATTGTGTCTAACACTTTAGATTGTGTCTAGCAGTTTAGGATTGTGTCTAACACTTAAGGATTGTGTCTAACAGTTTAGGATTGTGTCTAACACTTAAGGATTGTGTCTAACAGTTTAGGATTGTGTCTAACAGTTTAGGATTGTGTCTAACAGTTTAGGATTGTGTCTAACAGTTTAGGATTGTGTCTAACAGTTTAGGATTGTGTCTAACAGTTTAGAATTGTGTCTAACAGTTTAGGATTGTGTCTAACAGTTTAGGATTGTGTCTAACACTTTAGATTGTGTCTAACAGTTTAGGATTGTGTCTAACACTTTAGGATTGTGTCTAACAGTTTAGGATTGTGTCTAACGTACAGTTTAGGATTGTGTCTAACACTTTAGATTGTGTCTAACACTTTAGATTGTGTCTAACAGTTTAGATTGTGTCTAACAGTTTAGGATTGTGTCTAACAGTTTAGGATTGTGTCTAACAGTTTAGGATTGTGTCTAACAGTTTAGGATTGTGTCTAACAGTTTAGGATTGTGTCTAACAGTTTAGGATTGTGTCTAACAGTTTAGGATTGTGTCTAACAGTTTAGGATTGTGTCTAACGTACAGTTTAGGATTGTGTCTAACAGTTTAGGATTGTGTCTAACAGTTTAGGATTGTGTCTAACAGTTTAGGATTGTGTCTAACAGTTTAGGATTGTGTCTAACAGTTTAGGATTGTGTCTAACAGTTTAGGATTGTGTCTAACAGTTTAGGATTGTGTCTAACAGTTTAGGATTGTGTCTAACAGTTTAGGATTGTGTCTAGCGGTTTAGCCTAGCAGATTAAATTTGATGGAAAAAGTTTAGATTCTCCCCACCGCCACTCAATCTCCAATCGTTGAGCCAGATTGAATGCGGCGGTTAGATTAGTTGCCATGGCAACGCCCTGCCGCTGCTGCTGCTGTGGCTCTCCGCCAATCCAAGCGTAGTTGAATGGCACCGCCTGGCCGTTGATGAGCAGTTCTCGAGGTGGCGGCTCGTCTTGGCTGGAGACCGGCGCCAAGATGGTGACACTCTCCAGCAGCTTCGGCTGGCTCGTTATGCCGTCCCGAACCGGACTGATGACGCAGCGCCTCTGACAGTCGGGTAAGGATTTTTCGGGCAGAATTTTCATAAACAAACCACGCTGAGTATAGTTTGAGAAGCAGTAAGTAAAGCTTTTAGATAGCGCTAAAAAAGAAACGAATTCGCTTAAATTAAAATTTAGAAAGTACCGACTTTCAGAAAGCAACGTTAAACTGAAATCTAGAAAGTAACGGATAGTAACAGCAGTACCTTCGCACAGACGACAGTGGCGTGAAAGAATGGCGCACTCGGCTGATTAATTGATTCCGAGTCTAAAATTGATAGCAAAGTTATTGGTCCATAAATTGTCAACAGCGCATTTTTCTGTACTTTTAAAACAGTCAGTGACACTCACAGTCGGTCTCGCCGTCGTCCCAAAACAGCTCTCCCTGGGAGGTCTCATCAGCTGACATTGCCACCAGCAGTTGAAATTTTCCAGACTGGATGCTGCGGTGAGTTAAGAATAATATTTTTAATAAAATTTGTTTGAAAATTTCTCAAGGTGATATTCTCATTGCCAGTGGGTTTTTCACAGCCTCTGCGAGCTGCCAAAATTGTTTTTGAGACGCCAGAACCCCACTGAGTCATTCACAGTACGATTGGGTCAATCACAGTTTTATTGGGTCATTCACAGTTTTATTAGGTCATTCACAGTTTTATTATTGGGTCATTCACAGTTTTTGTGAGTCATTCACAGTCCGATTGGGTCAATCACAGTTTTATTGGGTCATTCACAGTTTTATTGGGTCATTCACAGTTATATTTAGTCATTCACATTTTGATTCAGTCACTCACAGTTTGATTCAGTCATTGACAGTTTGATTCAGTCACTCACAGTTTTAGTAAGTCATTCACAGTTTTGTTGAGTCATTCACAGTTTTATTGGGTCATTCACAGTTATATTTAGTCATTCACATTTTGATTCAGTCACTCACAGTTTGATTCAGTCATTGACAGTTTGATTCAGTCACTCACAGTTTTAGTAAGTCATTCACAGTTTTGTTGAGTCATTCACAGTTTGATTGAGTCATTCACAGTTCGATTGAGTCATTCACATTCTGATTGAGTCATTCACAGTCTGATTGAGTCATTCACAGTTTGATTCAGTCATTCACAGTCTGATGGAGTCATTCACAGTTCGATTGAGTCATTCACAGTCTGATTGAGTCATTCACAGTTTCATTCAGTCATTCACAGTCTGATGGAGTCATTCACAGTTTGATTGAGTCATTCACAGTTCGATTGAGTCATTCACAGTCTGATTGAGTCATTCACAGTTTGATTGAGTCATTCACAGTTTGATTCAGTCATTCACAGTCTGATGGAGTCATTCACAGTTCGATTGAGTCATTCACAGTCTGATTGAGTCATTCACAGTTTCATTCAGTCATTCACAGTCTGATGGAGTCATTCACAGTTTGATTGAGTCATTCACAGTTCGATTGAGTCATTCACAGTCTGATTCAGTCATTCACAGTTTTAGTGAGTCATTCACAGTTTTAGTGAGTCATTGACAGTTTTAGTGAGTAATTCACAGTTTTAGTGAGTCATTCACAGTCTGATTGAGTCATTCACAGTTTTAGTGAGTCATTCACAGTTTTAGTGAGTCATTCACAGTTTTAGTGAGTCATTCACATTTTGATTCAGTCACTCACAGTTTGATTCAGTCATTGACAGTTTGATTCAGTCACTCACAGTTTTAGTAAGTCATTCACAGTTTTGTTGAGTCATTCACAGTTTTAGTGAGTCATTGACAGTTTTAGTGAGTAATTCACAGTTTTAGTGAATCATTCACAGTCTGATTGAGTCATTCACAGTCTGATTGAGTCATTCACCGTCTGAGTGAGTCATTCACAGTTTTTGTGAGTCATTCACAGTTTTGTTGAGTCATTCACAGTTTTAGTGAGTCATTCACAGTCTGATTGAGTCATTTATAACTTCATAGGGTGTAAATGGCAGAGCGGTCTAACGCGTTAGCCTCTCGCGGCAAGGTCCGTGAGTTCGATTCCGCGGCGAGGCTACATTGATTTGGGGCCCAGCCACGGAGAGAAAGATTGGATGCTTGTCGCGCAATTTACGCCCTTGAGGGCCAACCTCCGAGGCACAGTGAGGAGTGTACAACTGAGTGCGTGTGTGCTCAGGAGTCAGCGAAATGGGTAGAATTGCCTCCTCGCTGAATCCGTGTCTAGTGTCCACCTAATGATTCATTCATTGTCTCACAATTCAATGAGAAAGTCAGTCTCAGCGCAATGATTACAATGTTCGATCCAATTACTACTGTTTAGTAGTAGCACAGTCTTACTCACTGGTCCCTGGTGCTGCTGGCAGGTGCCGTAGTGAACAGGCTGTAGCCGCCCCGCAGGTGAATCAGCGGCAGGGGTCCTTCGCCAACATCAGTGATTACTTGACGGCTGGCGCCGTTGATTTTCAAGACTCGCCGATACCCCCAACTATTCGGATGGGCTAAACTGCCAAGGCTTTGACTCTCGCTAGCCGTGATGTCAAACCAGACTCCCGGTGGCATCCAGTGAGTCAGCGGCCCCGTGGAGTCCTGCAGTTTGAAAAAGGTCTAAGTAACGGAAATACATCAATTAACGGACGAATGCAAAGTAACGGAATACATAAAAGTAACGGAATAAGTAAAAGTAATGGAATAAATATAAGTAACGGAATACATAAAAGTAGCATAATATATGAAAGTTACGTAAAAAATGACGGAATAAATTAAAGTAACGAATTAAGTAAAAGTAACGGAATAAATATAAGTAACGGAATAAATCAGAGTAACGGAATACATCAAAAGAACGAAAGAAAATTCATAAAACTACCGTGCGATCCGGCAGTTTCATAAAAACTCATCGAAAAAAATCGGGCGCAAAATTATAAGAGAACAATTCTTTGGTTTCTACTTAGTTACTCAAGTCAATTGCTGTAATTTCTGTAACAATAATTTGTGTTTTATTCACTCACCACAGACATCTGGGGACTGATAAGCAGCGCTTCGCCCCACATGAACTGCATGTCCACACTGTGCAGGCTCACTTCGTTTGGGAAACTGCGGATTGGTGTCAGAGAATAATCAGGTGTGATTGAGAACACTCAGATCTGAGATTGATCAGGTTGAGAACACATAAATCAAAGACTGATCAGGTGAGATTGAGAACACTCAGATCAAAGAATAATCTAGTGAGATGGAGAATCACATAAAAGAATATGAAAAATGAAATTTAAGTTTCAATAAAATTTAAATTTAAGTCGGCTTACTTAAAAAACAGGGGTCTGACCACAGTGCCGCCATGCCTGTGAGCCCGGTGAAACAGGGTGTACAGGTGCGGATTAAGCCTGTATCGCTGTCGAACGACCCTAACCATTTGTTGGACACACTGGGGACACACCTGCTGATACACAGCCGGGTCCTGATCCTGCGGTGTTGTAGGTCAAGTCTTTGACATTACTATCAGCTGCTTGGCAAAATAGCTGCCGCGTGTGTTGTAAATACGGTAGAAACCTACTAAAGGGGCTAATACACCTGTTACTTTGACAGCTAGTACACCTGTTACTTTGACAGCTAATACACCTGTTACTTTGACAGCTAATACACCTGTTACTTTGACAGCTAATACACCTGTTACTTTGACAACTAATACACCTGTTACTTTGACAGCTAATACACATGTTGCTTTGACAGCTAATACACCTGTTACTTTGACAGCTAATACACCTGTTACTTTGACAGCTAATACACCTGTTACTTTGACAACTAATACACCTGTTACTTTGACAGCTAATACACATGTTGCTTTGACAGCTAATACACCTGTTACTTTGACAGCTAATACACCTGTTACTTTGACAGCTAATACACCTGTTACTTTGACAGCTAATACACATGTTGCTTTGACAGCTAATACACCTGTTATATTGACAGACTAACACGTGTTTTTGACAGCTTGACACCTCTTTTTAGACAGTTAAATGCCTGTTATAATTTGTCAGACAAACACTTTTGCGATAGCTACTAAATCACCTGTTATTTTGACAGCTGAAAAACGCATCAGTGTCTCACCGGCGAGTTCTCAAAGTTGTGATTGCGGCTGAACGGATAGAAAGCTCCGACCTCCATCCAGCGGGTGCACAGTCGCGCGCTTGCAGTGCCAAAAAAGCCGCAGATATCCGCTCCGACGAAGGGCAGGCCGAAGATGTTGAACTCGAGCAGACCGACTGTTGCGTAACGCATGTGGCTCTCGCTCGAGTCGTTGTCGCCAAGCCAAGTACCAGCTTGGGCGCCGCTGCCGGGATAATTCGACCGGCTGACGATCGGTTTCCGACGGCCTGGCGCTGATTGGCCCAGGGCCCGTCGGGTCGCCGACTCCATGGCGTAGCCGTAGAGACTGTGGACATTGTAGTGCAACTGCTGCTGCTGCCTAACCCAGACGTCACTATCCAGTGTGTGCTGAGCGTACATGCAGATTGATTTGTCTGACAGTTGGGCAATTTTTGAGTCGTGCTCCGAGTCCCAAAAATAGGCGGCACCTTTTAATGGAAATTTCGTTTTTGTAATTTTTAATCGGCGAAATTCAAAAGCGACGACTTAAGAAAATCAGCGATTCAAATATGCTCACTAGGCCTGTACGGCGGCATCTCAAGCAGTGAGCTGTTGTCGCACTTCAGACTCCAGTAGGGCGTCTCATGCTCCGGCCAATTCCACGGCTTCTTCTCGTTTGTACCAAAGTTGGCCGGCTCGTTCATGTCCTGGGCGGAGGGAGAAAGAATAAATTTAATTGTAATTTTGAATCTGAACTTGTTTATCGTAACTTGCTACTTAGAAGTAGCTTATGCGCTAACCAGCCAGATTCCGTCAAATGGCACGCCACCGCTCTGGTGCTCCTGAATTAGCTGGGTCCAGTACTCCACCGAGGAGTTCTTGAAGAAGTCGACGAAAGCAACTTTTCCACTGGGCCACACCTGAAAATAAATAGAATTTTACTGACGAGCCTTGGCGCAGTAACGGAAGAAAGTTACTGAAGGTTTAAAAGCAAAGGAAAATATCGATATTATGGAAGACTTAAAGTAATCGAGAAAAAGCAACGTAAACTATAAAGTAACGGAATCTATGACAGTAACAAAATACTTCAAGCAACGGAGGATTTCAGAGTAACAGAAGACTGAAGACAACTATAAGAAGATATCATGGTACCTAAAATATGAAAAATAAAGGAATACATAGAAGTAACTGACGACATCAAAGTAACGCCATCAAAGCAACAAAAATAAAATAAAGAAAAAACGACAATAAAATACATAAAAAATAACGGAAGAAAAAATAGGGCAGAATGGATCAAAGTAACGAAATTCATCAGAGCAACAAAAGGAATTAAAAAATATTAAAAAACCAAAAAATAACAGAATACAAAAAAGGAACGGAAGACATTAAAGTAACGGTAGGCCAAAAAGTAACGGAAGGAATTAAAGTAACGGTATGCATCTGAGTAACGAAAGGCATCAAAGTAGCAGAAGGAATAAAAAACGGAAGTAATCAAATTAACGGAAGGCATCAAATTAATGGATGGCATCAAAGTAACGAAATGCAACAAAGTAACGAAATGAATTAAAGTAACGAAAGGCATCAAAGTAACGGAAGGCATCAAATAAATTAAAAGAAAAAAATTACAAAACACACAAAAGAACCAGAACACGAAACGGAACAGGAGACATCAAAGTAACGGAAGGTATCTAAGGAACGGATGGCTTCAAAGTAACAGAAAGCCGTCAAAGTACCAGAAGGCATCACAGTAACGAAAGGAATCAAAATAACGGAAGGAATCTAATAAACGGATGGCACCAAATTAACGGAAGGCATCAAAGTAACGGAAGGCATCAAAGTAACGGAAACTTTTTAAAGTTAATGTAGTGCAACGTTCCCTAAAGTAGGTAACGAAATGCGTTAAGTAAAACTCACGTAACCCAGCAGCACAGTGTCGTTAAGAAAGTCGAAATCCCCCGGCGGCATTTCGTCAGCCGATCGCCAACGCACAAAAGTGTCCATTTGGCGGCCTAACTCGAAGGGCCGATAGCCGGTAGAGTTGATGACAACCACCGGATTCTTCGAATGCGAATGAAGTGGAGAAAGAATGTCAACTTGAAGCTTGTAACGTTTTAAGGCTAAAATCCATCTTTTCCATTAATCTCCTCTCTCACTTCCCAATCCCCTCGCACTTCCCAATCTCTCCTCTCACTTCTCAATCTCCCCTCACTTCCCAATCCCCTCGCACTTCCCAATCTCTCCTCTCACTTCTCAATCTCCCCTCACTTCCCAATTTCCTCTCTCACTTCCCAATCTCCTCTCTCACTTCCCAATCTCCCCTCTCACTTCCCAAACTCCCCTCTCACTTCCCAATCCCCTCTCACTTCCCAATCTCCCCTCTCACTTCCCAATCTCCCCTCTCACTTCCCAATCCCCTCTCACTTTCCAATCTCCTCTCTCACTTCCCAATCTCCCCTCTCACTTCCCAATCTCCCCTCTCACTTCCCAATCTCCTCTCTCACTTTCCAATCTCCTCTCTCACTTCCCAATCTCCTATCTCACTTCCCAATCTCCCCTCTCACTTCCCAATCCCCTCTCACTTCCCAATCCCCTCTCACTTTCCAATCTCCTCTCTCACTTCCCAATCCCCTCTCACTTTCCAATCTCCCCTCTCACTTCCCAATCTCCCCTCTCACTTCCCAATCTCCCCTCTCACTTCCCAATCCCCTCTCACTTTCCAATCTCCTCTCTCACTTCCCAATCTCCCCTCTCACTTCCCAATCTCCCCTCTCACTTCCCAATCTCCTCTCTCACTTCTCAATCTCCCCTCACTTCCCAATCTCCTCTCTCACTTCCCAATCTTCCCTCTCACTTCCCAATCTCCTCTCTCACTTCCCAATCTCCCCTCTCACTTCTTAATCTCCCCTCTCACTTCTCAATCTCACTTCCCAATCTCCACTCTCACTTCCCAATCTCGCCTCTCACTTCCCAATATCTCCTCACGCTTCTCAATCTTTCCTCTCACTTCCCAATCTCCTCTCTCACTTCTCAATCTCCTCTCTCACTTCCCAATCTACTCTTTCACTTCCCAATCTCCTCTCTTACTTCCCAATCTCCCCTCTCACTTCCCAATCTCCCCTCTCACTTCCCAATCTCCCCTCTCACTTCCCAATCTCCTCTCTCACTTCCTAATCTTTTCTCGCACTTCCCAATCTCCCCTCTCACTTCCCAATCTCCCCTCTCACTTCCCAATCTCCTCTCTCACTTCTCAATCTCCTCTCTCACTTCCCAATCTCCTCTTTCACTTCCCAATCTCCTCTCTTACTTCCCAATCTCCCCTCTCACTTCCCAATCTCCCCTCTCACTTCCCAATCTCTCCTCTCACTTCCCAATCTCCTCTCTCACTTCCCAATCTCCTCTCTCACTTCTCAATCTCCTCTCTCACTTCCCAATCTACTCTTTCACTTCCCAATCTCCTCTCTTACTTCCCAATCTCCCCTCTCACTTCCCAATCTGCCCTCTCACTTCCCAATCTCCCCTCTCACTTCCCAATCCCCTCTCACTTTCCAATCTCCTCTCTCACTTCACAATCTCCCCTCTCACTTCCCAATCTCCTCTCTCACTTCTCAATCTCCCCTCACTTCCCAATCTCTACTCTCACTTCCCAATCTTCCCTCTCACTTCCTAATCTCCTTTCTCACTTCCCAATCTCCCCTCTCACTTCCCAAACTCCCCTCTCACTTCCCAATCCCCTCTCACTTCCCAATCTCCCCTCTCACTTCCCAATCTCCCCTCTCACTTCCCAATCCCCTCTCACTTTCCAATCTCCTCTCTCACTTCCCAATCTCCCCTCTCACTTCCCAATCTCCCCTCTCACTTCCCAATCTCCTCTCTCACTTTCCAATCTCCTCTCTCACTTCCAAATATTTTCTCGCACTTCCCTATCTCCCCTCTCACTTCCCAATCTCCCCTCTCACTTCCCAATCTCCCGTCTCACTTCTCAATCTTCCCTCGCTTCCCAATCTCCCTTCTCACTTCGTCAACTCTAATTTTCAATTGATCATTCTATATTTTTTTCAAATCTCTTCAACAGTTCTTTTCCTTTGTTTTTTCATCCTTTTTTCTAAGAAAGAGTAGAAGTACGCTCGTAGGAACAGACTGGCGCACCAAAATGGCTATATTCCTCAATCCGTATTGATTTCTCTGATCAACCAGATAGCTGTACAGGCCGGCATAGTTGATTGGATCAAGGGTGAACACTCGCCTCTGGTCCAGGTGATCAATATCTAGGTGTACAGCGTCGATCGGCAGGCCGATTGCGCGATTCCTAGAAAGCGTTTCGTTAATCTGGCTAAGGCTGCGGTAACCATAGCGACTAATGTGAAATCCCAGACTCCAGTAGGGTGGCAAATTTGGCTTCCCAATCAGCTGATGGTATTGCGTAGCAACTGACTCCGGGTCCGGGCCAAGGAACATGAACAGGTCCAGGACACCTCCGGTGGTTCGATACACCAGGCGTGGACCAGGGCTGGTCACAAACTCTGCAAGGATTGGGATGAAAGCTCTGTCACCTGTCTGACTGATTCTGTCACCTGTCTGACAGATTCTGTCACCTGTCTGACTGATTCTGTCACCTGTCTGACTGATTCTGTCACCTGTCTCACAGATCCTGTCACCTGACTGACTGATTCTGTCACTTGTCTGACTGATTCTGTCACCTGTCTGACTGATTCTGTCAACTGTCTGACTGATTCTGTCACCTGTCTGACTGATTCTGTCACCTGTCTGACTGATTCTGTCACCTGTCTGACTGATTCTGTCACCTGTCTGACTGATTCTGTCACCTGTCTGACTGATTCTGTCACCTGTCTGACTGATTCTGTCACCTGTCTGACAGATTCTGTCACCTGTCTGACTGATTCTGTCACCTGTCTGACTGATTCTGTCACCTGTCTGACTGATTCTGTCACCTGTCTGATTGATTCTGTCACCTGTCTGACTGATTCTGTCACCTGTCTGACTGATTCTGTCACCTGTCTGACTGATTCTGTCACCTGTCTCACAGATCCTGTCACCTGACTGACTGATCCTGTCACTTGACTGACTGATTCTGTCACCTGTCTGACTGATTCTGTCACCTGTCTGACTGATTCTGTCACCTGTCTGATTGATTCTGTCACCTGTCTGACTGATTCTGTCACTTGTCTGACTGATTCTGTCACCTGTCTGACTGATTCTGTCACCTGTCTGACTGATTCTGTCACCTGTCTGACTGATTCTGTCACCTGTCTGACTGATTCTGTCACCTGTCTGACTGATTCTGTCACCTGTCTGACTGATTCTGTCACCTGTCTGACTGACTCTGTCACCTGTCTGATTGATTCTGTCACCTGTCTGACTGATTCTGTCACCTGTCTGACTGATACATTCGTTAACCTGTTGTTTTCCAAACCTTTTTCAGTGACCCATCAGTGAAGAATACAGATAGCCACCAGTTAAACCATCAATAAGAAGCAGTGAACTCTGACTTCAATGCTCACCCATGGCGTTGCTGTTCCAGAGTAGTGCACCGTGAGCACTGTTATCTTGTTCAAGACTCATGTAGAACGGGTGCACTCCGTAGTGATTGCGCTGCTCCTGTTAGTTAGGTAGGACGGGTCAGGTCAGGGACTGGTCAGATTATCACATTTGGATGTCGGATTAGTCAGGGATGGGTCAAGATGTGTCAGGATGAGTCAAGATGTGTAAGTATTGGTCAAGATGTGTCAGGGTGCGTCAAGATGTCTCAGGATGGTTCAGGGTATGTCAAGATTAGTCAAGATGTGTCAGGATAGGTCAAGATGTGTCAGGATAGGTCAAGATGTGTTAGAGTGGGTCAATTTGCGTCAGGATGTGTCAGTATAGGTTAAGGTGTTTCCGGATGGGTCAAGGTGTGTCAGGGTGGGTCAAGATGCGTCAGGATATGTCAAGATGTGTCCGGGTATGTCAAGATGGGTCAACATGTTTCAGGGTGGGTTAATGGGTGTCAGGGTGGGTCAAGATGTGTCAGGGTGGGTTAATGGGTGTCAGGGTGGGTCAAGATGTGTCAGGATATGTCAAGATGTGTCCGGGTATGTCAAGATGGGTCAACATGTGTCAGGGTGGGCTAATGGGTGTCAGGGTGGGTTAATGGGTGTCAGGGTGGGTCAAGATGTGTCAGGGTGCGTCAAGATGCGTCAGGGTGGGTCAAGATGTGTCAGGGTGCGTCAAGATGCGTCAGGGTGCGTCAAGATGTGTCAGGGTGCGTCAAGATGCGTCAGGGTGGGTCAAGATGTGTCACGGTGGGTCAATATGTGTCAGGGTGCGTCAAGATGTGTCAGGGTGGGTCAGTATAGGTTAAAGTATTTCAGGATGGGTCAAGTTGTGTCAGGATGGGTATATGTGTCAGGGTGTGTCACTGTGTGTCAGGATCGGTCCAAGCTTAAATTTGAATGCCGATTTGCCTCACATTAAACACAGGTTCATCTCGGGCAAAGAGTGCCCAGGTTCGAAATTTGTCCAGTTGGATTAGCAAGCGGGGCTTCACAGTCTCGCCAAAACCGAGCAGCTTTTTGCTGGGCAGGTCGGTGGCTAGCTGGATTAGCTGATCAGCGTAGATGAAGGCTGCCGGCACCAGGTTGAACCTGAGAATGGAGACACTTCTGAGCTCAATTTGGCGTGCTCAAATAGAAACTATAGATAGCATACTTGGGGAGGCGGAGGGAGTGGTACACTGGGGAGAGGGGGTGTACATTGTGAAGAGGAAGGGAGTGGTACACTGGGGAGAGGGGGTGTACATTGGGAAGAGGAAGGGAGGGGAACATTGGGGAGAGGGGGTGTACATTGGGAAGAGAAAGGGAGGGGAACATTGGGGAGAGGGGGTGTACATTGGGAAGAGAAAGGGAGGGGAACATTGGGGAGAGGGGGTGTACATTGGGAAGAGAAAGGGAGAGAAACATTGGGGAGAGGGGATGTACATTGTGAAGAGGAAGGGAGAGAAACATTGGGGAGAGGGGATGTACATTGTGAAGAGGAAGGGAGGGGAACATTGGTGAGAGGGGATGTACATTGGGAAGAGGAAGGGAGGGGAACATTGGGGAGAGGGGGTGTACATTGGGAAGAGGAAGGGAGAGAAACATTTGGGAGAGGGGATGTACATTGTGAAGAGGAAGGGAGGGGAACATTGGTGAGAGGGGATGTACATTGGGAAGAGGAAGGGAGGGGAACATTGGGGAGAGGGGGTGTACATTGGGAAGAGAAAGGGAGGGGAACATTGGGGAGAGGGGGTGTACATTGGGAAGAGGAAGGGAGGGGAACATTGGTGAGAGGGGATGTACATTGGGAAGAGGAAGGGAGGGGAACATTGGGGAGAGGGGGTGTACATTGGGAAGAGGAAGGGAGAGAAACATTTGGGAGAGGGGATGTACATTGTGAAGAGGAAGGGAGGGGAACATTGGTGAGAGGGGATGTACATTGGGAAGAGGAAGGGAGGGGAACATTGGGGAGAGGGGGTGTACATTGGGAAGAGAAAGGGAGGGGAACATTGGGGAGAGGGGGTGTACATTGGGAAGAGGAAGGGAGAGAAACATTGGGGAGAGGGGGTGTACATTGGGAAGAGGAAGGGAGGGGAACAGTGAGAGGTGAAGTTTGAGACCCAAAGAAAAAGCATTCAAGCTCACAAAACAGCGCCGGTGGATCTCCGTGTAACCCGAAAGCTGAAGGGCTGCTTCTGGACGGTGACTCGATAGCGCGGCCTCTCCGTGCCCGACTGTGGCAGATGTAGCGGCACCGGGACTTCGTAGCGACTGGAGTTGGCGCTCACAATCTGGCCAATGTTTAGGCGCGAATAGGGTTTTGGCCATAGACTAACTGATACCATTGGATACTGCGAAATTAACTGCGCCAACCTTAATTCGAACTGTAGAATCGGACAGATGAGTCACCAGCAGCCGGAGATACGGCAGGCCGCCTCTAAACAGCTGCCCGTCGGAGTCGCCATCCCGCAGTTGCAACGTAGCCGTCAGGCCGTCTCGGGTCTCAACCATTTCGACAAGCTCGTAGCCCAGCAGATCAGATTGTTCCGGATAAAAGCAGCGGGGCGCGTTCAGATCGTTAGCTCCGATATCGTCAAAGTGGCAGCCGCGTCGTTCGCAATTTGCTCGACTGGCACCGCCGGGCAGTTGTCGATAGTCGAACAGGCAGTCGATTCGCTGCTCCGCCGGCGCTGGACGTTGAGTAGGCCGCGGGGTGCTCAGCATCGGCGGAGGCGTCGGCCGCGGAGCTGAGGCCAGCTGAGCGATGAGTACAGAGAGGGAAATCAGAATTCCCAGCAGAGCCAAGAAGGTTGCGGTCAGCAGGCCGAGCTTCAGCCTCCGGGATGTTGTTGACGCCTCGGCAGACTGGCGTGGGGTAGCGCGAGTGTTTTTTGTACAATTATGGCGTCACTGGTAGCTAATCACTTCAGGCTTTCCTTAAGAACCTTCAGTTCTTAGGTAGCTGTCTCTTCAGGCTACCCTTCAGAACATTCAGTTCTCAGGTAGCTGTCTCTTCCGGCTATCCTTCAGAACATTCAGTTCTTAGGTAGCTGTCTCTTCAGGCTATCCTTCAGAACATTCAGTTCTTAGGTAGCTGTCTCTTCAGGCTATCCTTCAGAACCTTGATCAGTTGTTAGGTAGCTGTCTCTTCAGGCTTTCCTTCAGAACTTTCAGTTGTTAGGTAGCTGTCTCTTCAGGCTTTCCTTCAGAACCTTCAGTTCTCCGGTAGCTGTCTCTTCAGGCTATCCTTCAGAACCTTCAGTTCTTAGGTAGCTGTCTCTTCAGGCTTTCCTTCAGAACCTTCAGTTCTTAGGTAGCTGTCTCTTCAGGCTTTCCTTCAGAACCTTCAGTTCTCAGGTAGCTGTCTCTTCAGGCTATCCTTCAGAGCCTTTAGTTCTCAGGTAGCTGTCTCTTCAGGCTATCCTTCAGAACCTTCAGTTCTCCGGTAGCTGTCTCTTCAGGCTATCCTTCAGAGCCTTCAGTTCTTAGGTAGCTGTCTCTTCAGGCTATCCTTCAGAACCTTCAGTTCTTAGGTAGCTGTCTCTTCAGGCTATCCTTCAGAACCTTCAGTTCTTAGGTAGCTGTCTCTTCAGGCTATCCTTCAGAACCTTCAGTTCTTAGGTAGCTGTCTCTTCAGGCTATCCTTCAGAACATTCAGTTCTTAGGTAGCTGTCTCTTCAGGCTATCCTTCAGAACCTTGATCAGTTGTTAGGTAGCTGTCTCTTCAGGCTTTCCTTCAGAACTTTCAGTTGTTAGGTAGCTGTCTCTTCAGGCTTTCCTTCAGAACCTTCAGTTCTCCGGTAGCTGTCTCTTCAGGCTATCCTTCAGAACCTTCAGTTCTTAGGTAGCTGTCTCTTCAGGCTTTCCTTCAGAACCTTCAGTTCTTAGGTAGCTGTCTCTTCAGGCTTTCCTTCAGAACCTTCAGTTCTCAGGTAGCTGTCTCTTCAGGCTATCCTTCAGAGCCTTTAGTTCTCAGGTAGCTGTCTCTTCAGGCTATCCTTCAGAACCTTCAGTTCTCCGGTAGCTGTCTCTTCAGGCTATCCTTCAGAGCCTTCAGTTCTTAGGTAGCTGTCTCTTCAGGCTATCCTTCAGAACCTTCAGTTCTTAGGTAGCTGTCTCTTCAGGCTATCCTTCAGAACCTTCAGTTCTTAGGTAGCTGTCTCTTCAGGCTATCCTTCAGAACCTTCAGTTCTTAGGTAGCTGTCTCTTCAGGCTATCCTTCAGAACCTTCAGTTCTTAGGTAGCTGTCTCTTCAGGCTATCCTTCAGAGCCTTCAGTTCTTAGGTAGCTGTCTCTTCAGGCTATCCTTCAGAACATTCAGTTCTTAGGTAGCTGTCTCTTCAGGCTATCCTTCAGAACCTTCAGTTCTTAGGTAGCTTCACCCTTAATTATAAAAAACTTTTAGGGTGTGGCATTCAAGGCACAATAATTAGGAAACCACTTACCGTCATTTTTCGTGCCAGCTGTAAGTTTCAGATTAACCTGAATTGAGAACAAATTTAAAACAAAAACTAAAAATTTAATTGACTTGAGTGCAAAATTTATAAATCCGTCACTACTGAATGCAATCTTATCGGGCTGTTGCAGAGCCTGATTGCGCCTGCATAGACATGTAGCTAGACTGCCTAAATTAATTTCAGATTGAGATTGACGAAAAAGTTAAGTAATAAAAGACAACTAACAAATGAAGAGTTGGTTCACAAGGCACTGTTAAGGTGTTTGATAATAAAACTGCTGCCCAGAAAACACTCTAAGACGACAAGTCTTACAAAACAATTTCTTTTATTTTATTCCGATTTTTTGCTGCGTTTATAGATCATTGCTTTGAAAGTCTGTTTCGATAACAACAAATAATCAAATGTGTTTGGGATCTAGTGGGATTGGATCTAATAGGGATCTAGTAGGGATGGGATCTAGTAGGGATCTAGTAGGGGTGGGATCTAGTAGGGATGAAATCTAATAGGGATGAAATCTAGTAGGGATGAAATCTAGTAGGGATGAAATCTAGTAGGGATGAAATCTAGTAGGGATGAAATCTAGTAGGGATGAAATCTAGTAGGGATGAAATCTAGTAGGGATGAAATCTAGTAGGGATGCGATCTAGTAGGGATGCGATCTAGTAGGGATCTAGTAGGGATCTAGTAGGGATGGGATCTAGTAGGGATGGGATCTAGTAGGGATGGGATCTAGTAGGGATGAAATCTAGTAGGGATGCGATCTAGTAGGGATCTAGTAGGGATCTAGTAGGGATGGGATCTAGTAGGGATGGGATCAACAAGGAATAGGATCAAGTTGGGATGTTATTTTGTCTCAGAGCTGGGTTCTCAGGACCTCAACCAGGTGATCGCGCATTTCGCGTCCGTCATTTGAAAATCCGATCGAGCCGTGATAACAAGCGAAATTGCGCAAGTGGATTCGAACCCCTGATCGCTGAAGCCGATCGGCGTAGAGTATAGCGTCGCTTAGCAACGGGTCGAACTCGCAGGCCAGAATGTGGGCCGGCGGCAAGCCCAGCTTATCGAGGTCGTCGCCAAGCAACGGTGAAATGCGGAAGTCGGCAATCGAAGCTGCGACCTGGAAATTTTAGGAACATATCTTCAGGGTAGCTGTACACAGGCTAGCTGTACACAGAATAGCTGTACACAGGCCCCCTGTACACAGGCTTATCCCAGCAGTACACAGAAATTACAGTTTCAACCAACCTTAGCTGCCACATCCGGGTTGATAATGACATTTCGCCCTTGGCCTCACTACACGGCAGCAACTGGCCCCCAGTTGCTCTCTGATAGGCCGCCTGCAACTCAGCTGTCACGTGACCGTGTCTAGCTAGCCAATCAGAGGCGGCTCTCGTGCCACTCAAATAGAGACTGATAGAATCAGCCGTGTGATGCGGCTTCAGCACCGGCCGATCCAGCTGGCTCAGGTAGGACTCGGTGCGCAAGTTCACCGCCTGAGTCACCGGATAAATCAGCAGCTGCAGCTTCGGCCTTCGCCGCCTGTCCCGTCCATCTGATGACCTCAGCAGCGCCTGAGCCACCGAAGCCGCCAGCTGACCTCCGGCGCTGTCGCCAGCCAAGCCGATGCGATCGATGCTGACGCCGAAGTCGGCGGCCGAGTCGAAGACGGCCCGCACAGCCGACAGGCAGTCATCGAAGGCTGCCGGGAACGGCTGGACAATCGACAGACGGTAGCTGCGGGGTGAGACGTGATCATTGAGTTCATGGGATCATGGAGTTCATGGGATCATTGAGTTCATGGGATCATGGAGTTCATGGGATCATGGAGTTCATGGGATAATTCCAGGAAGGACGAAGGGTCAAGCTGGTGGTCGGCAGGGCAGGAGCTGGCTGTTGGGACGTAGCAGTTAGGGACGGGGACGGGACTGGGGAAAGGGTGGGGAGGGGCCTCGGGAGGGGAGGAAAGGAAGGGGCCGAGGGGGAGGGAGAGGGAGGGAAGGAGGAAGGAGGGGGGATGGGGGGTGTGGGAGAGGGGATGGGAGGGAGGAGAGGGAGGAGGGGGGAAGGGGGAGGACACCCAATACTGTTAGACACCCAATACTGTTAGACACCCAATACTGTTAGACACCCAATACTGTTAGACACCCAATACTGTTAGACACCCAATACTGTTAGACACCCAATACTGTTAGACACCCAATACTGTTAGACACTCAATACTGTTAGACACCCAATACTGTTAGACACCCAATACTGTTAGACATCCAATACTGTTAGACACCCAATACTGTTAGACACCCAATACTGTTAGACACCCAATACTGTTAAACACCCAATACTGTTAGACACCCAATACTGTTAGACACCCAATACTGTTAGACACCCAAGACTGTTAGACAACCAAGACAAGAAATCTTATCTAAGACGGTGTCTCATGTCTCATCAATATATTTTTCCACTCTCATGCCCCTCTCATTTCTCCCCTTTACTCTTTTGTCCGTCTCACCTCTCCCCTGTGTCTTCTAAGCGTGTCTCAATGTCTTGTTGCCAAGGCCTCAATGTCCAATCTTTTTCTTTGTGCCTCTTCAGTCTTTTCAGTCGTTGCTTCCAGAGCATCGTTTTGCAAAGTGGTGGTAAGAACAGTGTGTAGACAATCCCATGAGCACGACTCATTGTGAGGCCCCACCCAGACACTTCAAAATCCTGTCCCTCCGCTCTCTATTATTATTCGGGTTGATTGGAACTTGAAAGTGCTTTTTCAATCACTATTCGGAATGTGCGATTCAGGATCTGCGATTTGGGATCTGAGGTCTGTCGAATGAGATATAGGATCTCGGATGTAGGATCAGCGGCATCCCATATTGGATGTATTTTCTGGGATCTGGGATCTGTGGTATAGGATGTGGGATCTGAGGTGCGGAGGAATCTGAGAAAGAACGATTTGATGTGATTGAAGAAAGTTAACTTGTTTTCGTTAACCTGGCTCTGTCTAAAAAGTCTGTCAAATATGGGCCCATGGGAAACATACATTCGATGCTTGTAAAGTGCAATGCTTCTTTGTAGAGAGAAACTCCAATAAGCTAGAAAGATTTCTAATAGTACAACACAAAAGTTCATCTCAGAATAGTCATGCATGAAAAAAGCAAAGTAGAGCTGAAATTTGCCATAGACAAAAGGCGGGCACCCCTGTGTCAGCCAGCGCTGCCATAGACCGAGCCGGCTCGCACCTGTACTTTCTGCAGCATATTGAAGGGGCAGCGGCCCAAAACGAAGAATCAAATCCAACAACTGACAACACTCGACTGAGCATTCTGGCCGATTCTACTCAGCCGTGGCAAACCTGATCAAGAATTGACTGCAGTTCAACTGCCACCTGCCAGCTAATCGACCAAATCTAACTGGGCTATTCGGAATCGAAGCTGGCAATCATGACGACTATGAAGCTGGTTATTGTTGGCGTGTTTCTTGCACTTGGAGGCATTCAGCTGGCTGATTGTATTAAATGTATCTGGTCGAAAAATGAAAGAGTAAAATTTTCTGTATATAAGAATGACGATACTGATACAGATTGTACTCCTGCCAAAGACACCAAGTGTTACTTGGATTATCAACCTGAAGGTTCAACTGCCTATACTGAAGACGAAGTGGTGAGCAACCGAATGAATTAAACTAATTTAATTTGCATATCAATTCGAAATCATAAAGCAACAGTTTGCCCTATAAATTTTGCCCTATGCGGAAACTTTTTTAGCGACTGAAATATGGTTGCGGTGCCTGTCCTGCTACAAAATATTGCAAAGACTGCACGGGTCATAAATGCAATAAAGCGAGTGTATTTAACTTGATCAATGATCTAGAACGTGATCTGGTACCATGCCTTCACTACGTTAAATCGCTGCCGGATGACAATAATCCTGATCAACGCGGAGAAGTGTTTGGTCCAGATGAAATTTTTTGCCCTCCATCAGAAAAGTGCTTTAAAATTGTTGCTAAAAGGTATATACGTAATTGGCATTTAAAAACCGCCATCGGCTGTGAAAAATGGATTACAAGATTTCAATCCTTACTAGAAAATTATCATTTAAAAAAAGATTTAATGCATGAACGATACGAATGCAGACCAAACGCAGAAAAATCAGATTGTATCCCATTAGGAATGTACACTCCGACTACAACCCCGACTACAACCCCGACTGCTGTGGATGCTTCGCACCAAAATTTGCTGTTCGTATCCGTAGTGCTCGGCTGCACGACGCTGCTAACGATGCTGCTTGCACAGTTTATTTGGTTTTGTTGTTGATTTTTTAAATTTTATTTTGAATCTTCTTTTCATTTTTTATGTACTGAATGTACTGAATGTACTGAAAGCTCTGTCTGAAAATGTGCTGAAAAATCTAGGCGCCAAAAGTCTCCTCTCAATAATAACAAATAATCTTAATAACAAAAACTGACCGATTTCCGTTGCAAATCCCAAGCATGCCAGGCTTGTCATATTTTATGACAAAATATACATATATATCTGTTCCGAATTATTTATATATATATATGAGAACACTAATCTGAGATTGCTCAGGTGAGATTAAGAACACTCAGATCAAAGACTGATCAGGTGAGATTGAGAACACTCAAATCAAAGACTGATCAGGTGAGATTGAGAACACTCAAATCAAAGACTGATCAGGTGAGATTGAGAACACTCAAATCAAAGACTCATAAGGTGAGATGGAGAATCACATAAAAGAATATGAAAAATGAAATTTAAGTTTCAATAAAATTTAAATTTAAGTCGGCTTACTTAAAAAACAGAGGTCTGACCACAGTGCCGCCATGCCTGTGAGTCCGGTGAAACAGGGTGTACAGGTGCGGATTAAGCCTGTATCGCTGTCTGACGACCCGAACCATTTGTTGGACACACTGGGGACACACCTGCTGATACACAGCCGGGTCCTGATCCTGCGGTGTTGTAGGTCAAGTCTTTGACATTACTATCAGCTGCTTGGCAAAATAGCTGCCGCGTGTGTTGTAAATACGGTGAAAACCTACTAAAGGAGCTAATACACCTGTTACTTTGACAGCTAATACACCTGTTACTTTGACAGCTAATACACCTGTTACTTTGACAGCTAATACACCTGTTGCTTTGACAGCTAATACACCTGTTGCTTTGACAGCTAATACACCTGTTACTTTGACAGCTAATACACATGTTACTTTGACAGCAAATAAACATGTTACTTTGACAGCTAAATCATATGTTACATTGACAGCTAATACACATGTTACTTTGAAAGCTTAAACACCTGTTATATTGACAGACTAACACGTGTTTTTTGACAGTCGAGGTGGACCTGGGGGAGAGAGGGGAAGCCTGAGGTTGTCTGGGGGAGAGGGGGGAAGCCTGAGGTGGACCTGGGGAGAGAGGGGAAGCCTGAGGTGGACCGGGGGGGAGAGAGGAGAAGCCTGAGGTGGACCTGGGGAGAGAGGGGAAGCCTGAGGTGGACCGGGGGGAGAGAGGGGAAGCCTGAGGTGGACCTGGGGGAGAGAGGGGAAGCCTGAGGTGGACCTGGGGAGAGAGGGGAAGCCTGAGGGGCGTGTTTCTTGCACTTGGAGGCATTCAGCTGGCTGATTGTATTAAATGTATCTGGTCGAAAAATGAAAGAGTAAAATTTTCTGTATATAAGAATGACGATACTGATACAGATTGTACTCCTGCCAAAGACACCAAGTGTTACGTGGATTATCAACCTGAAGGTTCAACTGCCTATACTGAAGACGAAGTGGTGAGCGACCGAATGAATTAAACTAATTTAATTTGCATATCAATTCGAAATCATAAAGCAACAGTTTGCCCTATAAATTTTGCCCTATGCGGAAACTTTTTTAGCGACTGAAATATGGTTGTGGCGCCTGTCCTGCTACAAAATATTCTTCGCCTGATCTCCTGATCTCCCATCGCCTGATCTCCCATCGCCTGATCTCCCATCGCCTGATCTCCCATCGCGTCATCTCCCATCGCCTGATCTCCCATCGCCTCATCTCCCGTTGCCTGATCTCCCATTGCCTGATCTCCCATTGCCTGTTCTCTCATTGCCTGTTCTCCCATCGCCTCATCTCCCGTCGCCTTATCTCCCACAGTTCAGCGACACGGCCGGGCACCGCAGGCAGTGCCGCAACACCTGGCAAGATGAGAGCGGTGTGTACGCCAATACTCACCTGACAAAGCAGGCGTACGCATACAAGAATCCGCTAACAGAGGAAGTTCACACGCTCCTGTCTGAGTATCAGAAATGTGGCGAGAAGCGAAGTGAATTTGAAAAGGTCAAGCAAATTTTACAGTCTGGAAGAAAATTATTTGGACCAAATTAGCTATACTTTTTACAGAACCAACAAGGCTAAGCTATGAATATTTTACTACAAACTGTTGGCTTTAAATTCCTTTGCAACGTGTCTTCATTATTTATAGTCGTGTTATGATTGCTGTAATGTTACAATTTCGCGAATTTTTGTAACTGTTGAACGCGACATCACTCAATGATAAGAGTCGTATCGATCGACGCATTTTTAAGCGAACTATCAAGATTCGGTATTTTCACTTCCCGTTTTTCTTTTCTACATGGTTATTTTGTAGAAAACTGTAAACCTGAGCTGTACATCATTTTGAATAAATTGAGGCTCTTAACGAATCGTTAATTTCGTTTAATTTTCGTTTAGCTTGCTTTTCTAGCTTTTTCTGTGATCTTTTTTACCTACCATGTACAACAAATCCACGTACATCCAATTTTAGTGTACCCTCCAAAGCCAATCTCACAAACACGTGCGCTTGAGGCTCTCTACGTTATAACCAGTAAAAAGAGTTTTCTTACTTGTTCTCATATTCTGTGTTTCGCGATCAGTGAATTTAAGGCTCTCTACGTAGTATTCATTCCAAACACCACCCTTCAAGACCTTTTTAGGCTCTAGACTTTCCTTTAATTTGAATTGTGGCTGTTCATCAAAACTAAAGTTAAATACTTATTTTCGACACTTGCGATTTTCTAAAATAAGATGTGCATTTCGTCAGTGTCTCATCCAGTCCAGTTATTGTACATTTGCCTCAGAATGCTATGCAACTAGTGCAGTCTAACCATGAGCCATTCTCAATCCGACTCCTCCGTAACGACGGAATCTCTAGTGCCAATCACAGCACAGCATGTGCAGTCTCAGCGGCAGCCCGTACAATAGCTCGTGTTGGAAGACAGGTGGTCCGTGCTAACTGTGTGAGAAGGAGATCAGCCGCGACACTCAGATGCTCCATTCCTGTATTGCTACGACTACTTGGGAATCACCTCACTCCAATCCCATGGCAGAAGAATTGTACACTATTATTATTATTATTATTGGGTGCTGATTTTTTGTTTATTTGATGTTTGAGTCTGAACAATTCGATTTTTTAAAAAGAAGGCGATAGGAAAACAGTAGCATGCATAATGTTAATTTTAGGTGAATAAAATAAAAAAACAATTTAAAAAATAAACAAAGGCAATTAAACAAAAAATGTAATATTGCAATTTAAAGAAAAAAGTAAAACTGACCGAAAGAAGAATAGCTATTGTGTTTTTGCATTCTAACTTGGGCCTCAGGGCAGTGGCTTTTTTATCTTGCTTTCTTTCTGTTAATTCTGTGCTTTCCAGTGTCATTAAAAGCAAGCGATAGACCGGAAATACGAACGTTAGCAGTGAAAGGGACCCAAACAGAAGTACTGCTCGTCGACTCCAGTGTTGCTCTATGGACGCTGATGGACACGGACCTTAAACGGTTGAAAGCGGTTGAAGGTGTCGCAGCGGTCCTGAGTGAGATCAAGCAGCTAGCACACCGGCTTTCTATGGATGACTATATACACAAAACCCGAAATACGTTCCAATCGTTGATTTCTTCACTAAGTCACAATATTGAGGCCCGGCTGCTGGCCAGACAAGCAGAGATTCGTAAAACACTGAACACGAGTAAAGCAGAATCAACTAACCAAACAAATCAAATGATTGCTTCAACCAAAGACTTACACATTGCCGAAGAACGTGCAACAAAAGAGGAGTTGCATGATAAAATCAGAGAGATGCATAGCCAGCCGAAACAGGTGTCAAGCCCAAGCAGGACATATGCGGAAGCCCTAAAATCTCAAACAGCATCATCAGCACCATCGAGAAGCGAGCAGCCGACAAGACCTCCAGAAATCTCGTTCCGGCAGCGCCAGCAGAACAAGCAGCTCGACACCCAAAAAGGTTGAGTCGACATACAAAGTAGTGTCAGCGATTGCAGAGGGATCGGCAAACCATCATGGGAGCTGTCAGCACCTTGTCATTCTTCCCGAAAAGAACACCACAGTTGCACAAATATTCGAAGGCGAGCTGAAGGACTACAATGTAAACCATCGCCTACTGGCTACTGAATAGGCAGCAGAGGAAGGCAATTCCCCTTGGTCCAAGATGCTTCAGGACGATTGGGGAAAGGCCATCCGGTCCGGTGGCTTCGGACGGCGAAGAGCTTTTGATGGCCGACGTGACCTCCCTGGACGTGAGCAGGAAGCCATTGGTGGGGGAAAGTCTGATGTCCCTTTTGAGGCGTCTGTCGTCCGGGGTGGCCGGATGAATTTGATCAAAGAACTGCCTGTTGGAGGCCTTGGCAATGCGTTTGGGATCAGTTAAGGGAAGCTCGTCAAAAAGGATGCCAGCTTTGTGGCCTTTACCGCTTAGGTTCTTGATGGTTCGCCACAATTCAGAGACCAGGTGCTTGATGCTGAACTGCTCAAGCTTTTCCCTCCAGTTCGCCCGGCGAAAGTTGGAGCAGATCTGGTTGATTTCGTCTTGAATGATGGTGATAGCTTCCGACTGCGGGTTATCCGTGAGAATGAGGTCTCTTTGCTTGCAGAGGGCGTCGGCTTCCGGTGGGAAGTGGGGACGAAAATGTTGAAGTTTCCCATCTCGCGTGTGTGCCAAACTTGGTTTCGCTGTCACGTGCATATTTATTCTCACGTGACTAGCCTCATTGTTCGTCTTAAAGTGATCCAATAGCGTAGAACTAGTTATGATTCTAAGGCAAGTCACTGACGTCAGTTGCTATTTTTAGAAATCATGTGATTCTTGTGATACTTTTAATGGGCCGGTTCCTGGACAATGGATATAAAAAAATTAGTATGCGCTTTAGGGATCGAATCTGCCCATACAAATCTCACCTGATAGCAAATACAGTAATGCCGCTTCGTTCAACCAACTCGTAGATGAGCTGAGCTGAGAAGTGCGGCGCCCTATAGCCCTAGAATCCGCCGTGGATGAAAATTAGGCCGGACCTCGACAAGCCAGGTTCTAATTGGTGCAGTTGAAAACTGGTCGAATCAATTTAACAATTGAGGCTACGTAAAGCGTTTTTTTCTAATTTGCGATTCCAAAAATATAGTTTTCTCACCAGCACCCATGCCAGCCTCAGCACTCCAAGCCACGATAGTCCCAGAATTAGAGAAATTAACCTCCTTAGCCAACACCCTGCTGTTGTTGTTCATGGCTGGCATGAGGGCAGTGGCTACCCGCTGATGCAACTGTAGTGTCAGCTTGTTTGCCCTTCTATTTGCCCTTCTATTGTTATTATTCAGTACTTATTTTTAGACACGTGTATTTTGCTAAGAGTTCACCCACGCCAAGCCGGGCCGGACCAGCTGGGGGAAAGGACGCCCACCACCCCGCGAGCGCTACCCCTGGGCTACGGTCCCGGCCAATCAGCGAGCGACCCGGCCTCACTACCTGTCTACCCTCGGCAAGAAGCGACCCCGGGGCTCAGAACGGCGGTCGCAAGTCTACTGCGATTTGTCGCCTTGGCTCAAGCTACAGCCAGGCATCCACCTCGCCGATCGACCTAATTTAAGGTTAAAATGACTCTATATAACGAAGCGTGCTTTTGTAGTCCAAATTATCTTTTTCTCCGCAATCCGCCTCACACTGTGAGAAGCACGTGCAAACCAGTCCACTTGTTTTGTCCCTCCCCGCCCGACCACGCTCCGCTTGTTCAGTTAGGTAGCTTTCGGCGCTACGCGTCTTGAGAGTGCGCCGCTGACAAGGGTGGTCTAGATAGGCGCTTGTTGTCGAAGTCAGTACGTGCTCTCTTCGGAGACTCCGCCGTCAGGCAGAAGGAGTGCCAACCGATAGGATCTGTCGGGGCAGCGCTGAAAGTAGAGACAACCGGAGCCTCTCGGGAAGAGTAGGCGCGGATGTAGGCCAGTTAAGTAAAAATTGTTATATCCAAATTGCTAGACCAGACTTGCTTCTCACTGTGAGCACGCTATAATTTATTTCCGTGTGAACATCTATTCTGTCAGTATAACTTTTAAGTCAAGTAAACGATATTCAAAGTAATTCATATTCGTATCTGGAATCTTAGTCACAGCCGATTAACTCACTCCTAATCAAATTATTCGAGTCTTCGCGTTCATACTGTGTTATTCTTTTTCATTGGGAGTTTCGCCGGGCCGGAGGGACACGCGGGTCTCATCGATTATCTATTCCACTTCGCTCGCTACCCCTGTCTCTAACGCTATTTAATTCCAGATTCCCTGCTGCTATTGAAACGATTGGTTGGACACCGACCCCGGTGAATAGTGAATAGTCGCTAGCTTTAAATTCCTCACGCTCCAGCTAGGACATTCATTTTATTACACAACTGCTCAGCGGTTGTTAGGCCGACCGACTGACAAATAATGCCCTAAAATGTTTTTAATCATGTTTTTCTACCTAATAAAAAAAATAAATAATTGATAACACCTGCCCAAATTGGGCCAGATGTGTAGCCGTCAGGACAGCCGCAGCCATTGCGCGGCGCATCTGAAGGCTGCGTACGGCTGTTCAGTCCATGGACTGGGGGGACGCCACACCCACCCTCAATGACCCCAGCTGATGCTGGTACCCATTTAACAGCTGGGTGAACTGAAGCAATGCAAAGTTAAGTGTCTTACTACGGGACACAAACTGATCCAGTGGAGTCCAGAATCGAACCCCCAACCTTCAAGTCGTGAGTCCTATGCTCTAACCACAAGGCTACAACCATTCTGCCATAAGCCAGCATGGCAGATAAGCCATCAGCAACGCCAATAGACCCAGAACTGTCAAAATGCGAATCATATCGGATGTAAAAAGTAAAAATGTAAAAAAATCTCATGTAAAAATAGTAAAAACTAAGCCTTTTATTTTTCTAAGAAACCGAAATTTAAAAATCATAATAATGTGTCTATGTTGTGAGGCAAAATATTAAATGTTAAAAGTAAAAAATCAATTCGAATTTTTTGACAAACTTGGCTAAGGAAAAGACAAATTAGTTGATCGAACACTTAGCCGCCTATAGCCATACAAGCAATGAGCAAATACCAATTTGGCTGAAACCTGATCGTAAACGTATTTCTAAGCAAATCGGCACTCAAAAATATCAGGAATTTGCAGATCGAAATGGTTTATAAAATTAATAATATTAGAACAGAATGAGTTCCTCAGAGCTGGGTTCTCAGGACCTCAACCAGGTGATCGCGTATTTCGCGTCCGTCATTTGGAAACTCGACCGATCCGTGAAAACAGGCGAAATTGCGCAAGTGGATTCGAACCCCCGACCGCTGAAGCCGGTCGGCGTAGAGTATAGCGTCGCTTAGCAACGGGTCGAACTCGCAGGCCAGAATGTGGGCCGGCGGCAAGCCCAGCTTATCGAGGTCGTCGCCTAGCAACGGTGAGACTCGGAAGTCGGCAATCGAAGTTGCGACCTGAAAATTTTAGGAACATATCCTCAGGGTAACTGTACACAGGCTAGCTGTACACAGGCTAGCTGTACACAGGCTAGCTGTACACAGGCTTACTGTACACAGGCTAGCTGTACACAGGCTTACTGTACACAGGCTAGCTGTACACAGGCTTACTGTACACAGGCTAGCTGTACACAGGCTTACTGTACACAGGCTAGCTGTACACAGGCTAGCTGTACACAGGCTAGCTGTACACAGGCAAGCTGTACACAGTGTAATAAAGTCAGCGTGGCTTGCAGAGAGAAAAGATTTTCAGAGTAGGCCAAGCCTAGCTATCTAAATAAATATAAGTTTATTTCTCAGCCTGACCAGGCTGACAAATCAGCCGCTACCTCTGGGCGTGCACGCGCTCCAGAGTACGCACATGCGCGAGTACATTCCGAGAGAGAGAGAGAAAAATAACACCCTCAATCCCCTACACTGCACTGATAGCGAAACGCAGTCACCACATCCCTCCACACGTAGACAAAAAGGAAGCAAAACAAAGGAACAAAAAAGAAAATAAAATACTTCCCAGCACCACGACAACAATAACAAAAAAATCAAAGGAGCAAACACCACGCGAAAGCTGTAAGAAAAGTCTGTCAAGAAAAAACAAAAAAACGCATTCAGTTGTACGTCAACCTGTCCGGGCATTTTCGGCTCCTCTGTGAACGCCGCGCCTGTGGAGTCGGAGGAAACGGCGGCTGCATGGGCGGCGGCGGCGCGGTCGGTGGCTGTGCGGGCGGCGGCGGCGTGGGCGGCAGTAGCGGCGGAACCTCTGCCTCAGCCGATTCGTAGCTCAGATCGTCATTTATTGGCAGTTCCGTGCTTCCTGAGGTCCGCGGTTCGATGCCTGCAGAGGCTACATGGTCGGCGTGGCGGCGTACAATGCGATCATCAGGCAGCCGGCACTCGTAGGACAAAGGCGCCGTTTGTCGGCTGATGCTGGCCGGCAGCCACTTCTGCTGAACCGTGAAATCCCGCACTACGACGTCGTCGCCTTCCGCGAAGGACCTCGGTCTGGCACGCCTGTCGTGTTGTAGCTTCTGTGCTTCCTGTCGCCGCGTGACCACAGCCGAGACGTCCGGACGTACCAGATCCAGCAGCGTTCGCAGAGGCCGGCCCATCATCAGCTGGCTCGGCGGAACGCCAGTCGTGCTGTGCGGAGTCACCCGGTAGGTCAGCAGGAACCTAGCGAGCCGAGTCTGCAGAGCCGCCGGCCGTCCCTTCACCAGAGCCGCCTTCACTGTTTGTACCGCGCGTTCTGCCAGGCCGTTGGACGCTGGATGATAAGGCGACACCTTGACATGCCGGATGCCGTTGCTGCTCATGAAGCCCTCCATCTCCTGGCTCACGAAGTTGGGACCGTTGTCCGTCACCACGACCTCACCTCGCCTTCTTCTGCTCGATCTCCCGGTCAAGTTGCTCCTCCACCTTGGACTTCAAGGCGAACGGCACCGTCCGAGCTTTGAAAAATTTGGGCTGTGCACCTGGTTTCGTCCGCAATTTCAGTGGTTCGCCTGTGTAGCAACCGAGTCCGTCCGAAAATACTGCGCTGTACTTTTGCACCAGCTGCTCCACCTGCTGATTGCCCTGAGCCGGCAGTTCTCGCTCTCGCAACTCCTTGATGCTTCTCAAGAACAAGGTTAGTTAGACAGCCAGTTCCGTCCGATTAAGCTGGAGCCGCTTCCTGAGACCACCACCAGAGGCAGGAGTTTCTGTTCATTTCCTGGAACTTCCACAGTGACGCTCAACTGTCCCAGCACGTTGACAGGTTGGCCGCCGTAGTTCCGCAGCCGAATCGTGGTCCCACCGAGCTTAGGGATACCACCGAGAAGATCCTGGTAGACTTTGGCTGAGATTAGCGACACCGCGGCGCCCGTGTCGATCTCCATCTGGCAGGACACGCAGTTGATCCGTACCGTGGTCAAGTAGGGTGGCACCTTGGCTGCAACGCTGGGCACAGTGTTAAGGGAGCTGCAGTCCTCGTCTTCTGCTTCTTGCACGGCGCCCATGCGGGGCTTGGAGTCCGCACCCGATGCTCCGGCGCCTCTACGGCAAGCAGCTGCGGTGTGCCCGAGCTTGCCGCACTTGAAGCATCCCTTCTTGATGAACGGGCACCTGTCCACCAGATGTCGAGTCGACAAGCACCGGAAGCACTTCTGTGGGGCTTGACCGGATTGGCCTGGTCGACTCGATCGGCTGAAGCAGCCGCCGCTGGGCCAGCCGCCTCCTGTGAGCTCCTGACGACCGTGCAGCCTTTTGCCGCCAGCTCCACCGCTTGAGCGATCTTCAGCGCCTTCTCGAGATCCAGCCCCGGCTCCGACAGCAGTCTGCGCTGGATCCGATCGTCCTGAATGCTGAGCACCAGCCGATCCCTGAGCATCGACTGCAAGCTGTTTCCGAACTTGCAATCCACGGCCAGACGCCGCAAACTGGCCAGGAAATCCGCCACTGACTCGGTGCTGGCCCTCACGCGCTGATAGAAATGAAAACGCTGCACAATTTCAGAAGGCTCCGGCTTCCAGTGCTCCTTTAGTTTTTGGCAAATGTTTGCGTAGCTCGTCTCCGATGGCTTTTCCGGGGCCAGCAGGCTGCAAATCAGCTTGAATGTCTCCTTGCCACAGACACTGAGGAAGACAGCTCGCTTTTTGTCTTCGGACTCTATGTCGCTTGCAATGAAAACTTGCTCCACTCTTTCCTTGTACTGCAGCCAGTCCTCATTTTCAGGCTCAAATGGACCGATGCTACACAGTAGGCCCGTGACCATTAGTCACCTCGTCGCTACTGTAATAAAGTCAGCGTGGCTTGCAGAGAGAAAAGATTTTCAGAGCAGGCCAAGCGTAGCGCTCTAAATAAATATAAGTTTATTTCTCAGCCTGACCAGGCTGACAAATCAGCCGCTACCTCTGGGCGTGCACGCGCTCCAAAGTACGCACATGCGCGAGTACATTCCGAGAGAGAGAAAAATAACACCCTCAATCCCCTACACTGCACTGATAGCGAAACGCAGTCACCACACACAGGATATCTGTACACAGGATAGCTGTACACAGGCTAGCTGTACACAGGCTAGCTGTACACAGGATAGCTGTACACAGGCTAGCTGTACACAGGATAGCTGTACACAGGATAGCTGTACACAGGCAAGCTGTACACAGGCTTACTGTACAAATGCTTGCTGTGCACAGGCTTGCGGCATTTAGGCTAGCTGTACACAGGCGTGATGTACATTGGCTAGTTAACTGCTGTACTCGTGGTGATTGTACACAGGAGATGACTCCAATACGAGTAGTACAATGATTCCGTTTGGCTACTGAGGCACCACTACCGCCTACCTTGGCAGCTAGATTGGCATTGATGACGTCATCGCCTTTGGAAATACTAGATGGCAGTTCCTGTCCACCAGTGGCCTTGCGATAGGCCACTTGCAACTCCGCTGTCACGTGACCGTGAGTAGCCAGCCAATCAGAAGCCACCCTGGAGCCAGTAAGGTATAGACTGATATAACTGGCCATGTCCTTTGTCTTCAGCACCGGCCGATCCAGCTGGCTCAGGTAGGACTCGGTGCGCAAGTTCACCGCCTGAGTCACCGGATAAATCAGCAGCTGCAGCTTCGGCCTTCGCCGCCTGTCCCGTCCATCTGATGACCTCAGCAGCGCCTGAGCCACCGAGGCCGCCAGCTGACCTCCGGCGCTGTCGCCAGCCAAGCCGATGCGATCGACGCTGACGCCGAAGTCGGCGGCCGAGTCGAAGACGGCCCGCACAGCCGATAGGCAGTCATCGAAGGCTGCCGGGAACGGCTGGACAATCGACAGACGGTAGCTGCGGGGTGAGACATGATCATTGAGTTCAAAGGATCATTGAGTTAATGGGATCATTGAGTTCAAGGGATCATTGAGTTCATGGGATCATTGAGTTCAAGGGATCATTGAGTTCATGGGATCATTGAGTTCATGGGATCATTGAGTTCAAGGGATCATTGAGTTCATGGGATCATTGAGTTCATGGGATCATTGAGTTCATGGGATCATTGAGTTCATGGGATCATTGAGTTCATGGGATCATTGAGTTCATAGGATAATTGGCCACACCTTATAGCAAAGACAGTGACTCCGGCTCGCTCAGCCATTTCTGTGATGAGCCTGACATTGAATTTCGGAGCTCCGAACGCCCAGCCTCCGCCGTGGATGTAGATCAGCCCGGGCTTTTTGTCCGCTGATAAATTAAAACAAATTTTAGTAAGGCTCCGAGCTGTGCCATTCGATTAACTATCTATCTGAATTATAAATGTATAGATAATGGCTTTACTCGTAGCTACTTCATCCAGTCTCCAAGCGACTGTGGTAGGCGACCTGGCAAATTTCATCTCCCGAACAATGAGCCGGCTTGAGTTGCCCAGAGCTGGCACAATGGTGTGCATGGTTCGCTGACGGAGCCTCTCGGAGGTTGTCAAGCCAGAGAGCTCAAAAAGTTTGCCCTGTATAGTTTTTGATAAACGGTAAACTAGAATCTGTATTAGGATTAAAAGTTCTCAACTTTATTATTTATATATAAATCAGGCTTACCAGCCTATCAAGCGCATAGGACACTGAGTGGATAAAAGTTAGCAGGCCTTTATCTTGCACATAGCCTGGCACTGGCTCGTAACATCGATAAGCCAGAATTACAGCTAATATTCCAAATACTGCTACAGTTCGAAGCATAATTTAGCAATGGTGAGGCCGGCAAAGAGCTGAAAGTAAATTAGGTTAAAAAAATTATAAGGAAAATAAACAAAAAATATCTGACAACTTTTATTTGTTTCCGTACAAAAAATCCATTCTTCTATATGCTGCAAACTTCCTAGCTTATCAAGTTGTCAGAAATTTTTTGTTAATTTAAATTTTCATTTTTGCCTGACTAGGTTACTTCAAAAATTGACTTAACAGCAGCTATTTCACTTTACCTGGAATTATCTGGAAAAGAAGCTCAATAATTTTTCATTTCTATGAAATATTTTAGCAAAAAATGTAAGTATTTTAAATTTTTTACTTTGTATATTTTCTTATGTTAGCAACTGTAGTAGGCGTCTATAGTGTATTCAGAAAGTATATCTTAACATACTAGTAGATTGCATGTTAGTTTCTTAAACTCTAAAACTATTTATTATATAAAATGTAATTGCTCATAAAACGTAAGTCTTGCCAGCTTTATTTCCCGAAATTTCTTCGGATTTCGAGTTAAATTTAAAAGAATGGTATAAATCTGCAAATATCATATATCAACTCTACAGATTTGTTTGTTTAACACTTTAATACACAACACAAAGATTCATTAAGATTCAGACAAATCGCAAAAGTTGAATGCAGAGTTTATTTTTAACATTTACATCGTGGTTTAACTTCTATCCATCTATCTTTTAGTACTAAAGGATATAAAGCATGCGATAGCTCTACTTGTTTCGTCGAAAGTCAGGAATTTATTTTACTGCGAAATTTTATTTCTTTACAACAAAAAATAATTTTACGAGCACTGTGTAAAATATTTAGGCGAAACAGAGTGTCAACTAATACAGCACAAATATAAACCCACAAAAAAATTGTCCTGCGGTTTTTACTAATTTTAAACTAATTGATGGTTTTAACTTTGTGGATTTACGTTAATCATGATCGATCATAAATATAGATCTTCGCACATAAATATTATTCTAATAGCTATGAAGATCATAATCGTTTTGACAGATAAAAGAAATAATTATAATTAGTGACTACATGTTAAAGAAACCACACTTTGCAATTATATAATGGTGTCCTTAAAAAGGCATTATATCAATATTTGGTTTTCGGATGTATAAATTGTGAATTTGTTAAACAAATTAATTGCTGAGATGTAAAATTAATTGTTGTTTGCAACATTTTCAACTGTCGTTTTCCTGTACACTGCACTGACTGCAGCAATCAGAGTTCTTTATTTGGCCAATATTATTCGAAAGGCTGCATTATGTAAACGTAATTACTTTTTTTATTTCATTTTGAATATTGAATAATATCAAAGACACAAATTTATAACAACTTTACAATGGAATGTACTGGCCCGTTCGATGGCAGTGTGTGTGAACGTGCCTTGAGAGTGCAGGGCTTCAAGGAAGTCCACAAGTTACTATGCTGTCCCTTCATAATTATTTCTACTTGTAGTAGTTTCACAGGAAGAAGAACCATCGTCACTACTATCAATTTCGTGAACAGCGGCCAGCCAATGATCGTCGTCAGACTTTAACGGTCTAAAAACTGTAGCGCTGTCCAGCGATTTCACGCGGCGGCCACCGCGAAGTGTCGATCGACGATTGCGTCGATGCAGCGCGTAGGCCAGAACGAGCAGCCCGATGGCTAGCGACGAGGCAGCCAGAACAGCGCTGGCTCGACGACCGCTGATTGTGAAGCCGAGTCGACCTTGAAGACTGGCTGTAGCATTTCTAACGAGGTCATCAGCGTTTGCTTCGTCTGTTAGCTGGTCGACTTGATCAGGCAGAGCCGCTGATTTCGTCGAGTTTGACTGCGTAAATTGTTGAGCTTCGTCTGAATTTCTCTTATCTATTTGACGCCTCTGTTGACTTCTACAGATGGGATTCATGAAATAGATAATGATTGTCATAGATTCTTAGTAACTGAAATATCATGTCTGATATTCAATAACTTAAATTATGTGACCTACTTAATTTAAGGGACGCAATATATTTTAAGCGAAGTGCGTTGAAGAGATAAATGCTTTTTCTGGTAAATTTTTACCACATGACATCTTGTGACCTGTCAAATAAATTAGGTTATCAAAAATCTGGCAGAAATCGGTTCATTTAGAAACCCCAGGTGTTTATTTCAGGAACCCTAGGTGTTTATTTCAGGAACCCTAGGTGTTTATTTCAGGAACCCTAGGTGTTTATTTCAGGAACCCTAGGTGTTTATTTCAGGAACCCTAGGTGTTTATTTCAGGAACCCTAGGTGTTTATTTCAGGAACCCTAGGTGTTTATTTCAGGAACCCTAGGTGTTTTTTAGGAACCACGCGCGTGTGCTTTTTCAGGAAATTCATGTGTTTTTTGCGGCATTCGAGGTATTTTTTCAGGCACCCTTCATGTTTATTCCAGAAACCAAATCGTCCATTTTGTTTTTTCGTCCGAATTCAGGAACCCAGTTGTCTATTCAGGAACCCAGTTGTCTATTCAGGAACCCAGTTGTCTATTCAGGAACCCAGTTGTCTATTCAGGAACCCAGTTGTCTATTCAGGAACCCAGTTGTCTATTCAGGAACCCAGTTGTCTATTCAGGAACCCAGTTGTCTATTCAGGAACCCAGTTGTCTATTCAGGAACCCAGTTGTCTATTCAGGAACCCAGTTGTCTATTCAGGAACCCAGTTGTCTGTTCAGGAACCCAGTTGTCTATTCAGGAACCCAGTTGTCTATTCAGGAACCCAGTTGTCTGTTCAGGAACCCAGTTGTCTATTCAGGAACCCAGTTGTCTATTCAGGAACCCAGTTGTCTATTCAGGAACCCAGTTGTCTATTCAGGAACCCAGTTGTGTATTCAGGAACCCATGCAGTTTTCTACTCAGGAATATCGTGCTGATTAGACGCTATTGTCATAAAACAGGATTTACATTCCCTCCTATCGGTCCTGCTACTGAGATCTGGCATTTTATCAATTTCCTGTTTTACGAAGCTATTCTTCTCAAACATTCAGCGCTGTCAACTAGGTAAGAAATTTCTGACCAAGAGAAGCGAGTGGGCCATGAGTGATTTACCGATAGATTTTCGCGTAGCGCAGATAGTACGTGATCAAGCCACACCGGAAGCGACAATCTGCAGCAAAGCTACAGTCAGCAGAACCCGTGAAAATAAATGCGAAGTGAACCATTTTATGACATGCTCCTAGGTTCATTGCCTTTTAGCTGGGGTTAGTTAGCCAGAGAAGGAATTTTAAAGACTACAGTGAGTTTAGTTGCTTCAACATTAGAGAAAGGACGAGATTGAAAGTTGAGACAGGAATGAGATAAGGCACGGTAAAAATGAGCCAGGACACGGGAGAGATGAGGCAGGAGAGAGATGCGACAGGAGAGAGATAAGACAGGGGAGAGATAAGACAGGGGAGAGATGAGACAGGGGAGAGATAAGACAGGGGAGAGATAAGACAGGGGAGAGATGAGATAGGGGAGAGATGAGACACGGGAGAGATGAGACAGGGGAGAGATAAGACAGGGGAGAGATGAGACAGGGGAGAGATAAGACAGGGGAGAGATAAGACAGGGGAGAGATGAGACAGGGGAGAGATGAGGCAGGGGAGAGATAAGACAGGAGAGAGATAAGACAAGGGAGAGATGAGACAGGGGAGAGATAAGACAGGGGAGAGATAAGACAGGGGAGAGATGAGACAGGGGAGAGATGAGGCAGGGGAGAGATAAGACAGGAGAGAGATAAGACAAGGGAGAGATGAGACAGGAGAGAGATGAGACACGGGGGAGATGAGACAAGAGAGAGAGAGATGAGACAGGGGGGAAATAAGACAGGGGAGAGATAAGACAGGGAAGAGATAAGACAGGGGAGAGATAAGACAAGGGAGAGATAAGACAAGGGAGAGATGAGACAGGAGAGAGATGAGACACGGGAGAGATGAGACAGGGGAGAGATGAGACAGGGGAGAGATGAGACAGGGGAGAGATGAGACACGGGAGAGATGAGACAGGAGAGAGATGAGACACGGGGGAGATGAGACAAGAGAGAGAGAGATGAGACAGGGGGGAAATAAGACAGGGGAGAGATAAGACAGGGAAGAGATAAGACAGGGGAGAGATAAGACAAGGGAGAGATAAGACAAGGGAGAGATGAGACAGGAGAGAGATGAGACACGGGAGAGATGAGACAGGGGAGAGATGAGACAGGGGAGAGATGAGACAGGGGAGAGATGAGACACGGGAGAGATGAGACAGGGGAGAGATGAGACACGGGAGAGATGAGACAGGGGAGAGATGAGACAGGGCAGAGATAAGACACGGGAGAGATGAGACAGAGGAGAGATAAGACACGGGAGAGATGAGACAGGGGAGAGATGAGACAGGGGAGAGATGAGACAGGGGAGAGATGAGACAGGGGAGAGATGAGACAGGGCAGAGATAAGACACGGGAGAGATGAGACAGAGGAGAGATGAGACACGGGAGAGATGAGACAGGGGAGAGATGAGACAGGGCAGAGATAAGACACGGGAGAGATGAGACAGGGGAGAGATAAGACACGGGAGAGATGAGACAGGGGAGAGATAAGACAGGTTAGAGATCATATGGAAGAGATTAGGCGATCGTTTGTAAGTCCAGATGAAAAGAATAGCAGTAGTTAATTTTCTTTGATGCGCCTGCACTAGGAAATACAGAGTTGATTTTAATCCCGACGAAGGTTAAACAAAAATTGATAAGCACTGAAGATGTGTTTAAGTATTGGTAAAGCCAAAACCAAAGCAAAAAAGTTAATTGCTAATTAAACAAAGTATTTTAAGGCGGCTGATCATTTGCATTGGTTACCTTTTAGCTGACACTTCCAAAACAGTCTGAAAAATGCCAAGTTTAGTTTTTTGAGAATCAATACTTTAAAGTTATGATAGCTGAATTCTTTCAATTATATGTTGCTCATGTGTCTGAACAACAAGCCGTTTAACTTTAACAGGGTTTAATTTGTCTAACAGGTCAGCTGTCTAACAGGTCAGCTGTCTAACAGGTCAGCTGTCTAACAGGTCAGCTGTCTAACAGGTCAGCTGTCTAACAGGTCAGCTGTCTAACAGGTCAGCTGTCTAACAGATCAGCTGTCTAACAGGTCAGCTGTCTAACAGGTCAGCTGTCTAACAGGTCAGCTGTCTAACAGGTCAGCTGTCTAACAGGTCAGCTGTCTAACAGGTCAGCTGTCTAACAGGTCAGCTGTCTAACAGTTAGCCCGGAGTGAAAACAGCGAAACGTTATCTCCCTTTTACGCGTGATAGTATTATAATTTTATCAACAAAAAATAATATTTTACCTGCTGATGCATCGCGCAGGTTAAACGCTGCAGTCCAACAAAGAGCGACAGCAGCAGCGACAGCAGCTTGTGTGTATCCAGGTGCCAATTCATGCGTCAATGCTAGTAAATTGTTCATTTTAAGAGGTTTAAAATTGCGATGCAGTTCATCATGGCTTAAATCTAAAACTTATAAAACTTAAAATTTACTTTTACGATTACATAAATACTGTACTACATCCGTAGAGATGTTAAATATACTTAAATGATAATTAAACTTATAAATAATTTAATTATCTAGAATTTATAATATTAAAAAAACGTTAGAAATTTCAGATTTTTTCTGTCTGGGCATACTGAACATGTATAGTACGCTCGTAGTTGATTTTCGCGTCGCTATAAAAATTCATTTGTAATAAATAACTTACGTAGGTAGATTTTAATTTCTCGTAACTTTTTATCACAAAAAATTTTCAAATGTATTACAAATGCTCGTTTAAAAAATTAGAGATTACTTTGTGAATCTGACACTCTATTTAGTATGTTTCCATAGGTGCATTCGATATGCTTAATCGCTAAATTTAATCTGGAATTAGATTCCAGTTATTCAAATACATTTTATTTTTAATCGTGCAAAGAGAACTGCATGAAATCACTGAAAAGATTTACCCAATTTAAATGGTTCTTTCTTTTACACATAACCAGTCGACTTTATAAAAAAACAAGCGATTTGCAAAAATAATGGATAGCAAGTTTGTTTAAACAATTCAAACCCGGAAGTTTTCGCGACTGCAGAAACGTTAGGGTTTCACTGAAGTTGTATCCCTCAGTAAATTTATTTCGTCAAAAAACTATTTTTATCTTCACGTTCAACGAAATCTATTTCCCTGTAGGCTTGTTTTACTTATGTTTTTACCCTTATGTTGATACATCGAAGGCTCGAGGGTATTAAGTAAATTGTGCCCGGAAAACAACGTGCTTTATCTCTTATAGAGCATGGTGATGCCTCATTGAATTTGCGGGCTTTAAGTAAATAATGCCCGGAAAATTTTGATGTCGTCTATGGACAAAGCTGCTGCTTCTTCTTCTGCTGCCTTCTGTTGAAGACGAAGGCTAAATCAGCCATCAAACTAACAGCCATTTTTATTCTACAGCGTGTGCCCTATTCTGCAGCAATGAATTCACGTATTACAAATCCGCTAGTTGACTATACCGACGATTTCATCGGTGGATTCGATCCCAATGCATTGCTTCAATCTGACATCGAAACTGTGTTAAATGCTGGTGGTTACCTTCGCAGCCACCATGACATCGCCAGAATAATTGGAGCAGCGGCAGCAGAGGAGTCGAATGGACCGAATGTGCCGAGTGCCAACCGCTTTGGCCCGCCTTTGACGTTCAACGATGCCATGGTGCTTAACAGCAGCACAAATTCGAAGAAGACCAGAGAAAGAGACAATTAAATGGGCTAGTAACGTTTTCAGCGCGTGGGTGACTGCCCGATTCCCCCAACTTCCAACAACAGTGGGTGAACTGAGCTACGACCAACTGCGTGAGTTGCTGCCGCTCTTTTTTCCCGAAGTGCGCAAACAAAATGGAGAGCGCTATCCTGCTGGGTCGCTCGTCTCTCTCGCGGCTGGACTACAGCATGGTGCGAGTAGCTCCCAGTTGTCGACCTCCGGTCGACTTTTTCGTAGTCCCGACTTTGAAGTAATTACGGAGTCCATTGATGCTACAATGAAGATTTCTACGAAGGAAGGAAACGGCTTGAAGCGCAAGAGTGCTGAGCCAATTTCCTTAGACGAGGAGGCTCAACTCTGGGAGCAAAAACTAGGTGACAAAACACCTGACCAACTGACTCGAACCCTGTTCTATCTCGACGGTCTATATTTTGCGCTACGGGGCCGCGATGAGCATTGTAATCTCACTGTAGAACAATTTCATGTGGAAATCAGGGACGGTTTCCGAGTGCTTAATTTACCAAGAAAGAAATTCTAAGACCTTTACTGGAGGCCTGAAGGAGCCTGAAGCCTGAAGGCCTTTACTGGAATCCTAGTGCGAAATGCTGGTATACCGAGCGTCCACTTGGTAAGAACACCCTGTCGACCATGGTGAAACGTCTGTATGAGGAGTCCGGCATTCAGGGTAACAAACGCAATCACAGCCTGCGAGCGTCTTGTGCCACGAGACTGTACCGCGCTGGAGTCGATGAGCAACTTATCATGGAGACAACTGGTCACAGAAGCATCGTCGGCGTGCGTCAGTACAAACGAACAAGTGACATACAACTTCAGGACTGCTCCGCAGTGATCGACGGTCGGCAGGTGCGGCGAGCAGCTCAAGAACAATCCGGCAGTGGAGAAGTCTCAATTAAATTTTATCTGACGAACTGCAGTGTGGTGATCAATAATTAGGCGGAAAAATGATTTCAGCTACTCCATATAGTTGTTTCTCACAGTTGACATACTGACGTAAACCTAGCCTCATGCCATCCTCACGCCATCCTCACGCCATCCTCATGCTTTCATATTTTAGAGCCATTCACACGCACGACCATGGCATATATCGATGCAAAAACAGGCATTGCATATTTGTCTTCATCGTATCTGCTAATTTTAGGCAGTATCGCAGCCATCGCACGTTGTTTTCAAATATCGTGAGGATGGTATGAGGCTAGGTTTACGTCAGTAGTTGACATACCCTTTGCTATCTCGTTTTTCTAATATGTGTACTTTTTTCTGGTATATAGCGTCAGCTAAAATTCCGAGCACTATTTCAGTGCCATAGACGTTAAACACGAAATATAAAGCCCGCAGCTTCATAGAACGCTTGCAGTTGTGAGCACCATGAGGCTCCACCATACTCTATTGTCGACTAAAAGAGCGGCTACTTTGATTTTTCAAACTCGATATTTTAAAGACCGAGAACTAATCTATTTTTTACGGTTGGCAATTTAAAGAAACAAACAATATTTAATCTACAAAAGTTTTCGTAAATAAGTCGCTTTAGTCTATATTGAAGTTCAGAGTTCATCTATCTAACTGGGTATTTCATAACTCCAGACAGTTGTCAAAAGTACCATGTCGGGACCACTACAACTAGCTGGCTTAGTACTCAACGGTTTTACTAGTGAAATTTTTATTGAAAGTATCCCAATTAATCCCTACTAATCCCACTCTACATAAGCTATAGATGTTAAAAATATATCACTTACGATGCTTTGAAGCATATCGCGCTTACTTAAAGTAGTACTTCGCTATCTTAAACATCTGAAATGGCAGGATCGGATATCGCAAACAAGCACTAATGGTTAGCGCCTTCTCTTTGTCTGCCTAATAGCGGCCTCATAGTTGCAGCAGCAGTCCAAGCAGCAGTGTCTCAGTCCCCTTGCAAAACAGCTGATTAGAGCGAGGCGGTACTCCGGCACCAGAGCGCAGCGCAGCATTGGTCTCCAAGCGCAGCCGCCAACCGCAAGCCAATAGGTGTAGAATGCCACCTCAGGCAGCAAAGCAACCTGCGACTCGATAGCCTGAGCGGCGATCCAAACCAACCAGAGGAACAGTTGAACAAACGAAGCGAAGAATGCCTCTGTATAATAGTGCTCGCGACTCGCGCCTCGCCAGCCAATCCGAGCCGTTTGACGCAATCGGCTGGCTTGAAAGCCGTCAGTCAGCATGTAGAAATTGGCGGCTGCTAGCGCGCATAGGGCTGGCGCATAGATCACTGCAAACACTGCGGCGTGGTAGCCGGGCTCCTGAAAGGGGTGGGGGTTAACGGAGAGATCACTTAGTGAAGTCCCCGATTTCCCCAACGAGATTTAAACACCAAGGTTTTCCCAAAGGGAATGGCCAACCGAGATTTCTTCATGGAGATTTCCCCACTTGGATTTTACCGCCGAGGTTTCCCTACCGAGATTTCCTCATCAATATTTCCGCGTCGAGAATTTCCACCGAGAATTTCCACCGAATTTTACCTACCCAGATTTCTTCACAGAGAATTCCCCACTAGGATTTCCCTATCGAGATTTTCCCACCGAGATTGCCACACCGGGATTTCCACACCAGGATTTCCACACCGGGATTTCCCCACCGAGATTTCCCCACCGAGATTTCCATACCGGGATTTCCACACCGGGATTTCCACACCGAGATTTCCCCACCGAGATTTCTTCTCAGAATTCACCACTAAGATTTCCCTATCGAGATTTTCTCACCGAGGTTTCCCTACCGAGATTTCCCCACTTAGATATCCCTGCCGATATTGCCCTTCCATATTCTCTTGCTCAAGCTTCCAGAGCAAGAATCAACGAATCTATACTCGAACAATCTAGCTGCGATTCCATAGATGATTCTATTAACAATCTACGATTCTTGAGTCGATTCCAAAGCCACGCACAGCCAACCAGTCGACGAAGCAGGCCGCGGTGGCGTCTTGAAACGCGGCCGGAGTAGGCGACACGGCAGTCGGCAGGCAGATGGCGACGGACAGATAGGCGCCGGCGATGACCCAGCAGGTGGATCGGACAGTGGACACGCCGCCACCAGCATCGGCTGCTGCACCTCGGGACCAGCGCCGATCTGCGCCTAATGAGTGGGGCCGTCGAAATGCGCCGAAATGGTCGCAACTGATTACAATCAACAGGTAACAGGTGAAATGAATCAGCCAGCTACCAGAGTAGGCTGCCAGCTCGCAGGGCAGGCGCCAACTCATTGGATGCTGCGCGAAATTGGAAAACATTAACAATCCCATAATTAGTTAAGCTATTGAAGCTTCATTTGCTAGATAAGGCTAGTAAAGGGTAAATGAATGGGAATCACGATAAAAAGGCTTAAGATATAAGCTAATTCTTATATCGTTGATTTAAGGAATTCGTTGTTGCCACGATTCCAACAACGATTCCAGCTAGGATTCTTGAGATGATTCCAGGGACGTTTCTTAAGGCGATTCCAGCTACGATAATTAATGTAATTTTAGCTACGATTCTTAAAGCGATTGGTTCTAGCTACGATTCTTGCGGCGATTCCAGAACGATTCTTAAGGCGTTTACAGCTCTGTCTAAAACACCCGCGCTACCATTTAAGAGGTATTCTGTGAGTAAGTATTAACTAGCTTACATTTGTCACTGGCTGCTGCTGCTGCTGCTGCATTAGTCGAGTTGCCAGCGATAGACCAGGAAGCAGAAAGCCGGTTGCCAAGTCGGCAATGGTCAATGCGCCAAGGAAGACCCGATTGACGCAGCGATTGTGCCGGCAGGCGGTGCTGGCAGGCCGACTGCTGGGTAGCAACAGGGCAGCAACCGTGGCCGAGTTGATTAGCAGGCTGACGAGGATCAGGCCGAGTAGGAAGGCCGGCTCAAAGCTCGGCTTGCTCAGATCGATGCTTGACGACATTGGCTAAACACACAGACGATTGGCAGTTGGTTGATAGTGAGCAAATTGATTGACAACTTTATTCTATTCTATTCTATTCTATTCCATTCTATTCTATTTTATTCTATTCTATTCTATTCTAGTCTATTCTATTCTAATTCTATTCTATTATGTTCTGTTCTATTATATTCTATTCTATTCTATTCTATTCTATTCTATTCTTCTCCTGGCATGGACTGAACAGATGCTTGCTGTGGCTGCAGCCCTGGCTGCAGTTCTGGTCCAGCTGAGCTAGGTGTGATTTCTCTCTGCTTTCCTCCCTCCTATAATAGGCTGCACAGTTACTAAATTATAAGGGCTTAAGTTGCCCTTCAATTAGGAATTTCCAGGAAATCAAGCACTACTCACGAAGCTATTCTCGATAATCCGTTAATGGCCAGGTCACGCCACGGAACAAATTAATTGGCAATTAGTAACAATAAACTAACCAGCCACTTAAGACTGGTTCACTAGGCCATCAAACTAGGCCGGGAACACGATTGCGCATTATTATTTTATGACTATATCAAAAGCGAGACATTTGATGGCTACTCGGAAGAGACTAACTAATTAACACAAGAAAATGATTTGCGACTTTATTACGTTACTACTCGACCGTACATGTTTTTACTAGTTACTAGTACATGTCATAGTCAGCTACACTAGAGTTGACTAGATTAAAATAGATTAGATTAGATTAAATGTCTAGATTAAATTTCCTAAGGCAAACAGGTAAGACTGTGAATAATTGGTTCAGTTTTTTGCAACAGCCCTGTTCACATTTGAGAAATGGGCTCACATGTCAATAAAAATCAATCATAACGCTTAATTAAAAAAATTCAGTTTTTCATTTTTGAATCTGTTTAACAGCACTCAGGTATATTCTACCAAACTAACTAACAAACAAGAAACAAACGAACAAACAAACAAACAAACTAACTAACTAACTAACTAACTAACTAACAAACAAACAAACAAACAAACAAACAAACTAACTAACTAACAAACTAACTAACTAACTAACTAACTAACTAACTAACTAACCAACTAACTAACTAACTAACTAACTAACTAACTAACCAACTAACTAACTAACTAACTAACTAACTGACTAACTAACCAACTAACTAACTAACTAACTAACTAACTAACTAACTAACTAACCAACTAACTAACTAACTAACTAACTAACTAACTAACTACTTAACCAACTAACTAACTAACAAACTAACTAACTAACTAACCAACTAACTAACTAACTAACTAACTAACTAACTAACTAACTAACTAACTAACTAACTAACTAACTAACTAACTAACCAACTAACTAACCAACTAACTAACTAACTAACCAACTAACTAACTAACTAAGGAACTAACTAACTAACTAACTACTTAACCAACTAACTAACTAACTAACTAACTAACTAACTAACTAACTAACTAACTACTTAACCAACTAACTAACTAATTAACTAACTAACTAACTAACTAACTAACTAACTAACTAACTAACTAACCAACTAACTAACTAACTAACTAACTAACTAACTGACTAACTAACCAACTAACTAACTAACTAACTAACTAACTAACTAACTAACTAACCAACTAACTAACTAACTAACTAACTAACTAACTAACTACTTAACCAATTAACTAACTAACAAACAAACTAACTAACTAACCAACTAACTAACTAACTAACTAACTAACTAACTAACTAACTAACTAACTAACTAACTAACTAACCAACTAACTAACTGACTAACTAACTTAAATAACTAACTAATTTGTAACTGAAGTACTTACATCGTGTGCTAGCAAAATTTACAGCTCAGGCACGTTTTTTCGCAGGGCTACAGTACAAAATTGACAAGAATTTAATATTGCAACCAACCACAAATAGTCCTTTTATATTTTTGCGACTTCAAAATCTATACTTGTCATATGGTTGGCTGCAACAACTCAGTGCCAGCTTTGACCAATTATTTTGCTGTTATAGAAGTCATCAAACCAAGGAGACTACTTTCATGAGCAACTTTATAAACAGACTGCAATTTGAAACAGATTTAGTCAGCACAGTCAGATGGAAGCATTTCCAGTGTTGAATCCGCGAATGCCGTTAGGTTTATCTTCGCACCGCCTGGCGCAGCAAATCAGAAAGCAGCTGGTGAGCATCAGGACAAGCGGTAAGCCAGCCAGGAGTCCTAAGCCCAGCCAGTTGAGCTGGTCAGCACGCCGAGCATTGCTAGTCAGACGGTGGCCAGAGTACAGCAAGCTGACGTAGGCCGCCAACAGCACGCAGAGACCTAAAAACTTCAGCGCTAGTCCTGCGCTACGCCGACAGCAGAAAAAACAGCCGGATCGAAATCTTTGCAAGTCGACAACTCTGACGACAATCAAACCCGCCGAGGCGCCAGCCGCTGTTGTCGCTGGACCAGCCGTCGCTGCTGCGCCCTCTTCCACCTGTCTTGACCGCGACGAAGACGACGAGACTGGCGCCTCGCAGGTTGAATCGCCGGACACAATGACAATGGAGGCTCCTGCCCCGCTGCCTTCCACTAAGCCGGTTCGATTCGGAGGACTTGTGCTGCTTTGAGCAGTTTCAACGCTGTTGGCGGATAACCCCGGCTGCTGCTGCTGACTATTGATGCAGTTGTAAGAAATCATTAGATCCTTATAGAAGCAAGCGTCTTATAACAGCGTTTTCTTCTGTCTAAGCGTATTTTTGTCAAAAAAAATGACTGCGACAACCGATCTAGTACTTTCCGATTACCAATCAAACACTGGACATTAAATTTTATGCACTTTTGCCATAGACAAAACATATTATTATTATCTTTGCGTTCGGGTAGTCAGTTCTCATGCATGCGCTTGCTATGCCTCTAAAAGTGGGCCAGTGGCTGAGCGGTTAACGCGGTTGCCTCTCGAACCAGGGTCCCTAAAAATTCGATTCCGCAATGAGGCCATATTTATTTGGGGCGCAGCCGCGGAGAGAAGGCTTGGGGGCTTGTTGTGCAATTTACGCCCTTAATGGCCAACATCAAAGGCACACTGAATTTGTACACTGCCTGACGATGAGAAAGTCAGGGCAGATGTACACACCTGTGTGAGCCTGTGCCTGCGTACAGTATCTGTGTGCATGTGCTCAGGAGTCAGCGAAATAGGCAGAATTGCCTCCTCGCTGGCTGCGGGTCTAGTGTCACCAAATGATGCGCCATTGCCCACAGCCCTCTTGCAATTATTATTATTTCTATGCCTCTAAAAGTAGGAATGTAAGAAAATCATTCATATTTAAATACTTTTGCGTGCGCAAACCTTTGATATGGAATAGGGTTGATAAGATTTTAACTGGTTCTTTGCGTGTGGAAACCTTTGATACGGAATAGGGTTGATAAGATTTTAACTGGTTCTTTGCGTGCGGAAACCTTTGATACGGAATAGGGTTGATAAGATTTTAACTGGTTCTTTGCGTGCGGAAACCTTTGATACGGAATAGGGTTGATAAGATTTTAACTGGTTCTTTGCGTGTGGAAACCTTTGATATGGAATAGGGTTGATAATATTTTAACTGGTTCTTTGCGTGCGGAAACCTTTGATAGGGAATAGGGTTGATAAGATTTTAACTGGTTCTTTGCGTGCGGAAACCTTTGATATGGAATAGGGTTGATAAGATTTTAACTGGTTCTTTGCGTGCAGAAACCTTTGATACGGAATAGGGTTGATAAGATTTTAACTGGTTCTTTGCGTGCGGAAACCTTTGATATGGAATAGGGTTGATAGATTTTAACTGGTTCTTTGCGTGCGGAAACCTTTGATATGGAATAGGGTTGATAGATTTTAACTGGTTCTTTGCGTGCGGAAACCTTTGATATGGAATAGGGTTGATAGATTTTAACCAGTACCAGCTAAAATTCCAACTGTGGTTCCTTCTACGATTCTAGTTCCTGCTGGGGAAACAAAAGTAAACATGTGGAAACATCGTACACGCTACTATAACGTTATATACATTTTTATTCTAGTAAACTTAGCAGAGTACCTAGTCTTTATGATTCCCTGGAGTTTTATGTCTTACGTCTATGGTTAAAAGTAATCGTTTGGCTTTAATAATTTTTCTGGCTCTCTATGAAATATTTTCTTTCGTTAGCCTAAAGAAAGCGTTGTCTATGGCCTATTTGTGGTGCCGTTAGTAGAGAAGTATTTATTAGCAATCAGGCAAAGAATCAGAAGCAGAATTGTCCATTCAGTTGTTTACTGTGTTTAAAAATCTTTAAAGTGCATTCGAGCCACAAGCAGACAAGCTGCAATGCAATCTCTGATTTTGCTAAGCATCCTGATGTTTAAAGCCTGCTGTAAAGGACAACACCAGACGATCATAGATGACGACAAAGCCTGGAACAGTTTCTTTAGAGGAATGCACACAGCGCCGCAGTTTCCTTATCCGGGCACTTTGGGCCATGTCGAATGGGACGCGTACACATCCGGATTCCCGCCCAGCCTGTGGGATACGAAGGAATTTTCTAGCATCTTGCAGCTCAAGAGAAGTAATCATTCACTAATACAATAATTTACTAATCTGATCATTCACTAATCTGATCATTAACTAATCTGATCATTCACTAATCTGATCATTCACTAATCTAATCATTCACTAATACAATAATTTACTAATCTGATCATTCACTAATCTGATCATTAACTAATCTGATCATTCACTAATCTGATCATTCACTAATCTGATCATTCACTAATACAATAATTTGCTAATCTGATCATTCACTAATCTGATCATCCACTAATCTAATCATTCACTAATACAAAAATTTACTAATCTGATCATTCACGAATCTGATCATTCACTAATACAATAAATTACTAATCTGATCATTCACTAATCTGATCATTCACTAATACAATAATTTTCTAATCTGATCATTCACTAATCTGATCATTAACTAATCTGATCATCCACTAATCTGATCATTCACTAATACAATAATTTTCTAATCTGATCATTCACTAATCTGATCATTAACTAATCTGATCATCCACTAATCTGATCATTCACTAATCTAATCATTCACTAATCTGATCATCCACTAATACAATAATTTACTAATCTGATCATTCACGAATCTGATCATTCACTAATCTGATCATCCACTAATCTGATCATTCACTAATCTAATCTGTTTCGGTGAACAAGTAACGAAGAAGGACAATGATTTGACAGCGGCGTTTTATCGCATAACAAGGTATGAGTACTACCGGTACGACCTCTGCGCTCTAGCTCCGCAGTAATATTTATTTTTATTTTGCATTGAGGTGGTGACTGGGGGTGAGAAAATTACTAGCAACACGAAGTATTGTACGGTGCCGATAGATGCACACTGACTGGGGCTTGGGTTAGAAAAATTACTGACGCTTGAAGCACGCTGATTGGCTGTCAGCTTAGAGCACTTCTAGACTGAAAATACAATATATGAATGCAACCAAAATAATTAGAATTAATAAACTACTCAGGCCTCTCAACCATAATCATTCACTAATACAATAATTTACTAATCTGATCATTCACTAATCTGATCATTCACTAATACAATAATTTTCTAATCTGATCATTCACTAATACAATAAATTACTAATCTGATCATTCACTAATACAATAAATTACTAATCTGATCATTCACTAATCTGATCATTCACTAATACAATAAATTACTAATCTGATCATTCACAAATCTGATCATTCACTAATACAATAAATTACTAATCTGATCATTCACTAATCTGATCATTCACTAATACAATAATTTTCTAATCTGATCATTCACTAATCTGATCATTCACTAATACAATAATTTTCTAATCTGATCATTCACTAATACAATAAATTACTAATCTGATCATTCACTAATCTGATCATTCACTAATACAATAATTTTCTAATCTGATCATTCACTAATCTGATCATTAAGACATTAACTAATCTGATCATTCACTAATCTGATCATTCACTAATACAATAATTTTCTAATCTGATCATTCACTAATCTGATCATTAAGACATTAACTAATCTGATCATTCACTAATCTGATCATTCACTAATACAATAATTTTCTAATCTGATCATTCACTAATACAATAAATTACTAATCTGATCATTCACTAATACAATAAATTACTAATCTGATCATTCACTAATACAATAATTTTCTAATCTGATCATTCACTAATCTGATCATTCACTAATCTGATCATTCACTAATCTGATCATTCACTAATCTGACCATTCACTAATCGAATGGTACTCTAGATAAGTTATTTCTGAAACCGGTTTGCAAATCAAACTTTGCATTTGCAGCTGTAAAGCCGGAAACAAAAAATCTGAACCCAATATATCTGTGGGAAAACTACTGGAGACTTTTTGAGCTTTTCGTTGAAATAGAGATTGGAGCGAAATGGGAAAATATTGACAGTGAAACGCTGTGGAAGACCTACATTACTATGGTGAAGGAAACGTTCTGCTGTCCGAACACCAGTACCATCGTTGCCCAATACACGTTCGGATGCGCGAATCCAAGAGAAATTAATGACTGTTGCAAAAAAGAGAAAATGTTCTCATCTTGTAACGATATTGGCACGGAAGTGGTCAAGTCTTGGAGCGCTCACAGCATTCAAGCCTTGAAGTTTAAATTCTATTACTGGCTGTGCGTTGTGTATGCGGACAGGCTGAAGGTAAACATTGCTTAGTTTAGCACATATCTGATCAACAGACAGACAGACAGACAGACAGACAGACAGCACAGACAGACAGACAGACAGACAGACAGACAGACAGACAGACAGACAGACAGACAGACAGACAGACAGACAGACAGACAGACAGACAGACAGACAGACAGACAGACAGACAGACAGACAGACAGACACCCAGCACAGACAGACAGACAGACACCCAGCACAGACAGACACCCAGCACAGACAGACAGACAGACACCCAGCACAGACAGACACCCAGCACAGACAGACAGACAGACACCCAGCACAGACAGACAGACAGACAGACAGACAGACAGAGAGACAGTTTCAAACCCTTTGCCAGTTGGACAGACTGGAGGTATGCCCGGATCCGTGTCGCTTCTCGCCATGCGATGAAACCGCCAACGCAGTCCCATCGACTTGTCGTCCGATGCCATTTCCGCGCCAAGTCTACCGCGACGAATACACCTGCCAGTGCAGGCAGAATTTCTTTTTCGATACCTACTCAAGGCTGTGCCTGCCGAAGCCACTATGCAGCATGAATCCATGCAACAGCACTGGAACAGTTGAATGCGTCGATTTGGAACAAGGCTTCGAGTGCCGTTGCAAACCGGAATTCACCGGCTCTCTGTGCAGCGCCCCGGCCAATCCGTGCCTTCAGCGACTGCGGCCTTCGGACGTTTCTGGCAATGTAGCCTGCGCCACGTCCGTTGGAAACCTTTGCGAGCCCCACTTTGGTAGAGACTCATTCCGCTGCAAATGCTTCCGGCCTTATCAGCGGGAAAATGACCCTCACAAACTCGCCGCAATATTTCGAAGTGAGTGCTAAAATCATTGCGACTGATTTTGCTTATAAAAAATACTCCATAGATTGGAACACTCGCTGTAGATTGGGACACTCGCTGTAGATTGGGACACTCGCTGTAGATTGGGACACTCGCTGTAGATTGGGACACTCGCTGTAGATTGGGACACTCACTGTAGATTGGGACACTCACTGTAGATTGGGACACTCGCTGTAGATTGGGACACTCGCTGTAGATTGGGACACTCGCTGTAGATTGGGACACTCGCTGTAGATTGGGACACTCGCTGTAGATTGGGACACTCGCTGTAGATTGGGACACTCACTACATTGACCATATATTAGAACACTCTCCAAAGATTGGAACACTCTCCAAAGATTAGAACACTCTTTAAAGATTAGAACACTCTTCAAAGATTAGAACACTCTCCAAAGATTGGAACACTCTCCAAAGATTGGAACACTCTCCAAAGATTAGAACACTCTTTAAAGATTAGAACACTTTTTAAATATTGGAACACTCTCCAAAGATTAGAACACTCTCCAAAGATTAGAACACTCTCCAAAGATTGGAACACTCTCCAAAGATTAGAACACTCTCCAAAGATTGGAACACTCTCCAAAGATTAGAACACTCTTTAAAGATTAGAACACTTTTTAAATATTGGAACACTCTCCAAAGATTAGAACACTCTCCAAAGATTAGAACACTCTCCAAAGATTAGAACACTCTCCAAAGATTAGAACACTCTTTAAAGATTAGAACACTTTTTAAATATTGGAACACTCTTTAAAGATTAGAACACTCTTTAAAGATTCGAACACTCTTTAAAGATTCGAACACTCTCGAAAGATTGGAACACTCTCCAAAGATTGGAACACTCTTTAAAGATTAGAACACTCTCCAAAGATTAGAACACTCTCCAAAGATTGGAACACTCTTTAAAGATTAGAACACTCTCCAAAGATTGGAACACTCTCCAAAGATTGGAACACTCTCCAAAGATTGGAACACTCTTTGAAGATTAGAACACTTTTTAAATATTGGAACACTCTCCAAAGATTAGAACACTCTCCAAAGATTGGAACACTCTCCAAAGATTAGAACACTCTCCAAAGATTAGAACACTCTCCAAAGATTAGAACACTCTCCAAAGATTAGAACACTCTTTAAAGATTAGAACACTTTTTAAATATTGGAACACTCTTTAAAGATTAGAACACTCTTTAAAGATTCAAACACTCTCGAAAGATTGGAACACTCTCCAAAGATTGGAACACTCTCCAAAGATTAGAACACTCTTTAAAGATTGGAACACTCTTTAAAGATTGGAACACTCTCCAAAGATTAGAACACTCTTTAAAGATTAGAACACTCTCCAAAGATTAGAACACTCTCCAAAGATTAGAACACTCTCCAAAGATTAGAACACTCTCCAAAGATTGGAACACTCTCCATAGATTAGAACACTCATTAAAGATTGGAACACTCTCCAAAGATTGGAACACTCTCTAAAGATTAGAACACTCTCTAAAGATTAGAACACTCTCTAAAGATTAGAGCACTCTTTAAAGATTGGAACACTCTCCAAAGATTGGTACATTCTCCAAAGATTAATTAGAACACTCTTTAAAGATTGGAACACTCTCCAAAGATTGGTACATTCTCCAAAGATTAATTAGAACACTCTTTAAAGATTAGAACACTCTTTAAAGATTAGAACACTCTTTAAAGATTGGAACACTCTCCAAAGATTGGTACATTCTCCAAATATTAATTAGAACACTCTTTAAAGATTGGAACACTCTCCAAAGATTGGTACATTCTCCAAAGATTAATTAGAACACTCTTTAAAGATTAGAACACTCTTTAAAGATTAGAACACTCTCTAAAGATTGGTACATTCTCCAAAGATTAATTAGAACACTCTTTAAAGATTGGAACACTCTCCAAAGATTGGTACATTCTCCAAAGATTAATTAGAACACTCTTTAAAGATTAGAACACTCTTTAAAGATTAGAACACTCTCTAAAGATTGGTACATTCTCCAAAGATTAATTAGAACACTCTTTAAAGATTAGAACACTCTCTAAAGATTGGTACATTCTCCAAAGATTAATTAGAACACTCTTTAAAGATTAGAACACTCTTTAAAGATTAGAACACTCTCTAAAGATTGGTACATTCTCCAAAGATTAATTAGAACACTCTTTAAAGATTAGAACACTCTCCAAAGATTGGTACATTCTCCAAAGATTAATTAGAACACTCTCCAAAGATTAGAACACTCTCCAAAGATTAGAACACTCTTTAAAGATTAGAACACTCTTTAAAGATTAGAACACTCTCCAAAGATTAGAACACTCTTTAAAGATTAGAACACTCTCCAAAGATTGGTACATTCTCCAAAGATTAATTAGAACACTCTCCAAAGATTAGAACACTCTCCAAAGATTAGAACACTCTCCAAAGATTAGAACACTCTTTAAAGATTAGAACACTCTCCAAAGATTGGTACATTCTCCAAAGATTAGAACACTCTCCAAAGATTAGAACACTCTCCAAAGATTAGAACACTCTCCAAAGATTAGAACACTCTCCAAAGATTAGAACACTCTCCAAAGATTAGAACACTCTCCAAAGATTAGAACACTCTTTAAAGATTAGAACACTCTCCAAAGATTGGTACATTCTCCAAAGATTAATTAGAACACTCTCCAAAGATTAGAACACTCTCCAAAGATTGGTACATTCTCCAAAGATTAATTAGAACACTCTTTAAAGATTAGAACACTCTTTAAAGATTGGAACACTCTCCAAAGATTGGTACATTCTCCAAGGATTAATTAGAACACTCTCCAAAGATTGCAACACTCCCTAAAGATAGGAAAACTTAGCATTGGTTGGAACATATGGAACATATGCCGTAGGTTAGAAAACTTTGCAGCAATCAAATATTACTCGGCTTTCTGGTGAGTCAATTACCTGAGAACTTGTGGCTGTAAGACTGCAATCTTGCTCACTAATTTTTAAGGAACCGAAAAGGTAACCCAGCTAAGCAACAGCAGCAGTGAATCATTGCCGCCAGACAATTGCATGTCCAAGGTAGACACCTGCAGTCGAGTCAGCTGCGGCGAGGCAGATGGCCGCGGCAGATGCATGCCCTCTGGCAATATGCTGTCATTCCTCTGCGTCTGCGAGAAAAACTCAGATGGCTACGCTGTTTTCGAGGGTAAACACTGCGAAATTGCAGTCAGCCAGTGGCTAGACTGGTCGCACTGGAGTGCCTGCCGACCAGATTGTGGCGACTCCTGCTATCAGGTTGAGTTGAGCTCATTCTGAGTTTATATTTCAAAATTATATTTAAGAAATTTTCGCTTCAATGAATTTTAATTTCGAATAATTTTTCTTCTGTATGAGTTTCCCTTCTTAAAATACTACTATTTGAACTTAAGTTTCACGACACTTCTAACCTGTTTAATTGGAACTTCCGTTTCTCTGGCTTTAATTCCAGAAATTGAGATGTCGCGACTTTCATTCCCCTTCTCTCGTTCCTCTGCACTCTTTGCTGTTTACATTCCATTCTTCACTGTCGGCTCTCACCCCGCTCTAATTTTATCTGGTTCTTTACCCCTGACCTTGATCTCTCTCCTTTCTGCCTTCCGATTGGTCCACCGCTCACCTTCTAGCCTGCTCTCCTACCCTCAGTCGCGCACTCTCTTGTTATCTCACCGCCAACCCCCCTCCATTCTGTCCAACTTAACAATTCATGAATATAGCCCGTTCCTCATCCCCGACTATCAAGTGACATTCTGGGAGTATATATTTTCCTTTTCCTTTGATCCATTTTGTTGAACTTTTGTAATTTTAATTAATTAATTAATTTTTAATTAACCTTAAACAGTAGAAACGGTCTTACTACTGGTAATCATTTATCCCAAGTCAGTCAATGACTATTTTAATTAACTTTAAGACATCCTAAATAAAACTTTGTCAATAATCTGGCAGTCTCGCCAAAGACCCTGCGGTCACCTCGCCGGCTACGGCTACTGCAAGGGCTCCGACGAGGAGCTGCGGCCCTGCCAGCCCGGCTGCCAGCCATGCCCGAATCGCAGCTTCGCGTACCTGTCCGGCGTCTTTCTCAAGGAAACGTCGCAACCGCTTCTAATGGTCATTGTCTCACTGTTCCTCATGCAGCTGCTCTGCATAGCCGTATTGGACTGGTTCTTCTCTCCTGATCGAACTCAGCCTGTTTGAGGCCTGAATGACTCACAGCATGACCAACTGACTATAAATGACTGGCTGTATGACCAACTGACTATAAATGACCGACTGTATGACCAACTGACTATAAATGACCGACTGTATGACCAACTGACTATAAATGACCAACTGTATGACCAACTGACTATAAATGACCGACTGTATGACCAACTGACTATAAATGACCGACTGTATGACCAACTGACTATAAATGACCGACTGTATGACCAACTGACTATAAATGACCGACTGTATGACCAACTGACTATAAATGACCGACTGTATGACCAACTGACTATAAATGACCGACTGTATGACCAACTGACTATAAATGACCGACTGTATGACCAACTGACTATAAATGACCGACTGTATGACCAACTGACTATAAATGACCAAATGTATGACCAACTGACTATAAATGACCGACTGTATGACCAACTGACTATAAATGACCGACTGTATGACCAACTGACTATAAATGACCGACTGTATGACCAACTGACTGAGTAACTAACTGAAAGACAAATTTAGTCACTAGTTGAATAAATAACTCGCTGACTGACTGCATTTGGTCAAATGACTGGCGAAATGGCCAAATGCATGACTTAAATAGTAATAGACTGTATTAATTATTGTACCAATTAAAATAGGGTATTTCTTCATTCGGTGTGGTCACTAGTTAGTTTTCTGTTGCAGTTTCCTGTTTTGTTAATATGCGGCTAAACTACAAAGAAATAAAAAAGTTCGTTTTTGTGATTGATTTTATGTGAAAATTTGCTTTTTCTATTACCAAACAAAGGCTTTCACAACATGTGATGTTATGATAACAAAGCAAATCAAAACGATGAGACTAGGATAAAACAAAACAATATACAAGCAAACAATGATTTGATTGATGCAGATAACAAACAAGTCGGTGGAAGTTTCTGGATAAAATTGTTTTCTAAAATGAAGGGAAGTCGGTGGCAGAGCGGTTAACGCGTTTGCCTCTCGCACCAAGGTCCCTGAGCTCTCGATTCCGCGGCGAGGCCACATTCATTTTGGGGCGCAGCCACGGAGGGAAGTTTTGGGGGCTTTTCGTGCAATTTACGCCCTTAATGGCCAACCTCCATGGCACAGTGAGAGTTTGCGCTGTATGACGATGAGAAAGTCAGGGCAGATGTACACACCTGTGTGAGTGTGTGCCTGCGTACAGTATCTGTGCGCGTGTGCTCAGGAGTCAGCAAATTGGCAGAATTGCCTCCTCGCTGGCTGCGGGTCTAGTGTCACTAAATGATGTGCCATTGCGCACAGCCCTCCTGCAAGAATAATAACAATAACTTCATAAAATGTACAAATAGATTTCTGGAAGATGTATCAATCGATTCCTGGAAAATGTATAAATAGAAATCAGTTAAACCAATTAGTGATCCCTAGTTAATTAGATCTTGGATAAAAATGTTTTATAGTCTATAAAAAGTCTCGCCCATTTTGCTGCTTCTTTTTGTTTTTCGACTTGCGGCTCTTCTGCTTCCGGTGCAGCCACGGCTCAACTGGCGCGCCGCGCCCGCCCCAGAGTCCCCGGCTTGACCTCCTGGCTGCGTCCTGCTCGGCCTTGTACTCTGGGCAGCAGCGGCCCCGGTAGCACCAGGCAAGTCCGTTGGCCACCAGCCAGCGGTTGATGTCCGCGTTGTCGTGACAGACGAAGCCCAGAACGCGGCCGTACAAGTCCAGGCCTGGCGAGACAACGCACACCCGGCTGCCGACTGGCAGGCGTCGCGCCAGGGCCGACGTGGCTTCGGCACCGAACGGCTGGTCGAGCTCCGGGGCGTCGATTTGGGCTAGCCGAATTCGAGTTGTCGACGACTTTGTTGAAGCTCCGTCAGCCTGCAGTCGCAGGGTATCGGCGTCGTGGATTGAAGCAACTCTGCCGCACATGTACTTTTCTGCGGATTCCGTAGAAAAATTAGATTTTTCCTTTCTAATTATTTCTCTTCTCCCATTCGTCTCTGATTGGCTCACACTTCGAGATAACGATGGGGGCATGGAAGTGTATAATAAGGAGTGAGGACGGGCCAGAGGGTAAGGAATGAAAAGAAGGGGTTAGGAATAAGAGACGATTTGTGAACCAATCAGTGGCCAGAGAGAAATTTGGCAGTATTCGCAGCCAACAGCACAGCCGCAGCTATTGCGTGGCGCATCTGAAGAATGCGTACAGCTGTTCAGTCCATGGACTGGGGGGACACCTCACGAATCCAGGGTTAAACAAAGAACAAGCTGTTGCTATGTTTTGCTTTATTTATTCTAACGTGTTTTTATAATTTTAATCAAACTATAGTGCCTTTTTAATGTATATTTTTATACATTCTAATAGAGCATAACATCCTATGAGAACTTCTCTTATTAAAAAAACATAACAATTTTTCGGATCAGATGTAATTTCTTGAAAATTTAGCCACAATTTAAGTAAAAGAAGTTTTCCAAAAACTTCAGTCCTGTTACACTCAACCATAGTGCTGCTAAAAAACTTTGAGAGTATGTAGCAAAACTTTTCTAAGTTAAAATCAGTCTTGTTTGACTTGGGGAGGTTGTTTTCGAAGTTGTAAATAGACTGCAGGTGAAACAGTCTTGTCCTGGGTAAGCTTGTTCAGCGAGTTACCCAATGTCTAAAGTGGAGGCTACAGTTGCACATGCAACCTCTAAGATGGGGGTGCTGCAGTTGCACATCACACCTCTAAGATGGGGGTGCTGCAGTTGCACACCACACATCTAAAATGGGGGTGCTGCAGTTGCACATCACACCTCTAAGATGGGGGTGCTACAGTTGCACATCACACCTCTAAGATGGGGGTGCTACAGTTGCACATCACACCTCTAAAATGGGGGTGCTGCAGTTGCACATCACACCTCTAAAATGGGGGTGCTGCAGTTGCACACCACACATCTAAGATGGGGGTGCTGCAGTTGCACATCACACCTCTAAGATGGGGGTGCTGCAGTTGCACATCACACCTCTAAGATGGGGGTGCTGCAGTTGCATATCACACCTCTAAGATGGGGGTGCTGCAGTTGCACATCACACCTTAAAAATGGGGGTGTTAAAAATGTATAAATTTTAGACAATGCTGTTGTCGCATATCACAACCCAAAAGGTATTACAAATTTCAAAGCCCATATGGCAGTGACTGTTTAAAATGTCACTAGACAAGAAAAATCATTCGATTTGGCTAAAAGAGGAATTCGGGTGCACTTTTTCCAATTGTTATTTTTCCTTGCAAGGCAAACTCTCCAAAAATCGCGCCTCCAGCAATTGAACACGGATCAATTTGTGTTTACAGCCATGCAGCAAAGGCTAAGAAAAGATCTATCTATTGCACGCAAGATCCTCAACAACCTAATTGCTGCAAGATTGGTCCTCTGACAAAGCTTTGCCGTGTAGGAGAAATATAATCTATGAGCATCGTTCACTGTTTCCTGAGCAGACTGAGCAGTGGCGCTCAGCGTGTCAGAAATTTAAAATCGAAGCAAGCACAGAAGCAAACAAAAGAAAGATAATTACACCGATAAAGCTGCTTCATCGACTCGCTCATCTGCGTCTGAGTCAAATAAATACATTTTAATCAGGCCTAATTCAGGTTTAATCAGGATTCGCTTTTATTTTCTGATTAAATTTAGCGAAAAGAATAATTTTTTTTATTTTCAGATTTTACAATCTTCTTAGCAATAACAGTCGGATTATTGTTGACAAGTTTACTTCTAGAACTGAAAGTCAGGATTAGCTGTCTTCATAGCGTTATTCGGGCCTACAAAGGAAGGCCTTGTTGGTGGGGATCGGAAGCGTGGGAGAAATATGGGAAGGGCGACAGACGATACATGAACACGGGATGGAGAAAGAGGGAAGTGAGAGAAAATATGAGATGTGGGAAAGGAAGAGAGGGGAGAGCGAGATATGGTTGAAGAAGAGGGAGGAGAAAGGAAGAGAGGGTGAGGAAAATATGAGAGATAGGAAGAGGTTAGAGTGAAGGAAATGGGAGTGAAAGAGGTGGGAGAGGAAGAGATAGGAGAGACGAGAGACGATTAGAACTCATAGTAAATTGCCAATGCTGAAATCTGGTATTATTTTGGGCAATCTCACTTGCAGAGGCGCAATCAATGGCCATTTTAGACTCCTGCCAGCTGATCTTTCTTCGAGCAGCCGAGTTGCACAACTCGACTTCGATTGCCAATAGCAACAGCAGGCAGGCCGACAGCTGCCACAGACTCAAGCAGCTGGGATGCTGAAATGCCGTTTGCAGAAACTTAATTTGTGTTAACCAGTTAGACTGGGATACAACCTGTGACCTGTTAGACAGAATTCTGTGGACTGTTACAATGGCGTGTCCACCTGATAAGACAAAACCCGGAAATGACTGCCACAAACTTTGTTCCAATTTGTTCGAGTCAGTTCGCTGAAATTTTTTAAAATCAAAACAGCTTTGTTCATTTTCGAAAATACTTCAAAGCTTTTTTATTTTTGTAATTTATTTAGCAGCAACTGACTGAAACTTAAATAATTAATGCTAAAGGAAACAATGAACGGAACAGGTGCGTTGCTACATTAACTAGAAGCTAAAATGCTAACTGATGGATCTACAAAGGGGTAGTCAACTATGAATTACTGAGTGCTGGTGAGTAATTAAAAATTTGCACTTTCTACGTTTTTTACTTTTTTTCGTAATTATATTCGTCATTCAGCACAGTCTCACACTCAAATAAAGTTCGAGGTAGATTTGATGGACAGGTGACTATTTGAGAAATAGGCAAACCAAGAATAGCCAACAGATAATCAGCTATAATTAATATCCAATTAATTCGTCCGTGAGCTAAAACTAAAATCTTTGTTATAAAACAAATGATTGACAGATCAGAGCCGAACTGCTCTGTGTGCGATTATTGTAACAAATTCATGTGAGACTAAGATAGTTATTAAGCGTCTTGAAAAGTGCGAACTCCACTCCCAGCAGAACCAATTGAAGATCTTCTCAACCGAGAACAGAACATATGTCGATCGTCAAGCTCTAGCCACTATAGTCTAGAGGGGGCTGAGTGGCAGAGGACACGTTCATTAAGGGCGCAGTCGCGGATAGAAGGCCGCCAAAACTACAAGGAAAGTGAGCACTGACCGCCTCGTGATAAAAAAGCCGGGGCAGATGTACACACCTGCTGTGCTCAGGAGTATGCGGAATGTGGCAGATTCGCATCCTCGCTGGCTGCCGCGGGCCTAGCCTACCAAGCTTCCAGAGCTTTTTAGTTCAATATGCCCCCTCCCAACCCTAAAAAAATCCCTGCTTGTCCAGTAGTTCAAGCTACGCAGCAGCTCCGAGTTCATGAGGCCGCGACCGCGCGTCGCCGCTCTTTGATCGAGTCTGGCCGCCGCCACTGCCCGCCAAGCCGCTGCAGCGCTCGGTCACCGATTCGAGTTTGCGACGAAAGTCAGCATTCAGCGTCAGCTGCAGCAGCGGCTTGACTGTACAGCTGCACAGAGCCAGCCAGACGAAGACATTGTGCATCGCCTGTTGCGATTCGGCCAGGAAGCGGACAAAAGTCACGTGACAGAAGTAGGGCAGCCACAGCAGGTTGAAGAGCACGTAGTTAAGCATGACGGAGGCCAGCGAACGCACTAGCTTGCGTTGCTCCGCAATCTGCCTTGCTCCGGCAATCAAGTCGCGAATGCGATTTCGCGATGCCATGACGTGAGTCAGCACTCGGCAATAGCAGAAGCCGGCCACAGCCGATGGCACAGTCACCATCAGCAGCATGACGGCCACCGCCAGAACCGGATTGCTGTCGCTATCGTCGCCGAAGAAGCACAGAAAGCTGTCTGGGACGTATCTAAACGCGCGCTGAGAGAAAACAATGCCACTGAGAGCCAGCCAGAGAATCCAGTTGATGCTTAGCCGGACAATGACGTGGCCGGGGCCCTCCAGGCAGCGATGGTAAGCCGCCTGGTGTAGCACGTACACGTAGCGATTCAGGCCGATCAGGGCGAAACTCGAATTGGCCACGCCGACGCAGACAAAGAGGGCGCAGCCGCTAGCCAGGCAGACGTCGCTGCCGAGGATCATGGAGCTTGTGAGACGCTGGGCGAACACCAAAGGCAGGATTAGGACACAGACTAGAAGGTCACAGACTGCAATGTTGCCGACGCAAGCGTTGATACCACTCTGCAGGCTGTGAAATTTGCCAAGGAGGCACAGGATGACAATGTTACCAGCGATGCCAATGCAGGCAATCACAATGAGAAACACCAAGGCTCCAATGCGCCAGCCGGGACTGTTCAATAGCGGCGAAATAGTTGCTATGGGCACAGCCGTTTCTAGGCTGCCATTCACTTCGATGTCGGCCAGTGTGACGCTCAGATTAGCAGACATGGCAGTCCGGTCAGTCGGTCGGTTTTCAGAGGCCAACAAGCGGGCTTGAAGATGACAGGACTGGCGCGCGCGAGCTTAAGAGCTTGCTACGAATATCCTCCACCCCAATTCTAAAAACTGCCTGGCTGACTCACTGATTGGTTGGAAACTGGAATCCTTCATTTCGGAACAAGAAGTGGTGAGTGGCGAAGCGGCCCGACCCTCTCATCAAGAGTCCCGAGTTCGAATCAAGAACTGTCGATATTTAAAAAAATTTCTTCTGTTTTCATCTCGCGTTTGTAGCTCGAGTAGCTAGACCGCCATAGTAAAGGGCGGAGAATTTCGATTCAATCGGTGGACTTTAACAAAATATGGTCATTCAGTTTGGGAGCTGTCGTAAAATCGGCATCCTTGTTTAAAATCGGTGTTCAATGATATCTTGATTAATGAGTCATTGGTTTTAATTAGCAGAGGGACAGGTTCAAATCTGGAGAAATCAGGTTTAGGAACCATCATAATATTATGAATATGAGCAGATTAAATTAGGCAAATCACGTGCAGCACCAGAGAAGCCAGCTTAAACCATTTTCAATGCAGATGAAAAAGCTTAGCAATATTTTTTAGACCAGTCGACGTGAAAATGATTCGAATGTAGATTCAGATAAGGTCAAGATTAAGGTCAAAGCAAAGCGTCTAAGGTAAAATTATCGCCTCAAATGATCTGCAGTTTTCCTCATAGAGCAAAGCTAGATTTTTGCGCAAGCAATGTATAAAATATCAGTGTATAAAAATCACTCGTTAGTATATTTAAGGAGAGCTTTGGGACATGGAGCATCAATCGGTTGACGTTGACGGTTTATTTGACAATAGACCCGCAGCCAGCGACGAGGCAATTCTGCCCAATTTGCGGACTCCTGAGCACATACGCATGCTGCACGCAGGCACACGCTCACACAGGTGTGTACATCTGACTTTCAGGGCAGACTCGTCAGGCAGGGCATTATTATTCCTCCAGCATAAAATAACTTCATTGACGTGCAATGGTTTTATGTTGGGACAAAAACGCAGATAGATTCGACTCAAAAGAAAACAGTGGATTTTTTCTAACAAAAATATCCAAAAAGTAGTGGCACAACAACCTTAATCATAGATGTCAGGCATGTCTCTCACGCGAGCGTGAATATTTATAATTATTAGCTGTGCTTTTTCACACGAGACCTCAATATTTCTGTTCAATTTCCAAACAATTTTCAATGGAATCTTGAATTATTTATCATCTGCGCAGGACTACAATTACAAGAAAATAATGGCCAACATCTGCGAGAAAAATAAGCCGTGTTCGCTTATAGCCTTATGGCTATCAGCAAGCCAGTGAGAGACAGTAATTACAAATTAACATCTGCGCATGGCTTAGAAAATCTTTAAAACGGCGGTCTCAGCTGTTTATAAGAATCATGATCACCTCATTCTATTTAATTGCGCATATTCTACATAAATCTGCCTAAATTCTGATTTCTGCTCTGGATCAAAGGAAATTGCAAGTGCAAGTGCGTGAGAGAAAAATGCGCTTTGTCTTACTGGGGTTAGACTAGGCGTCTTGTGGGATTAAAAGCTTCAGGGAAGGAACTTCATATGACAGCAACATTGCCGTTTTTAAATTCTCTTAGCGACCAAAATTAGACAGATTAACAAACAGGAAAGCTTATAATCCGTTAGAGAACAATCTGGTAAAGAGATCATCAAATACTTTTGTTTTCGAAGTAGGCTAAAATATCGGAAATTTTCTAGAAAGTGTAGCGATATAGCTCATAACAGCACTAATTTTGATAGTGTACCGAAGACTCTACTCATGCAAGGAGTGTCCAGTAGTATGACCTGGACTTCAAGCAAAAGTATAAATTGAATGAGAAATAATATTTGTCATGATGTAAAATATTAGAAATTTATATTATGGTTTAATTATTAAAACACTGTTATTAGTCACTTCGAAACATATGTATAATCTGGAAAAGCACAATAGATTGGCTAAAACACCTCTATATATGTACCATACAATACAATAGAGTAAGAGTTGTAGCTGCATAGGCCTAGCTACAGCTATGTATTTAATTGCATTGCAGTCATAGCACTGAATTTATAGCGATTCTTATCCTTAATTTTTCAACTTTCTTATCCTACATTTTTTCTGTTACAATTTTATGCATTACAATGCTGCATACTTGGCATTTGAGTAATGACCAAGCCAACTATAAAAGCTTTTGATAACACTTTTACTTCAAATTGTATTAGATATTGAGATATAGAGTCTTAATAATGTTTTAAGTATTGTTTAAAAGTAAAGTAAAAAGGACACAGGATGACATAACTACTTTTAATAGTGTAGTGGGCTACTACACAAAGTAAAATACATTGGTTTAACTGATAAATAAGTTTAGCTTACAATGTGCATGCAAAATCATTAAATCCCAATTCGTCATAACTACTACTTGTTTCAGATAAGGCTAAAATCGCCACCCTTCGGAGCGGAGTGATCTTTTATCATCTAAATTGTCCTTTAGCTACTTTGTCCTTCAATGTGAATATAAAAATAAACTTAAGAGTCATGAACATGTTTATGGGATAATAAAGAGCAGAGCAGTCAATGTATTATAAACTTGCGCATTACAACTGACAAAAGACCGCTTTATTTTTATTTCAGCGGGCTCTTAGCGCAGGTTATCTGTGTTTTAGTGCCTCAAGCTCGGATATGCTTTACATAAAGCTACAATAAAAATGAGTGAAATTGCCACGACAGCAAATACTCGAATATGATAACATTTTAGTTGTCATTACTAGCGAATATAAATATACAAATAAACAATTTATTACGTTAAAAGCAATTTTAATTACATGTGTGCTACTAGGCAATTAAAATCACACATAAAGATACTTTTATATAAGAGCAAATGTGTTATACTGCTCAAAACTAAAACAAGGAAGTCTAGTATAGGCTTTTCGGAACAAGAATCGGTTGCGAAATTAAAAAACTACAAGTACACTACAAAACTACGAACTTACAAAGCATGTACATCTAAATAACAATTAGAAGTAGAAGTAGAAATGAAACGTCCTGTCACGCGATCTACTTTTAGTGGTCCTTAGGTACAACGCTGCAGCGCCTTAGAATAGAACGAGAGCGATGACCTTTTTAGTAGGTCAACTGATAATCAACCCATTGTATTAGATTTAGAATAAATTTACATGCAATAGGAAATTCATAACAACTTAATTCTTGTTCTAGAGTCGAATTTATGAAAACTCTTTGGTGGGCCTTTTTTTGGTTGTGCAATATATAAATGTTAATGCAGCTGGATGACAAGGCTAATGTTTCGTCAATAGTTAGTAAGAGTATAATCTAGCTGTGAGCTAGCTATTAATTTATATAAAGGTGTGAGTCATTAATTCCTGTTATTACAACAATACAATATCTACAAATCTTCCTGAAGTCGTGTTGCTACAGAACGTGCAGCAAATTAAAGACATACAATACAATACAATACAATAAGTACAATGTCCACCGACCACAAGTGGCCTGAAGATGGGGGCATTGTCAAAAAACACGTCTGGTCGCACAGTCTCTGATAAAGGCAGTGCCATTAGCCTGATCGGGCGCCCTGGTGTCTTCTAACAGACAGTCGATGAACCTCCGGGTTCGCGCCTGACCTCGCCGGTATGGGCCCTGCTGCGTGTGCAGCAAAACCTCCTGCAGCGGCTCCGGGCAGTAGGTCTCAGCGCGGAGAGCGTGACCCGTCAGCTTCAGGCGCCGTTGTCGCAGGATCACGCTTGGAGGGCTCAGCTTTGCCCGTTGATAGAGGGCCTGGTTGTGACATGATCGGTGTGGCGGTGGATGCTGAAGGCAGCGCGCAGCAGGCTGGAGTGAGCTGCGTCCAGCTGACGTTGCAGCACCTCCGTCATGGTCCAGGTTTCGGCATTGTAGAAAAGCACGGTTTCCACAACCGCCTGGAACAGTCGGGTCCTCAGCAGATCTGGCAGGGCGTCGCTTTGAAGTACGACTCGAACTGAGCGGAAAGCTGCCCAGGCGAGCCCTCTGCGACGTCGCAAATCCTCTTGGACACTGGGCACAAGACCGCAAAGATACCGGAACTGCTCACACCGGGGTAGGGATGTTGCCGTCGAGCTGTCTATGCTGGGAAGACGGATGTCAGCTGGCAGGTCAGCAGGCACAGTGAGGACCTCCGTCTTCTTGGCGTTGATTTTGAGGCCAACGCTTGCAGCGGCAGCAGCGAGGCCGTCAAGCAGGCGTTGGGCACCTTCAGCGGTGGAGGCTAACAGGGCCAGGTCGTCGGCGTAGCCTAGGACTGCCAGCCGCTTCTCTGGGTGCCGGCTGCTTGTTCGCCTGCATAGGATGTAGCCGTCTGAGTTGTCCGGTAGAACTGTCCGCAGCACCCAGTCCAGGATGAGGATGAACAGGAAAGGAGCGAGGGTGTCTCCCTGCAGGACTCCGGATGATGTTGTGAATGGGTCAGACAGGCCATCAGGTGTGACCACAGCGGTGAGCGTGTCTTGATAGAGCGCCATCACTGCTGCGATCAGCTTCTCTGGTACATTGTGGGCTCGGAGAACCAGTGATATCGCGCCTCGAGCCACTGAGTCGAAAGCCTTCAGGAAGTCAACAAACAGACAGAAAAGGTCCGATTGGCGAATGCGCGATTCCTCGATGATTCTCCTGAGCGCCAGAATTTGTGTGACAGTGCCGCGTCGTGGCCGGAACCCATTCTGCTCATGCCGCAGGTACGGGTCCAGCACAGGCTGCAAGCGCATCAGTAGCAACTTGTTATACAGCTTGGCGGCGCAGGACATTAAGGAGATGCCTCGGTGTTCTTCGATCTTGTTTGTGCCCGGCTTCTTGGGGATGCCGAGGATTTGGGCTCGAGTCCACTCAGGAGGTGCGATGCCTGTGTCGAGGACACCATTGATCACCCGAGCTATCTCCTGGGCAACCTTGGGCATTCTGAGCGCCTCGATTGGGAATTCGTCGGGGCCCGTAGCCTTGCCGCCTGGTGTGTTCTTGGCGAGCTGAGAGACGTCGGTTGCAGTCACATGTCCAGTGCAGAATTTGTGTGGAGGCGGCAGCGATGTGCCTGGTGGTAGTGCGAGTGCATTGGGGAGTGCAGGAGGCGGCGCGTTCACTATGCTGGAGAAGAAGTCCCGCAGGCTGTTCTTGCGCTCCTCTGGTGTGTCCCCAGCCAGGTTAAGTGCCGAGCGCTGTTTCCTGCCCGTGAGGGTGTTGATGGCAGTCCACGGTGCCGCTCTTCCTGTTCCTCGCGGATGTGACAGCACGGATGGCATCGCCCACCGCAGCCAGCTGCTGCTCTTTATAGACAGTGGCAAGAGCATTTTCTGCCTCGTCTGTTGTGCGCCTGCTCCTCCTGAGTCGTTGCAATCGCTCTTTGGCCTCTCTGATTGATGGGTCGCTCATCCACACTGGTTGCGAGCGTAAAGACATAAAGAACCTCAAATATCCGACAAGACTACATTCTGCTCAGTGGCAATCAATATTTTTCTTGCATGCACGAGTTTTTTACGATTAGAATTGACACATTGCAAAAGAAGGGAGATCGGTGTCATAAAATGAATGTCCTAGCTGGAGCGTGAGGAATTTAAAGCTAGCGACTATTCACTATTCACCGGGGTCGGTGTCCTACCAATCGTTTCAATAGCAGCAGGGGAAATCTGAAAATAAATAGATAGATATAAATAGATAAAGGTAGCGAGCGAAGCGGAATTAGATAAGCGATGAGACCCACGTGTCGTCCTCCGGCCCGGTGAAACTCCCAATGAAAAAGGAATAACACAGTATGAACACAAAGACTCGAAGAATTTGATTTGAGAGTGATTTAATCAGTTTTGTGACTCGCTAAGATTCCAGATAAGAATTGATTTGAATCTCGTTTACTTGCTCAAATTGATTCAAAAGTTACACTGACAGAATGAGGATGTTCACGCGGAGATAAACTATAGCGCGCTCACAGTGAAAAGCAAGTCTGGTCTAACAAATTGGACATAACAATTTTACTTAAACTGGCCTAATCCGCGCCCTACTCTTCCCGAGAGGCTCCGGTTGTCTCTGCTTTCAGCGCTGCCCCGACAGATCCTATCGGTTGGCACTCCTTTTGCCTGACGGCGGAGTCTCCGAAGAGAGCACGTACTGACTTCGACAACAAGCGCCTATCTAGACCACCCTTGTCAGCGGCGCACTCTCAAGACGCGTAGCGCCGAAAGCTACCTAACTGAACAAGCGGAGCGTGGTCGGGCGGGGCGAGACAAAACAAAGTGGACTGGTTTGCACGTGCTTCTCACAGTGTGAGGCGAATTGCGGAGAGCGATAAAAGTCACTGCAAAAACACGCTTCCTTTCATAGAGTCATTTTAACCCCAAATTAGGCCGATCGGCGAGGTGGATGCCTGGCTGTAGCTTGAGCCAAGGCGACAAATCACAGTAGACTCGCGACCGCCGTTCTGAGCCCCGGGGTCGCTTCTTGCCGAGGGTAGACAGGTAGTGAGGCCGGGTCGCTCGCTGATTGGCCGGGACTGTAGCCCAGGGGTAGCGCTCGCGGGGTGGTGGGCGTCCGTTCCCCCGGCTGGTCCGGCCCGGCTTGGCGTGGGTGACTTTTAGCTAGAAAGACACGTGCGTCTAAAATTAGACAATGAGCACCGAATAATAACACGGGGAGATAGGAGGGCAAACAAGCTGACACTACATCGGGTGAAAATGACTCTTATAGCTGGCTCTCAAACGAATACGGCTGCGTTGGCGGCAGTCTTCTTCGATTAAAGTCTAGAATGCTAAAAATCAGGTCCACTGCTGTCACGGATCTCAGAGCTTGCGGACCAATTGGCATGTCACTGACGTCCGTTTTTCAACCTTTAAACTCGTTCAGCCACCTGTTCCCTGTCATCTTGTTGACGGAATGGTTGCCATGCGCATGCGGTGCAGAGATAGCGGTGAATAACAGCTGGTTTGTACGCGGGGCTTTAAGCTTCAAAGATAGCGATGCCGCAGATTGATTGCCACTGGCAGAATGCTACTACATGTAGCAGCTATTTGAGGCTCTGTAAGTCTGTGGCTGATCTCCCTCTACTTAAAAGCACCTTGCTCTTCAAAACATATCGAAATCGATTGCACTTCAAATCATAAAAAAGAAGCGACTTCCCACTTTTAAACAATACCAAATTGTCGTTCCGATTCGACTTACAAACATTCGCAACAGGTAAAAGTAGCACTACTTTCCAGCCGGACGAAGCCTCGTACTTAGAAGTTAGATAAATTACATTATAAGGACGTCTATTTATTTTTATAGGTTTAAGATCGGCCTATCACATATAAAATTTTTCGAATACGCTCGTACTGTGTAATGATTGATGTTCTTGGCTATCATTTTGCACAATGATTAACACGAATTAGTTGTGACGTTCTATTTAGAACGGGCTCTCTAGATTGGCGTTAAATCTACATTATTTACGTCAGCCTATATAACGTACACAGTAAAGTAATTATAGTTTTTCATTAGCGTGTGTTTGCGCTATGAAAAGAAGCATATCACTTGTCGATACTACATGTCAGTTTTGTTGGAATAATTTTTTTTTCTAGCTATGGTCGCTTTCATTCGCTTTAATTGCATTCGTCTTGGATATCTTGCAAGCGTCTAAGGCGCCTTTCCCGGCGCCGATTCTTGTCAATTAGGCGGAGAAGTTGGCGAACAGCTCGACTAAGAGACCGGTCGGCAGGGGCGTCGTCTCGCCGACGCGCAGCTCCGACGCTCTGCAGGTGCCAGCGATGATGCCGAACTCGGCACAGACGGAGCTCGCGCACCAACCGAATCGCGGGTTGGCCGTGTCTGGCAATTTATAAAAAAAATTTGTGAACTACTGTTGATCCATTTAAAGAAAAAAATAATTGCACGAGGGCTGCAGGCAATGGCACATCATTTGGTGACATTAGACCTGCAGACAACGAGGAGGCAATGCTGACTCCTGAGCACACGCACTGCACAGGTGTGTAAATCTGTCCTGACTTTCTTATAGTCAGGCAGGGTGAGGCAGTGTACACTCTCACAGTGCTTAGGAGGTCGGCCCTCAAGGGCGTAAATTGCACGACAAGCCCCCAAGCCTTCTCTCCGCGGCTGCGCCAAATGAATGTGGCCTCGCCTCGGAATCGAGCTCAGGGACCTCATGCTTAAAGAGGCAAACGCGATAACTGTTTGCCACTCACCCCGTAACACAATCGCCATGCAAGTCAATGAATTTCAATTTGATTAACTGCTGATTGTAATTTGGCGCATGATAATAAATCACGCTGAGCATGAGGGCAATGGAGGGGCCGATTACTCCCCCCCCCAATTTAGGCGTTATCATACTGTAACCTGCAATAATTTAAGAATGCGCACATCACTTTGAATCATGGACATTTGAAGCGTGCGACTATAGTTTACTCTGAGCGCGCAGCAATTCATCATTGGTGACGCTTCAAATGTCTATGGATCAAAGTGACGTGCAATTTGGCTACACCAGTTGCACTTGTGCAGTTGTCTATGCATGGCCCCACAGATACTATAATAACAGCGAGGAGGATTCTTTTCCCGCTCGCCCGGGGCGATAAACGGAACTATTTGTCCTAGACAACTCACAAACACAGGCTTAACTTGACGCTTTGAAACTTAACAGGCAATTATTAATCAGGTCCTTCGCGCACGATAAACTGCCCCTTTAACTTCCTCAATTACTTTTAACGTTTAGCAAGTGTACCGGTCACTTGTCAGACAAGCTATTCCACCGATTCGGCAACCGTCCTCACCCGAATGATTAATGATCTCATACATGAACTTGTCAGACAAGCTATTCCACCGATTCGGCAACCTTCCTCACCTGAATGATTACTGATCTCATACCTGAACTTGTCAGACAAGCTATTCCACCGATTCGGCAACCTTCCTCACCTGAATGATTACTGATCTCATACCTGAACTTGTCAGACAAGCTATTCCACCGATTCGGCAACCGTCCTCACCCGAATGATTAATGATCTCATACCTGAACTTGTCAGACAAGCTATTCCACCGATTCGGCAACCTTCCTCACCTGAATGATTACTGATCTCATACCTGAACTTGTCAGACAAGCTATTCCAACGATTCGGCAACCGTCCTCACCCGAATGATTAATGATCTCATACCTGAACTTGTCAGACAAGGTATTCCACCGATTCGGCAACCGTCCTCACCCGAATGATTACTGATCTCATACCTGAACTTGTCAGACAAGCTATTCCACCGATTCGGCAACCTTCCTCACCTGAATGATTACTGATCTCATACCTGAACTTGTCAGACAAGCTATTCCACCGATTCGGCAACCGTCCTCACCCGAATGATTACTGATCTCATACCTGAACTTGTCAGACAAGCTATTCCACCGATTCGGCAACCGTCCTCACCCGAATGATTAATGATCTCATACCTGAACTTGTCAGACAAGGTATTCCACCGATTCGGCAACCGTCCTCACCCGAATGATTACTGATCTCATACCTGAACTTGTCAGACAAGCTATTCCACCGATTCGGCAACCTTCCTCACCTGAATGATTTCTGATCTCATACCTGAACTTGTCAGACAAGCTATTCCACCGATTCGGCAACCGTCCTCACCCGAATGATTACTGATCTCATACCTGAACTTGTCAGACAAGCTATTCCACCGATTCGGCAACCTTCCTCACCCGATTGATTACTGATCTCATACCTGAACTTGTCAGACAAGCTATTACACCGATTCGGCATTCTTCCCCACCTGAATGATTACTGATCTCATACCTGAACTTGTCAGACAAGCTATTCTACCGATTCGGCATTCTTCCTCACCTGAATGATTACTGATCTCATACCTGAACTTGTCAGACAAGCTATTCCACCGATTCGGCAACCTTCCTCACCCGATTGATTACTGATCTCATACCTGAACTTGTCAGACAAGCTATTCTACCGATTCGGCATTCTTCCTCACCTGAATGATTACTGATCTCATACCTGAACTTGTCAGACAAGCTATTCCACCGATTCGGCAACCGTCCTCACCCGAATGATTAATGATTAATGATTAACGGTGAGACTTCGTGTGCTTTACCCGGAATAACTTAAGCTTCTATTTAAGTCTGATATCTAATATTCACGGGGGGGCTCACCTCGCCGCATCCGCCTTCGCTGCCAGCAGCAGAATCGGTCCGCGAAGCTCAGCAAAGCTGCGATCCCTTAGCAGCACATCCTGCAGCCTGTCGCGCGCCTCATTCCAACTGTCCGGATCGGCGAAATCTACGACGTAGATGACAGCGTCAACGAAGTGCAACAGGCGGCTCCAGACGGGCAAGAGGCGTGCCGAGCCGCCAACCTCCACGAGGGTGAGGCGTCGGTTGTCAGACAATTCCAGCGTGGTCTCAAGAGTGCCTTGTGTTGGCTCTGGGACTCGATAAGCTAAGCCGCTGCTGCTGCTGCTGCTGCTGCTGCTGCTGCTGGCTAGACGGTATGCAATCTGCGTCTTTCCAGCATTGCTAGCACCGAGTACCGCCACTCGATACTCGGCCGATCGCCTCCGTGAATTGCCGCCGGCAAGCCAAGATCCGGCAGATTGTATCAGACTGAGCAGCAGCTGCAGCTCAAGCATGTCTGTCTCAATTCCGAGTAGTTGGATTAGCTTTTTAATTCTCCAAAAAAGATGTTGCTTGCTTTTTCGCTTCTGTATAACTATATATGGCCCTCAATCGCTGTGTAAATATTGGCGCTACTCAGCCTCCATAGGCCTGTACGCCTAGATATGCACGCAGTTTCTTGGTAATATCCTTCTAGGGCAGCTTCAGCTGGGGACAAAAATACGGAAACTATAGAATTGCAATAAGAAGCATTAAATGGGTAAAAGAGAGAGGAGAGAATTTCCGCAGCCACGGAGTAGAGAGGAACGGATTTGGTCGTGAGGAAGAGACGAAATAGAAGAGAGACAGAGAGGGATAGAGTGGGATTGTAGAGGACAGGCAAAGCAAACACGGATTAAGGGGATGCATACAGAATGTACACTTGGCCAAACACAGGCGGCATATATACATGTACATTTTTGCGGCCTGAATTTAGCTTATAGGTTTATCAATTTCTTTTGCTTTGCTTTGTGGCGTGCTTTGCAGCGCCTGAGCTGCTGCAAGTTGCCCTGCAAGCTTTTTTACTGGCCAATCCCAAACTTTTACCGCTTCCGTCTATATCTGCAGTCCCGCGATGAATTGTGTGATGTAACTGCGACTTTAGGGGGTATAATAATCTTTTTTAGGATTAGCTTCCCTGCGTCCCTTCCCTTCCCTTCGCTTTCTCCCCTCGATGACTCATCGTCTGTGACCTTGAGCTGTCAAAACCCTTCTCAGTCAAAAATCTTCATATTTTTTCTGTCGCATTGCCGTCAAAATGCGCCCACCTCCCTCCTTTTTGAGTAATTCACGACTTCCTCAACTGTCAAGCGCCACCACCCCACCTCCCTTTCCAATTGCGCACATGGCCATAAAAAATTTCATATTTTTGGATCGCACTACCATCTCACTTCTTTGTTTTTCTTGTCAACATGCACCCACCCCACTCCATGTAATAAATCACCCCTTTTCCCGGGCCTGCACCCACCCATTACTCCCCGACCAAAAACCGATCGGCAGGCGAGGCACGTGATCTGGCTGTCCAAAATCTCGGTCAGGGTCGGGCTGACCACGCGATCACGGCGTGAGCGCGTGACTCTGGGCTCTATTTAAGTGCAGCAAGCGAGTGGTGCTGCGCGCAGTTCAAGCAGACCTTTCGTTTTCCGTTCGATCCGTTTCGTTCACCTTTTCTTTCGTTGTCGTCACCTTCCGACGTTCCGTTCTCATCCGATCTCACACGACAAGGCCCTGCTCATCCACTGCCTGGGTGCAGAGGGTCAGAACATCTTCATGTTGATTCAGCCGGTGGACGAAAGAGAAAAGCCGAAAACCGTGGTGGCGACTCTGCAGCTGCTGGACAAGCATTTCGGGCCGAAGGTCAACGTCGTGGCCGAACGGCACCGGTTCCGGCAGAGAGCTCAGCGGCCTGGCGAGAAAATCAGCGACTTCATCGCCGCACTGCGGAGCCTGGCAGCCAACTGCGACTTCAAGACTTTCCAGGAAGAGATGCTGAGGGATCAGCTCATCGAGAAGGTGCTCAGCAACCACATCCGTGAGCGACTGTTGATGGAGCCGAAGCTGACCCTGGAAACCGCCGTTCAGCTCACCGAACGGCTGGAGACCGGATTGCTCGAAGCCCAGGCCTTAAAGGGAGGCAACCGCGCAGACTCCGGTATCGCACAGGGAGTCCAGAACGTCAACAGTCGACGGCCTGATAGCTGGAAAGGCAAGGCGACAGCAAAGCGGCAGGAGACACCAAGGCCGGTCTCCGACTCCGGCCGGAACTGTGGCAACTGCGGCAAGGGAGCGCATCAGCGTGGACAGACCTGCCCGGCAAAAGGCAAGGAATGCAAGGCCTGCGGGAAGCTGGGGCATTTCGCCAGGGTCTGCAGGAGTGGAGGCCAGGTGCGACAGCTTGACGACGACTACTCTGTCTGCACAGTGAAAACGGCCGTGGCAGCCAGCAAGTACTGTGAGGTGCTGCTGAACGGACTGCCTGTCAAGCTGCTCGTGGATTCCGCTCCCGGGTGTCCATCATCACTAAGGCGACCTACGGGAGGCTCTTTTCCAAGGTGCCGCTGCACGCGTCATCTCGGAAGCTGGTTGCGTTCAACGGCAGCAAAATCCAAGTGCTCGGCGACGTTCTGGTGTCCGTGCAGCTCAAGGAAAAGGTCGTGCCCTACTGCAACATCAGCGTGGTCAAGATGGGCTCCGACATCCTGGGCTGCGATCTCATGGATCAGCTGGGACTGCAGATCGTTACGGCAGACGGTGAACGGGTGCAGACGTTCGGTGACAGAGCCCTGCCTGACTGGATCCCGAGCCGGTTTGACCAGCTGACCAGAGGACTCGGGCACATCAAGGGATTTCAGCACAGGCCGCGAGTGAACCCGGCGGTGCAGCCGACTGCTGAGCAGCTGCGCAGAGTGCCGCTTAGTCTGCGTGACGCGGTGCATAAGGAGATCGACAAGCTGCTGCAACAAGGCATCATTGAGGAGGTCGACTCTTCGGACTGGGTTTCGAACCTGGTTGTGGTCCCGAAGGCCAACAGCGCGATTCGAATCTGCAACGACCTGAGAGGTCCGAACAAGAGCATCATACCGGACAGGTACCCGCTGCCAACCTTCGAGGAGCTCTCAGTCGAGTTTGAAAGTTCGCGGGTCTTCTCGAAACTGGACCTCAACTCATCCTACCTGCAGCTGGATCTGGCTGAAGACTTCAGGAACCTAACAACATTCGTGACTGAGCGAGGCCTGTACCGCTACCGGAGAGTCTGCTTCGGTCTCTGCAGCGCACCAGCCGCATTCCAGAAGGTCCTCGCCAAGATACTCGGCGGCATCAAAGGCGCAGTGCACTTCATGGATGACATCGTGGTGCATGCAACTTCCAAGGATGAGCACAATAAGCAGCTGCTCATGGTGTTGCAAGCGTTGTTGACGCACAACGTGACCATCAACCCGGCCAAGTGCGCTTGGAGGCAGGAAAAAGTCAACTTCCTGGGCTACGAGCTGAGTGCATCCGGAGTCAGACCACTGCGATCACACGTGCAGCCAGCGTCAATTCCACTTAAAAGCTCCAGCCCTCCAAAACAGGCGTGCAATGCTTTATATATTTCTCAATCAATGCATGTACATTAAAGAGGTGTCATTGGCATGTACATTGCGCAATCACCATTAAGCAATACTAGCAATCGGCCCACAGCACCAATATTAAAGTTCGCAACGTCACAACAGCCTGCAGCCAGAGCCTCGCCGTCGGATCGGTGAGTTTCCCTTTTCTTGGGTTTGCTTTTCTCCTATGCGCTGGGGCAACTTCTAATTGTGCCAGTTTACTAAGCCCGTTACTCGGACTCTCTCCTAATTTACTGTATAATTTATGCGTTAATTGTGGCATTACATAATCGAACAGATTAAACGAATGGGATTATCAAATAGTCTGTGGGAACAGCTAAATCTTTATGACCAAATCTTTGTTTATCTTCTTTACTTCGTCAATTTGAATGGCGCAGATGGAGTAAGCTATAGTGCGCTGCTGCGGGGCCAAAGAATGAGGCCATGAGTACTTTTCTTAGATCGGATAATTCCGCAACACACAGCCGAAGTCCATCGACGATAGACCGACGAATAAGCATGCGAACTTAATTAGAATATCATATGATTTGATACAGTATGTTCCCAACCTAATGCTAATGCAAGACTAATGTAATTATAAATGCACTCTTAGTAGGGCTAGTTGGCTTTGCACACGAGAAAATATGGAAGCCGAACCTTAACCTATACTTGCATCGTTGGGGCCTGGTGACTAAGAGTAAATACTAATCCTAAATAAGCAGTGGACACGCTCGACCTTGGGCTGGCCCCTATCTTAGCTGCATCCCTGTGAGGCTTTCTTACGTAATATATTTGTACCACCCCGTTTTGGCCAATGGCTATAAATAGACAATGTGCGCACCGCGCGCGGGCAGATTTCTGCACTCTGGCTCTCAGTAGCCTCAGATAACTTACATCTGTCTTAGACAGAATGTCACATGGTGGCAGCGGTGCAGGCTCAACTAAGCCATACAACCTGCGATCCAGAGATACAACAGGCGAATCTGCAGCCTCCAACAGGACGAGCTCGGCAGAGATGGAGACTGGTGCCACTGAAAGCGAGGAACTGAGCGGAATAGATAGTGCCAACCTCATGGAGACGATGAAGCTGATCTTGACGCACCAGAGTCGGCAACTTCAGGACATGGCACAGGCTCAGGAGAGACAGTCGGCATTCTATCTGGAGCAGCTAGCACGACAGCAGGCGGAATTCGCCAGACTCATGGCCGAGTCCAAGCCGAGACCGCAGACCGTGGAGCCGAAGCTGTTCAAGCTGACTGACGCGGACGACATAGAGTCATTTCTGGCGACATTCGAGAGATCGGCAACATCATGCGGATGGCAGAAGCAAGATTGGACGATTCGACTTGGACCACTGCTGACGGGCAAGGCGCAAAGTGCATTCTACAGCCTGACGACAGCAGCGAGTGCGGACTATGAGATGGCAAAGGCGGCAATCCTGGCGCGGTATAACATTGTCGAGGAGACGTACCGGCAGCGATTCAGATCCTTGCGGAGGGCATCGGAGGAGTCGTACCAAGTGTTCGCCGCGAAACTGGAGGACCTATTCGATCGATGGATGACCGCTGGAGTGGACGAGGATGAGCGTGAGGAGCTGCGAGGAGGCGACACCATCATCAGACGGAAGGTGCTGCTGGAGCAATTCTCGGACTCGCTGGGGAGAGGACTCCAGGTGTGGATGCGAGAGAGGAAGCCGAAAAACATCAAGGAGGCGGACGAATTAGCGGACGACTATTATATGGCCCGCAGCAACGACAGAAACGGCGGAACTCACGATCAACGGAGTCAGGAAACACAGGATGTGAGTCATGTTAGGGCTAGCAATGCCGACCGGCACCGGGAAATTCAGAGAGCCCCAATGTCGAAGACGAAGATCAGCTGCTTTAACTGCGGAGGCCCCCACAAGAAGTTCCAATGCCCGAATAAGCCGAACAACAGCATCCATCTGGCCTCGGAAGACATGAAAGTCGGCACCAGCACTACAGGGACCAAAATGATTAAGGGGAAGGCAAGTGGCAAGGATCTGGAATTCCTCATGGACACTGGAGCGGATCGAACGACAATTCGACGTAATTGTCTCCCCGAAGACATCAATTGGACAGGGCGGCATGCACTATTGCGATGCTTTGGAGGCGATCTACACCGGCTACCTATTGCTAAAGTGGATTTGCACCTAAACGGCTTTGAGGGAATTGCCGATGTCTGCGTGTCTGACTCTCTACCGGTGAGCGCGTTAATTGGATTAGACTTGATTGGCCGGCTAGCCCCAGGGGTCGAAAACCCCACTGCCGCTGCGGGCGCTGCCCAGACTGCATACGAGACCCAGGCTGCAGACCCGCACCCTCCGGCCAATCAGGAGAAAGGGGTGGTGGGCGCTCCTGTCTGCCCCATACCCCAGTCCGAGGGGGACAGAGCGCTCGCGGACGAAGGCATTATGGCTAGCGGCCTAGTCCAGATCGATCCGGAGCCCCCCAGTACACAAAGGCCTAGACTGACCAGAGCCCAAGCGCGTAAACAACGGCAAGAGTACAGAGAGAAAATGGAACCCAATATCGGCCAAATGGCTTGGGACTACGAGGCGGCAATCCAGGAGGACGGAGAAATGCTGGAGAAGTTGCGCGACAACGATGCCATCATAAAGGTTAACGGTCGGCTTTACCGGACCCAAGCAGCAGGCGAAGACCAACTAGTGCTACCAAAGTCTCTCAGGCTGACGGCGCTGACTCAGGCTCACGAGAGTGCCTTCGCAGGACATTTGTGTGTCAAGAAGACGAGCCAGCGGTTGCTGCAACGATTCTGGTGGCCTACCGTGGCCAAAGACGTCAAGGACTTCGTGACTACTTGCGACAAATGTCAGAAGACTGCTCGGATCGGTTGCACTCAAAAAGTACCGCTCGTGCAAGTACCAGGAGTAGAAGAAGCCTTCAGCAAGGTGATCATTGACATCAGCGGACCGTATCCGAAGTCCTCAAGCGGCCACAAGTACATTTTATCCGTGATCGATGCAGCGACCCGGTTCCCGGAGGGCTTTCCGCAGCGGAATATCGACGCCGAAACGGTGGCCAAGGCGCTGATCGACTGCTTCTCAAGAACTGGCTTCCCCAAAGGAGATCCAAAGCGACAAGGGCACGAACTTCTCGTCAGCGTTGCTGCAGGCCTTGTACCAATGCACTGGAGTTAAAGGCATTCAGTCAACGCCGTACCACCCGCAAAGCCAGGCGCTCGTGGAACGATTTCACGGCACACTCAAGACTATGCTCCGAAGGCTACCAGCCCGCGAAAAAAAGAAGTGGGACCTCTACCTGCCATACCTGCTATTTGCTATCAGGGAGGTTCCGAATGAGACTACTGGGTTTTCACCATTCGAACTGCTCTACGGCCGGACTGTCCGAGGACCCCTGGATCTGCTGCGACAGACGTGGGACGAGAAGCTGACCGCGGAGAAGAAGGACATCATCACCTTTGTCCTGGCCCAACGAGACCGGCTGCAGGCAGGGCTGGAGGCGTCAAGAAGTAACGAGGAGCTGGAAAGAAAGCGGTGGAAGCACTGGTATGACCGGAGGTCTCGCGAGAGGGAGCTGGCGCCGGGTGATCAAGTGCTGCTGCTGCTGCCGTCGTCATCCACGAAGCTGCATGCTGAATGGCGAGGCCCCTATGAGGTCCTGGAGAAGTGCAACGACGTGAACTATCGGATTAGAATCGGCAAGAATACGAATGTGTTTCACATCAACCTGCTGAAGAAGTATAACTCGCGAGAGTCAATCTTGTTGGCAACGACCCGGAAGGCAGACCAGATCGACTCAGCACAAAGGAAGTCAGGCCTGCCGCAGCTGGCCGACACTCTGAACTTCGGGCAGAAGCGGCTCCTAGACAGTCTGGTTTGCGACTTCAAGGATGTCTTCAGCGAGACCCCCGGCAGGACGAGCCTGATGGAGCATCGAATCCGAACAACGTCTAACCAGGTGGTGCGCATCCGGCCGCGGCGGGAGCCGCAGGCATACCGGCAAGTTCTGCAGGACGAGGTTCAGCGTATGCTGGACCTGGGTGTCATCGAACCGTCCGACAGCGACTACTGCTCCCCGGTGTGTCTGGTAGCCAAGAAGGACGGCTCAGTTCGGTTCACCGTCAACTTCAAGGCGCTCAATGAGCTGGTGGCTTTCGACTCCTACCCGATGAAGAACATCGAGGACCTGCTGGAGAGCGTCGCGAAGGCTAAGTTCATATCCAAGCTCGACTGCTGCAAGGGCTACTGGCAGATCCCGCTGGCCGAAAACTCCAAGCGGCTGACAGCATTCGCGGCCAATGGCAAGCTGTATCAGTTCACTGTGCTGCCTATGGGACTGAACTGCAGTAGCGCCACCTACCAGAGGCTGATGGACAAGGTGCTTCTCGGAATCGACAGTGCGGAGTCCTACATCGACGACATCGCCGTGTTTAGCGAGACGTTCGAGCAGCACCTCCAAGATCTACGGCGAGTTTTCAATCGGCTGAAAGCAGCTGGGCTAACTGTCCAGCCACGCAAATGCTTTCTAGGCGGCACCTCGACGGACTACCTCGGATTTAAGCTGGGAAGCGACGAGATCAGCACCAGCGAGGACCGAGTACGGGCAATCAAGGCGCTTGAGCAACCCCGAACCAAGACTCAGCTGCGATCGGTGCTCGGCGTGCTCAACCACTATCGCCGGTTCATCCCGAACTACGCGGACCAGGTGGCGGCACTGACGGAGCTCACCAGGAGAACGACGCCCGAGGACCTGACGGCGGCCTGGGGCGAGAAGCACACGCGAGCATTCGAAGTGGCCAAGGCACTGATGACAAGCGAGCCGGTGCTGCGCGCCCCGGACTACGGCCGGCCTTTCATCCTGGAGACGGACAGCTCGGAGACCGGCCTCGGAGCGGTGCTGACGCAGGAGTTCGAGGACGGCATTCACCCGGTGCTCTTCGTGTCTCGGCGGCTGACGGCGGCGGAGCAAGGTTACGCGACCATCGAGAAGGAGTGCCTCGCCGTGCGCTGGGCGGTCGAGAAACTGCGGCACTATCTGCTTGGGCGCCACTTCATCATCCGGTCGGACCACAAGCCGCTGCAGTACCTGCAACTGGACCACGCCAACCCGCGGCTGCAGCGATGGGCCCACTACCTGTCGGGCTTCGACTATGCGATCCAGTACCAGCCGGGCGAGAGCAACGGCGCCGCGGATGGCCTGAGTCGGCTTTGGAGTCCGACCAAGTGATTGATCTTATATGACAAACAGTGACAATGACTTTCAATTCGCTCATGTTGGTTAATTGTTTGAAGTGTTTTTTTCTAGCGTACAGTTAAATTTTGGTCTGTGTGTTTTCATGCCGTTTGATTTGGAGCGATTTTCGAACTTTTGGTGGAGGGTGTGAGGCTTTCTTACGTAATATATTTGTACCACCCCGTTTTGGCCAATGGCTATAAATAGACAATGTGCGCACCGCGCGCGGGCAGATTTCTGCACTCTGGCTCTCAGTAGCCTCAGATAACTTACATCTGTCTTAGACAGAATGTCACAATCCCTAAGAATAATCCCCTATGCGTAAGTCCTCTCTCTTCCTGAACCGTCTGCTGGTGGCAGCCATGCCTAGCAGGTCCTACCATCCCACAACCCTGGTCCTTCCTATTTGGCTCCTGGGATCTTGGCCACTTCATCGCACTCAAAGCTACTCAATGTCGTCAGATGTGAGGACCGGTTCTCCCCTTTTCTATCCCTTGGGAGCCGGAAACGCCTCCAGGAGCGTCAAGCTGAAGGGGGCGACATCACACTGCATTTCATTTGCGAGACACTAAAATACGCATATATTTTATGCATGTGTACATGCAGAAGTCCCAAAATTATTTTTTAAGATTTAAAATGATCGCAAAAATATGCATGTAGCTGGGTCTGCACTAAGTGCTGCATGATACTATAGGTTGTAGCTCGTGTATTTACCTAACTATACTACTTAATATGTTCATAATCTAATGATGTTTAAACCGTGGCGTGCTGCCTGGATTTTTTCTAGCGGCTTTGCCTCTGAGAGGGGCCAGATATATTACGCCTCGAAGTTTGTCAGCCGATTAGGGCCGGCACCAAATTAGTTTGGTCAGACGTTTAGCGAGCCCCCTTGCGTCGAACCTCTTCGATCCCCACCGCGGCTACGTCCCCCCGTTCAAACTCATGATTTCAAACAAGAGAAAATCAAACAATTAAACAATTAAACGAAATCAGTTTTAATTCTGCATTTAGTCATTCAACTTCATGTATAAACTCCGAGCACATCAGATTCCTATCAATGAAGACCACTGTAGTTTAATGTAGAATAACTGCAACAGCTAATTATTATAGACTCCGCTGTGTCCCTGATATGTTTCCGTGGCCTGCTTACTGACATGGCTGCTGTGCCCCTACGTCCAGGAATTATAGACACGGCTGCAGTGTCCATAACGTTGCATCCATCGAATACGGCTATAATACGGCTGCCGTGCCCCTAAGTGTGGAGATTTTCTAAATAGTTTCGAATGTAACGTAAGACACACGAGTTATCACATGACATCAAATTTCCCGTAAGGTTTCGTCTTAAAGTCATTTAAAAAATTATATTTATTTGCTAGGCGCTCCAAGTCCTGGTCAACAATTTAGCCGCAGGGTAAGCGTCCCCATGATAATTGATTTAACGAATGTGAAAATCCGGAACATTTCAAAGCAGCCTATGTGTGTGTTTTTTAATTTCAATAAATCGCCGTTTATTTGTACACAGAGTTATAAATTTTATTACGAGTACGACATCTTCACATCTTCAACCCGACTCTTTTTTACTAATATATTAACTGGAAGTGTTAATGATGATTAAGACTCTTCTTTTCTGTACCATTATCTATATTAAATTTATCATGCCATGGCAAGTCCTTGTTTCTCCTTTCCAAGCTTGTGTCTATATATATATATATATGTTCATCGCGTAGGCCTAGCCTAACTTATTGCATAAAAAGTAGCTAATATACTTTTCAAGTGCTAGGCTTAGGCCTATATAAATTTATTGCGTCGATGGTTGTCTATTATGAACTATGAAGTAAAGATATGTGGCTAGCTAGCTAGGCTAGGGTAAGCTATTCTTAAGCTGGCTATAGGCCTATAGGGCCTAACTTGGCTTTTGATTTATCATCATATTTTAAATAGAAAATCTGTAGCTTAGGTTTGAAGTTGAAAAAATACACATTCTTGTTTGGTTGATGATACATTACCCTAGCAGTTCTGCCTAGGCCTAATTATTTCAAGTTTGATTCTGTGCCTAGGCCTACAGTGCTACATATCACATAGACTTTTAATTTTATCCAAATAGTCATGTCATTTCATCTGTTGAAAGGCCTAAACCATAGAGTTGGGCACATTCAATAATTGGTGTGGCATGACTAATTGGATAAAATTCAACAATAATTTATACCCTATTGGAGCCAATAGGGGTTTTTGCCGACAGCGTCCAGCACGTTTGTGAAAAATTGCCTGCGTGGCTGCACGGAAAGAAATTCCTGTCCGCACGGCCACGCCTTGTGTGTAAAGTTGTCGTAAGTATGTAGATGTATAACAAACAGTGCACCCTTGTGCCCCTACACGAAAACATGCTCTGCAGCCCGAGTACAAAGACAACCTTAGCTGTTCTAATTATAGAAATACACTAGGCCTACTGAGATCAAAAAAGGTCATTTGGTATATGTATCCATATTTTTGCGAAATCACCATGTACTTGTTCTATTTTTAGAAATACACTACAGATATCAAAAAAGGTCTTTCCACATTTTTTTGTGAAATCAATTACTACCTTGACTAAAGATATATAGCGATTGCGGATTTGTGCTCTTTTTCTTGAAAACAACTGCTCACCTGCACGCCTAGCAGGAGTGTCCGCAGCTTTTTTAAATTTGTTCAATTTATAGAATTTATATTGGTATTTTATTGTAGGCCTATGATTACTACCAGATGTTGATTATATGTAGGAGCACATATAAAAACAACAAGAGCAGCACATTTAATCTATTGTGATGCCATGCATGTCATGTTATATACTAAGCTCTTGAAAAATAGCAGCTGCCAGCAGACAAAATGACAATTTTGAAAAAGGATGCGAATTGTAAAAACATATTATTCTGAAAGATTTATTTTATTTGCAGAAAGTCTATTTATGATAGTAAAAGTTTTCATAACATTAATATATATGTTTAGGCCTAATTTTAGTTTTATAGCATCATTTATGCCATAGTCCGGATCATGATAGGGTGTACGCCAAACTAAAACTTAATGGATCCACAGTTTGTAAGCCAAATTTTTTCTGCCTTCCCTAACTGTATGCCACCTTTACAGGTTCAAATTTCTTACTTCAAAACTATTCAATGAAAAGTTGAATAGTTTCCAACTCCAAGATACCAATAGTACACTATATACTATAATACACACTATAATACACTATATGGCACATAATGCCAGTTAGTTTCAATTAGCAAATAATCAGTTGATCAGTTAGCATTAATCCATGAATTAGTTAATTTAGTTAACAAAAAATGGAGCACATCACAATTTAAATACTTAATTACATCTATGTTATATAAGGGGCGAGTGGGTCAGTGGCTAACGTCGCTGCCTCGCACTCCAAAGGACACTAGTTCGATTCACCCTTCAAGTCACGATTAATTTTGGGACTTGTTGGGGGGGTTTGGACAGTAGCGACCGGTGGAGGTGCACCATATTTCATGCAATCAAAGCTTGAAATAATAGCCTCGCTCCTACCTTCTGTGTGCCTGTTCTGCATTGTATGAGTTTGTGCATTGGCACTGGTACGTTAGACCTTGCGGGGGGTGGCTAGAGGGCGGGTGTACACCGCCAAGCGCTCTCTGGAATTCTGTCAGCGCGATTGGATAAGTGTACACTCATCACCCGCCCCCCTGAGGACTGATTACTTATCAGCCTTCCGCCCTGGCTTGGTCTGCTCTGTGCGTGTGGGGCTGGGGTGGGGGGACACTGCTGCCTATTCTGGGTGCCTCCTGCCCTCCCCAGCTGGTCTGTGCTGCTGTGTGTGGTGCTTGCTCAGGGGAGGCAGCGCGATGGGCGCTAAAGCGCCTAGTTTGCCGGTCTGGGGGTGTGCCACTCCGTCACTTGTGTGACAAGTGCCCCGGGCCCCCCTGCAGATAGATAGATAGATAGATCTATGTTATATATATCCCTGTTATACTGCAAGCAAGTAAATATATATATTATGCCTTTAGCAGCAGGTTTTATTATAATATTAAAATTATTTATTAGAACAATAGATAGGAATATATTTTGTTAAAGTGAATGTATTTTTAACATAAATTCCATTTTTAATTATCTTGCAAATTCCTAAAAATACCAAGGTTTATGTATATTACATTGCAAGTTTGCAACAGTAAAAGCCTGTATGCCACTCACACCAATAGATAAGGCCCAATTTTTTGGTTGTATGCTAATGTACGCCAATAGGGTTAGCAAGGGGACTATGGCATTTGAGGACTATGGCTTCAAAACTTTGAAGCAGTCTTTCAAGAAAAATATTTTAGTCTTTGTGGCATTAGCTTTAGCTTTCATGGATAATTGTGTTGTTTGTCATGCTGTTGTTATAGCTAGGCAGCATGCCTTTCAGTGTGATATGCAACCATTGGCAATGTTTGGAAATGGGAATATTTTGTTCCAGCTTTGTGTATTTATCGGCTACTTATTGGTTCCTAAATTTCCAGAAAAATCCTAGCATTCTAACCAATTATAAGATGTTTATATAACATTTCAATATAAAGCTTGATGAAATAATTAGTTATTATGACTAATGCCAACTTAAGCATATGAATGAACTATATTTTATATTGTCAGACAAAACAACTATATCATGTATTGGGAGACAAAAGGTGGCAGACAAAAAAGGGTGGACAAAATGATTGTTACACAACTAGCTAAGGTTGAAGTTGCAATGTGAATAATTATAGTCAGTTGTATGTTTAGGGGCTCCAGTGAGAAAAAAAAATAAATCCATATTTTTGGTTTTCTTGTGTTACAGATCTTGCTTGTCTAAGTTAAAAGACACATCACTCATCAAAATTGGTCAAGTAATAAAAAGTTATAGCAGTTTTTTAATAAACATTTTAGTTGTTTTTGTAATGTACGAGGGTTGTCCGGCCAAAAATAGGACTGCTCAAATATTACTTCAACTATGTGAGATATGAATCTGAAAATCGATAATAATATTTTTCAATGTCTATGGACATAACTCCTCAAAAAGCTACAGCAGCGCATTTATGGTTTCTTGACACTGCTTAAGGCAAGCTTTTGCCTATCGCATACCCCTACGACATTTCCTAGCACTTATCTTACCACTTACGATGGTTAAATAGCGCGAAATCGTTGTTGACTGCTTCAAGGCCGGGAGATTGGCCAAGGAGTGCATGCAGCACCTGCAGGCCATCTACGGCAGCGAAGCCTTGTCGCGGAGCCAAGTGTATTACATATTTGAACAGCTTCGTGAAGGTCACGATGGCTCTGATGGCAGAGGTCACCATCGTGATCCAACTGTTAGGACGCCAGCGAATGTGGCGATGGTTGAGGAGCTGATCAGCGACGACAGGCGTCTCACTGTCAGGGAACTGTCTGACTTGACTGGCATATCGAAGACAACTGTTGACGAGATTCTGACCAAGGATCTGCAGCTCAAGCATGCGTCAGCAAGATGGGTGCCGCACCTTCTGACTGAGGAGAACCGAGCTGAGCGAGTTCGCTGCGCCAAGAACTTCTATCGCCTGATGCGCAGCAATCCCGGCTTCCTTGATCGAGTCATCACTGCTGATGAGACATGGCTGCACTATGTGACGCCAGAGACCAAGGTTCAGTCGAAGCAGTGGGTTCCGCGTGCAGCTGCGGCCCCAACGAAAGCGCGGGTGTCGCGCAGTGCCAAGAAGACCATGGCCATTGTGTTCTTCGACTCGAGCGGGCTGGTGTACACGCATTATGTGCCAAATGGGCTGACGGTCAACAGCCAGTACTACTGCGAGGTCCTGGACACTCTGCAAGATCATATCAGCCGCAAGAGGCCGCAGCTGGCGCGAAGAGGCTGGTTCCTCCATCATGACAATGCCCGCCCCCACGTGTCAGCGTTGACCCAGCAGTTCCTGGAGAGGCGAGGCATTCAGACTGTGCCACATCCGCCGTACTCCCCGGACTTGGCCCCATGCGACTTTTGGCTATTTCCTAAAGTCAAAGCCGCGATCGCTGGTGCCCGTTTTGACTCCCTACAGGAGGTCAAGAATGCTTGGGAGGGGGTCACGACCCCTATGCCTGCGTCTAGCTTCGCTGAGGCCTTCGACAAGTGGCTGGTGAGGTGGGAGCGGAGTCTGGAGAAAGGTGGCAACTTTGTTGAGAAGTGACTCAAGTTTCGTTTTGTTTGCATGCATTGTTGCTGAGTTATTAAAGCAGTCCTATTTTTGGCCGGACAACCCTCGTATTTTTTCTATAAGGGTTTCCATAAGCATATAGTTCATTTTTTGTTATCTACACTATGGAATATTTATATCTTCTATTAACAGTTAACACTCAGTATTTAAGTATTAAATTTAGATTTTACATTGAATAGGATTACTATGCTGACAAGATGTTTTTTGGTTACAATATAAAACTCTTTTGGCTTTCAAAGAAGTGGCAAAGTCATACCTATTCCATAGCTTAACAAATAGACGTAGCATAGACATCAATTTACTATTTACAGTCAATTGCGAAAGCCATCTGAAATGCGTGAAGGGGGTACATTAGAGAAACATGTTTCTGGGAGATTCTGCTAAAGGAAAATAAAAAGGTTTGAGTATATCATATTCTACATAAAATTCTATGTAAAATTTTAATGGGATACACTTGGAAAACACTATAGACAATGATTGAAAAAAAGAAAAGAAAATTTTAACCAAAAAATTAGCAAAGTAAAAAACTTTCTTTTACTAAAAAGAATTGTTAATATAGGTTTTTATATCCTCTTTCCTAATTTTTAATTTGTTTATTTCAGTATCAATGTATTAGTAAAATTTTTAAGTTCTATGTAAGGTAGTTTTTTTTTCTAAATTTTGATCACACAGAATACTAAAAAAATAACCAATTTTGGCACTGAATAACTTTTTCGTTTTTGCACTAATTGTAGCAGTAAATCTAGCTAGTATACTGACAAGTAGCAGAGCACTACTACTTGCCATCATGGATGTAGACTCACTAGTATTAGTACTCAGACTCAGAACTGGCACTTGCTTAGTATACTTGGTACTAGTATACTAGGTATACTTAGGTTAGCTATATTAGGTATACTAAATATACTAGGTATTGACTTTAGTTGTGGCTCATAGTTGGAATCAGCATCTTCATTAAGTTCATCTTCAGAACTAACATTTGGACTAGGTTTATCATTACTTAGGCCTATTGCAGGTGACTTCTTAGAAAGGCTATTGGGCTACTCTTTGGCATTGCCTTCTTCTGTTGTCAACCTAGATCTTGGGCCTGTTCAGTCATGAATCTGTTAGGCTGATAACTTAACCTTGATTAACCCTTGACTGTTGATTCATGTTTATAATTGAGAGTTATTCTCTTCAATAAAACCATCAATACAAGGGGTGTTCAATAAGTTTCTGGATACAGAAAAAAGATAAAATAAAGAATTAACATTAGGTCTTTTCAAAGTACTTCCCAGCAGTTTCAGTGCACTTCCACATCCTCTCAAACCAAATAGAAAAGCAGCCATTCCATTTGGACTGAGGGATATTGTATAGGCAACTGTGTAAGGCCTCAACAGCCAACTCTGGTGACTTAAACCAAACTCCTTTGAGCAGGTGCTTGACCCAAGGGAAGGAAGGCAAAGTCACACAGGGTCAGGTCTGGACTATACAGTGAATGTTAAGGCAGCTAGATACATTCTACTCTATAATGTTAATTTGTTGTCCAGTATGGGCTAGGGAATTGATGCAACAGGCCATGAGTTTGAGTCTTTGCATACCTGTCGTTGATGGCCTGTAGCACCTGCAGTGTGCATTTGGTAACAGACCATCTGGCAGTCATTGTCCACTGTTTTAGCAGTGGGATGAGGGAAATAGGACTGCTACAAGCCACAAAAGCAGCAACCATTTCCTTGTCAATGCTTTAGGACTACACCAGCTTTGAAGGTGGTTGGCTGCCAACTGGGGTCCACTGAGTCGAATGCTGCTTGCTTTTAGGGTTGAAACTGTATACCCAGGTTTCATAACCTAGGTATATCTCCCGGGTGCTGGTTGACCTTACATGTTATATGTTGAGCATGGCTTGGCACCAATCGACCCAGGCCTGCTTCTGCTCCTGGGTCAGGTGGTGGGGTACCCAATGGGTGGATACCTTGCTCAGCCTGAGTCTTTCATGCAGAATGATGGTGGTTCCCAATGAAATGCCAATAGCTGTGGCTAATTGCTGAACTATCATTTGTGGATCTTCTTCAATGAGTGCTTGCAATGTAGCACTTGCAATTTTCACTGGTTGTCAAGCTTGAAGGTCTTCCCTCAATCTTTGTCTTAATGTGACAGCTGACCCCGATGACACTGGTACCAGTAGTGCTAGTACACTGGTACTAGAAGCCACCTAGAAAGAAATAAAAGAGATATAAACCTGATTATTACTGAATTGGCAATTCCATAAGAACTATATTCTTATATTAATAAGCAGAAAGACAAAATATGTCAAATTTTAGCAAAAATATTATTATGTCAAATCACTTCTATGTTTAGCCATTGTTTAAAGAGCAAACAAATATACTTGAAAAATAGAAACCAAATGAACAATGTTTAAGTGTCAGATTATTTAAAGGATTGTGAGCATTGTTAAGCATTGATTTTAGTGACTTTGATTTGCCTTAGGCTTCATACTGTGATAATGTGATATGAGCAGTTGTAAAATTAATACAGCTATAAATATAGATATCAAATTTACAAAAAGGTTTTAAACAAAAGCTTTACTTTTTATTGTACTTAAAAAAATTACAATATTTTTTTATTTCCACCTACAAAGAGTTCCTTTTCTGCCTTTTTATCATGTTTTAAACTTGCAAAATAACTTGACATTTTGATTTTTAATATCTAAATGTTTTCAGACAGTTTTCAGACACAATCTACATAAGTAAATAAGAAACCAACAGAAACATAAGAAACTAGTAACTGTAATTTTTTTTGCTTTTCAAAACATATTACAAGTAAAAAATAAGTCACTTTTCAGAGATACTTTTTAGTTTACTTCAAAAAGATGTCTTAAACTGCTCTTTAAGTCAACTTAAGTGGTTGTAGAAGCCAATTAGAAGATAACTTTTAGTCAAAAAAATTTACTTGGGTTACTGGAGGATATAATTTTAGCAAATTTAAGTATTCTGTTATCAGAAGGCAAAGGCACAACTTGCACATTGTTGGCAAAACTGCTGGACACAAACTTTCTGTAGCAAAAACACTTTCACAATGGCACTGGTTATGGATGTGTTAAATTGCATTCTTGGCTTATTGTCAAGAATAGCATATTGCACATTTTATATGCAAATTGATAAAATTCACAGAAGCCTAGCATATGTGCAACACAGGTGTAATTAAATGTTATCATTTGGATTCTCAAGCTTAGAAATTTGAAATATTTTCTTTATATTCTGGGTTTGTTAAATTATCTCTTGTTTTTTTGCCATGTCTCCAGTAATATTGAAAAACATTGCTTTAATTTTACTAGTCTTGCTAGATGCAAAATTAACAATTGTGAAAAGAATGCAATAATTTAATGTGTTGTAGGCAAAAGTACTTTCTGACATTCCTATCAGTTTTGCTTATTGAAATCCATTTTTAAACTCTTCCTGTGTTGGTTTAGAAACTTATTCCCATTGGGTAGCTATTTCAAAAGGTAAAAATCAGCAGCTTCAGGGCAATACAAGAAGTGAGCCAAAATATAAGCAAATTAGACATATTACTTTTATAATTGTAACTAAAATGGTATAGCATTTAATTGTAAACTTTTTAAGAAAAACTCTTAATTTTGTCTTTAACTGTAGAACACTAATCAAAAGTTACTTGATGGCACCAAAAGGACAATGGGCTGGAAAGCACTGATGCTCTAGCAAAATACAAATACAGAAAAGTTATAACCAAAGAGCAGCTGCCTTTAAGCCTAGATAGCCATGCAACAATTCAATACAGTTGTTTAAATGCTTTATAAATATTATGATGCACTTTTCTTTTTGACAAGGTCATTTATTTTTTTATCAATTAATTTATCAAATTTTTATGTATTTTTTACTGATTCCTTGAGTTAAGTTTGACAACTAATCAAAATCTTAACCTTCTAACCCTCTGTTTAAAAAAGACAAAGAGGTCTATGATCTGCTGTAACAAAAAATCTGAAATAAAAAACTGAACCCCTTATAGCATGTGCACCATAATATAAGAAGTAATGATAATAATTTTTTGAATATTTACAAAAAAATAAGATAAGTTCATAGCTGTTAAAGTCAAAATTTTCATTATTGGTCATTTTCATGATTTAATCATGATTAAAATGAAAATATAAATAGTAAATTGATAAATTGTAACTAATAGTTTATTATATAATTATTCGATATAAAATTATACACACATTTAAAAAGATATAATAAGTGCTATTTGATAGACATGAATAATAGTTATAATTTTCATTTAAGGCCACATTTTTTATTTTAATTCCAGCCCATAGCTAAAATGTCTAACCGGCCAACTAGAGGTAATCAGGTTGCAATGAGACCCCACCCTCCACAGAGGACATTCGATCCTACAATGAGGCGTCCGATGGGACCTAGGGGCTCGTCTGGACCACCCAGTAGGCCTTTCGGACCACCTAGGCCTAGAGGCTATCCAGAGCCACGTGGCATGCGGCCTCCATTTTTGCCTGTCCAGCACTTCTATGGCCCGCCGCCGAACACAAGACCTCCGCCTTATTTGATGAGACAGCAGCAGCAACAGCAGCCGCCCCCGCCACCTTATGAACTGCAATCTGGGTCCTTTCCCATGCAGCAAATGAACCGGTTGATTCTGCAGCAGCCAGGAGGTCAGGGTCCACCAGTTCAGTCCTGGGTTCCCGAAAATCAGCTAAAGCAGCACGGAGCCGGTCCCGATTTAGGCCAAGACAAAGGCCCCTCAAATTCAAGTGCAGTGCAATTATTGGAGACTCAGCCTGGTCAAAATAGCACGCCACCGCCGCAGTCTGCTACTGGGCAATGCTCTGCTGAAGATGGCGACGATGTCGTGTCTCTTTTTGGCGGCAGCGACTTTGGCGATAATGAGAATGCCAATGGTAATGCAAATAATGGCAAGTCTGATTCAGGAGACAAACAGCAGCAACAGCAGCAGTCAAATAATGCAACTGCCAAAAGGCTGTTGGAGAATCCTACAGATGCTTCTAGGGCGCCAGTCCTTAATTCAACGCTCGACTCTGGCAGACAGCCAGATTTGCGTAGTCAGTTAGGACCATCGCGAGCTTCTCGCGGCAGTTGCAGTAGCGGCGGCACTGGGGTCATCAGCGGCGGCGGCTTACTGCCCCGTCCGACGGCTCAGTCGCCAGCTGGTCAGCCACGTGTGCTACTACAAAAGCCGCCACCACAACAGGTGCAGCAGGTATTCGGGTTTTTGTATTTGCTAATATTCTTAAGCGACAGTATGCAATTAAATCGGATATGACACAGTAAAGCAGAGTACAATGAAAAAAACACGGATGAGTAAATTTTTAGATTTGTTTATTGAAACAGCAGAATACCTTAACAAATCGTGTTATGCCCTCCAAGAAAGAATGCTTCCTCTTATTTTGTCTATCCATTTATCGGCTTACAGTGCCGATGGGAAGCATCGTAGAATTGAAGTCTAATATCCTAAAGCACTCAGTATTTTTCTATTGAGAATCTACAGGATAATATCAACCGTGCTATGCCCCAAGTGTCTTAGCAGCACTAAATAGTGCCATGAAAGGCATACTCTATCTTGTACACATACCCTAAAAGTGCTAACCTTACTAGCGAATGAGTTAAACGTGTTATTTATTTAGATTTAAAAATGCTTTTTTAGTCTCTAAAAGTCTTTAATTTTTAGTTTTACTTTTAAGCCTCGTTACTCATTGATAAAGGCCTCATTGACTCATTGACCAACTCCTAACCTCTTTAACCAACCCTCAAATCAAATTGAAAACAAGTCGTTCGACACTCCGCCGCACAAGCGAGCTCGCACGCTGCTCAGCGACGGACCGCCCAATATTGGTGCTGTATTTAATCAACGTGGCGGAGTACGCGGCGGTCGTGGCAGCCTCGGTGTCAATCGTGGAGGTCGCCCAGGCGGAGGAGGCAACACCGGCGACGCCGGCCTTTCGCGCACTCTTCTACCGACACCGCACGACGATCAGGATTTTAGTCAGCAGGAGACCGATGACTTCTACAATGGCCCAGATGGAGACAGTGATGGCATCGAAGGCTCCGCTGGGACTGACTCAGCTGGCAGATATCTGCTTTTACCTCCGTCTGCTTCCGCCGCTTCTACGTCAAAGCCACCGCAGGTTGGGCTACTACAGGCGCCGGAGCAGCTGGCGTCTTCGTCTTTTCTGCCAGCGCCTGCAGGAAGCGGCGCATCAGGCCGAGCTTCTTTGCTTGGCGGCCCGCCTGGCCGCTCCCAGGTGCTGCTGCCGCCGCCGCGTCAGGTTGAGGCGTCTGCTGATACAATTCGAGTGTCTCTATTGACTTCTCAGCAGGCGATGATTCTGCCTACGTCATCGGTTATGTCGTCCGCTGTGTCTTCTACAGCTATCGCAGCCTATCCGGCTCAACAACTGCCTGTCGGCTCTGCTGGCGGCCCTTTTGGCGTAATTGGCGATGGCCTACTTGGCCGTCAGCCGCGTATGCTTCATCCCCATCAGCAAGTCCCAACTGTGAAGACGGAGGCTGAAATGCGCGCGGAACTTACCGAAGCATTTAAGAGTCAGCATTTTGAGCAGGGCTACGAGCTGTTGAAAGTGGCCAGAGCTACCTATCCGCACGAGTTTACGGATCTTGTTGTCTATGAAGTTGTTGAGTACTGTGCCAGCAAGAAGGAAGCACTGGAAGTGTGCGTCCTGACAGCTCGACTTATCAGCGAGCCAAATGTCAAGTAAGTAAATAAAATTCAATGTGGCTAAATCTGTTACAAGTCTAGATGCCCTTGGCAGTGGCCAACTTGATTATGAATTTCTCATACCTTTCTATCCTATCCGTCTAGACTGCTTGAGCTTCTGGCAGATTTAGCCGAGAAAAATCCAGGCCAGCTGCGCCCGCTAACAGATGAACTCTGGCTAGTGTTTAACAACGTGCTTACCCTGCAACCGGATGCCACTGCTATGATGGCCTTTATCAGGTATGAATTGAACGGCAATTTAAAAAAATTGTTTTAGTTCGATTACTAGGTAATAGCTTGTTTATTATAACTATACATCAACACGCATTCAGGTGCTTTTCTTCTTTGAAGAGCTGGACAAAAGTATGGGGCGCCGTTGACAGATTCGCTCCGATGCAGATCATCCCAATCGAAGGCTTCATTTTCTGTCTAGAGGCACTGGTGAATGGCAACGCTTCTGAATTTGTTAATCTGGGCATCAGCCTGCTGAGCAACATGGACCCGCAGAATCTGCAACAGGTCGGTCTGGAGCTCGTTGAGCGTCTCTGGCTTCGCTGCGCCCTGGATGGCAGCTCGGAGAATGTTCTCCGTATTGAGCACATTCGCGCTATCTTCCATCTAACGCCGCTGCAGCAGAGCAACTTTTTAAATCGCATCCGCGTCAAAGTCACTGAGTTGGTCATGGGAAACGATTTCGACACTCTGTGCAAATTTTTCTCTTCCGTATCTAACCAGGAAGTTCTATCCGAGTTTGTTATTGACGCATTCCACGTTGCGGAAGATCCACAGGCCAAGTTTGAACTGTTAAGCAAGGCCATTGCTGAGAAATGTAGGTGGCAATGTTTTTTGTTTTTAAGCTGTATATAAAATTGGCTTAACTACCGCTTTTGCATAGCTAGTTTACCATCAAAGCTCACTTATTCTTTCCTCAAATTTCTACATTTATCAAGCAATTTGTCAAACGAGCAAACAGAAAAACTCTGAAATTTCTTAATTTATAGCTCTAGTAAAGCAGTATTTTTGGGAGCGTCTTTTGGGAGGATTTTTGGGAGGATTTTTGGGAGCGTCTTAATGGAGTAATATTGATAATGATGAATCCAGAGTTGTCCTTTACTATCGGCTTTATCGACGCATTTTAAACGTCTCGTTTACGACTCTTAAATGACTGAGCTTTTTTTTAAATGACTCAAACTCTTAAGACCAATAACTATTTATATTAGTGACTCTAGCCAAAAATGATAACACCACAAGTTGTTATTACGATTCATTGAGATTAGAAAGGACAAAACATCATCAATTATAATCCTTTGTACTGCTGTCGAAGCAATTCAGAAGCTAACAGCATTGCTAATTAAAGCTATCTTGTCTTTTGATATTTCGTAGTTATTCTTTCCTTTTAATATCCCTGGACCGCTCTAGTCTTAAGTGACTAAAAAGCTCCCGAAAAGTCTTAGAGACGCTGGCATTGTTTTTTTTAATGTTCGATTTACATCTCAATACTTTTGTCATCTCAGTTCGCAGCCGCAACCCAACTATGGAGGCCTTTATAAGCCAGACAGCTGTGCGACTCCTAAAAAAGTCAGCCGACCGAATGCAGTGGGCCGACGCTTTAAAACTGCTGCGCAGTCTGCGTGGCCTGAACATCAATCTGTTCAAGGCGGTCAGTTTGACCCAACCGGACATGTCCGAGTCGGCCATCGCCAATCTTGCCTTCCAAATCTACATGCGCAGTCAGTGCTACTCTATTGCGGCAAGCATGCTGTCGGCTGACACATCTCCAATCGGCCTCGCGTTGCCAGTAGCTGGCGAGCACGCCTCGTCTCGATTCCAGCTCTTGCACGAGTTGTGCACCGCCTGCATTGCTGAGGGTACCCTAGCCGACGCTGCAGCTGCCCTGAACGCCATGATGCAGCATCCGGTTTCGCGAAGCAGTGGTGAGATTGGTTTCTTTTTACCTTATTATCTTTCTATTTGAACTATCGGCAAAGTAGTAAATTTTTAGGGTATGTAAAATAATCCAGGAATTTAAAATTGTCTGTATAATAATCCTATTCATATGATCTAGTATATATATATTTATATTGATTTGGGTTTTGATTTGGCTTTAATATGAATATAAATTTAAAGTATAATTTAAAGTAGGGAAATTCTTAAAATTTGCCCAAGTTTCTGTGCGTCATAAAAAAATTATTGTAAATTAAGTACTAAAAAGACTTTTTTAAACAGAGGTTAAGTTTTTGGAATATCAAAGTAGTATTTTTTACTGCAATCATAATAAATCGTAAAAGTATGCAACGTATAGCCAACTAAATTTTTTTATATCGAAAAGATATTTTATAAAAATAGCTTTTGATATTTATGGATTCTTAGCTCCTTCCTGTAAATTCAAGGTAACAAGCGTTTTAGTGGCATCCAACTTGTTGTTCATATAAACACTTATACATTTCTTGATCTTCACAAGCAAAAATAAAAGTAACATTTATTTACTTTCATAAAAAATTCTATATAAAACCTTCTGAATGTAAAACCCTATGGTTTGTATATTTTTTATCGCGTTTGCGTGTGTTAAGCATTTAAATTAGTTCGTTATGTTATTTTTGTATCTACAAAGCAAATAAAATCCACTAGATAATTTCCGTCCTTTATCTGCGCCTTATCTGCTCGGTAGGCTTGGCTGCGCCAACAATATCTTCGAGAAGTAATCTGGAAGGAATAATAATGTTAAAAATGGAAGTACAGATTATTTCAACACTTCTGCGTTGGCGTAAAAATACTTAGAAGTTTGAAAGTTGTAATCTTAACATAGTGCCCCATCAAACTAACGCTGGTGTCATTTACAAGTCTCATTTAAGTTCTAAAGCTTATTAGCTGTGAAGAACCCGATACAGTTCTAAAGTTTTTATGATGAAAAACATAAGCCCTAGTTAATGACATAAAGCCAGCTAAATAGTGAGGCTGTCTGATATCGGATATCAGTGCCTCACGATCGCCGACTCCAGACCACCCCTTGGTGCTGGCATTCAAGAGGCTACAATCAATTATTATTGATTGAGTCTGAGATCAGGTAGCTTGCAGACCGCCAAACCACACAATGTGGATCCGTTTGGCCTCCTTCGATAGTGATAATGGTATACCTGGTTTCATGCAGTCTGGAAATTTTTTTTAAGTCACATAGGGTACTGTCTAACTGCCGACTGATCATCGCCTGTGCCGCATGACTGGAGTGACTGTCGAATTCGCCAGTATCTCCAAAAAGGCCTGACAGCTCCCCCTCTCGGATAGCACTGAGTTCTATTCTATTATAAACCCGTGATTATACGACTCGCTGTAATTATTTTATGTAAAACTCCTATGTCATAATTTCTAGTCTTCTTAGAAGCAGTGCACTTGGCGGTTGCTATCGGTGTCAAATCCGAGAGTAAGCAATTTCTATAGACAAGCAGTTGTTTTTTCCTGTTCATTCATAACTTTCCATTTTCTATATTAGTCTGACTTGCGGGATTCAGTGTCACCAAAAGCCGTCAAAACACATGGCCAAAACATGGAGGAATGAAGCACTTCGCTGTGGAACACACCTTGCCGAGGCTAGGGCTGCTAGATTTGAATTTACTTTTGCCAAACTAGGAATTAAAAAAAAGATATAGTAGCTTATAAAGTATGATTTGGTAAAAAGACCTGCGTCTTGCTCGGTAGCTATTTTATGTGAATTACAAAGTGGAAAATATTTTGTAGCCCCAACCAAAATCTCTTTAATTTATGCAGAGCTGAATAAAGTCTACAACGAATTTCTGGCTGCCTGCTGCGAAGCCAGCAGCGAGGATCTGAAAGTCGGCGTCGAGATTATTCCTAAAGCACACACGGCCTCCCTAGTGATAAGTGCCACAGTCCTGCGAATGCTTCTATGCGCTTCGTTCAAACACGGAATGAAGGCTCACGCTAAAGAATACCTGATGCTTGGAACTAAAGTGGGCATCTATCCTGTAATTAGCGTCTCCTGTCCCGGCCCTAAGACCGTTCAGCTGCAGAGCGATCTGGCTAAGGATGAGATACAGGTTATTCTAAGCAATCTTTTCGTTAAGCTAAAGAAGTATCTGATGGAAAGTTTGCAGTCCCGCGAACTTGACGTTATCCAAGAGTGCACCATCAAGCTAACTGCTTTGGGAGTTGGCAATCGTGACGCCAAGTTCATTGAGGTGCATAAAATTCAGAGCAGCGAGCAGGCTGTTCTACAAAGAGCGTCTGAAATTTTACAGACTCCTAACAACTTCCAAAGCGTGGTTTCTACACGCTTTTTATCGGAGAATGGTGTCAGCGTTCTTAAGTTGGATGGTACGATGGTTTACCAGTGCGTCTATTATGTTGATGAAGATGTCTAAACCATTAAATTTAGTTTATTTTCTAGTTACCCTTTAGGTAGTCCAAATTTCAGTCTAGTTAGGCTTCACTTTAATTTTTTTATTACTTCTAGGTAGTGTTTTAATCTACATGGAACAGTTGACTGACATAAGCCACTATTAATTCTGCATAAATTTAAGTTTCCTTTAACTGTTTCTCCGAATGTTGCATTAAATTGTGTATTTGTCAGTCTGAATGTAACTACTTATCTAATAGCAAATCAAACTTAAAGTATTACTTAAACTTATAATTACTTATAATAACTTCTTCTTACTTGGACTTAAAAATTCTGTCATTAAAGTAAATTATCAGCTTAGATTCACAAAAACGTATAAACTTTGCTGGCACTAGAGTACATTTACATTTTAAAGTAATAATTAAAAATATTTTATGTAGGTCAGTATTTTAAGTAACTGACGGAAGTATAGTGACATTTTGTATTGTAGCTAGTTTACTTCGGTAAAATGTTTAGCTGTTACTTTATTATCGATCCTTAATGGAAAAAACTTTGTTAGTTAGTATATAACTTTTCGTAATCTATTTAACTGTACTAAGTCATATTGCATAAATTTTATTTTCAATAGTGCTAAGATACTGTTTCCTACTGGCTGGCTTTACTATTGTGAGTGTTTCGGCATGTTTGATTATTTTAATAAACTTTCACAATTATTTTAATCTTTCGAACCCAAAGTGAAATGCTACTTATTCGCGTTCTAAAAATAGTTCATTTCATTTTTTATGCTAAAATCTTGCAACCAACTTACTACCGGTGGTGGGCGAAACGCCATTTATAGGCCGCGAGGCCTTATCGCAACCCCAGGGTAAAAGCAAAGGAGCTTAGCCTTAGCCCATCCCGCGTCAGCAGCAGCAGCAGCAGCAGGCAGGTTCACTGGGTTAGAGTTGGCCATGTTTAACCTACCGAGCTCTCGGATCCTCTCCGGAGTGGTCAGCTCGTTCTTCACACAACTGCACACTGGGAGTGACCAATGTGCAGTCTACGCTCTTTATCGAAGAATAAGCGAAATGTGACGTGTGGCGCTGCTGTTTTCTCACCTAAGCCGCAAATAGGGCAGGTGGGATGTACACAGTTTAGAGTGACACTTGTCTCTGGAAGAAGCCATGACATATGATGGTCATGCACATCTCGCTAAGGCCATTTCTGTTTACGAGTAGAAAAATCACGTAGTCAGATTTCCCGGTTTATTCAGGGATAGCGAAACGGGCTTGCCTGTAGTCTTCACAGTCGCTCCAGAGGGTCTGGTGCCTCTTTAAGAACAAAAGCATGATAGGAGCAATGATTCTTTAGCATCAATGAACAAGTGAACAACAAGGTATAAATTTACCCAATTAACCAATACTCCAAGTTGATTACATGAATTTTAGCTCATGGAACAAAAATAATACACTAAAATGAATTCGTCTCTAAATTATTAGATTTTTAGTCTTAGGTTTCATTAAAATATGTGAATTTTTGCTTAGTAGCTAAAAGGCAATGGCATTAATTTTGTTTATTAATAATTATTTTAATGGCACTTAACCTGGCTTGTTTTACATAAACTATATATGAAAGAGTTAGGTATGTCGATTAGGCGCACGGAACTTCCAATCGTAGAAATTTCGAACTTCCAATTCCAATTGTCGGAATTCTTATAATGACATTCTCGAGCTCGGAATTCACAATAGAACGTGGGCCCAATTAAAATCTCTTGAAAATTTCGTGCAATTAATCCTTCTAAAGGGCGTTTTCAATTATTAGTAGAACTTACCAAATATTAAACTACTCGTATGATTGTATCTGTGAATATATAGACAAAATATATATATAAATATTTTAGGCAATCAAAGCTAAACAGGTCGGCACTTTAGAAAGTAATCTTAGTAATTTAGTTAATAATAGTAGCGGAGAGGCTAGTCTGACTAAGATTATAACAGATTCTTAAAATGTAGATACTTCAACGCAAAGTTGAGACTTCTTAGTCTGAATCTTAGTTATATTATTATTACCAAGAGTGCAAATTTTATCATGATTCCGTAGTTCGTAGTTCCGTATTCTGTAGGGCCTAACTAAATTTCAGAACTTCTATTTAGTTAGGCCCTTTTAGATTTATCGTCTGTATTTGTAAATGTCAAACTTTATCAACATTTCTGCAGCAAATATAGATTTACATATTTACATATTTCTCTGGGGGCTAGAAAAACTTGAATTGAGTAAAAAATACTATATTCTCGCGTCGTTTCTGGCGAAAATTCACTCAGCCAGCGCTTCGTTAGAAAAAAGCGCCATAGCGCCCTCTGGAACCGAAGTGTCTTTATCAGCTTTAGCATCAGAGATGAATGCGCGCAGACGCTCAATCTTGAAAGTATAGGCTTAGTATATTTCTTTCTAATATAGTTAGACTACAATTTTTGGCTGCGTTAATTTTTTGTCACCAATATGCCGTAAAAATTGCAAATTTCAAATTGCACACTAAAATTATAATAGTTTTATAAAAAACTTGTTTCTATAGTCAATCAAAGTAAAGTATACTCAGAGTAAAATCTGAATGTGTATAAGTATACTAGACAATTTTATAAAACAAACAGGTGATAGTGTGACGATATTAAGGCAAAATAACGAAGGCTCGGCGAAATCTAGTCGGCATTTCTTGGAATCCTCAATTCTCAGATGGCAGGCTTAGTGAATATAGTGTAGCGGTAGCACTTTACTTGTTTATTTGGGTTCACTGGGGCGCACGACAATTAGTAAGTGATTAAGGCAGGTGCAGGAGCTCTGACGGCGAAACGAACAAAGGTGGGGCTAATTTGTGAGACGAGTAGAGATCAGAGTGGCACGGAGTGGCAGTACAATAAGGCTGGAAAGGGAACGGCACGGAACGGAACGGCGGGACGGTGGAACGGTGGCGCGGTGGGGCGCGTGAAGAGTTTTGCGTGTTGATCAGACACACGAAACTCCCACTTCTAGATAATGGGGAACAATTGCCTAGGAATTTATAACAGTCACGAGACACTTACTGCAATTGCTTCTTATTCCTTAAGTAGTTTGTAGTTTTCTGGGTCCTTGTAGTCCTTGTTCTTCTTATTCTGGTCGACCGTGAGGTTTCGAGTCTGTGTTTCTTGAGTCTTTGGAGTCCTGTCTTCTTTGTCTTCCTGGCAGCTGCTTGAGTTTGTCTGTTGGCCAATAAATGACGAGAGCGAATCAGATTACTTGTCGGTTTCCTCGAGCTCAGAATTCACAATATAACCTTGCGCCCTAGTGAACAATTGAAATCTCTCTTGTAGATATCTAATAGGTCCTCTGAAGGGCGTCTTCTTCGTTACCTCCGAAAGATAACGGATAACTCAAATCAAATCAATCAATAATCCTCTAGGAATGTATCCTAGGAAAAAAGGAGGCCTTTCTCAAATGTATCGACGATATGTGGCTCTCGTAAACTTAGTTTAATTAACAACGATTGCTAGCAATAAATAACTCTGTCTAGTAAAGCGCTTACCACTTGTCTTTCCCTAAGAGATGAGTCCTCTTTGTAAGCTTTTTGAAGTCCGGTGGACCGCTCCGAGTCTGAATTTTCAGCTCGGATTTTCGCTTATATTTATAGTAAAATTTTGGGGGCAAACCGGTTTAGGACCGGGTGTTTACATTGGGCATACATGTTTGCACAGTGAGGTCAAACTTGTTTGTTCAGCTGCGTTTTGGGGGTTTTTCAGGTGAACATTACCATATTCGGAATTCAAGCAAATACAGATGTCGAGAACCGGTTCTTCGGTTTCATGTAACGTGACTTTGTTTCCAAAAAAGCGCATGACTCATTTCTAAAATTAGATTAAACGTTATGGCTGAGGTTTCCTTGTGACATTACTTTAAGTAGCGCGTTAAGCAAAAGCATATTTTACAACTTTCTATACGCGGGCGGGCTCAGGGGACCTAGTTAAATAGGCTAGGCAGACGGAAAACGAGGGTGATCGATAAATTGAGCCAACAGAGAGCTCGCACGCTCATTGGCTGAGAGAGTAATATTATAAGATTGCGACAATATTTTCAGGCAGCATGATGTACGTCAACGTCTACTGACAGTAACAATATAGCAACCCAGTTGCTAGAAACGTAAAGGCGTAAAATCAGCGACATGTATATATGCAAGGAAGCACTGAGTGAGTTACGGCACCACCTTGGCCATAACAACCGGAAAATTGCGCAGCGCGATTCACAGGGTCACATCAACGGCGAAGACGCAGGGGACGGAGACGAAGGGGCTTCTACCCAAAGTGACAACGTCACAGATAGTGTTTTAATAGCCTTTGATATATATTTTTCAAATTTATACGAGCGTAAGTACATTTAAATGATAAAAGGCCCACTAGGCCTATTAGTATGAGTAGGATTAACAAGAGGTGCATAAATAAACAGTTTTTGCTTATAATTCTAATAACAAGACTTTATGTAATTAAAAAGTATTAAATATATATATTACTTTATTACTTGTTTCCTGAAAAAGGTTAAATATTGTTAGATGCAGAGCACCAGCGTCTAGTTAGGGCGTGAGGACGCACCCGCAGCTGCAAGTCGCGGCGGTTCGCTGGCTTGAGCTGCTTTCAGTCGAGGCGTAAGGACGCGCTTGCTGGCGTAAATAAAGCTGGTACCGTATCCGTTCCAGAGAGACTTATACCTCTAGGCGGCGTTCGGACGCGCAGACCTTCCCCGCTATACGCAAAGAAATGACAAACGCCAACGCTTACAGTTAGAGGTGATGAGCTGAGTCTTGTCCCCTGCGCACTGAGGCAACTGAATAAAACTTTGGCATGCCGCCAACTGGCCAACTTCCCATCCGACTATTCTATATCGTGACGCAATAGTGCGTTTCGGAGGGTTTTTGAGACAGTGGTAAACATCAGCGAGAACATTTACTGCCTTACCAGTCGACGTTGGTTGGCACTCTGCAGATTAAACTGGTTAATTAGCCATTTAGCGGTTCCCTCGTCCGGGTAGGGCAATCTAGCTAATTTGTCGTTCAGGCAGCTCACACTGTTTAAATCCTTGTCACTCAGTCTGGAGGTCATCATACTCTCGTCTTCTCCCAGGGGCTTAAAAGCCGCTACTTCTTCGCCCTTCACAATACGGACTTCTTCTTCACCGCTATTCAACAACCTAACTAGGACATGGCTAGAGGCGCTAACCTGATCTAGGGAGTGGGCAACAAGGACTGGCGAATCTGAACTGAAAAGCTTGTTCCCAACTATCCCGTTGGATTGGACTTCGGCACCAACCGCTCTCCCAGGCACTACAGTCTCCGATCTGGGTGGCAGAACGGTGTTGCAAGCAGCAACGACGCGATTGACCTTACAAATGTCACTGGGTTCACGGAGGATGGGGATATACTCGCCGGCACACATCACGCGGTCAGAAGCCATATCCATGACAATCTGAAAGCTACTGCAAAAATCTAGACCTAGGAGCATCTCGGTCAAGGGCCCTTCTACGACTAGGAAGATGTGGGTCTTCTGCACCTTGCCAAGCTTTAGCTCACACTCGAGTTTTCCTAGGATCTCGGACCTGGCTCCGTTAAAACCGGTGGCGGCACGTTGCACACGAGCAGGCGTAAAGGTGTTGTTAATAGGGTCAGCGTCTAGGAGTTGATCGCGCAATTTTGGGCAGATCAGGGAGGCATTGGCTCCTGGGTCAAGGAGTCTCACGAACTTGGTGTCCGCAATCTCAACTTGGGCGAAGAACCCTCTCTGATAATTTGGCAAGTCTGAATTGGCCTCAGCAAACCTGGTTCCTTCGCTTGCTGGGCTCACAGCAATGGCTTTGTCCCGGGGTCTTCCAGGGTCAGCAACGCTGCTGAAGAACACACTGGCGCCCACTAGTTAGTGACTAAGGGCTAGGTCCATCAATGGTGGAGCAAACTGGGACAGATGTGTAAACACCGAGTCTCCTAGCTGAGCAGACTGGATGAATCCATAGGAATCACTCCATTGGGTCACCTTACCCTTCTCCCTGGGCTGGTGAGTTGGCCGAGGATTGGCTCTGCCGACAGGTCTGGCCAAGGACTGGGGTGTCCGAAACTTAGCAGGTGGGGCCCAGCTCCCCCTTTCTTGGAGTAGGGGCACTCAGCAATGAGATGGTCTGGTTCACCACACCTAAAACAGCTTCTGTTAACTGGTTTTCCTTTCCCAACTGTGACTGGGGACTTGGGGAAACTAGGTGGGTTGTCTGGCCTTGGTAGTTCTTGAGACACACTGTGCTGGGGTGGCCTCCGCTGTTGGGCCTTAGTTTCCAACTCCCTAATCCTAGCCTTGAGGGCTTGGATTTCCTCGGACTCTACATTCCTGACTTTAGGTAGCTCAGTCATCCGGAGCAGCTGTCTAGTCTGGGCAGTGGATTGGGCCTTGGCTAGCAACTCTTCCAAAGGCGTAGCTGGAGTCTCCCTTAAGTGGTTGATTAACTTCTCAGCAATAGATTTGTCTAGCAGCCCGTAGCAGAACCTAGTCCTCACCAGGGATTCGAACTCAGGTCGTTTGGGCTCAGCAGAGTTGGCTAAGCCAATTAAGCGGTCGAAATAGTCTACAATTGACTCTGAATTCATCTGCTGGGCTCCAGTCAACTCAATATAGAAGCTATCTGCATGGCTAGGCTTTCCATATCTATTCCGGAGGCGCTGAACAGCTTGATCAAAGGTAAGTTCAAGCAGCCTATGGTTATAGAAGAATTCCTGACACTCAGGTGCCAAGGAGGCAAGTAGGATGGCAGACCAATGTTCAAGGTTACTACCGCTGGCATCTAAATTGAGTCCACCAAATTTCAAGCTTCAGTTTTGGTGAGAATGCCATAGGTGGTCTAATTTTAGTATTGTTCTTGGGCATAGAACTAGTACTATTCTTAGTAAAGTCTCTAATTTCAGCTAAAGTCCTAGCCACATCACCTAGAGTAGGTTCATGTTCGGCAACACTACCTGCTTCAACAACTACATCAGCCTGACCAAGACTACCAGCTAGATTTGGGGACTCTCCCCAGCTTCCTCACCATTCTCACTTCCTATCATCACTCAACAGAGAAAATCAAAAGAACATAAAGATTCTAATCAAGAAAGAAACCAGGAGAGGAATAGAGAAACCCTGAATTGTAACTCAGACTATAAAATTAATTCAACTTAGTGACAGCCTTTATATATATGCATATAAATCTAACTAACTAATACTTAAGTCAGCACTAAGCTAATTGCTGTCACCAACAACCTATCTAATAAACAAAAAAAATATTAATAATAGAAACTCAGCTTCTGGCCTTTGCCACTGATGACAGATCCAGCACAGTCAGTCCTAAAGCACCAGTCAGCAGAACAGAAGTGCAGAGCAGCCAGGCAGGTCCAGCAGATTGGATGTACAGGTCGATAACCCAGGTCAGTCAGCAGGTACCGGTCAGCCAGGTGGGACAGCCAACAATGGACGGCAGAGGCCAATGCAGGGCGCAGCCAGGTAGGGCACGGAACGCCGCAGGGTGCAGGATGCAGCAGGACACAGGACGCAGGCACAATATCAGAGGAAGACCCGCAGCAACGCTGACTCACAGCCGACAGATGAAAGTAGCACAGCCTCAGTCTCGGTGCTACTTGGCGCTTATTCAATGGCAACGAGCACGGTGAACACGTGGAACACGTGGGACCTCCAAATAAATATATGTAACACTCGAGGACTCCGAATATGGACTATTGTATTTAGTAGTCTGCTTAACAAAAATTATTAACAGCTTCTGATGACGTTGGATTGGTGTAGCGGAGATGGACTGTCTAGTTATTTATTAAAATGTCGGTCCTAACCTGCGAGTTTATTTAGATTGTCTTGTCTTAGTAGAAAGGTCTTAATTAAGCTCTAGCGCCCACTATGAGTCCAACACCACTGGTAATCGGCCAAGCCGAAGCTTGAAATACGCAGCGAATCAGATTTTAAATACGGCGCGCAGATATATGGAATATAGTAAATGATAAACGGACTTTCAATGCTGCATTAATAATGAATAATATATGTACTATTATAGACTTTATATAGATAAATAGGAGAAATTATACATTAATATACTTTACTAGAAATACAAAGATGCAACTCACATAGAAACTAAAAATACATAGATAAATAACGACAAAATACGACTACAAAATAAATGACATCGTCACAGACATGTATGTAGAAAAGAAAAGTGTATTTTTAAATTAAAACGCATAAAGGAATTAACGAATCCAGCGTCCATTTTAAGTGCTGATGCCTTTTCGCTATTGTCAGCCGCTCTGATTCTTGAAATCATGTCGCCAGGCATCTCTGGCAGAGAATACACCACACCCGCTTGACAAAATCACGAGATTTCACGAGTTTGTCACGTGAAAAACTGGTAATTCAAACTCGTGAGAAACACGTTAAAAAGTGACCGTTATGATTACGAGTTTTTCACGTTATTAACTCGCAAAAACTCGTATATGCTTTTGTGGATGGTTTTCGTGCATATATACGAATATTTGTATACTACTCGTAGTCAATGCAGTCGGATGTTCCAACTTCAGGTATTAATTATATGCTAGCTGCATGCGAAATGGCCTATAGCTTCTCGCTCTCAGCTGACCCGATCTTTAATATTTCCGACTCAATTTATTGCCATGCCAGTTTGCTTCTGGAGAATGCATAATATAGTACTTAAAACGATTCATGAAAACATAGATGATATTGTTAGCACGTGTGCACATACTATAGCTACCAGCGCAAAAAAAGAAGCAAAACTTGTTAGATAAAGCTCAGCTGTCATAGCTGTCATGACGGTTAAATTGTGGCAGGTCGATTAACTCTGCTATGATTGATTTAAAAGAGTCCTAAAAATGTTTGTGAATTTTTTACTTTGTTAAAATATGAATGTATTCTTATAGAGAAGATACAGTAAAAAGTAGTTGAAATGTAATCTTCAATTTCTTCCATGCCTTTGACCTTCGTTTCAGGCAGACAGAATGGGGGTATGGGCGTCTTATAATCCAGGATATTCAAAATGCAGTTGCTCTTCCAGACTTAATAATTAGACACTTCATAGAATTACATTTTACAACGCGTAAACTGCATTGGCATGCTTATTCAAAATCACAATGAAAAGACAAAACTTTGCTGTACCGAAAAATTACTGACTGAAAATGGCTACTAAAATACTCGTAGTTTGCGCCGTAAAGTTTCTGGATTATGAAATTTAGGTTTTGTGAATGCATCCAAACGTAATGATTAAAAGCTGTAGTAATGTAATATTGTACATGATTACATGTACAGTGCCTGCCTATTTACACTGGTCAATAAAAGATTCTTACACGATTGCACTTTAAAAAGGACAAGTCTGACTAAAAGCAAGGCGGTCCAAATTCGAAGGGCCTCCAGGCTGCCCGGATGCGCAGTGGGTAGCAGCGGCGTCGACAACAGACTCGGCGTCAGCAGAATTTCATCTTCTGGAGCTGGACTTAGGATGGCTGCATCACTGTAGACACACTGTCGCTGGACACCAGCCCGGCAGGTCAGCAGGTTCTGATTGAATCGACGATGGAGATCTGGTCAAGAAAAAAGATGGTTCTTTTAGAACGACTCTCAGAACTTTTAAACTGACAGGCCTTTATAGCGATTCAAGGTTTCACATTCCGAAATTGGGGTGGGTGGCTGGTGCAGGTGTATGTACATTCGTTGCTCAATGTATGTTCCTTAGATCCATGAAGATGGCACGTGCAACAATGCATGAGACTACGAACTGACACCATTTTAAGTAAGATTCCAAAACTGGCGCCCATCATGTCATGCCAATGACCCAATGAGACATTTGAGGACAACAATAAAAGTGGCACCCTTTGAAATCCAAAAATGGCATCGAAGCGGATAAAAAGCATGACGTCTCATTCATGCGACTGCACTCACCATCCAAACAAAAAATGAAGAGTCACTTTCTCCAATATATCCCCTTCTAAAACCAACCTGGCCCCGACAGTCCAGTATCCACGCGACTCGCTAGGCCCACTCCATTCGCCTCGAGCTCACGCAGCTCGGCTGCCAGTCCGTTCAGCTGGTCTTGCCCCGTTTTGTGGCAGCTCGATTCCGCTAGCCTAGCCAATACGCGCCTTCTCTGAATGACGTCGTCTGGCAGTAACGACAATGTCGACGATGGCTCGGCGTTGCATTATGGTCAAAGGAGTCGGACATTTGACTGTTTCGTGCTCTTTGGATTCGGCCAGGCTCAACTTCATCTATGAATCTGGAGGAATGGAGGAATAATTGGAGTGGGGAATAATGAGCTGAGTTATAGACAGTAGATGGAATACTGCTGAGTATGGAAGAATAAATTAACATATTGCCCAAACCTTGCATTGCCTGTGCAATTAGACAGCTGAGCCTCTATGTGTGCTCAAGATGCTAATGAATACATAAGCTGACCCACCAATCGGCAGGCAAAGCATCTTGCACTTAATATAGTCCAGTGGAACGCGAGAAATCGTGCGGCTAAAGCGTGCTCCGGAAAAGATGCCGATCTGCGACGACTTTACTGGGAACGTGAAGTAGTCTTTGGCATCGATTAGAGCTCAAACAAACAGTTCATTTTCTCGAGCAAATAGAAATTTCATGACACGATTGTCGGCACTTAGGAACTAGCAATCCTTCCCATTACGCTTTAAATCGAAGCCTCGGGATTTAAGCAGCACCGTGGCGAATCCCTTGTTATTTAGCTTCTTAAAAGCAACTGCCGGACTTGACGGAGCAGCGGAGCTAAAAAATCCAAGCAGGGATTGATCCGTTCGTCGCACCAAGTTCACAAGTTGCTGCAGTGGCCTTGGTCCTGGGTGAATTAGACGCTTAATTCTGCCCAGGAAACTTTCAAAAGTAAAGTTGCTGAATGATTCTGCTGGGCCAAAGCGCTCACAGTCCATCGGCAGGTGCAACATGCTGTGGGCATTGTATGTCGAGCCTAGGATCCGGTTCGCATTCTCGAGAAAGAAAGCAATTTGCTCCTGCATGGCTGATGTACTCTGGCCATAGAAGTCGGGATGACAAACAATCCGCATGCAGCAGCAAATGCAGCAGAACAACATGTAGTATTCGCTGTCGGCAGTATTTCTTAGCACAACAATCCCAATGTAGTTGGAAAACAATCTTAGTTCCGTGGCCTTCCACATTTTCAAGTGCTTGAGGGAACGAGGTTTTCTGGCAAAATCGTTTGTTATCCATTCTCTTGCGATTAAGGCCATTGAAGCATCAAACTGATCCCTCAAAGGTCGTGACAAGCGAAATGGAGATTCTGCTACGCGGAGAAGATCAAGCATTTTAAGACAGATGCCCTTGTAGCAGCTGTGCTTGACGTCATTGGGGAAATCCCAAACCATATCAACTTGGGAGAGCCGCTCAAATGGTGTTTTAACAATTGGATGGACGCGATATTGTTCTCGGTGATGATCATCCTGATCCCGCTGTCGGAAGCTTCCATCTGTCCTCAGTTGCGAAAAGATGGTCTCACAGAAGGTCATCGTTCCATTTTCACGAACTCCTCGTACATAGCACCGATCGCAGCCATAATAACTATTATGGGCTTTAATTCCCTTGACATACGCACGCGCAGGAGTGTCGCAGCAAATGCAACGCAGACGGATTGAATACATTTCGGTTTCACTAACCCGAAAGCCGTCGCAAATCATGGTTTCTAACTCGTTGATCAAAGACAGCAAAAGTTCTTGCGGATCATCAGGTTTAGAACCTCCAAATTGGGCAGAGACAAGAAAATCTGAGTTCTGCATTTCTTTAACATTAGCGGAAACAATCCAAAACCCTGAAGTTCCAGACAAAGTAAGAGGCATGCCGTCGATATTAATACTAACTTCAAGTACATTGCACTCATTACCCTTATTAGCTAGATAAGACTTGTTTATGCTCACCAAGGTTTTGAGTCCGCGTTCCAGACCAAAATGATGGAATGAATCTGGCAGGACACCATCAATAGTATCTAGCTCAGGATTGATTTCAACAAGTCTCCTGTAGTCTTTCGGCAACTCTGGATGACGCTTGCGGAGTACCTTAAGCAGATAATTTCCACTTTCTCTGGTTTGGTGTGTCTCAATGCAGAATAATCGAATTTCCTCGCGAAAAGAACCTTCGTTCACTGACGATCCAATTCCGCTTCCAGAGGTCGTGTCACTGTCGCAAGTAGACGAGGACTCTGCCGCAGCTTCAGCATTTATGTTCTGCTCTCTTGATGATGACGCATGCTCGCATTCACATAGTTCTTGTTGACAACTAGCCAATTCAGGGACATTGAGAGTAGCACTCGCAATAGCAACTTCCTGAGAAGACCCAGACGTGTCAGATGATGTTGATGCCACCAAGAGGGCAGATTGAGTAGAATTCAGAAGCTTACGGCGCTTGCTTCGGGCAGACATCTGAGTGGTGAAGGCTGGAATGGTAAAACAAAACGAAGTGAGTTACTTGGCAGAATTTGTATACTAGCATAACAATAGCAATTGAGCACACACTAAAAATCCTTCAGCGACCAAAACTTTACAAAATATAAATAATTCATTGAAGCTTGAACAACAAACACAACTAAAAGGTGCACAACATTAACAATAACAATGCAAAAAATTTCGAAGAAAACTAACAACAGACTATATTTTTATTATTGCAACTAAATCTTAAGATTGTTAGAAAGGCAACCATTGAATTTGAGCAGACAAAACAAATGAGTATAAGAATTAATTAAAAGGTGAGGCATTGCATAACGCAAGCTAAACAAGATGGGCTTATTGATTTGAATATCAACATGTTGTATGGAAATTTGACAATATAATTAGCCGCGGCTTAGAAAATATTTTTGTCTATTTATATTATAAGAAATAATTGTGTTAAAAATATTGATAAATTTCAAACAAATGCAGAACCGCTAAATAACAACAAAATTTGAGCTATATAGAAAAAAATGCTATATGAAGACGTCTTTTGTAAAAATTACTTGGTGCACTTAATAATTTCTTTATTGAAAACTGAACAATGAGATTTATTTTACAAAATACATAGACGCTGAAATAGTCAATTGTCAGTCCAACTTCATCCTAAAACACTGAACAAGAGCTGCATATAAAACTTGCTAGTTACTATTCTCTTCAATCTCACTTTCAACAGACTCAGCCATAGCAGCTACACTTGTAGCAGCTTGTTGCTTTGCTCGTGAGTAGGCCCCATTTACTTGCCGATCTTTCCGTTGAGAATGTGATTTTTCTGACACAGGCATTCTCTTGAGTGCATCACCTAGCTTGCTTGTAACTGATTGCACATGCTTGCCCTTGTCAAAGGTTCTGCCTTTAGATTTGGCAAGGATGTTGAGGACAATAGTTGCTAGCTTAGGATATTCAACAAGTGCTGCCTTCTTGCCACGCTGGCCATATTTGTTATACAAGGACCAGACTTTGCTTGTGGCAATGCCAATCAACACATGACCCTACTCTCCTTGCATGGATAAATCATGGATGAAGCATCCATGATGCCATGTATGGATCATACCTGAACATGTATGGAGCCATACCTGATCATACATGGTTCCACGTAAACTTCATCCATGGTTACTTTCCATCCATGTACATTGATGTATGATTTTAAATATAATTTTCCTTACTACACTACTGTTAGTAGAACGCAATGTTTGCGTAGGTTCATTTTAAAGCTGAAATTTTCTAAACAAATTCGGCAGCATCTTTAGTGCTGCTGAGAAATATGTTTCCATTCCCTTATAAATCACTTTCAAAACAAAAAAGTATCAGAACAAATACTTATGCAATTAAATGTAGAAGTAATTGAAAACTCGTATGATGACCATTTCGAGACTTATATTATTAATGATAATTAGGCATAATTCATTTCAAAGTACTGTAAGAAAAAATAAGACAGCTCAGTCTCAGAGAGCTTTAAAATACAGAATGGACAGAATTTGACGCATTTCAAGGTACTGTAAGAAAAAATAAGACAGCTCAGAGAGCTTTAAAATACAGAATAGACAGAATTTGACGCATTTCAAGGTACTGTAAGAAAAAATAAAACAGCTCAGAGAGCTTTAAAATACAGAATAGACAGAATTTGACGCATTTCAAGGTACTGTAAGAAAAAATAAGACAGCTCAGAGAGCTTTAAAATACAGAATAGACAGAATTTGACGCATTTCAAGGTACTGTAAGAAAAAATAAAACAGCTCAGAGAGCTTTAAAATACAGAATAGACAGAATTTGACGCATTTCAAGGTACTGTAAGAAAAAATAAAACAGCTCAGAGAGCTTTAAAATACAGAATAGACAGAATTTGACGCATTTCAAGGTACTGTAAGAAAAATAAAACAGCTCAGAGAGCTTTAAGATACAGAATAGACAGAATTTGACGCATTTCAAGGTACTGTAAGAAAAAATAAAACAGCTCAGAGAGCTTTAAGATACAGAATAGACAGAATTTGACGCATTTCAAGGTACTGTAAGAAAAAATAAAACAGTAAATTTTACTGAACAGTCAATAAATAGAATTAGCCGAATTCGGTACGCATTAAGGGCAAGGGCCGACTAATCCTTTACGAAACGAAGTTAATGCTGCATTAGTCAATTATTTGCGCACAGAAACTTGGAGATTTTGAATATGGAGAGATCGGACAAAGAGAGGTAACGGTGGGAGTCTGAGAGGGAGGAAGTTGGGCATCTGGAAAGTTATTCTGATTCCCTGATGGTTTTATCTTGGTCATGGAGCATAATTTTATTTTCTGCCAGACTTTGCAGCATTAATAATAAAATAATCGGATCTAAGGTACGGACACATACTCGTACCTTTTTAATCATGTTCAAACTCTTTGAACAATGGCACAGCGCAATAACAGTCTTTGCTGAACGATTCTACTGGAACAGCGATGCAGGGTCGATCGACCTCTGAAAAATTAACTATACGTTCGCGTCTGGCCGATCTGGGCGCATTAGACAGGGATATCAATACAAAATTGAATGTCGAAGACTTTTTGAACATGGATTCCAGCAATGCTTTCCAATTAAGTAAATCGATGGGGAAAGTTGCTGCTGGTACTCGTAAAACAAAATCAAACAGCGAACCAATGGGATCCAAAATTTGCACTCGAATAGTATTAGGCTCGAGGAACTCTGCAATAGTGCAGATTTCGCCGGACTTCAATTGGCAAAGATGGTTAGAATTTTTCGACGCACAAGCTGAGCTTGTCGAGAAAAAATGTCCATTAAAATAAGCAAGTGAGTTTCGAAGAATACCATGTGGCCTGGATGGCTCTAAAGATATAGAGTTAACTGCATCCACTACAATAGAGTCCTTAACACAAGAAAAGTAGTGATGTAGCAACTTTTGAAACAAAAACTTGCGAACAAGCTGTGGGCCAAATGACACAGTTCCGCATAAGAACTTTTTGAACATGCCAATGGAGCTCTCAAATGCGAACATAGAATAATTAAATACAGGTCCGTACAATTCGTACTGTTCAGCCATATGCAAAAGCAGGTGGAAATTAAGGCGGAGTACTTTCGGTCCGAATATTTGCTGAGCATTGGAGATAAAAGCTTTGCATAGCTTTTCGATATCAGTCTTATTTGATTGGGGGCTATACAACATGTGATAAATAAGAACTAAATTAGTTAACAGCAGTTTCAATGGAAAATGCGAAATTCTCTGCAAAAACGTAGGAAGAAAAAAGTATAGCGCAAAGTTTTTAAAATGCTTTGCTTTCCAATCTGAAAAGCCTTTAAAATTTGTGTTGATTGTGATGCTAGAAGGAGTTATAGATTGACGAATACAATTAGATATGAAATCCATGCAATTAGCTGAGCAAAAATACAACTCGCGCCTGTTTGCAGGTAATGACAGCTCTTCTAGTAGATACTTGGTGTGGCCTTCGAAAAAGCAGTGTAAACTGTCAATAGGATTGCAGCTGGGAAACGGAACATAGTCTAACAAGCAACTGCGCATCTTTACGCCAAAAACAGGCCGATTTCGAATTTGTGCGAGCCGACAGTGTTCAAGATGGGAAGATGGGTTTCTCAAAGGAAACAAGTAGCCTTCACCATAGCGGAAGATCCAGTTTTTACCTTTCTCGGATACTTTAAAGCTCTCACCTGGGTGCAAGCACCTAGGACAGCTAAACGCACCATTGTACTGGTGAATGCAGAAGAGCTTAGCAAGAGCGGGCAAGTCACAAACAAAGAGTGTGTAATGGACATGAACGGTGTATTCCGAGAATATAAACTGTTTTGGCAAATTGTTCATAATTTCAGACAGAAAAGACTGGAAATGCGGGACTGCCTTCGATGAAACAAGAGCAATTAGAATTAAATTTGCAAAGCGTTGACGGATGTAAACAGGAAGGTTTAGAAGTTGAGCCTGAAATGGCCAAAAGCTACTCTGAACAGATTCAAAAAAATTGGCGCCATCAGCTGAGATTAGAAGATGCAAGTGAAGCGACTTGCCAGAAGATAGGCTTAAGCCTTGTTCTTTAACTATTTTGGAATTCAAAACGTCTGTGTTTTTATCCTTTTGCAATTCTTGCTCATACTGCAGAATAGTTGAAGTGTGGCTGCTTAAGATAGTCCGCAGCTGTGGAACAATATTGAGCTGTGTCACAGCAACCTTTGACTTTGGGGAATGAACCTGACACTGGCTTTTGCATTCTGGGCAAAAGCCAAATTCAGACACGTCACTATCATCAAGAGGGCAAGTATCTTGAATCAATGATTTGAGCAACTTGACGCTATTTGGAAGAGCTAGAGAATCTCTACTAAAAATAGAAAGTAGCTTCAGGAGTCTATCAAGAGCAGCCTCTGAAACTCCGGAAGTAATTGCCCACTGAAAAATCAGAGCCGCCTGCACACTGGGATCTGAGATGGAAGCCAAATTCGCTAAGCTATCTGAACTCTCCTCAAGCACAGGCACAGCATTGTTTTCACCAATAAAAGTTTCCACAGCGTCAGGACAGCTGTGCGAGTGCGTTACACCGGCTTCGCTTGAAATTGAACTCCTATTACTTGTAGAAAAACTATTTGAGGGAGAAGAAATCGCCTGACAAGAGTAGGCTGAGTAATTAGTAGAAAGAGAGTGCTCAGATTCTGATTTACTAGACATAAAAATAGCAATTCAAATATTCAAAAGTTACTAGAATTTTTTCCGCAATTCACGGTCCCATTCGCCTTGAGCGGGAAATGGAATCCCCTGACTCGGGTCCAGAAGCAGCAGTTGAAGTTCGCTTTCTCGCCCGTGTCTCCTCCCTGGCCAGCTGATTGAGATGGTCTCGTACAGACTTCCAGATTTCGTGGAAGTCGTAGCCAGATGTTCGATAGCACAATTGAAGCAAACCTGAAAATTCACGAGTATAGTAAAATATTTTTACAATAGACATTGTGTACTGTGTTTATAGTAGAAATAGGCTAAATTTAAAAGGAAGTTGATTTATGATGCTAATCATTAAATAGGTCAATGGGATGTATTGAACTTTAGAACTATTTTTCCTCAATTTCTTTTATCTCAGACCTAAATGTGTTTTTTTAGAAAATATCCCAAGTATTGGATTCAGATCATTTAGCATTAATTAGCCTAAATTGCTTTATAATAAAAAAATTGCACAAAACTGTGAAAAAATTATATATATATATTTACGTTGAAACTCTGTCACATGCTCAGATGGAGCAGGCCTTCGGGAACTGCGAGCACCACAGGATGAATCGATTATATGCTCAAGCAAGTAGCCTTCGCCAAATCGCAGCTTGATATACCTTCGGAGGAACACCTTAGGATCGTTGCAAAGAATTGAAGACAGCTCAGCTAGGGAACCATCAATGCACCTAAATTCCTAAAAAATGTTATTATATAGTAGAACTTTTATACTACAGACGTGATGCTGCTGATGCTAAGAAAAAACTGACATACCTCATTTTGGTATTCTTTAATTGTTAGCATTCCACCAAAGTTGTCATCCTTTTTTAAAAGTCGGCATATCCTTGCAGCAAGACGCTTCTCAAGAGAAAGCAACTCGGATTGAATGAACAGTTTTAGATCTAGAGTAAGATATATGCTCATATATAAAAATATGGTGATTTTGATTTTTAATAATGTGATTGTATCATATTAAAAAAATAAAATTATACCTTTCATTGTTGCATCCGATTCACTGTTTACTATCTGTACCCCTCGGAGGGGTTGCACTTCTTGAATTGCACCTAGTGATAAAAAAGGCTTATTGCTACAAAAATATTGACTCATTTGGTATTTGGTTTTCAATTAGGTGTAATAGAATATACAAACTTGATTCCAAGAGGCCTGTGGCACGAGCTTGCTCATTTTCAACCAAAGATGCCTCTCTCTCAAATGCAGAAATGGCTTTTTCTAAAAAATAATAATTAATCAAATAATACAACAAAAAAAACAAATTGCAAACAATTAATAGTTCATATATATTGCAGTTTTACCCATTGATTGAGTAGCTGGTATCGCCAAATTTGGTTCGCCACTTTCACTATCCACTTCATAAAGCTCGTCAAGTAGTCCATGCTGATGACAACTAGAACTTGAAGCAACCTGCTTTGAACTAGATGACCTTATTGTCCTTACATTTGCAATGCCAGCTTGGGGATCTTTCATTGCAAAAAGCTCAATAGCTTGGCTAATCAATGAATCAGTATTTTCAGCCTCACTAACCAAGTTGGAAAGTTGGTTCATAGTTGAAGCCATTTGCCTTTCACTACCTTTTGCCACAAGTGTAGCAGAAAATAGTTTGCCATACATGCGTAAAAAGACTTTAGTCCCCTAAAATATAATTTAATAAAGTAATATTACATTTGTAGTTGGAATAATTTGTTTTAGAAACCATGTACTCAATAACAAAATATTATGCATATAAATCCAACTTAAAATCTTACTTGTGCAAGTTCCAACTTTTCATCATTAGTTATTGTACTTGGCCAATAGGGAGACCCAAATGCAATGGTCACATATTGCTCATCATGGCCAACATTGTGAAGAATAAAGCAGAAAAACAATGCTGAATTGTCATTTCCAAATTTAGAAGTACTTTTTGTCTGCTTTCGAAGAGGCCTAGAATTAGATGCACTTAATCCAATATCATCCATAACAATTTCTTCTGAAAAAGTTTCACAAGGAGATAAGGTTTGAAGAATCAATCAAGAGGCCAATGACAAACCAATTAGAATTGTATATAAAAAAAATTTAATGTAGGGACCCTAGGCCCCTATGATTTTAAATAAAAATTATAATATAAGGCCTAGGCCCTATATATAGGCCTATAATTATAAAGTTGTGCCATTGTGGATTTTCTGATACAAAGTAGACAATATTAGGCCTAATTGGGCCTAGTCTAGTCTAGTTTTGATTATAGACTGTATATTAGATACAAAGGACATGAAAGGTCTCGAAATTAAGTACTAATTACCATAATATACTATTATTTTTTATTATTTTGAAACTGTCAGCCTACCATGTGATTTTTATCATTAGGCTATGGCCTAGGTCTAGGATGCCACTTTAGACTAGGCCTTTGGCTTTGGTTAGGCCAACCTATCATTATAAAAATGCAGCAAAATATCATTCAAAAATATACATCTAACCCCTATAGGTTATCTTTGCATCCCAAATATAATATATAATAGGGTTTCTATTTTCTAATATATCTACAAATACAATTTTCACTGAAGGAGTGAAGATCAAAATTAGCATGTCAAAAAACCTTACAAGCCACCGAATTTTAAAACTAGCTACCAAAAGTGGAACTGGAAGTATATAGCTAAGAAAAAACATAAACATAAACATAGCACATAGTGACACATAATGAAATGATGACAACATGCAAGAGTGACAGAGTCCTCTTAGAAAGGAAAAATAGGCCTAGTAATTTATGTTTATGGGAAGTTAAGTCCGTAATTAACTAAACCGAAACAAAATGGCCAACAAAATTGCTGGTAATATATTCAAAGCAATTTGTAGGTGAAGATTTTAACAAATTTATTAAACTATTTTTTGTATTTACAATTTCGCTTTTATTAAATATATTTAAAACTTTATTAGATATACATAAAATAGCCTGAAATTTTTTATAAGCTTAGTTATTTATTTTCCCGTATGAACTCCCTGACATGGATGATTTTACCATGGAAAGTTTTAAAAATCCATGCATGAAAATACCATGAACATGCATGATTTATCAATGGATCATGGATCATAGATGATTTATCCATGATAAGAGAGTAGGGGATACACATCCTCAGCAGAGATGCTTGCATCTTTAGAAATCTTTGCATATAAAGACACGCGATTGATCAATGTTTCTAACTGTGCAGCTGTTGCATCCACTATTAGTGTGTGTAGCTCTTCATCACTTGCTATAGGAAGCTGTGGAATATTGTCAACCAGTTCATGAAGGTCATCAACATTGTTTGGAGTTGCCAATCGATTCTGCAACATACCAATCATTGTTGCTTGGTTTGCCTCAATTCGTGACATCACGATAAAAAGTTCAGAAATCTGGTGTGCTGACAAGGTGATTCCTGTTCTAGGCAACTGCAAAGGATTTTGAATAGTACTAGCACTACTGCTAGCAACACTAGCTGCAGATGATAGATTACCAGTGGAAATGCTTGCCATGGTTGAACCATTTTGTTTGCTAGACATACTATGATGACTTCTTGGTGTTTGATTTGCAGAAGAAAGGGATATGGCCACATTGGCAGGCTTTCTTATGGTAGATATTTGCTGCATTATTTCATCCTGTCCTTGCTCATATGGTCCATGTAGACAATTAGTAGCATCACTTGTTGCACTTGCAATTAAGCTTTCATTAATCTGCTCAGATTCCTGAATGTCATGATTCAAAGGAGCAATGGGAGAAATTATTAGACTTGGTGGAAGTCCAAAGCCTTGCTTCTTTTGGACATGTTCATTGACTTTCTTCGACTTTTTTATTTGAGCATGTTCATTGTCTTCAAAATCATCAAAGCCAAGTCGCATAACGTTTTTCTTTTGCCTAGGACCAGTTTCATCATCTGTGGTCAATGACCCTCTAGACTCATATTTTGCTGCCTTAGTCCTGATCACTTCTAAACTATCATGTACAGCTAAGACCTTTGCAGGAAAAGATTCCCATGAAGACTTTGGTGGCATCCTTTTGGCCAAAAAACTTCGAACTAGGCCATATTCATGCTTTGGTGGAAAGGCAACCATTAAGATATGATTCTTGGCAACAATCTGGTCCAGATCTGTAGAATCTATCCATGAGGCATGGATAGTAGCAATGGCTTTGCCAGAAAATTCTATCAAGTTTGTGAAGTTGCAATTTCTCGTAAAACATTTACCAGTAAAATGATTTCCAAAAATGCACGAATTCTTCCCGATAACATTTTTTACCGATTACTTATGCTTAGTTAAGCAAGAAGCAAGCCTAAAAATTCTGTTTTGACAAAAAATCTCAGATTTTTTTCAACTCGTAATTTTGTTACGAGTGTTGCGAGTTTGTGACGTGAAAATTACGTGAAATTGTAAATTGTAAGTGGCCGATAAGTGGCCAAAAGAAATTAGAATTTTTTTTTAAATAATAGTTTTTTACTCTAGAAATATGATAATACTTCACTGTTACAGTTAGGAACGATGCTTTATACTTTTTACCATACATTTAGGTAAAAATTGATCAAGGGTGAATTATAGTTATAAACATGGATTAAACACAATGCACGTAAATTATGGTGGTTCCTGTGCTGTAAAATGAGAAATCTACCTAATTATTATTGTTCGTTTATCTAATTAAGTAATATTTTGTGTGTAAGTATGAAATTTTAGAAACAAAGTCGTAGATGCTTTCTTTTGTTTAAGTGTTTAAATACATTTAAATACATTATTTAAATACAAAAAATTGTGTTTCCTCTCGAGAGCGAAAGTGGAAATTAGTCAAGTGGAACCTATATCATTTGAATATTGCTGTATTATTTCCGTTTTAAAATGCTTTCTCCTCTGAAAGTTGTGCAGCTAGGACTTTTTTATATTATATTTTATCTTATATTTTTGCAAATGTAACTTTGAGAACACTGACGAGACCAAGTTTTTTATCAATACAAGTACTTGTGCCAACAAGTTTGTTGAAAACAGAAAGTTTATTTGCCCAATTCGGAGTTGTATATTTAGAGCAAAATCAAAATCTCTTGTGATTCGGCACCTACAGCGAAGCCATTTCTTTAGACAAGCTAAAAACTCAACCTCTTGCAACATCAACCCATTACCCATGCTTGGTACAGATAGAGTACACTTTACTCTTAGTCAAGATGAATCTAGTTGTAGTGATAATAGTTTTATCAGCTCTGCCTCCCATGTGATTAATCAAACTCATAAGCATCGTGCTGGTGCTAGTTCCAGTGTAGCTGTGGACCATAGTAACTTAGTAATAGATAATAAAAAACAAGGTAGTTCAATTGATTCTAGAGAGCAACTTAAGAATTTTGTAATACAAAAGATTATTCTTTTCTTGATTAACTCTCGGGATTTTCATAGTTTGCGCCTTAGTGTTGCAAAAGGTCTAACAAGTGAACTTTATGATGTTATACGAGTATCAACTTTTTCACACTCATTAACTTCTCTTACTGAACAAGTTTTAAAGGAACATTGTATTAATGATGAACTAGTACAACACATGATGTATATTTTAAATCTAGATAGTTTCTTTGATACTTACCATGACCTTATTGTAAGTGATAGAAAGCTGATACACTTTATTAAAAAAAATTTCAGGTATATTGACCCAATTAAAATTCCTAACTCTTCCCATACATTAGCATTGTACTATGTTCCAATTTCCAAGACTCTTAAAACATTGTTATAAGACCCTAATTATTATCAGCTTATTCTAGGTACAAAGCTTGATGAAAAAGGTTTATTTTTCTAGCCCATATTTAAAAAACTATATTGCTCCACTAGTTGACTCTCAAGATTATAATAAAGCTATTTATCTTTCACTTTATACTGATGAGTTTGAAGTATGTAACCCAATTGGAAAAGCAAGAACTAAGCATAAGCTATTAGGTATTTCTTATAAGATTCTCAACATTCCTCTAGATTTACAATCTAAGCAAAGCTTCACTTTTCTTGCCTGTTTAGTGCAATGGAAAAGTACGAGTATATTTAACAAGAATAATAACCCTTGTGGCATTACATTAGATACTATATTTTTTCTTTTAGTATCTGAGCTAAATTCCTTATATGACTTTGGCATTGAAATTGCAACAAATAAAGGTCCATTAAAGAAAAAAATTCAGTAATTGCTTGTTCCTGTGTTGGAGACAACCTGTCTATTAATAACTTGATTGGAATTAGTACAAATTTTACATCTGGATATGTTTGCAGATTTTGTGGAGCAGGACATTCCGCACTGCCTGTTCGATGTTGTCACGGTTCTCATGAACATTACCTCGCAGATGCGACTTCATTAGTGGAAATAAGGCGAAATCTGCTGGCGCCAAATCAGGCGAATACTGTGGATGAGGCAAAAGATTAAACTTGAGTCTGCTGACAGCCTCGGAGCCCTCTCGGAAAAAACTCGCCGGCCCGCCAGCGATTCGCCGGCTATTTTATTGCCAGCGATTCGCCGGCTATTTGGGCCTTTTTTTCCGCTAGCGATTCGCCGACGAATTACCCGCCAGCGATTCGCTGGTGCTTCGCTAGTTGTTCGCTAGCTTTTCGCTAGCTTTTCGCTGGTGCTTCGCTGGCTTTTCGCTAGTTGTTCGCTAGCTTTTCGCCGATGTTCCGCTGCATTTTTGCATATGTTTTGTCGCATATTTTCGAGTAGTCGACTATTTTAGATAATTTTATTTACAAGCTGTTTTATGAAACTGTAGTCTAGAAAGAACTAGAAGTACTAGAAAGCTATATGATAGTTTCGTCATAGTAACTAGGCAATGGAAATGCGAGCTTACACATTATACATATATTTGCACATTATATGAAATTTTTTATAAATTTATATAAATAAACGCCGACAAGAAAGTTATACAAAGTAATTGTTCGCAGATAAAAATCGGGTATGCATTCATACAGTTGTACAGAAGAACACGCAAAACTCAATATGAATTTGGCTTTACTTCAAAAAATAGAAAATACACTACAGCTTTTGGTTTAAATGATTGTTAAATGCAAAGCTATCATGTGTAATCGTTAATTGCGAAAATGGGATATTTTCATTTTCCTTCCTAGTAAAAAGCAAGACTTTAGGTTGATACAAAAATTAGCTTGCCCGATATATCTCAAATTTAAATAATAACAAACTACATCTTAGATTGAACCAATTATTAAGCTAAACAGCCCCATATTTTCAGCAAGATCGTGTGATCACATGATAGACTAAAGCTTTGTTGGAGCTAATGGATCTAACAGCTTAAAAGTATGTTCCCAAGAAAAGTATGTAGGGCCAGCATAGAAGAGCAAAGTTCGGAATTCAGCGGCCTTAAAGAAAAAAGAAATAACTTACGAAAATACTCGTAGTGTTATACAAATCTAAGTAATGCTACTGTTAATTACAGGCACGACAAAATATTCTCCTCTTCGAGGAACGCAGATGCATGACTGAAGTGGCCTTCCAGAAACGATTTTTCTTGAAATTTGATAAAACCCAATTGCTAGATGTCGAGAATTAAACGGAACAGAGTACAAATCCCGAGCAAAAGTGAGAACATGACCTTTAACAATGCTATTATTATATTTTATCACTTTTACCACGCAACCATTCGTCAATAAAACACAATTGTTAGGTGGATCGCTAGAAATGGACACATTTGATTCACTAAAATTGCTGTGACAGGTGCTTCGCATGCTTTGCAACTGATTAACCTCTCGCTTAAACGCATGACTTCCACCAGTGATTCTTCTCTTAAGCACCCCAAGAAAATTCTCAAAAGGAAACGACGAAAACGTATCTAAACAACCGAGCTGCTTAACATAATCAGACAAATGCAATAGACAGTGAACATTATAGGAGACGGCATGCTCACAATACAATCTTGGAAAATCGCGAACAAAAATTTGCAAACATGCCTCAGCAGCTTCGATGTGAACAGACAGGTTCTCGGAGCACAAGCAGTAAATTGCAAAATGAAGGTGCAAAAAGTGATTAAAGTAGTTCAATGGAAGCAAACGATTGAAAATAAAAGGGCCAGCATACAAGAGCAAAGTTCGGAATTCAACGGCCTTGAAGTTTCTTATTTCTGAAAACGAGCGAAGCTTTCGCGAAAATACTGATGGTAGATACTTAGAAAATTCGACTACTGATGAAGAAACTGCAGCGAACTGGATCTGAGAAAAGCGACAAGGGAGATGCCGGCGTTTTTCGGGCAGAAAAAACAGATGACATATTTTGCGCATGACACCAAGAAGCACAAGGTGCATGTACTCAGGTGGAAAGCTAGACTTAAGGGGCACAATGGACACAAGCGGAGAGATACCGTTTTGGTTATTCTCTTTATTGTCAGCGTACGAAACGTCTAAACGGGCCGCACCTTCTGGTCCAACAAAAGCAACGCGGTTCAGGATGTACTCACCTTTCTGAGTGCAATAGCCACAACCATAGTAACCGGTATGTGACTTAATGCACTGAAGAAAGGCTCGAGCAGGAGCGTCACAAACAAATATGATTTCACCTAAGCGAAACTTGCAGTTCTGCACAACAAATACCACTTGACTCTGAAGATCCGAAATCATATCCACCACTGGCGAAATCAATTTCTTAAGGTCGGGCTTCCCAACCTTCCTAATCCTAGGGGGTTGGGTCCTTTACCGTTGACAAGCACGAGTACAGGCCACAAACCGTAACTTGATCCAGAAAAAAGTAGTAGGCCATCTACATTGATCGAAATATTCAGCAAAATTTCTTTACCTGTGTTACACGACTTAAAAGCTCCATTTTTAAGAAGAATACCAATCGTCTCCAAGAGCGAAAAATGAGCATATTGCGAATGGCTCATATTGGGTTCCTCGGATCCTCCATTAGATGGACCATGCATTTTCCCTAGATTGTGGACACTATGTGGACACTCGATTCCGTGCTTGCGAAGAATTTTTAACATTTCCATCTTGTCCCGTGGAATGTTGCAAGCGACGAAAAAACAGTACAGGTCCAATGCCAAGGAAGGACTTGTCGCAGGAGCATCAGGAGCAACTAACTCTTCCAGAAATTCAATTACACCTGCCGCGCCTGGATCGCCGAAGATGGCCTCGTCTTCGTCGCTGCTTGACTCTCCATCAAACAGTTGGTCGATGGCCGGGTCGCTTGCCGCCTGAGCACCGTCCAGCAGACCAACGGCCGGGTCGCTTGCCGCATGAGCACCGTCCAGCAGACCAACGGCCGGGTCGCTTGCCGCATGAGCACCGTCCAGCAGACCAACGGCCGGGTCGCTTGCCGCATGAGCACCGTCCAGCAGACCAACGGCCGGGTCGCTTGCCGCATGAGCACCGTCCGGCAGACCAACGGCCGGGTCGCTTGCTGGTCTGCTGTTTCTTTTCTATTATTATAAAAAATATTTCTATATTTTTATTGCTTACCTAAACTAGAGATGTAAAAAACTGAGAAAGCTTACGCTTTCCGCATGAGCCATCCAGATTAAATAGTTGCAACACTTATTTAGTAGCAATACGCTGAACGATTCAAAAAACATTCTGCTCTGTATCATGGCCACCAATGCATGCCAGTATCTTGATGATGGTTGAATGCGACACCCCCACGAGCTGCTCCAACCAACGAATTGTCACTCGCCGATCCTCGTCGACGTGGCGTCGAACAGCAGCGACAACTCCGTCCGAGACGGCTGAAATTGGACGACCCTCGCGAGGTTCGTCGTCCAGGGAGGCCGAGCCGCAGCGAAAGCGCGCAAACCATTCGTACACCATCGACTGGGACGGGGCTTGATCCTCAAGGGCCGCACGAAGCGTCTGGTGACACGCAGCCGCAGTGCTGCCCAGGCGAAACTGCACTAGAATGGCTACCCGCCTGTCACGTTCGGTGAGCTGAGGCAGGGGTTTTATGTTTTCTGTGGAACTTTGGCCACTGCGGCGCATCATTATGGTTGATTGAGCTGAAATTTTGCATGCAAGCATTGAATAGCCATCCCTACAACATAGTAAAATTTCGTGTCCCTAGCATCTTTCTCTAGCCGGTCATCCAGCAGTTGGTCTGCCTTGATTTGATGCCACAGACCTGCTCTGCTGTTTCCAGCAATGTCTTCTGGGTGTTCTTCCATGATTCTGTTCTCTCGATGCTACTGTTCCCGTTTTGTGGTGTCTCGCTCGCCGTAGTCTTCATCTTTTCCAGAGCCTCGGCGGTCTTCTTCCTGTACTCTTCCTGCACTGCCACGTCTCGCATCCGTTCCCAAGCAATGTTCTTTTTTTGGGTTTTTCGTGGATAGTGCTGGGTCGGTCCTTATTTCTTCGATCTCTTCACCATAGTCTTTACTCCCCTTGACTGGTTGGTAGATGACCATTTCTAGTATTTTGTCGAATTCTATGGTCAGAATCCATTTTCGTGGATGCATTTTGCGGCCGTAGGCCCGCCATAGGGTCCAAGACGTGTTGTTTAATATTATGCCGACCTTTTGCGAGTATATGAGATATGCATCCTCCTTCTTATGGTGGAACTTTTGTATCCCCGTGGTGGCGGTGTCCAGCTCGGTGAAGAGCGTCAGTTCCCATTTGTCCAGGGCCGTTTTCACCATTTCACCGAACCTTCCTGATCTGATGTTCGCCCTTTGGGCGTTCCATCTTGCTATATTAATTTGTTCGTTTCTCCATTTGTTTGTGGTCGTTTCTCTTTTTCTCTCGTCCTTAGCTGTCCTTGCCCTCTGGCGCTTCTCTCTTCGTCTCCTGCTTCTTGCTATTCGTTGGGAAACGTCTCTTGGGCCCGGGTTCTTCTCGATGGTCCGTAGTTTGATGGCGATGTCCGCAGTTCTCCTTCTTCTTTCACACTTCTCCTTCGGCATTTTTGTGATTTTCGTGTGCTTTTCGTTGGTACTTCCACTCCTCATCCTCCTGGTCGCTTTTTAACCTTAATGTTGATTAAGGAGGTGTCCGGTTCGGTTGTCTCCGGGCCACTCCGTTGGGCGAAGGTTTGCCCGCGGAACGTAGATTTTACTCTACGACCGCGGGCCTCTCTCCCCCCCGACTCCTTTGCCAGGCCGTGATGGCCTGCCCGCTTGGCACCTCGTGAAGGTGAAGAGTCCTCGCCTCGCCCCTCTCTTCTTCTTCTTCTTGCTTTTTGTCGCCTTTCGGCATAGCTCACCGGGAGTCCCTTACTCTAGCTCTTACGCTTCGCAGCTGCGTTTTTTGTTCTCCCTCTCACTACGCCCTTCATTTCCGATCTTGTCTCTCTCTCCTGTTCTCTCCGGTGCTTCACGATGGTTTTTTTTAAAGAGGTCCCACGGTTCGTTATGCCGTGATCAATCTGCCGGGTGCGGTTTTGCCCGCGGGACGTGGTTTTCAAATCACGACCGCGGGCCTCACCGCCCCCCGGTTCCTTTTTTGCCAGACTGGCACGCCAGTCTGCCCGCTTGGCACCGATCGTGAAGGTTGCGAACCATCGCCAAGCCCTCGCCCCTCTCTTCTTCTTCTTCGACCCGTTGTCGCCTTGCGGCTTAGGTTCACCCTTTCGGGCGCGGTGCTAGGGTCAGTCGCTGAAGGCACAGGTTCTCCTGTGCCGGGCCATGTTGGTTACTGCCAGTTGTCTGTGGCATCCTGGACATTCTTGGGTACGTCGCACGTGTCGTCTGGCTTTGACGTTCTCGTCCGGTTCTTGACTTCCTTTGCATGCCTTCACATGTCGCGCGAAATTCGTCTTGCTGATCCATCTCTGGCACTCGGAGCACTGCTTGGTGGTGTTTCTGGTTCTCTCGCCGCGACACCAACGTTTGTGATTCGTGCGGGTTGCTTCTGTCGTGAAGTTCTCACCGCATTTGCCGCACGGGAGTGTGACGCGACATGCTTCTCTGTGCATCCTCTTCTGGTGGATTGTGAGACCGGCGCGGGACTTGCACATCTTACTGCATCCTTCATACTCGCATTGGAAGCCTTGAGTCTTGGTTCCCGCCGTCTCAGAGCTCTCTTCTGTCCTGTTGGTGTCCTTCTTTCCCGGTGTTGGTGGCTGGTATTGTTTGCCCCGTCTCTTGTCGTCCTGCTTCAGCTCGGTTCTGCGTCTGTTGATGACTTCTTTCCACTTGTCTCTGTCTAACGCAAACCGTTCGGTTTCCCCAGGTTCGATGCGGCCCTGTCTGAGTAGTTTCTTCCAGTAAGACATCAGGGTCTGCTTCTTCTTGCGGCTTTTCTGGGTGTCCTCGAGGTATTTGTTCCACCCCAGGATACACCTTTTGGTGAGGTTGCAGTTCGGTAGCCGCAGGACGTGGCCGATGCGTCTCCAGTGGGCGCATTCGACTTTGGTGCGAATGCTGTCGACCCCCAGTTCTGTTCTGATGTCTGCCATGTTCACGCCGCGTCTTTCCATCTCACGCAGTGGTTCGGACCGTTTGTCGCTCCAGATGTAGCGATAACGTTTGTCCATGCTCTTCTGCAGTCGTTTGATTTCGCCTTTTTGAATGGGACGTGCGCTGGCGTTGTACAGCATCGTTGCTTCTACGCAGGACTCTAGGACCATTGCTTGGGTCTTCTTTGGGAGTTTCGTCTTGCGCAGCCGTTTCCTGAGCGTCGCCCACGCTTTGGCGTCGCGCTGTATTTGGTCCAGATCTTCTTTTCTGCCGAGCCACGTGCCTAGCATCCGGATATTGTCGCTCTGCTTTGTTCCCAGGGTGGCTCGTTCTTCTTTGTTGTCGTTGGTGCGTTCTTCGAAACTGTTCATTGTTGATTTAAACACTTCTAGTCCTTGGTTGATCTCGTCTCTGCTTCCAATCACTGTGGTGTCGTCTGCGAACAATGAGCACGTGATAAATTGCGTTCCAGCTTCTTCCGTGAACTTGTTGAGGCCGCTGTCCGAGGGGAGGCTGTGGCCCGGTACCCATGTCCATGGTATACCCGCCGTCTGGCCGCTCCTGGTCGCTGCTTTCTCACGTTCCCTTTCCGCTGTGCCTATCACCGCCTGGTTGTACAGATTGAACAGTATAGGGGAGGTGGCGCACCCCTCACGGAGGCCGCGCTGTGGGTAGAAGGCGGAGCTACTCTTTCCCTCTCCTATTACTTTGTACGCGGTGTGCTCATGGAGGTCTTTTAACTTGTCAATCGAAGTTGCCGGCATTCCCCAGTGGTTGAGGATGCTCCAGAGGATGGGTTTATTGACCCGCGGGTACGCTTTCTTGAGGTCTAGCAGGACGATTTCGGCCGCTTTCTCCGGGTCGTAGGCTTCGCATTCCTGGTACTTCTGGGCGTCTTCGTGCAGTCTCCATATGATCTGAGTCGCGTCGAGGGTTGATCTGCCCTTTCGGAAACCTGCGTGATTCTCGTCTAGGATGTTGATTGACTCGACCCAACAAGCGAGGCGGGTGGCGAGTATTCTGGCCAGGATCCTGCTCAGGAGTGGGAGGAGGCAGATCCCTCGGAAATTGTTCGGGTCGCTGCGATCTCCTTTCTTGTGTAGCGCTAGGATCTGCCCGATTTTGTGTGTTTCCTTCCATTTTGTTGCCGGCTTTGCGTAGAGCGATTTGATTTCCTCGGTGATTGCGGTTTGGATGGTGGGGGCTGCCAGTTAAGCGTACAGCAGCCGCACTCCGTCTTCGCCGAGAGCTCCGTCTTTCATCTAGCGGATGGCCGTGAGGATTTCAGTGTCGGATGGTTCCCTGGTCAGCTCTCGGTTGGCCCTTTCGAGGGTGTCTTTGCTGCCCTCGCCCCTCTCTTCCTCAACCTTAGCTCCGTCGTCCTCGTCCTCATCATCATCATCAGACCTTTTATCGCCTTTCGGCGTGGTCGAACCGGGCGGGTCAATCTTACTGCACCACGCTCTGCTACCAATTTTGTCGTTTTGACAATCAACTAAGTTAGTGTAGTTTGGTAGATATATAGTTTGTTTGGTGGCAGTGGAAGCAAAGGTAAGGCAGATAGAAAGGAAACTTGGACACGCTTGAGGGGTGCGAAACTAATAGAACCTGTAACTGAGAGGAGGTCTTGAACATAGACATAAAAGTTGTAGACGCAAAGCAAGAGGCCACAGACATAAATAAGGTTAGCTGCAACTAATGCGTTAAGGGAGACTAAAAGTACATGAAAACGTAAGACGAAGGCGAAGGTCTTAAAGAGGCAAAGAATTGGAGGATTATAATCCGACAGATACCACTACAGCCTCTTCTATGTCGTGCCAGATTCGTTGCCGCCTGTGTCCGACCGCAATCCGGGCACGGAACGCGTCTGCTGCGGTAGATTCTGGTGACGTTTTCGACCAACTGCGTTTGGCCCTCGGTGTTGTTCATGGTCGCTTGCGGCCCGTGCTTTTGTGCGCATTTGATCCAGTGTCTTGCGAAGTTGCTGCTGCTAATCCACTTCCCGCAGCCGACGCAGTTCTTGCGGCCGTCGGTCTGGGGGGCTCCCCGGCACCACTTTTGGTGGTTCTTCCTGGTTGCTTCTGATTTGAAGGTCCTCTCGCATTTGTGGCAGGGGAGGGAGACTGCGGCGACGGAGTGATGTAGGCGTCTGCAGTGGATGGCCAGTCCGCCCCTGGATGCGCATATTTTGTTACAGCCTTCATACTTGCAATGGTACCCTGTTAGTTCGCTCTCTTGGGTATCCTCGGTCCCGTGGGGGGTGTTTCGCTTCGTTGGTCCCCCGCTGTTGTCGTGTTGTTGCCGCGTTTGCATTTCAACGCCTCTTGGGTGGTGAGCTGGCGCCGTCGCTTCTCACACAGTGTCTTCCATGCTTTGCGGTCCTGGGCCAGTCTATCAATGTCCAGTTCGTCGATTTTCGCTGTCCTCAGCATCTTCTTCCAGAAGGACATGATCGTTTGCTTTCGTTTGCGTGCTTTGCGGACTGATTCCAACTCCTTGTTCCAGCCGAGAAGGCACGCCTTTGCGATGTTTTCGTCGGGCAACCGGATGACATGGCCCAGACGTCGCCAATGGGCCATTTCGACCTTTGTCTCGACGCTTGCAATTCCGAGTTCTTGGCGGATGTCCCAGCTGTTGACTCCTTTCTCTTCCATTTCGCGCAGGGTCGGTTGCTGTTTATTGCTCCAGATCCTACGGTAGATGCGGTCTACTGCCTGTTGCATCCTTCTTGTTTCGGATCGATGGAAGGGTCTGGCCCCGCAGTTGAACAACATGGTGCTCTCGACGCACGTCTCTACGATCTTGGCTTGGGTCTTCTTGCTCAACCGGGTTCGGCGCATCATGTTTTTCACCCCGCCCCAGGCTTTCGCTGCTCTCTGAAGGCGTTGGCTGGTGTCGTTCTTCCGGCCGAGCCAGGTTCCCAACATGCGGATGTTTTCGCTTTCTCCGGTGCCCAATTTGGCGTGCTCCTCCTTCTCGTCGTTCGTTCTCTCTTCGAACATCCCCATGACCTCTTTGATGGTGGAGGTGCCCTGCTCAATTTCCGCCGTCGTGCCGATCACCGTAGTGTCGTCCGCAAAAAGGGAGCACGTGATCGCAATTACTGATGTTTCCTCGTTGATGACTCCCATTCTCTGGGGGGGAGGCTGTGACCTGAGCGCACTGTCCAGCGGATTCCGTACTGTTCTCCGGACTCCACTGTCCGTTTGCGGCGCTCGATCTCTGCGAGGCGGATCACTGCCTGGTGAAAAATATTGAAGAGCACCGGTGATGTGGCACATCCTTCACGAAGTCCTCTCTGGGGGTAGAAAGGTGAACTCTCTTCTTTGTCGCTTACTACCTTGTAGGCGGTGGCTTCATGCAGGTCCCGTAGCTTGCTGATGATGGTCTTCGGCATGCTGTAATGTTTCAGTAGTTGCCACAGCGCGGGCTTATTAACGCGAGGATACGCTTTTCTTAAGTCGAGGAGCGTGATGCTCGTGCAAAGGCCCTCATGAAACTGCGGGCTGTCCCTGAGTTTGCCTGCATCTTCGTTGAGTCGCCAGAGTATTTGTGTGGCATCCATGGTTGAGCGTCCACTTCGAAAACCAGCCTGGTTCTCGTCCAGGATCCCGACTGATTCCGCCCATTCGCTGATCCTGGTTGCTAGTATTCGGGCGAGGATGCGACTGACGAGCAGGAGTAGGCAGATCCCTCGGTAGTTATTGAGGTTCCCTCTGTCTCCTTTCTTGAAGAGTGGTAAGACCAGGCCAGTTTTTTGGGCTTCACTCCATTCCTCCGCGTCAGTGTGCCAGAGGCGCTGGATCTCTTTGATCAGTTCACCCTTGGCTCTGTCGCAGGCGTCTCGGATGTAGCGAACGCGCACTCCATCTTCGCCTGGGGCACCGTCTTTGATTTTTCGGATTTCCCCCTCAATTTCCCCATCCGTAAGCGGTCGGGCGAGTTTCACGTTGGCTTCTTTGGTGTGGTTACTGTCCGGTTTAGCCATGGTAGCAATCAACTCAGTGATTTTGGCGGGGTCGTTCTCGAAACGATCAGCCTGAATAGTCGCCAGGTGTTCTTTAAACTCTTCCGCCGAGAAAAGTGGGACACTCGAGCTGTTGTTGCTGTTCCTTTTGCTGGCTCTTCCCATTCGTTTCAGGCAGTCGTACATTCCGCCTGTGTTCCCTCGTTCGCAGTGGTCCTTACATTCTTCCGCGATGCTGGTCCACCAATCGTCCTCCCATCCTTGAACGCGATCTTTTTGATTTTTTCGATGTTCTTTAAGGCGTTTGCGAGCCTCTTCGATGTTAGCACGACTCTCTGGTGTGCTCTCTCTCCGGTCTATTGTGATCGCTCTATTCCGTTCCGCTAACGCGTTTGCAATCGCTTTGTTCAGCTCTTTCAACTCATCTTCGTGGCCGATCATCCAACTGTTCGTTTCTCTGGTCTTAATTCCGCAAGTGTCTTGGGCCGCTTCCATCAGTTTCTCCTCGACCGTGCGCTAGCAAACCTTCTGGTGTGCTCCGGTTTCCGTGTTTTTATTGCCGATTTCGAGTAGCTTGTGTTCCGTGGCTTTGCGGTACTCTTCTTTCACGACAGGGTCCCGGAGTTTCTCCCAGGCGATTTGTTTTTTACGGTTCCTCGCTCTCCGCTCGTGTTGTTGGTCGGTGTCGCAGGTCGTCAGGCATCCTTGGCGGAGGTTGAGTACCTTTGGTAGGTGGTCAGAGAGCTTTGCTTTGGAGTGGTCTGTGTGGATCTTTCGCTGCATCATATGGCGTTTATCCGCCTCTAGGAAAAAACCGTCGAGTTCATACCATCGGCCCGTATTCGGGTTTCTCCAGGTGCCAGGTTTCTTTTGGGCGTAATATGAGCTGGCCCAGACCATGCCGATGCTCTCGGTCCAGGTGAGGAGGTCTCTGCCCTGGGTGTTGGTGGGCGGGCCACCTGGGTTGGTCTTGCCGTAGTTTGTGAAAACGTTTTGTGCGTCCGATCCCATGCTGGCGTTCCAGTCGCCGCCGATTATTGCCAGGGTGCTGTGGTGCTTGGACGTCAGCAGTCGTTCCACTTCGGTTCTGATGTCTTCAATGTCTTCCTCGTATCCGTGACTACCCTTGACGGGTTGGTAGACGGCGATGAGGAGTAGGTTGTTGAATTCCAAAGCCAACGATCTCTTTTGCGGGTGGGATCTCCGCCCACTGGCTGTCCATCTGTGCCAGGCCGTGTTGTTCAGGAGTATCCCAACTTTTTGCGAGAAAAACAGGAACATGTCTTCGCCTCGGACGTGGTACTTGCGGACACCGGTGCTGGTGGTGTTGAGTTCGGTGAGAAGAGTGATATCCCATTCCTTTGATGCTTCTTTCACAATTTCACCGAAACGTCCCGAGAAGATGTTTGCTCTCTGGGTGTTCCATGTGGCAATTCGTAGTTTTTGTGTCTTCCAGTTGGTTTCGGCCCTGTCCTGGTTTACGGAGGCTCGAGTTTCTCGGATGTGACACCTTTTCAGTTTTCTTCGTTGTCGTCTGGCAGTTCTCTGCGCCTCCGTTTTCGGGCCCGGGTTCTTTTCAATAGTGCGCAACGCGACTCTGATCTCGGCTTCGACATTTCTTCTGTCTCTCACCGTTTTCGCTCTCTTTTTTTTATTTTCGTCGTATATGTGTCTTTTTTTGTTGATTTTTGGTTGGAGCTACGGCAGTACTTTCCAATGAAGTGGAGAAAATTCTCCCCCCAAAAACAGCTGAATTGCTCCAGTGGACCATGCATACGCACCTCGTCTGGAATGTGGATCAGCGCATGTATTGTGTGCACAATGAAATCGTCGCCCCATGCCGACCTACATTGGCGGACGAACCACTTCGCCAACGTTGCAGCGTATTCGCAAAATTCGTAGCACCGCGGGTGTGACATTAGGAAGGCAATGGTGTGCAAACTCAGAAGCAGCTCGTACATACAATCGGGAAGATGAGCACGACTGGTGCAAGGTACAAGACGAACAGTCTAAACTCAGTTGCCTTCCAGCAGCCGATAATGGACGTTGGTCGCGGCTTGCGCGAAAAGTCTCGAGGGATGAAACTGCTAAAGCTCACCAAATCGGCATCCATAGCTCGCATGGCTGCTGCACTGGTACGATATGGGACCGCAGCTGAAGTCAAACTTTTTATGCACTTAAAAACGGCTCCCTCGTAAATTAGGTGCATCGGATCCAGAGGGAAGCTCCAAACCATATCAACACTCGCTAAAGACAAAACCGGACTTGCAGTTAGTACATGCGTATCGTCATACACTCCTGACCGAAAATCGCGATCGTTGCGCAATGTGGCATCGGAGTCACAAAAGCAGACTTTTCTGTTTTTGTACTCGCCTTCAACGAGGCACTTCAATGAGTAGCCCCAGCAGGCTTTTGTCCCTCGAATAAAGCTACGCGCAGGACTATCACACATTATCATTCCAACGACAAAAGGAATAGGACAGGATTCCTCATTTATCTTCAACCCATTTGCCTTGAGATCGGAAAGCTCGTCGATCAATTCGCTGAGGAATTCTTTAGCGCTTTCTGGCTTGTGCTTCCCACAATAAAGTCCAATTAGAAACTCCGATTTAACAATCCCATGAAGCCGGCCAATGATGGGCCACATTGTAATCTGGGTGCTGTCAAACACCTGAGCAACGCCCAGGAAGAGATCTAACTTTAGGCTCTTTATGCTTACGTCCAAACAAGACAAAACAAACTTCAACCCTGCAGCTAACCCAAAATGGAAATAGTTTCCATGCTGCACACAGCGTAGAAAAAGAGTTCGGGGTGTTGACAACAGGCTGCGGTAGTCCCGAGGAAGTTGTGGAAACCTGCTATTCAGACGCTGCAGCAAGTCATTCACAGATGATTTCGGATTTTGTGACAGTGCCCATGAACGCAGAACTTGTTTTAAATGGTCAGAAGTCTCATCGAGAATGAACTGCCTGGCATCCAACATATTGACCAGGTTATCGTTGTCTGCAAGTGAGAGAAAATGTACAGAGAAAAAAGAATGCTTAATAACTTTAATTATTTTTCATCATTCCTTTTATAAATTTCAGTTATTTCTGTCATTCTGACCAGACATACAATTTTTCCTGACTTTCCCAACCAATATGTTTTCTTTGACTGCAATCATCATCAGATTTAATTAGATTTCAAAGCAACAATATAAGCACTTACCAATGGCTCTGCCACTGTCAATGGGTGCAGTTCCTTCATGAATTAGCACTGTATCTTCATTGATGCTTGAACCATTGTTTTGCACTGAATATGCTCTATCATAGTGCAGTGAAGCCACATTTGGCAAGATTTTATCATCTTGCAAAGTTGTGGTATCAATTGGCATGTCTTTAACAGTGTAGTTCACAGTCTCCTTATTATCATTATTATCTTCATGACATGGTCTATTTTCACTCAAAGCAGTATGCATATAATCATCTTGTAGGTACTGTAGTTCTTGTGCTATTACACTACTCTCATAAGCATCTAATGAGTTCTCAGCAAAGTCAAAGTGGTCAAAAATCATAGTTAAGAAGTCTGAAAATAAATCACAAATAGGACAATGATATTAAAGATATCACTTGACACTACTACTAGGCTACTACCAAATTATATATATAGAACTTCATAGAGTATATTTTAACAAGTTAAACTATTGTTCAAATCAAAACCTTGGATACAACTAATTAAAATTTTCTAGAGGATTAGAAATGTTAAAGTTTTATGCAAGCTAACTGGTGATAACTAAGAGAAGCATGGCCTATTAGTTAAGGAAAATACTATAAAATAATTATTTTTTTTCTTTATAAGGTTTATTATCAGCTTTTTATATTGATATGTAATAATATTTTCACCTTATACCTAAATATTTCTGATCAGAAAGTTAAATACAATGAGGTCAAAAACTTTTCTTTTCAAATTTATTATACTTATACCAACTTAATCTCTTACATAAAAAATGAAATATCTATCAATGTTTAACAATCCTTTTTGGCTTATATTGATTATATTGCTGCTATAGGGTAATATAGTAATAGGCAATAGCTATGTACTCGTATTACATATTATTTACACTTGCTACTAGCTAGGCTATCGAGCTCTAGGCTTAGTCTAAACATAAAAATGCAGAATGTATCTTATGCATCTTATCAAATTATACAGTTTTATTCATAGGTACTTACAACTAGCTAAAAGTACTTACTAAAGGCCTAAAAAGCAATATAATTATTAAAAAGAAGAGTAGCAACTGTGGCAAACTATTACTTCTTTACTTTTAAGACTTAAAATAGGCAAATAGCAAGCTTAAAATAAAAATCTTAAGAACTCTAAACACGACTAAAGTATATCTCTACAATATCTCTACAATACAATCTCTACAAGACACCAGCTAGAATTTGGCAGCAATTAGTAAATTTCAAGCAAAAAAGCGTGCAAGCTCGTTCTATAAGAGCAAATCAGCATTTAATTAGCATTTAAAGTGTTCTATTTACCAAAATATGCTTGAATGAAAGCTTGAGTGAAGCATGCATATGAATTATTGCGTGCGTGAAAGTCCATTCAAAACTAAACTTCTTGAAACTTTATTTTTAGTAAAATTCAAACAGAAGAAAACTCGCCTACATTAACAAAATTTTCGTATGCTTGTTTGCCATTTTAATAAAGTTGTCTATAATATATGTTTCTTTTGTTTTAGTTTCTGCTGCCATTTTTATGTTGCACCGTTTATATTGTATCAACGTTGAGATTTGTCGCTAAAGGAAGAAGCGGGGCATGCAACAAACGTCAACATTGCTGCAACATTATTTGGCATTGTGGGTATTGAATAGATATACGCTAGATATGTTTGGGATGCAAATGAAGCTGTGCTTGTAATTATGCACGTGATTGGTACCAAATCCCGAATCAGCCATGGGTGCTGAGATCCAATAAAATAAAAATAAATCCTAACGTGAAACCACTATATATTTCTTCATATGATGCAAATTGGTCACCTGCATGTTAACTCGAGAACTTCAGTACTCGCAATGTCAGAGTCCAGACAGAAAAAACCTGCAGTGAGAAGCTTATATTTTAGAGTCTTCGGTGCAATGATAAAAATTAAAAGAAAGCAAGAGAAGATACAAACTTACAAAGCAAAGCAGAAGGAAAGCAAAATTACAATGACATGAAATTCTTGCTGAATGATCTTCAAACGTGTCAGCACAGAAATACACACAAAAGTACAAAATGTCAGGAAATAATGAAACATATTCACTATCTCCAAACTAGAATCACTGGGCTGTGAGTTCCAAAAATGCATATTTTTCTGCCTTTCCTAGAATTAACACTTCGAATTTATAGAAATATTTCATTATATATATATGGGGAATTGGCTCCAATACAAACGCATTAATGCAGAGGCAGCGACAATGACTGAGTTGGCTCTAAGTGTTCTGAGCATGATGATTCAAAGTTCATAATCATCGGATGTGGCAATATAAGGGAGTCATTAGTCTGCGTCTTGCATGGGATGCACCCAGAACAAATGAAAAGTTCTAAAAGCATGTCTGGGCAGAGAGGAAGCTGTAGAAATGCAATATAATAAACAGCTAGCATTCAGCAAAGGATGTAAAAAACAAACCACTGCACACCACTAGACAACAAAAATTGAGCGGAATTGCATATGAATTACAATCGGACACACGAAAATTTCGCAATTCTTGCACGCGAATTGTAATCTAATTGCATTCGAATTGTAAGAAACGCAAGTAGAATTGCAATTTAATTGCAATTTCGGTGCTGATTTTTTCTTGCAATTAAATTACACGAAAATTGCACTTCAATTACAATATAGTTGCAAGCGGATTGCAATTAGCATCTCTTAAATCGCAATTTAATTACAATTATAACATTTAGACGTATCTTCTTACTGTCCTACTTAGAGTAGACTCATTTGCAAATAGCTGAAGGTTGCTTTCCCGGCTATCAAAATTTTCATGCTACAAGAGTTGAGCGCGGGTATTTATTTTCATTACTTTGTTCAATTGAAGGATATTAAGTTTCGAGCTTGTGATAGCTTAGGTGTTTCGAATAACAGAGTATATATGGAATAGAAAAGAGCATTCTCAATGAGAAGCATAAAAAATAACCAACAAACTGATTAAACAAATATTGGAATTAATAACATGAGAACATTTAGTTTGCCTGGTTCATTCAGTTGAAATAATGTATTGTAATGTAAACGCGTGACTATATCAAATACGCACTGATCAGAATCAGATAGGGATGAAAGAACACGATCTGTCATCCACTCGTACAGTCGAACACGCGCGCGAACTGGAACACCACACACAAAGGAAAGAATTTCACCCAAGGACCCATTTCGAAAATAGAAAAAAGGAGATTCATTATTACAATTTACAATTTCGAGAAGCGCAGATACGGTTGCAACCAATAGAAATACAGCGCGAGGAACGAAAGGTGACTATAGCATCATCAAGCCAAGTCGAATGATCCAAACCAAGAAACACCCGTTCACTTCTTTTTGGCCTTCACAGCAGCATCTCTAAAAAATTGATTGAGCGATAGGCGCACATCTTTCCACGAATAAGTACCAAACCACAAGTCCAGACAGTCTTTAATATCATTAATGACAACCGGATCGACCGAGATACGCTCCGTTTTTCCTTTCGGCTCAATGATTGCCGTGCGGCAGAATTCCTCACCGAATTTCCGAAGAGCTAGTTGTCTAGCGAAAATCGTCGGCACTTTGGAAAGCTGAGAGAGACGAAAAGGTTGGCCTGAGCAGTCTTGAATTGTCCGGTCCTCTCGATTCTCATTTTCTCGCGGCGCCAAATAGTCGCGGAAAATTTCGATCAAGTCGTCCTGCTTTCGAGACACTTGCCTGAGAATTCTTGTCTGCAGGCGCATTTCGAGGAGAAGAAGATGAGTCGTTGAAACGTTTGAACCAGACGCGTTCGAGGCACGCGTTTTTGTTCCGGTACTCACTTCGGGATCCCGGTTATCATTTGTAGATCCATCAGACGCTGCTGGCGCCTGACCTGATGAGCCGCGGTCCTTGGAGCGCACAGGCGTAGGCGCCACAGAATTCCGAACCACTATTGGTGTCACAGTAGACGGCGATTGAGCGTCAGTATAGGTCGCGCTTAATTCTCTCTCCTTTTGCAGCTCCTTCTGCAGTCGGTTATCACTGGAATGGCAGCCTGAAGCACCAGCACCCGCGGATTGAAAAAGCGGGCTAGCAGACGGTGACTTTCTTGGAGGTTCATAATCGGTATCAAACTCGTCGTCGTCCATATCCGTGTCATCATCGGATCCTTCGAGATGCTTGATGATAGCATCGGTTGAGAAGCCCTCGCTAGCCAGTTCTTCAACTTTAGCTTCAACTATTTTAACTTGTGCGAAGCTTCCAAGCTTCAAGATGATCGCTTCATGCAAGCCATCAGCGTCCCGAACGCGAATAGATTGGAATTCTCGCAGATTGCGTTTTTCGTGGTCATTCAAGTGCGAAAGAGACGTCGAATTTATATACACACGACTGTATGAATTCTTCTTTCGGAACCATACCAACAAATGGTCGTATGCCAAGGTACCTGGAAATCCAGCAGTTCGTCGGGCAGTTCGTCGAGAAGCACCTCGAGTTCTGTCGTCCATTGGCTGTAAGGCGATTTCAATCAGTAAAGCAAACTTGTGGATACTTGGATGAGACAATAACATTTTTAGAGAAAAGCTAAATAATCATACATTTGTCTATCTATCATACATACATACATACATACATAATCATACATGTATAACAATAGTAGTGATGTACTGAGTCCTGACTCCTGACTATGTAGTCATAGTCAGATGTGATTTCGTAGCTCCAAATAAACAGTAAAATAGGTATGAGTAATACTGCCTTGTATTTAATATATAGATGCAACCTAGTCTATCTGAATGAACTTAAATATTAAATGTATATAAAAACTTTCGTATTATACTGTATTTGCTCGAAGACCCTTTCTTGCATTTGGTTACAGAATCTTCAGAAAAATTTTTTTTATCTGAAGGTAGGATCACTCTCTACCCCTTCCTATCCTCCCTTTCTAGCCATCCTTGCGCGGCCATCCCTTTCGTTACGTATAAAATGCTCGTAATTAAACACAAATCCACACATCTTGCCTTTACGCCCGCAAGTTTTTTTTATTTCCACTGTCTGAAATTCAGAAAGTTTGCTGTGCGCACACAAACTACTACCCAGAGAGTAGCTACTAGCCACTCTGAGTGTCACTAATACAGAGTGCTGCAAGTGAACCATCTAGGGTATATGATATCTACGGCTGAAACTAACCATATTCTGGCACAGTATTATCGATACTAAAAAGAAAAGCATTGCTATTTAGCACATTCGGATACACAATGCAAGGAAAAACAATATCAGAAACAGCAAACATACTAATATGCGGGGTTGGTGTGCCAAAGAAAAACATGTTGCGAAGAAAACGTGTGACAATATCAAATACACACTGATCAGAATTAAATAGGGATGAAAAATCATCTCTCACACACTCGTACAGTCGAACACGCGCGCGAACTGGAACACCACGCACAAAGGAAAGAATTTCACCAAAGGACCCATTTCGAAAATAGAAAAAAGAAGATTCATTATTACAATTTCGAGAAGTGCAGATACGGTTGCGACCAATAGAAATACAGCGCGAGGAACGAAAGGTGACCATAGCATCATCAAGCCAAGTTGAATGATCCAAACCAAGAATCTGCATTATTTCTTTCTTTGCAGGGTATTCGTTGCGGGTAAGAACAAAAAGGCAAACCTTTTGAAGCAAAAACTTTTCAGAAGTTTGTTTTAAATGAAAGCGGGTGCCCTTGCAAAACTTTTTGATGTTAACAAACTTACTTTCAAATGAAAACATAGAGAAGCGAGCCATTGGACCGAACTTGGCGATTTGAGTGGGGGTATGAAAAAGTAAATGAAAATTTAAGGTAAAAATTTTTTCGTCAAACACATTACCAATTATAGACATAAAGTATTGAATAAGACGATTCAGATCTTCCGCATAGTTTGATGCATCAACAGAATTCAAAATGCGACAAATAATAGAGAAAAGCAAAATAGATTCCGCAAGCTGATACATATGTCTCCTAATAAAAAAGCAAGCAAGTGCAGGGAAAAAATGAATAGCGACAAATTTAAAATCTCTTGCCTTCCAACAGGCTCGTTGCGAAATTGTTACAGGTCGAGAAAGATACTTTGGAATTCTAGATGCACTGAGTAGTGAGTCAATGTGTGATGAGCTCAGACAAAGAGAATAAGGTCGCTGACGATGCTCAATGTCAAAAAGATACTTTAGCAATGTGCCAGTACAATTCTCATACAACAGATGAAGGGAGTCCAAAAGAACGCGTTCAGGAATATTTACGTAGTTATGGAGGACAGATTTGCCCTTTACACCAAAAAGTGAGCGCACACCAGATTGAGTGACAAGAGAAACTCGTTGATTATAGGTGTCAGTATCAACAAGTTGACCAAGCTCTGGAAATTTTCTGGCATGCCCACGGCCAACCTTGACACTTTCTCCAGGGGTGTCACAAAAGAGGCAACCAAATTCACCATTAAACAAGGTATGTTCTAAAACACTCGCCATAGCAGGCAGGTCAAAAATGACAGAAAAAAATTCGAATTGAACAGGCAATAGTTTACCACCAACAAAAAAATTGTGTTTGGTCAAAACCAACTTCAGCTAGGTATGACTCTAAATACAATCTCCAGTTGGGCTTTTTATCACCAATAAATACACCAAATAGTAATGTGCTTTCAACACGTGATCTGACATTTGGTGGGAGGTTAAGGATTTGCGCATGCACAGGCCAAATAGATTGCGAAGAAAAAGAAAAGAGCTTTCCACCATCAGTAGAAAGATGAAGATATAGCTTTAGGGGCTTAGAATTTACATTAACATCCTTGAGAACATCAGTTTTTATCATGTCACTTTTCCCATACTCTACAATAGTCTGAAGATGTTGTTCTAATATGAAATTAATTTGGAAAAGCAAATCAAGCCTGGCCATTTTAACAGTTCGTAGATTACAACATCTGGACACAGGATTGGACCTCTGACAATGGGAATTAGAGCAAATTTCTGTGACAGAAATGAAATCCCTGACTTTAAAAACCCGACGCATGGAAGTTTTGATGGATGAAAGTGTAAGAGGAATAGTTACAACATTCAGAGCAGTCAACAGCTGAAGCAGCATTCCCACATGGGACTCAGGCAAACCATGTGTGAGTACAAAAAACATGATCGACATACAAACAAGCTCTTTGTTTGTTGTAGCACTGAAGGAAGAAAACCAGTCAGTCAGTTGACTAGCACTTTCAGAGTTGAGACTATCACTAGAAATATTAGACTTGGGTGGTTGAGATGATTGTGACTCCGTAGCCTCAATGCTGCCTGATTGCACATTAGGTTCAACATTTGTAGCTTTGGAGGCACTCTCCATATTTGAATCTAAGTCCTCAATTGCATCAAGGGAACTCAAGGCAGCAATGAAATCCTCCATGGCTCAGCAGTTTAGAAAGTAGGAGTTCTGAAGTTGGGAAGTTTTTTTGGAAAATTGTATATGCAAAATATTAAAGGAATATGTAGTTAAGATTAGCAAATAATGTCTTTATACCATAATATAAAATGACTAGTTGCATAGACAGTGGGGCAGGGGATATAGCTGAAAATTGGCTATACCCCCTAATCACCTGGGATTTCCCAGTCACACTGGGAAACTTCTACCTTGGGAAGAAGGTTTCTAGCTGCTTAGGCTAGGAAAAGACATAGTGGATAAGGTGGTGCATAGAGCATATAAAAAAGCCCACTACCACTATATTTTTAGGGCTTTTTTGTCACAAAGCAAGTCCCTTCCTATCCCCTAGCCCCCTCCTTAGATAGAAAATCCTAGATATGCTATTGAAAATGACCATCATATTTTTCATAAAAAGCCAACCTATTTCCTATAGCTTTTATACTTCTCAACTTAGGATAAATAGAACCTTTCTTTTTATGTAAGTAAAACTTTCTATATTGCTAGAATTTTATTGGGGTCTAAGGTAAGGAATCAAGGGTTTTAAGGAAGGGAAATTATTTATGTGGGTTGAATTTTGGTATTTAAACTTCAATAGAATATAAAAAAAAAGAACTAAATTATAGATTGAATATCCAAAATATATCAATGGATAAAAGATAAAGTCTTTTTGCAGCTAAAAATAGTTAGATCTGCACATTTAGGGGTTTATTTAAAGATTGGGTGCTATCTGCAAAAACCCCTATATATTGCAATAGCTGGCAATAGTGGACTTTCATTCATTTAATTACTTCAGGTTTAACTTCATACCAAATTAATTTAGTCTATTTGTGTCTTCATATGCTCAAAAAATGTTTGCCTATATGTACTTTTTTACAAAAGGACTGGGCCTAAAATACATTGCTAGCATATAATAGGCCTATAGATATCAATAAATTGTTTCTATCTTACCAAATGCTCAAATTGAAATAGACTATGTCTAAATTAATTTGGTGCAAATTTAAACTCAAAATAATTAAATGAACAAAAGTCCACTATTGCCCAATAGCTATAAGTATAAGGCCTTAGTTAGATAGGCCTATTAAGTATTGTATAGGTATTGTATTAGATATAAATAAATAGATATTACTATTGGTTCTAGTAATATATCTTAAAATATTATTGCTAGATATATAGATAGTATATAATACTCAATATATATGCATAATCCAGATTGAATATATATTATAACAATATATATAGTACTATAGGTAGGCCTAGCTTTTTATATATCTAGACTAGTGTTCATGACAAAAGAAAATGGCTACTATTAGGCCTATGCCCTTACCTTACCTTAGTCATAGCCCTAAATTTAATTAAAGTCAAGATAATCATTTTAGAGTCTAAGCCCCTAACCTAAACCTTATAAAACCATAATTTCCTACTGAGGACCTGTCCTAGGCTAGGCCTATACTTAGCAAAAACAGTTTAGTTATATGGCTTAGCTAACTACAATACCAATACAATATACAAAAACTTGAAAAAACTTTTTGGCTACATTGAAAATGATTGCACTTTTGAAATCACCATCCCAAAACCCCCAAAAGGCCACTGATTTATAAATATAAAACATACCTAGCAAAACTAGAAGTAGAACTAGGCCCTAGCTCGAAGTAGCCATTTTAGGTACCTATAGGCCTATCAGGCTATATGGCTATATATCAAGAAGTCCCTTGGCCTTGACTATGCCTATACAATATACAAAGGTGGATGGTTAAAGAGTTCTTTTGTCTTGAAATAGAAGTATAAAATTGGCAAGCTTTTCTTTCTTTCATGTCTGGCAAAAGATTGTTATGTTAGATAAGATAGTGACTTATTCGCTAGCGAAATGTGAGTATAAAAGAAAGTGGCTCAATACAATAATAGCAAATAAGCATTTTCTAATGTATGAAGCATTCCAAACTCCTCAGACAACTTTATAGCTGGCTCAAAAAAGAAAGCAAAAATTATGTGAAAAATATATCTCGACTTTATTTAATTGAGTTTAAGTTGAGTAAGAAAAGTAAAGTCAATTGTTTACCACATTTAAATCATATATATCCACAATGATCATGTAAATTTGACCAGCGAAACAATTGTGCAAAACAAAGTAAAGCTGCTTAAGTGAAATAGATTGTAAGATGCAAATACTGCACCTGTTTTGTGTTGTAAAAAAATTTCAAGACTGAAAAAAGTATGCACCTAGGTGACCTAGTCCTTTAAAAAGATGACATTTTACGACTTTACTTTTCTCTATATTGATTACTATGACGTACGTATAAGTTCATGAAATCACATTGTGCAATATTTTATTTTATACAAAGATGTGAAGCACCTTTAGGAAAAAAGAAATCATTTTCGTAAAAGCAAAATTCTGATCAATTTCAATACATGGTTAAAAGAAGATTTTTACATAAAAAAAATTACGCCAATTGTAATGCCATTAAATCTAACTTGCAATAATTGCAATTTTAGGCAGCAAGAAAATTGCAATTTCTACAACAGTTGCCAACAAAGTTGCAATTTTCGCAATTTTTGCAATTATATTGCAATTTCACTAATTTTTGCGCAATTCGAATGTCTAGTGACACCATAAGTCAAGCATAAGGAATTGACTATTCGTCCTGTTGAAGCAGGCTTATACAGAAAATTCCAGTTACACGGTTTTTTATGGCGCAATAGGAAAACGTGTCTTTGTTATTCTGACACTGCTGCCAGCCTTCGCCTCCGACGGTTATTTTTCAAGTCGCGGCCGAGCTGGTCCACAGCTTGAACAGCTTCCTCGAGCCTTTCCTCGTCGTCGCCGAATCGCTGACGGCAAGCTGTATACCACAACTTGATTCGATCTTCATCAAGCGGTTCCCTGCCTGAGTTGCGCTGTCAAGTACCAACGCGGCCGATGGACAGCTCAGCATCAGTCCAGAGCAAGCGCGCTACAGTAGTACCAAAACAGGAGGCAGTGGCGTTACGCCTCGCACAGCTCATCAGGTCAGTGCCATTGTACATGACAGGTGTCGGCGTCGCTGAAACTGCTGCTAGCGTGGCGTCCGGTTGGAGTTTGCTTGTGGAACTTGACTTCTGGTTCCTGTTCGCCCTTTTCGCCTGCTTCAGAATGCCATCCAGGGTCCTTTTGATTTCTTTATTCTGTCGCACCAGAGTTCGGAGCAGATTAATGAGCAATTCCTCGTGTCCAGAGCTGCTAGCTTGCCCAGTGTTGTTCGACTGTGCTGAATCCGCTTGTTGCTCGTCACCTTCACTGTCGTCGCTATCTTGACTGTGGTCGCTATCTACGTTGTTACCAGCACCATGATCGCAGTTTTGAGCTGTGTGATGCTCCCTATTATCCTCATGAACTTCGCGTGATTCTACAGCATCTGGTGGTGAATGCTCTTGCGACACAATTGATGCATTTAGAAATCCAAGAATGTCTGTTGAAGCATTCAGGTTTCCATTGTTCAATCGCTTTTCGAGTCGAATAAGGAGTTTCTGCATGTCAACAGGGTCATTTCCTATGGCAATCACTTTAGCCAACGAACCATCTCGCAATTGGATATTTGTACCCTCACGGAGACTGGCCGGGTTAGTTTCGCGATTGAAGAATGATGATGATGAAGTACCTCATACTTTTGCTCGTCCGTCCAAAAGAGAAGTAGGTAACGCACTGTTGGCAGCTCGAATCGGTGCAGCCCGCGCCGTGCCATGCTCTGAAATTAAAGATATAACCAACATTACTTTTAGTATCCACTGACATCCCTTACAATGACTAAAAAAGTGAATAACATATTTTATAAGTATGTATTTACTTATTACTAATTATCATGGTGAAACGAATACTCTTGATTCCATCAATTAATGGAATTTAGATATAGCTAGGCATATCACCATATTAAATCAAAGCAATTTCAAATCAAAGCAAATAAAAGTATTTGCCACTTTAATGCCTCCATAAGTCCTACTGCTTTGTCTCTCCTAAAAAATAAATAAAACCTAACCTAGAAGCATTCATTGATACTGAAATATATAAAGTCATTGAAACTTTCTTGGCATTAATCTGAATTCAAATGATTTTAACAAATGAAAGCAATACAAAACAAGTTACATGATTTTAAATGAAAGGAAATGTGCATCAGCCTTTTTATATATAGAAAGTTTTCTTTGTACAGGAAAAGTCCATAAAATTTCAAATGAAACTGCCCTTCAGTGTGACTTAGTCATGTTCATAATCGTGTATAACAGGCACTGCAAAAGCTTGCATAGGTTCAGCACTCGAAATAGTGATGAATCGGCCAATCAATGAACTGCACTTTGCCAATCCAATGCTTCCTGTAGTCAGCACCTTAAATGGTGAAATTTCAACCAGAAGTTGAAGCTGTGGGTCATCAGTGTTTAGCATTCCTTGCAGAGCTGGTGCACAATGAAACTTCTCAACCAAGCAGTAGGATCCAGTGTCAACATTGTAGAAAATATTTTTGATCTTAACATATGTTGGCTGTTCAAGATTTGCAATGGCCAATGACCGAGATGTTGCTTCTTCTTTATATGTCTTGCAGTTGAATGTTAAGCCCTTTACTGTAACAGCAGAGAACTCCATATCTTTTTCAGATGAAGACACTGATAGCTGATGTTTAATAAGTGCTGTCACACCATCTTTGTCAGTCAGACAGGACTGGATGTTACTAGATTCAACTTTCCGCATAGTTCAATGTACATGAGAACGTATAAATCGTCTCACAATGAGGTTAGCTTCAGCTCTTGACCCTGTAACCAAACGAGTTAGCTGACCATAGAAACTCTCGAAGACAAATGCAGAGTGAGACCAAAGTGGACCAAATTGGCAAACTTGGTATGTGAGATGTCCAAGAGCATGAATTGAAAATGTCATTGAGCTGCTTCCAAAATTTTCAGCCAGGCAATGCTGAAATGCCTTAATAAGCTCACTAGCTTTAGAAATTACAGATGTTGTTACAACTGGAGCTGCCAATAGATGCATTGTAGTTGAAAGTAATGCATATAGAGTGATAAGTGGTATAGATTGGCAACTAGAACACAAAATAGGAACACTCAAATAGAGAAGAAATAGCTTCCATTCATTGGCCTTCCATCTGACTGAGTACTTCAATGCACGAGGGCGTCGCTTAAAATCTGTTGGAATAGTCACATTCTTGCAAAGCTGCTAAGATGCATCATCAACATTGAATAGCTTCTTCTCAATGGCATAGAGTGTCAATGTTTTTACTACACCAAGATAGACCAGATGCATGCAGTCAAATGGTGCTGCAATAGGTATAGCAATAATGCTAACCAATGGAGATGCCCCCTTGACACCATAGGAAGGCTTTTTTGGTGTACCTTTCTTTATATGCTTTTTATGTGCTTGTACATTGCGCAGCTTTGAGATAGTTGGTGAGTAAGTCATTTTTCGTGCCGCTGTCAGATAGACTCCTTTTGATTCAAAAAAATTGCATGCATAATAGCCATTATAGGCAATCATATTTAAGCAAGCTGCTTTTGCAGGTAAGTCAGCAATCAAAGGTACATTTCGAATATGAACAGTTGCACCTTGATATTCCATTGAGTCGCTTCAATTGAATTGACAACTTCAGTCATAAAATCTTCAAAATTAGGCTTTGATGGACCATAGAAGATCATCAATAGAAGAACATTTTCAAATTTCCTTCTAATACTTGGCTCCAAGTTCAGAACAACTAATGAGACTGGCCAGATTGCATATCCTTTAGATTTGTTTTAAAATTTTGGGGGGGGGCGACTGCCCCCCGCCCCCCCCCTAAATCTGCCTCTGTATACAGTATGCATGTACACGCGTATACATAAGGAAAATGGCCATGGCATAACAATAACAATGTCAAAGAAACTAAATTAAACTGTTTCAGAGTTCAGAGTTAGACAGGTCAAGGTCAATTCGTGACTACTTTTCTATTAATTGCTTGCGAGTCACCTCAAGGCCTGGGGATACACCACATTCTTCGTTCTTCCCCTTGGTGCGAAAATGAATAGGCCAGCTGGAGTTCCAACACGGGAGCAGGCGACATAAAGCTGCCCATGCGAGAAGCAAGGAGTCTCCAGGTTGATGCCAGCCACCTTCAGCGACTGTCCCTGAGCCTTGATAATAGTCATCGCAAAGCACACTCTCACAGGGAACTGCAGTCGCTTGAACTGAAATGGCAGGTCCGTGGGGATAATTGGAATCCGGGGAACGAACACAGACTCTCCTCTGCCAGATCCAGTCATTATCGTGGCCTCAATCACGTGTGGGAAGAGCCGCCTGACTATCAGTCTGGTGCCGTTACACAGCCTTGGCGCATTCAGGTTGCGGAGGAGCATAATTAGTGCCCCAACTTTCAGCTGCAAGTTGTGCGATGGAGTTCCAGGAGGATCTAGAGAGTTCAGAAACTCAACAGGATACTCCACAGCGGTGTCATCAGTCAACGTTGTATCAATTGACTTGTAGGTGAAAACTGCACCTGGCAACTCCTGAAGCAGTTGGTAGTTAATTTCGTTGGCGGCATCATTTCTAGGACACAGAATTGCCCTCTCTGACAGCCAGTCAACGCCAGCCTCTCTCTTCTATCCCAGGCTGGCTGGAGAGAAATATCGACCGGAGAGCCCTGCGCACTGGGACGCCACCGCACTCACCGCACTCAGTCTCAGTGCTGCTTGGGGGCCAGTAGACAGTCTAGGGGTTTGGGCTGTGTACATTCATGGCTTGAAATACAATGTACAGTTTGGGGCTTCGGCGCCCGGGGAAGGGAGGGGGTGGCTGTAATAAAATTTGGCCCGCAGAGTGGCGGAGGGGAGTTGGGGTGGCTGTCCTCGGAAAACAAAAAGTGACTCACTTTGGGATGATGCAGCTTTGCTCTGGATTGAGTAGAGATGTTCAAAATTGACAGCATTGTTGGAAAACATGTAAAGTGTAAGTGGATCAAATTTGGAGAAAATCTGACAAAGTGGGGCGACGATATGTCGAATTGAGTGATTTTTTGACGATTTTTGAGCAGTTTTTTGCACTTTTGAGCAGGAAGGAAATGATTTTTCGGGAATTTGAGTAGCCTATTGCACTCAGCGTAGGTGGTTTTAGGTATGTGCAAAGTTTGGTGCGATTTGGTTGAGCGGTTTCGGCGTCTATAAAGACAAAAGGTTGCACACACACACAGACAGAGTTTTCACTTTTATATATATAGATTGTATACTAGCACCATATGCACTTGGGCCTATATATAGTATATGGGTCTATAACTATGGCCAATGGCTATGGTGGGTACAGAAGTCTAACCGACTTTTATAACTTTTTGTTTGTGCCAGGAAATTGGCCAAAAATAGAGAAACAAACAACAAAACTAGGGCTAGGCAATAGAATAGGCCCACTATACAACAAAATACATAGTTATCAAAGCCAAACATTTTTGGTGCCTCCAATTTACACATAACTCCTAGCTCTCCTAAAATGTAGGAAAATTTATTAACAACAGTATAGCTGCTGGACTGCACACATGCACAGCACAGTAGCAAGTCTGGAAAATAGAGAATTCTATTTACAGTAAAAATGATAAAGAGTTGAGAACCAAGCACCAGAGCCAAAACAAATTTTATTTAAAAGAAATGTAACTCAATCAAATTTTAATTACAAAACAAAGACACAAAATAACCAAATGAGATTTCTAGTCCTCGACAAATAGATTACCATTTCTCTAAATTAGTTACAACAATAAAGCGAAAGAGCCTTTCTGACAAGTCAAATTGGAGCTATTTAAACAAAAGGCCACATATATTATGCATCAGTGTCACTTGAGACAAAATATGGACTATGCAGTCTAATTTTTAGAAAATTCTAATTCAAAATAAAATATCTAATTCGTCTTCTTGTTCCTACCTCTTGAAGCATTTCGTAAGTTTTCTTGCATTGCCTGATGGACAATTAAGGACGTGCAAACAAAGGGGAA